>FR989943.1:4902547-5592547 GCA_905404155.3 Plebejus argus
TTCCCCCCACCCCTCTAAGGGGACAAAAGAGGGGGTCAGATTTTGTATCAAACTTTTTTCTTTAACACGAAAACTACTGATCCGATTTGCATACGGTTTTCACAGATATATTATATTTGTCTTCCTCCAACTCAACATCTGGTGTATAAAAATCCTCCCCCCCCCCCCTCCCCTCTCAACCCTCTCTGGGGACCAAAGAGGGGTCAGATTTTGTATACAACTTTTTTCTTTAGTGGACTTACTTCATATTAGGTATTAACTGTGTTTTTCAACTTAACATCTGGTGTATGACCTTCCCCCCCCACACCCTCTTAGGGGACAAAAGAGGGGGTAAAACATGTATCAACTGATGATGTAGAAAATATACTTTAAATGGCAAAACAACGTTTGCCGGGACAGCTAGTATTATTATAAATGCGAAAGTGTGTCTCTCTGTTACATCTTCTCCACCAAGCCGCTTAATCGATTTTACTGGGTATGTAATTTGAGTCCCGGGAAAGGACATAGGATACTTTTCATCCCGAAAAAATGTATGATTCCTGTGCGATAGACGAATTTTTGGCGCAACGGAGTTTCGACTTTTCGAGCGTCAACTAGTTCTTTATAAAGCTACTTGTACTATTATCTCATAGATTAATGATGGGTCTCGCGCGCGCGAGACCCATCATTAATCTATGTATTATCTACTAGCTGTCCCGGCAAACGTTGTTTTGCCATTTAAAGTATATTTTCTACATCATCAGTTGATACATGTTTTACCCCCTCTTTTGTCCCCTAAGAGGGTGTGGGGGGGGAAGGTCATACACCAGATGTTAAGTTGAAAAACACAGTTAATACCTAATATGAAGTAAGTCCACTAAAGAAAAAAGTTGTATACAAAATCTGACCCCTCTTTGGTCCCCAGAGAGGGTTGAGAGGGGAGGGGGGGGGAGGATTTTTATACACCAGATGTTGAGTTGGAGGAAGACAAATATAATATATCTGTGAAAACCGTATGCAAATCGGATCAGTAGTTTTCGTGTTAAAGAAAAAAGTTTGATACAAAATCTGACCCCCTCTTTTGTCCCCTTAGAGGGGTGGGGGGAAAAAATTTTATACACCAGATATTAAGTTGGAAGAAGATAAATATATCTGCGAAAACCACATTCAAATCGGATCAGTATTTTTCGTGTGATGCTGGAACAAACATACAGACAGACAGAAAGAGTGACAGACAGACAGACAGACAAAAAACTAACCACATTTTTGGCTTCTATAGCGATGTAGTGACAAAGGTGTAATTTCGGGTGTCATTTCATATCTTTTATGTACAGAATTTTCATTTCTACAACAGAATAATGTCTTCCTCCCGCACGCGCTTTGGTGACGCCCACTATCGTAATATTTTAATTTCGCCATAATTTCAAAACCAAACGTCCAATTTTAATCATTCAAAGACCAAATATTATCTACATAAACTGTACTTAGTGATAAAATAATTTATTTTGATAAGGATTAATAACGTGAGTAAAATATATCCGTTTAAATGTAGTCCAAAAAAAATTCAGGATTTTTAAATAAATAAATGGTTATTGTGCCTCACTCGACATAGATAGGTATAGTGTGTCGCGGACTTTTTTGTAGATATTTATAAGATCTACAATTACTTAGAACATTTTATGGTTCTATCTTTTATAGTTTAGGCAGCGTACGCAAAATAAGTAACTTTTCTAGCTGATTTTTTACACCTTGCGTCCGAAAAACTCAAATATCTTACGGAACCCTACTTTTTTCCAAAATAAAATGTAGCCTATGTTCAGCAGAAATAATGTAAGATTCCAATAGCAAAAGAATTTTTCAAATCGGTCCAGTAGTTTCGGAGTCTATTCGACTCAAACAAACAAACAAACAAACAAACAAATCTTTCCTCTTTATAATAGTATAGTATAGATTCTGTGATAAAGCTTTGATATCCTACTCAGTATTAGTTCTACATAATATGGTGTTACAAATAGAGTAGTTACTTATAATATCAAAAAAAATAAATAAAAAAAAATCAAAAATCTTTATTTTCTTTACATATATAAATTATTGCAAGGTGGTGGGGTTCTCCTTTTAAGTCAAACTTGTAGTAGGAGAGATATTATATAAGTTTCACTATGAAAGTAGCAGCGCTGAAAGACCTACATTTTTTGTGATTAGTATGGACAGGCGTTCCAGCGTTAGTCGTTTGCCCATACAAATCACAAAAAATTTGCTCTTGGCTACTTTCACGGTGAACTCTATACAGTGTGTAACAAAAATAAGTGATAATACTTTAGGGTGTGTACGTGTTCCTTGTACAGAGTTCACTGTGAAAGTAGCAGCGCTGAAAGACGATTTTTTTCCACTTTTGTATGGGCAAGGGCCCGAGCGTCACGACCGAGTTTCCCCATACAAAAGTGAAAAAAATTTTTGGTCTTTCAGCGCTGCTACTTTCACAGTGAACTCTCTACAAGGAACACGTACACTCCCTAAAGTATCATCGCTTAGTTTTGTTACACTCTGTACAAAGCTTTGATATCGTCATCAGTTCTACACAGGAACAGTACACCAATCATTTTACCTAAAGTGTGCAGTTCAAATGGTAGTAATTATAACGTATTGAATTGAAATTGAACTGCAACTTCAATCAGAGTTCTCTTGTGCGAGTGAAATCGCACCGAAACCGGCCACGGTAACCGAAACCTTTAATGGAATCACGTATTACTGAAGTTGGAATCAATAGCTTCAATAGTGAAGTAAATGACTTAGCATATTTAACCTGCATTTGCTAATATTATAAAGGAAATGTATGTTAATGTATGTTGATTAGTACTTAATATACAAAAACTACGAAACGGATTTTGTGATTTAAGAACCTTCTCTGGTTTTTCGTCATTAAAACAAGTTAAATAGCCAATTTACGCCAATTTTATGCTTGAAATTACGTGAAAACCTACCAGAATAATTTTAGTATAGGTGAAATTATGAGCGAAAACATTCCTTTCTGGAACAATAATAGTGAGTTAAACGGTAAAACGTATTCCGACCGAAATGAAAACGCAACGAATATTGCACAAAGGATGTGTTTTCATGCGCTTTTTAATTTACAGCGTAATAGCGTTCAAATTCAAGCAAATAGTTCTTTTGGTGCTCGAATTTAAATGAAAAAAAAGTATGGGTATCAACGACATACCTAATAATTATGGTTGAAGACTTAAGAATAATAAAGTAATGAACTAAATAAGGTAATGAACTAAGTTGCTGAAGCTAGAAGGACAGACATAATGAAGACGTGAGTGGAAGAATCGAACAAGTAACATTTCGTATCATACGGACAATAACTCATTTTTTCCCTAATTATTTTGATAAAACTTGTAACTTATCTACTTTATAACCTAGCTTCTTTATCTGGCTACACATATAGTCCATAGTATTTCTATTTCAAATAATTTTTCCGGCCCTAAAGCCTCCATTTAAGCAAAAAAACGGGAAGTTTTTTCATGTTACTTACCTTATTCTTCCACTCACGTCTTGAATTATCATGGTCAGACGGATAAAGAGAATCAATAATGACTTAAATATTGTAACATATATAAAAAGTGATCAATAGTTATTAGTAGTAATACTTAAAACAAGTGATCAATAGTGAGTGAACCAGTGAAACCTACGACTTGGTTACGACCTAGGACAGTGATAGTGCTTAGTGATTTGGACCTAGTGCTTAGTTGTGACTTGTGTGACAGTGATTACTGATTATAGTCTTCATAAGAATTAGCAGGTCTTTCTCTCCAAATCCTTCGAACCCTAGCACGTAACAGTATTATCGCTAGGTCTTAACAATCGGCTATACTTATAGCTTTGCCTATCTAGTTTATCATATAATTATTATCCCCTAATAGAAAAGCTTTTGTCTAGACATTAGGGATTTTCACATTATATTAGGGAAGCTTAACAAAAACACAATTAAAATCGAAAGTTGGATTCCAATAGGGCCTCTGACCAAATAAAAAAGGAAGAGCTTTACCAACATAAATTGGAGGCCGATTCTATGTGTGCGTGTATTACACATGTATATGTCGCAGTCATCTGGTTGCATGTGCTAGTTGATTGAATGACTAGCGACATACTACGACTACTAATATGAAATCATTTAATTTAATGACTAAAGGGCAACTCGTCATGTCGTTGACCGTAACGTTTAACGTCTAAAGGCCAACTCGTCAAGTCTTTAACTGCAAATTATTTGATGAATCCGCTAGTCATTTAATCAAATAGCACGCTCAAACAGATGACTGCGACATATATAAACTCACACAACGCGATGGCCGCAAGGCGTAGTTTGTTTACGTGTGTGTGCAACACGGCGATGCGAAGCTTTGGCCACACGGGCCACACCTCACATCGCAAAACCACAGTATTAATATAATACAGTAGTCGGTAGAGTCGTTACGATACTCGTTTGTTCTTGAAATTAAACTCGCTCAAGTTAAAAATAGGTTACGAAATGCTACATTTTATAAAAGACGAATATTATTTTGAAATATTTGACGACAGTAAAAAGAATAATTTTTATTTAACATAATATTCTTTTTTGGAAGTAAGGTAAGTTGACAGTTTTACACTCAGTATAAAATATTATAGAGCAATTTGAAGTAAAGAATTAAAGTAAAGTAAAGTGCGTTTCTATGGGCCCAGCCAGGCCACAATACTGCAAAAAACTAAGCACATTGCTCTTTAAAGGTTGTTTTAGCGATACGACGCCGCAACGCAGTCTTGTGGCATGGCCTAAACCGATAGCGGTTTAGGTCTTAGGAAGTCATAGGAGTTAGTCTACTGTCATATATTGTGGCGAAACTCTTCACAATTTTATTTGGTCGGAGCTAAAATCCTCTGCGAACTGACGAGACTGAAACCCACAGGTTTTCAGAGCGGCTCGGGCGGAAATCTGGCTTCACTTGTGTTTTCAATGGACACTCGCATTCGAATCGTTTAGCGGTTTGTCGATCGGGAATTCGGGGATAGTAATTTTTAGGCGCTGCAACTTGGATCGATTTTTCTCTGACTACGGAAAACTAACGGAACGATGATTTATACGTCGTGTATATTTTATGTGTTGAGGTGCACATATTGTAAGTATCTAGATTCTAGTGCTTTGTTGCTTCTACTACTTCAACGAACCGTGCAATAAAAACTATCCTATGTTATTTTCCAAAAAGTAAACTGTATAGGTATAAATATATACCTACCAAAATCGGTTTATACATTTATAATATTTGATTCTATGTTTTATTTTATTTAAAAGATAAAAGGGAGCTATATTATAAGTACATTATGTAATTCTTTAGACAAAGTTTTATATTAACGATGATAATGCTCGTATAGTAAGTATTTTTATATCAAATCAAAGTTCCCAAGTCGTGTTAGTTAACACATTTATAAAAAACTCTTCAGACCGTACCACTCTCTGTACAATGTGCACACTACACTGTACAATGTACATACAATGTACTGTAGAGTCCGGTAGAAAATGTTTGTTCCCCTAACACCGCTCGTATTAGACACAACATATTTGACTGAAAACCTAAGATTTTAAAACTCAGGGTAGGGCACGCATGGCAGAAACAATAATTTTTAAACCGACCTAGATGATACCAAATCATGTTACCGTAAATACAAAGTGCAAATAAATATAAAAAAGTTAACTTACCCTGACAAAAATTAAGCGTATCTATATTTTGGATTTTTAAAGAGAGGATAATGGAATAAAAACACAAAAAAAATGTTATCTAAATACCTCAGCTTCAGTAAATATGGTAATGCGGACGAAATTCTGTATGTGCAACATATTTGAATGGCTAATAAAACGATTTCTATGGTAAATTCAGGGGTCCGATTCTCAAGCCGGCCTTACTCCCGAAACATACGATTTCGATTTACGAGTCTCAGTCGATATCGATTTTGCTTAAGTTTCGATCCGTACTCGAATATCATCAAAATCGATATCACAAAAACCAAACATTCAAATTCAGCCACTGCGCCAGTGTAGATAATATGCCGGAAGCACCAAAAACTTTTTTTTAAATTTTATATTCCCATACTTATTTCTACCATTACAGGTTTACCCCAATGCTGCAATGCGATAGAAACATACAAATAAAAACTTACCACTAAATAATATTCACAAATGATTGTACCTTAATTAAACTGAACAGTAACTTATTTTATACATAGCTATCCTTGTGAGTTCACTCTGAGCACAGCAGAAAACGTCGGTTTCCGATGCAACTACATTAATGTAGCGCAGTGCCCGCGTCAGCGGCGCCTGCTGCAGGAGGTTGGTGCGGGCGCGGGGCTCTGCGAGCAGGGGAGGTTGTCTTCGCCGCCACTACTGAGATCTAGTTGATTTGACAACTACTGAGATCTAGTTGATTTGATTCTCGGTGTCTATCGGTTCTCGGTTTTCTTCTAATTTCTTTCACTTTCTCGGTTTTCTTCTTTCTTATATCTCGGTTTTATCGGGAGATAAGGACGCTGGAATGTCGTTTCTATCGCAGGAGCCAGGGATGTTCGATTGCAAGCTCTCCTCGAATAACGTTTTACGATAAACAAAATCGAGGCTTGAGAATCAGGCTTGCTCAGTTTATGGTATGCAAATTATTTAGAATTTACGTTGCGTACTTTTTACGGGTAACTCTAATGTTTGTTTGTGAAATGCAATACTTTTTGTGTATAATTTTGTGTTTTTGTGTTGGAGATTTTTTTTATATTAATTCTTGTTTATTCATCATTATGAACTAGTAACTGCCACTGGGGCATCATAGTATTACTAGATATTGTCAGGAATTTCGATGCGCATTTCGTTTAACGCGGGAACCGTACACTTTCCTCTTTCCATTACCGTGACTCATGGTACTTACGCCTAACTTGTTGAATCGATTTTAATGGAGATACTTTGAGAGTTGAGACGCAAAATTAGCAAAAAGTAAATTGCAGGCAACATTTGGCTTATATTTTAAGGGCTCAGGCCTAAATAGTATACTTACTTAAGAGCCTATTAATAATATATTGGGCCTGATACTAATAAAACCTTTGCACAATATAATAATATCATAGACAGGAATCAATAAAACCTTCAAGAAGAGAGCGTTTCCCTCTTAAAAGGCCGGCATAGCACCTGCAGCTCTACTAATGTTGCGACGGTAGTTGCTTTCCATCAGGTAGCCCGTTTGCTCATATGCCTCCTTATTTTATAAAAAATATATATCGGCATCTCACAAAGTTATGAATCTCAATGTTTATCTGAAGAGGCTTTGCGGAGAACTCTTGGCCGTGACACGAGAACACTCCAGGCTGCTGACTTGATCAACTCAATAACTTTGTTTACATACTTTTATCTGAAAACTTTTTAAGTGAATATAAAATTATAGTGCAGTTGTAAATGAGTTCAGAATATAATAATTTCAAGTTGCCGCTAAATAAGCAAGTACTATTAGAGAAGTTGATTCCTAGGCAGATGGCGGACCTAAGTTTGGTCGCGTTAAGTCAAACCCATCGGACCGAGCACACTGCACAGCTAACATTGAATTGTCATAAGGGTCAATTCAGACCGCAACGCGACGCGTAGATCTGCATTTCTAAATTTGTATAGATTTGACATATTTCAAATACGTCTGACGCAATTGAGATCTGTCAAATCAGTACAAATTTAGAAATGCATCTACGCGTCGCGTTGCGGTCTGAATCAACCAGTAGGTCCGTCAACAGCTGCCGATGCATTAATTTCATTCATAATATTTTGCGCATATTATGCAGTTACGAGATAATTTAACTAAGGGTTTCCGCAGATTTTATTTTTATAAAATAAGGGGGCAAACGAGCAAACACCTGATGGAAAGCAATTACCGTCCCCCATGGACACTCGCAACATCAGAAGAGCTGCAGGCGTGTTGCCGGCCTTTTAAATATAGAGGGAATACGCTCTCTTCTTGAAGGTTTCAGTGGTGACAGTTCATTCCAGAGTTGAGTTTTATTCTGCGCGTAAACATTTAATAAAATAAGCTTTCAGTTAACTCAGTGCTCTGTAAATGAAATTGTGTATTTAACAAAAAGTTTTTCCTGTAAATTCTGACAAGCTAAAACGCATCTTTATAAGATGTAACTAGGGTTGAGGGAAATATATTATTTAAAGATAAAAAACGTGTAATGTTATTACTATAATAACATTTTGATAATTTTAATATTATTTTGTCCGAAAAATCAATTAAGTCAACATAAGACTGAAACGACTTATGTCTGCTATATTATATTCTACGGGCCTACGTCGTAGAGGCTCTACGAGATTAATGAAATCAAATTGTTGCTAATAATTAATGATAATAAGTACGGGAGCCCTAGAACAATTCTTTTTATTACTATCAAGCAAATTTTTTGTGAGTAGCTTCATTTTGATAAGACGAACAACATTTTTATTTGTGAAAGTGATAGCTAACAGAGCTAGAAAGGATTTCATACTTTGAATTGATGGTCCTAAAATATGGACTGTTTTATTTGTAGGACAATGTTACTCTTAAATCATATAACTATTAAACTATCAATATACAAAAAATAAGCTTGTTGGGGTTCCGTTTTAGGGTTCAGTAGTCAACCAAGTTTTGTTGATTGAATTGAATATAATATACTAAATTCTCATTGCTGGAATTAGCCTATACTAATATCATTCAAACAGCATAAAAACTTTATTATAATCTTTTTTTCTTACTAATTATAAATTTGGCGCTAAAGTTTCTTACGCCGCAACGTTTACGTCTTCTTGTGGGATTTTTCTGGTAAGTCAACATGTAGACATTAATATGAGAATTTGCAAGGGGAGAAATAAAACAATTTTCATTTAGTTTTTTTTAAGAAAACTTGAAGTTGACAACCCTAAGTCTTTGATTGGCTCATTAAAACATCGGCACGATTTGTTAACAGGGAGTTAAGTTAATGCTCTGTTTACTCAACAATTACTCTGAGTCGCCTTTGATCAAGGCTCCTTTCCTTTTTTATTAAATAAATATCATAGCTTTGAAGTTATATTCAAATGAGATTAAAAATTAAGTATATAATATTTAATTTCATCCGATACCTGTCTAATGTCTATCAGTCTATACAAATATTACAATAGAGTGTGTCTGTGTATTACCTTCGCGCTGCTGCAGAACAGCTGATTTTGATGTTTGTTGTAGAGACTTTGTGTGGAAAGGTCAAAGGACATCCCAGGATACTTTCGTACAAATGTACGGTTACCACACCTTAAGGGCCCGTTCTTCGTAAATTAGCAGGTCGATTTCTGTCAGTGCGAATATCGACCTAAATGTTATTACAACAAAATTCATATCAGCGCGCCTTGTACGGTGGCGGTTACGACGCTCGCCGCGTCCATGATAGGGCGGAATAGGAGAAAAACCCGTTTTACTTAGATACAAATATTATAACTAAACATCTATCCAATGATTTCCCTGTTAAATTTTAATAGCTATCGAACTGTCCAAATTATTTTTTGATTGCGTCTCTGTAAGTCCTATAAAACTCAAAATGCTTTTAAAATCGATGTTGTTTCGGATTTTTTTTATCGAGCCAAATTATCTGTATTGTGTTTCTATCCAATGAAAGCACTAGTTAAGAGATGCATCTATACATGTATATATTTTTCAGTTTTTTTGAATGACGCTTTCTATAAAAAAACTCATTCTAGTAACGTGAATTTGGAATAACTGGCCCTTAAACCGGTGCGACATTCAGTGTAAATATGTCAAATTGTAATAATAAATAATAACAATTAATAATAAATAATAATCCATAGAGTAGTATCATTGATTTGTAAAAAAATTAATGGTTAAATTTATAAAAATTAAAATTGTCAAAGAAATAAAGGATGAATATTATTTCGGTTTTTTAGTAGCGACTTATCTTATCATTATTAACGCCTCCGTGGTCCAGTGGTCTAGAGCGTCGCTCTTGACTCGGAGGTCGTGGGTTCGATTCCCGCGTTGGAAACATGTTATTTCCAAGTTTGGTTAGGACAATGCAGGCTGATCACCTGATTGTCTGACAAGTAAGATGATCCATGCGTCGGATGGGCATGTAAAAAGTCGGTCCTGCGCCTGATCTCTCGCCAGTCGTGTCGGTCTTCCGTCCCACTGGGTTAGGAGAGTAAAGGAATAGAGAGTGCTCTTGTGTACTGCGCACACACCTGGGCACTATAAAAATTACTCCTGCGTACCTGGCCTGGTTTCAATGAAACCGCGGCCACCGTCACCGAAACCGGTGTGGGGAGTATTATTATTATTATTATTAGGTAATGATATTATTATTATAATTATTCATAATATAATAATATGAATTTTTATTTGGTACAATTCTTGGGTGTTTAAAAGGAGATAAGTAATGATATTTAATTATTTTCGCATAAAATATAATATTTTAAAATATGGTATCTAATACCTATAATTAATTCAAGTTCGGACTTTCGGAGGAACGTTTGCCATAATAATAATATTATGGCAAATATATTATTTATTATTTGCACTGATGGCCCCATGACCCATCGCTAATACAATAAAGCCGCCAACTCACCGCGGCGCACGCTGTGCACGGCCACGCACACGCGTGGACGTGCACGGTTTATTTCTTTGACTTGACACAATTCGTGCGTAGCGTGTCCGTGTGTTGCAGTGGACACAGTCACAAAATATATTTTCTTACAAAGCGAAGCTTGACGCACGTGCGTAGTCTCTCCGTGCGCCGCTAATACAATAAAGCCCTAATTCGCTACGAGATTATGATGACACTCAAGTGTCATTCCAAAAATAAAATCAGAAGTGGGATAAGTTCCACATCACGATCGATGTGGAACCCGCAGTATCTTTGTCCGATAAAGAACTTGTGTTTTCACGTATGTACAACCTATAGCGCGATCTAGCCCCCGTTGAGCGACATCTGTTGGTGAGTTGGGGAAACTTTGAAGCTAGGTAACTAAATAATTATACTATTCTGTGGCTAAGGCTTGTGAAAATTCTCTCTAAGTTCCTAATTATTATTTTATCAAAGTAATTAGTTCAAATTAACAATATTGAAGATAACTTAAGGTTCTTCTTCTTATTGTTTGACGTTTGCACTGATGTGTCACTTCAAACTCAAGGCGAATGAAGTGTTTGACTAAAATTAACCATCGCAACTCATTCAGAAATGAAAACTGTGAAGTGCAGTGTAATTAATTATTGATTTTCTGAATGTTGTACACTGTACATGGATAAGGAAGAAAAAAGAAAAAAATGTAACAAGGAAGAAATAAAAGAAAACAAAATCGGTTTGGAACTCTATTATGACTCTAGCTCTACTAACAATTTACAGACGTAAGATACACTAGTAAAGGTGTTGCAATTTCTTGTAGTTGCTTAAAAAAAAAATTGCGATTTGTATAATGAAAATACACTGTGGTATTTTCTTTTAGATACACTTTAATAATAATCAAGTGCACATTAAAAATCAAATCAAAAATTTTGTATTTATTTTGATATTATGTACTTATTGTGTACTTAAGTATTTAAAAAGTTTTTGCAAAACCGTCGTGGTGCAAAATAAATAAGACTGTAGTTAGTGCTACAGCAAATAGAAAAGATGATCGTGTCTCTTAAAATATTATGCTTAAGTAGGTACTTACTTCTTGAAATAGGGGTGGGACAGGGTCAAGGAAAAACTGTAAGTCAAGTTTTCGGAAATTTCAACATCATTTCTACGTTAGGAATGGCTCTAGTTATAATAATATTAATGAAGAAAGAAGAGCATTCTTCACACACAAGGACCAAGGTTTATACCTACACCAAGTAAGAAGAAATATTATGTACTATCAGAGAAGTTGATTTCTAGGCAGATGGCAGAATTAAGTAATTTGGTCGCGTTAAGTCAAACCCATCCGACCGATCACAGCCAACATTGAATTGACTTAAGGCGATATATCGAAAATAAATTAAATGCGCTTATTAGGCTGTGCAAATTTTATACCAGTATCTACTTAATTTGTAATTTGTATGACTATAAAGTCGTGAATACGCTGCGGCCAGAAGCTATCAGCTAGCTCGGAAAACATGCGACATAACGTTAAATAATTATTAAAAAAATAACTAGGAGCATTTAAGCAAAATGCTTCTATACGATTTTGAGTTGCAAAGGTGTCTATTAATTAGACTAATTTCCTACAATACATCTATTTTCGTTTAAAAATAATCTTCAAAATTCGTATTTTTAAGAGGTCATTTCGAAAATAAAATGTATCGAGGCAAAATACATTAATCGTGTTTCTAGTTCTTCTCAAACCTAGATAAGGCTATGAAGATAATATGTATAACTCATTACTAGATTTGTAACATTTCTGAGGGTCCTATTATAGTATTACGTCAAAAAGGACAGTTGTTTTCAATATAGCGCCTTAAGCCGACCAAACGACGCGACGTTGGTCTGTCAACTGCCTAGGAATCAATTTGCTCGGGTACCTACTACCTAGACATATTTCTGGAAAATACCACTTTACATTTGCAAGACAAAGTCGCGAAAATATCAACATTAAAGTGTTGTTGGCAATAAAAATACGTTCAAAATGTATATTCCAGAAACCAGTCTGCTTCAAAGTATTATCGTAAGCCATGAATTGAGGTTACGAAAAATATTGGAAAGAAATAACGATTCATAAAATAGTGGAACACCGTAGAAGCAGGTGGGGTATACCGTGACATGGCAACTGATATCTATTGCTAATTAATTATTAAAATATTTTAAAATTAAATGAAGTGAAAATATATTATAAATACTTTATTGTGCACAATCAATTACATAGACAAAGTTTAAAATAATGTAAATAATAAGAAGAAAGTACACAAAGGCTTCGTTATAATTATTATTGTCAAATTGCATTAGATTAGATATAATATTACAAGGAAGGTAGATGAGTGATGACACAATATGTAAATATGTAAGTTCAATATAATCTAAGTAAATGTAAAATAATTTGTTTGTAAACCGACTGCATTGTACGTAGTACATTATAATATGATGTCTCACCGAAGAAAATTAACAGATGAAAATGACTGAATTAAAAAATCCAGAGAAATGGCCATCCGGTTTCTGTTTCGGTAACGGACAGTTTCGGTCAATAAATCTAGTTTCGGTTTCGGCCCTAATATACCTAGCCGAATCTTTTAGTCCAACCGAAACTCGAATCGAATTATCGAAAATCGAAGGCTATTAAAATTGAATTAATATTTTGTTTTGTAAGTGAATGATTTGGTATGTAATTTATAATAATAAAAGTAAAAAGAAAACAATAAGTGGTTAGTTTACAGCTGATATTCTTCTGTGCGTTGTGGCTAAAAGTTTGCTTTCCGATTTATCTGAAAAATCTGTTTTGTGGACGAGTGGATGAACACTAAATTAATATTAAGAAATTTTAAAACGAACCCTGATACAAAACTTTAATATACTGTCAGGAATCAGACTGCAAAATATGAAATTGATAAGACCACTCGAAGTTGATTTCTTTTCATTATACCCAATTTTTTCTCTCGATCATATTAACTTTCAAAGAAAAAAAACTGAACCAAAATCGATCTATCTACGATATTCTACGATGCCGCAGACAAACAAATAATATACTGATAGACAGACAGATATGACAAATTTACAAGTTAACTGTAACATTTTCGTCAGGGTTTAAAACAACAGAAGAACCAAGGACAGAAGAACATATTATTGCACATTCAAAAATATTCTAATTTCTAACATGTATCTTAAAAACCGATCGTTTCCGTAATAGGCCCCCTGTTGCTCGATGTTCGGATAAAATCGCACTGTTATATTATGACGTCACACGGTCATAACATCTTTTAAGGAACGTAAAATATCCTGTAGTAAGCATAGATTGAATTTTGTCTTAAGTCTTAAGTCTGTGGAAATTGGTCCATTAAAGTAACTCAAGGGTTGAGTTAAATAAATGCTCAGTTTAAAAACTGCGCATTTATTTAAGGAAGGTAAAAAACGAAAGGCGTTTTAATTGTTTGATCTGTCTATCTGTCAGTGCGTGTGTCCGTGGCATCGTAGCATCCAAACGTTGGGACCGATTTCGATCTATTTTCTTTTGTATTTAAGGCTGACATGATGGAGAGTGTTCATTACCAGCCTGCCCAGCGATAATATTATTTGGGTTTATCTAGATTCTAGTTTATGCAAGCAACTTCTTCTTCTTTTTATTATGGCGGCCTCAGTGAGTTAACAAGCAACTTGTAAATAGTTTCAAAGAACTTGGTATTTTTAACATAAACGAATACAACATGTATTTGTACATCTTTTATGACTTTTTTTAAACGGGCTTTGGCCCACCACACAATCCCACCACTGTATCTCCTGTGTCGCCAGGATCGACAGCGGTATCCAACCACGAAAACCCTTTGATATGATCTCAGGGAGCCCGAGGGACATGCTAAAACAGTCTTGGGACCCGCAACGAAATTAATCAGAAGAAGAATAGGAGGAGTAGGAAGAATTCCAGATTCCCTCCCCATACAAAGCGGGAGACAGCACAAAGTTACAGTGACCGAAAGTCAAAGAACTGAAGGGGAAGCACCACGGGAATAAAAGTTAATAATTTGACTACTACGCTATAGCTAAATTAATCTTTTATGACTTACTTTATATATATTTTTTTGATTAGGTTTATGTTCCATTAGTAAAAAAGGCGTATGGGGACTACACTACGCCATATATGCGTAGTCCCCATACTACAGCCTACGTACAGTAGTCAACCAAGTTTTGTTGATTACAAAACCCTAAAACGGAACCCTAACCAGCAGATTTTTTGTATATTGGTAGGTTAATAGTTATATAATTTAAGAGTAACCTTGTCCTACAAATAAAACAGTCCATATTTTAGGACCATCAAGTCAAACTATGAAATCCTTTCTATCTCTGTTAGCTACCACTTTCGAGATTTTTCGAAAATGAAAATGTTGTTCGACTTATCAAAATGTAGCTACTCACAAAAATTAGCTTGTTATAGGGCTCCCGTACTAATTCGCATTTCTTCCAATAACTCACAATTCCACACCAATGTTGAGATTGAAATAAAATTTCCTAATAATCAAAATAAATATGACACCGGGGACCTCCCCTATTAATTATCTGTATGGATTTGGCCCTACGAAGGGTGACCAAGTGATAAAGTGATACGCCATACATTTATTTCCTTCTTCCTAATAGGAAATGATTCGGGAATAAATAATTTACAACTTTATGTTTAGGACGATAGGGTCTGAATTTAATTATCACGAATCAGTATTAGTCTTATTGGATTATTATTTTTTATGTAGGATTGTTATTAGCTCAATACCTAATTAATTAAATCGTTACCAAGGAAGATGCTCTTTGATGCTAAATCGATTGTATATACATTAAACAAATTATTTTTATCTTTATTTCTTAAAAATATTGATTTTTAAGAAATAAAGATAAAATTCTTGAAATGTCACATACTTACACGTGCATTGTCATCTCAGAAATTGTCATCCAAACTAAACGTGTATAGGGACCGTGCAGAGCGACGACACTGCCACAAGTGGCGAAGAGCCGAAACTTTTACGAAAATTTTACTGTCAAGCTCTAGTCAAGCTACGGAAAATTATAAGATTTCTTGAAAAATTTGATTATTTTCAAGAATTGAAATGCATTGTTGTGTTCTAATACATACAAGAAATATAAAGGCAAATCGAACGATGTAAAATTTTACTATTTTTCTGCCAAAGTATTCACATGCCTTTGTTTATTGAAAAACGAAAGAAATGGATAAAAGGCGGTAAAAACATACGTAAGTATTTAAAAAGTTCCATGAATGTTATGTGTAGACTCGTAAAAACACTGAATTTTGTAGATTATAACCGTAAATTCATTTTTATGAACACAATATGAACATAACCTATAACCGTTGCTTCTTTCAGTAAACATCCAAACTGGCTTCAATCTAAATTGATATACATTGATAGGCACCGCTCATTTAATTGGCATAAAGTTGCATCAAAAGTAAGGATAATTTGGAGAAGTCCTGCCAGGAATTCAACACTGAGGATAGTATTGAACTTGAACCATCTTGTCAAAGTGTTGGTTCTCAAAAGGATGATTCTTCAAGTAGGAAAAAGATTAGTAGTGCAGTCTTTGTGTGTTATTTAAAGGATACATAATTAATGGTGTTTGCACTGATGAGGTCCAGACTGAAATTAGTTAAAAATAGTGATTGACAAAAGTTGTGAAGATGGTATCGATCGAATCGCAGAAGGTTGAAATAAAAGCATTTATTTTAGTGAACTTGTTTTATTTTATTAATCCACAAGCATTTTCAGTAATTAATATAAGTATTTTTGCATAGCTTCATTATTTTATTGCAATATTTATCAAGTTTTTACTTTCTATACTGATGGATGCTATTAATTACTTTTTCAGATATTTTCTTAGTTAACTAGATAAGCTTTATACATTTTTATTCACTCTTCCATTCTTTGTTTACGGGTAGAAAGTAGAAACCCTTAATATTATATTTAATATTATAAAAATATACTTAATATTATAAATGCGAAAGTGTGTCTGTCTGTTAGTACTTCACGCCCAAACCGCTAAACCAATTTTGCTGAAATTTGGTATGGATTTACTTTGAGCCCCGGGAAAGGACATAGGATACTTTTTATCCCGGGAAAATGTACGGTTCTCGCGCGATAAATGATTTTTGGCGCAACGGAGTTGCGGGCGTCATCTAGTCTTTAACTTTAATATTTCGATCGCGGATTCTTGGAAATCTGTCGTTGTTCTCGCGGCCGCATGTGGCCACTTGGGAGTGTAAGTATTATATCATTTTATAGTGTAAAACATAAAAAAACACTCATAAACTAGCCAGGGTCAAGGAGAATGCGAAGTCAAAGTCACTCACAAGTTACGTCTTTTACTCGCATCGCGGCGCTGCTGTCGAATTACGACGCCCTCTATAGTTTCTGCACGGTCCCTATACAAAATTTTAGCTCAATCGGTTAAATATATCTACTTCAAAATTGAGATCCAAAATTCCACCCGAACTAACATACAGAGCAAGTTAAATAAAAGCTTTTAAAATAAACAAATTCGTGGCTCATATTTCTGCTTAACCAATATATCCTATCAAACAGCTAAGCTATAAAGTAAATATAAAAAGTATAAAACATCGGTATATCATATTCCGGATTTAAAATGTTCATACATCCGAATTTACGACGATAAATTTTAGCTCGCAGACGTTTTGGGATAAAACAGTCACTGAAATACGAAATTGCTTTAAGATGAGCAAGCGGGGAATGTTATGTTCTAGTAAAAATATCAGAACAGGATATTAAAATGTTAATACACATTGCAATGCAGAAATAACGTCTCACATGCCAAAACGCCAAAGCTCTACAATTATTGGCCCTACTTACTAGATGATACAACAATAATAGGTATGAAAGTTAAATATAACCCTTTGTTATGCTAAATACTCACATACGGTTTTGCTCGATCGAGCAACGTCGAGCAAAACCCGCGGCTCGGGATTTCGTCCACACATTAAGCATTGCTCGATAGTTATATTCTAAATTGATATCTTTAATTCCATCGAGCGAGCGATGCGAGCCTTCGAGCTGTGAGTTTTGCGATCCACACGGTAATTATTACTCGATTCGGAGTAAAACTATTGAGCAAAACCGTATGTGAGTACAACTAGTACAACTTCGTATGGCAACAGTGGCTACCAAAATGTGATCATAGAAAAGCAAAGCTATTACTAGACAACTACCTAAATGAAAGAGTAAAGGCCTGTTTTACCACTTCCTGATAAGTGCCGAATAGGCTATCCACCAATAAACTTGATAGATCGAGTATGGAGAATCTGTCAAAGAAGTTGTGAATAGCCTAATCGGCACTTTATCAGGAAGTGGTGAAAGGGGTCCTAAAGAGAGTAGGCTCTACCAGCAGATAGAGCCTACATTTATTAGCCTCTTACATTACGACATTTCGACTTTTAAACAAGTTAAGTTAGCTCGCCTTCTATGCTTAAAAGACGAGCTAAGTTAACTCTAGTTTAAAAGTCGAGCTTTCATCTAGCAGTCTTAAAAATGGAAAAAAAATAGAATAGCTAAAATTATAAAATATTTTGGTCGTCTTCTAAAATGTTTTACAGTGCATTTTAAGGTCGCAAACGCCGCGCTGTAAGGTAATTCAGTGAAAGCTTAATACAGTCAAGTGGCGGGTGGCTGGAATTGTTTCGCAGTGTTCCTACTATTATCTAATAGGGGCTTTTACACTGCGACAGCGCGTCGCTGCGTTCTGTTTGAGGCACTCAAAAATATCTTTGATTATATTGCGGGCAAAGAAACACCAATTAATAACAATATATGAAATTAACCTTCTGCCAAAGTTGGCGAATAAATGGAATTTAACCAAAAATTTTATAAAATATCAACAATAATTACGTGTATTAATGAATATGTGCAAAATTATGTTTATTCGCGCATATAAATATTTGATGTAGACCTTTATTTAATCTAATGAGATTTATAATTGAAACGAAAGTTATATTAAAACATTAATATTATGTGCCGTTGTCGCAACTTAATTGCGCTGAAATTCGTAAATCACACTGGAAGTATTTTGACGCAATAAAAACTATCCTTTGTCGTCATGGGGAGCTGAGTGTCTCAATTCAAAATATTATAGAATTCGTGAAGAGACAACGGAAATACACACACAACTCATATCACACATGTAAAGAAATAAAACTTAAACCGCAGTCTGCGTTTCTTCTGTCTCGTGTGATAGCCTTCACGGCACGCAACCCTCTCCTCGCTCTCAAATAATTGGGTTAAGATGCGCAATGAAAACGTTATCTAAATAACTAAATACATTAAAAGCATTTCCGAATTGCTCTTTATTTTCTAAGCAGATTAGAATAAATTATAGCTTAGGAATAATTTTGCAAAGCGTCACCAAATTCTTACTAATAAATGAGAAAGTGTGTCTGTCTGTTAACTTTTCATGCTCAAACTGTTGAAACGGAAACAGGAAGCAGGCGCGGTCGCAGCCTGAAATTGGAGGGGGTTGGGGTGTTACTCACTATACTAAAAATTATTGGCAAAAAAATATTATTGGCAAGAATTTAAGATTTTCAATTCGACCTTAGGTTTTGGGGGGGTCATGTCCCCTGTGACCCCCCCTTCGGACCGCGTCTGACGGGAAGGGACAAGTAGAATAGTTTTTGTCGTGGAATGGAAACATATTGTGTTGTTTCAGCGCGAACAAATGAACAAATGGCGCAACAGAGTTACGGGTTTTTTCTAGTACAATAATTATTGTACAAAATGTCAATTAAAAAAGCGGTCAAGTGCGAGTTGGACTCGCCCATGAAGGGTTCCGCAGCAGCAATAAGGTCTATTTTTATGAAATTAAAATGTTTTTGATTTATTTTTACATTTCAGTCGATTTAATGAAATTTAGATTAAGGTTTACCATTTATGACGTATAAAAACTACTGGCTAGATCTCGTTCAAACCAATTTTCGTTGGTAGTTTTTATAGTAATCTACATCATATATTTTTTTTAGAATTATCATGCCCCTACTTCAGAAATTAGAGGGGACACACATTTTACTACTTTGGAAGAGTCTCTCTCGCAAACTATTCAGGTTAGAGAAAAATGATATGAGAAACCTCAATATGATTTTTGGAGACTTAAACATAGATTCCCCACACGCATAGGTTAGATGAAAAAAAAATTTTTTTGTTTCAGTTGTACCTATGGGGACCCCTAAAATTTTTAATAAATTTTCCATTTTTGCATCAAAATCTTAATGCGGTTCACAGACTACATCTACTTACCAAGTTTCAATAGTATAGCTCTAATAGTTTCGGAGAAAAGTGGCTGTGACATACGGACGGACGGACAGACGGACAGACAGACAGACATGACGAATCTATAAGGGTTCCTTTTTTGCTATTTTGGCTACGGAACCCTAAAAATGAATATAAATAAAAGAGACACCTAAAAGACCCTATACCTATAACTGTAAAATGTATTTAATTCTATTAAATCATAAGACTTCGTACATCTAATAAAGAGCTTAACTTACTGCATGTATCGGATATAACTGCAACATTTTCTTTTTTACAGGCTTGCACACTAGAGCATTGTAACGTCGGAATGTGCCGGCGGAAGTGAATCGGAAGAGATCTCCTTTTATCCTCTCGGCTGCGATTGTGACGTTCCGATAAATTACTTTAGAAATATATCCGTACCGTATTGTACTTTCTGTCACATGTGCTATTTTGTTAAAGTAACGGATACTAATAAAATATATAAGTTACTTCACCTTATAAGTTAATAAGACATTATGTTGAATCGGAACTAAAATTATAATTGTAATATATGTTTAGCTGGAAGAAATAATTTTTATTTATTAATTTCGGTTACGGTTTCGACCCAGCCTAAGGAAATGGCCGACAGTTAGATTACGGTTTCGGATAAAAATCAATTATTATTGTAGAGTTACTAAATTTTACTAATTTTGTCATTACGCCGACTATGTAGACTCCCATATTATACTGTTTTTAAGTGCTTATTAGTTATTAGGCTGATATTATGTCTAATTATTGTCTATATACATAGAAAATTTGTATTTGAAAGATTATAAATATTATTAACCATTTCCACGTCAGACGAAAATACAAGTCATCTTATATTTTCATTACTTTATTTGTAAACATGTTTACATTACAAATGTCTATGTAATAACTAATAAGAGTTTAATGAAGGTAAGTACAGACTGGGATTTCTTTTATGAAAACACAATAGAGTACCGCGCTTGGTATTTCGCGTCTCATACGTCTTTGATGATACTTCACGCGGGGAAAACGAACTTGAAATTTTAAAGCGCCCATCGAAATATAATAGTATAGAACGATTATTCTCGTACATTTAACCGCATAAAAATGGCTAGATAGATAGATATTCTCGTTTGAAAATCAACTGAAAGTACAAAAGATTTTACCTGCAACTTTGTTGAGCCGTTGTTTTTATCACAGCAAAATTATTCTTCTAAAACGTAGACTGTAGACTATAGAGCAACGAACATTGTTTGACCAATCTCAGTTTCACAACCAACTGAAAGTACTAAAGATGTTGTCCGCAACTTTGTTGCGTCTTTGTTTTCATCACAGCAAAATTCTTTTAGCTTGCGTGACAATTGACACGAATTTTGGCGCAACAGTTGCAGGCGACATCTTTCGTACTTTCAATTGATTATTATCAAAATGGGATGGTAGCGAAAATATTATCTCCACATTCACACCTCAGTACTTACTACTTATGCATTTCGTGGAACAATTTTTGACTCGGATACTCTTTCGTAGTATTTATTATCGTGGAGGGCACCATATTTTCGTGTTTTACAATATGATCGGGAGGGTGTAGGCGGATTACTGTAAATATTTCACGGAGGAAACTGACACGTTTTGTCAATAAAGGGCGTATCTTCCCTTAAGATTACTTTTCTTAGTTCAATAACCAATGCAAACCCTGCGACGTGACGATCTGTGTTGGTTTTGCGGGGATTTCCCGACTTGTAAGATTTTTAGGGTTCCATTTTTTCTCCGAAGGAAGATCATGAGAGCCCTGACATTATGCGATCCTTGAGGTTAGAGGGTCAATTTTGAAACCTTCGCATTAGAGAACCATCCCCAGCCCAACGCTGTTCATGAATTGGGTTTCGTACCCAAAAGGTAGAGGAACAGAACCCTATTACTAAGACGTTTGTCTGTCTGTCGCCAGCCAGTATCCCATAAACCGCGATACCTATAGTAATAATAATAAATATAATTTTACAATTAATGATTTTATGTAATATTTCTGTTGCTGCTGCAGCTGCTATAACAACAAATGATACCTATAAGATCTTATTAAAATAAAAGTTTTGAAGAGCTCTTTTACAAAAAGGTAATTCTTGCAATTTTTTTGCTCTACACTAAGTTTACCAAGTCAAAGGTACAGAACCCTAATTCGTACGCGAGTCCTCCTCGACTTGGCCGCATTTTCGCCTCACTCCGCGTTAATGTTTCGTGCCTAACTTCAGACGTAAAAAAGTTGGACATCGTAAATCTGAATAAATCAAAGGACTTTTGGAATATTAAGTTTACTCGACGTGGATTTTGTGTTTTATGTCTTAGAATTTACATTCTTATTATCAGTTCGCATTGCTACGTGACCAGGCGATGCGATGCATCTTCAAATGACTCTATCAAAACTAAACTTTATAATTTACATTATATATTTATTACACAAGAAGATAAGTATACATAACATATTGACAGTTGACACACATTGCCACTTGCAGTGTTGGGCTGCCAGTTCCAAATTCAAATGGCTCATTAACGGCCGTTCCCAATATTTGATCTATCTCTTACTTGAGATAGGAATAGCTCACATTAGACATTAGCTCCATATATTTTATGTCAATTCTATGTCAGCTGCGATCGGTTGTATGTCAAACTAGAGATAGATTGAATATTGGGAACGGCCATAAAACATCCATAGCCGAATATTATATTATAAGTTATAACCTCCTCCTTTTTGGAAGTCGATTAAAAAGCGCAGCACAATTCGTAACACCGCTGATCATTAGTCAATATTTACGTTTATTACATTGCATTGCCTGATGAGATTCCGTTTAATAAACGCGGAATTTGACGCGAGATCAGTGGGTAAGTAAAATTAACTACCGCGTTGTTGTTTCATTTTAATTATAAAAAATGAATCGCGTCAAGTGTCAGAATGGGTGAGAAGTTTACCTGGGCCACTGCACCTGGGTTGGCGAAATATATTACGGCCGTTTGTTATAATTTGAGTCAAGCTTGACTACCCAATGTTGCAAGGGACCAAAAATATTTACCCCTAAACCTAAGTCGAAACCTGGGGTTTCGACTTAGGTTTAGGTGTAAATAACTGTTGTGCTTATAGGGGCTTTACCTCTATAAGCTCTATATTATAGTCAGGGTTCCCTAGAACAATTTTTTTATTACTATCAAGCTAATTTTTTGTGAGTAGCTTCATTTTGATAAGACGAACAACATTTTTATCTGCGAAAAATCTTGTAAGTGGTAGCTAACAGAGATAAAAAGGATTTCATACTTTGATTTGATGGTCCTAGGGACCTAACCCTATATACTCGTAGTATATACCCTATACTCTATAGGGTTCTGTAATCAACAAAACTTGGCTTACTACTGAATCCTAAAACGGAACCCTAACGAGCAGATTTTTGTATATTGATAGGTTATTAGTTACATAATAATTTAAAAGTAACATTGTCCAATAAAGCAGTCCATATTTTAGGACCGTCAAATCAAAGTATGAAATCCTTTCTACCTTTATTTAGCTTCCACTTTCAAGATTTTTCGCAGATAAAAATGTTGTTCGTTTTATCAAAATGAAGCTACTCACAAAAAATTTGCTTCATTATTGATAGTAATAAAAAAATGTTCTAGGGCCCCCGGACTATTACGGTTATCTGGTTCTGGAATTTAAGAAAAATGCGTGATAAATTTATTTCAAGTCTACTTCAGTTTTAGTCAAACAAACTTCATTGTATGCCCTAGCAAAACTTTTACATGTATTTGACACGAAAATAAATTAAAATTTACGTCCGCAGATAAATATTTAAGGTCTTTTAAGTTTTTAACATCATATTATTATTGTCATTTATAAATTATAAAGTTAAGGCAATTTGTAGCAGCTTACAATTAAAGAAACTTCCCTCCTACTTACTTCCTGTGAATAATAAAAATATAAGAAGCCAAAAAGACCCCTAAAAATTTAACACACTGCCCTTTAAAGGGTAAAATCCCTAAGTTGGTAACTCCACGACTGCCCCACTATCCGACAAGTTAGATGCTACCGAATTTATTATCGCTTTACTGCGCATTTAAAATTCCTGTGAAACTTTCATATTTATGACCCGTGTGACCAATTTAAAAATGTTTTTGCGGATGGCATTCTTCCTGGTCGTATTATTCAGCGCTGACAGTAATAGTATTTTAAAACGGATAAAGTTTTACAAATGGACAAAGTTTACAATTTAACGCATTTTGTATTTAGACCAATACTTTTGATTTTGATATTATGATCAACTAAAATTGTTAGCTATTTTGATAAGATTGAAATAATAATTGTAAGGGTTCCTCTTGTTGATCACCATGCTTAATATAATGATTAAGTAGAAAGTTACAAAACATATAAATAATAGGCCTTCTGTATGTAATTGGTTGCCTAGACAAGTAGTGAATACGTTTACAAAAATCTCAAGTAGATACAATATTTTTGCCCGGTTTCTGAGGTTTCTTGATCGAAGTTTATCTATTCGCCAGGGCTTTTGATTAGCGAAGTTAATCAATCCACAAGCTATATAATTGGTTTCCTAGATAATTAGTGGATGATAGGTTTTCTGTAAAATAAAGTAAATTACTTAGATAACAAACAATACAACAGAATTTGACGTTGGTGAAATTGTCGATTCAGTACAGCCGGCATAATAATGAAATTAGTTCGGTGTACCGTAAAAATTGTCCATGTTTCAGTAATTTTAGTCTGTAGATATTAATCAAATAAACCGACAACGGAATATTCGCCGCAGGGAAATAGGTCTTCAATTGGAATAAAAGTAAATTGTTTAAAATATCAGAAATTCTTTATACATCTCGAAATTTACCGGGTCTCAAATTATTATTTATTAATATTTTGATACTTTGGGAGGAGAAAAACTGCTTTATTTTAGTTAGTTAGGTTTTAAAGAAGATAAAAGTATCCAATCTTTTTAAACTGTATATTATGCACTATTATAATAATATTATCTTAGGTTAAAATCCATCAAAAGAAGGTTCTGAAAGAGAGCTTTACATAAAGCAGGACTACAGCTGTAGAATGCGAAAAATATAAATAAGTACAGATTTTAGGAAAATATGAAGATTTTCTTTGATAAACTGTCATTTCGTATATTCTTCCCCAGAAAAAAACCCTTTTTACCTTGACCTTGCTACTTTAGTGTGCAGTAGTTTCTGCGTAGGTATACAGACCACATACAGACTATAAGCAAACAAAACACACACACACACACACACACACACACACACACACACACACACACACACGAACACACACACGTCACACACACACAACAATATTTATTTGGGTGCAAAAAATTTGCCCACAACACAACACGTCCTCGCGACTCCTGTATCTATTGAAACGTCAAATCCACTTAGTTTTATGAGTTGGAAAACGCGATACACCTCATGCTGCGCAGGGGCGCGTATGATTGTGTGTCGCCATGGCAACGCCGCCATCTAGTTTCTTAATATGTGATGGAAATTATAATTAGATGCTCATAACATGAAGATTTCTTCGTGAATAATCAAAGAGCCTTTTACATTACATAAAATGATAAAATATATTTACGAAATAAGATAAATAATATACCTACAGCGTGTAACAAAACTAAGTGATAATATTATTTAAGGGTGTGTACGTGTTCCTTGTAGTTCAAAGTAGCAGCGCTGAAAGACCAAAGAATTTTAACGTATCCAACTAGAGCTTATAAGAAAAAAGCTCACGGTTATTAAGTCGTAAAGTGGCACAGAAATTGTGCAGATAGATACGTAATTGCATTTTTCTGTTAATCTTTTCACCGCGCTTAAACAAAGCTTAAATAAAGCGGCACTCGTTAGAACGAGCCTCGATTCTGTTAATTATTTAAAAATATCGAAAAACGATAAATCGATACAGTCCATAACTAATATTACAAATGCGAAAGTATGTCTTCAAGCTTAAACCGTTGAACCGATTTTTATTAAATTTGGAGTGGTAATATATATCTACTTTGAGTCCCGGGAAAGGACATAGGATACTTTTTGTCCCGGAAAAATGTACGCGGCGAAAAAACGCGCTTTTTCGTCGCGTTGCGCGTCTCGGCATCATCGAGTATGTGTAATAAACTACAAAAATAAATTCTCATTAAATAATTATGAACCCACACCGGTTTCGGTGACGGTGGTCGTTTTCCATTGAAACAACGCCAATTACGCAGGAGCACCGCAGGAGTGATTTTGTAGTGCCAAACTATGTTCGCAGTATATAACTCATCGTTTTCTCTCGTAACTCAGCGGGACGAAGTTACACGACTGGCGAGATATGAGGATTGAGATGTAATATCAACTTTTTACATGCCCATCTAAAGCATGGATATTGGATAATCTTACTTGTTATCACATGTGATCAACCTGTAATATCTTAATTCCTAAATCCTAATCAAACTTGGAAACAACTATTTTCCAAATATAATCTGGATTGGATGAAAGCAGTATGAATGTTTAATGTTGTTAGCAGAATAAGAGTACCGAGGTGATTTTTATCTCGCAGTTTATTCTCTTATTATTTGGCAACATTGAATTGGATTATTTAAATGACATCAACAAAACTGTAGTTTGCCAACGAAACGTTTTTATTTTAAATTCATTTAGTCTGTTTGCTCTTTCTTTATTGTTTTTCGTTACTTCCAAATCATCATTAATTCTACCCCGTATGGGAGTTAAATGTTGCTTCTTTATTGTGGCGTTATAAAATCCAGATTTAGGTTACTTTCTTCTTGAATTACTCTATCGTAAAAAACGTACCAAAATGTGTAAATTATTTCCCGTCTTTCAAATTTTCTCTATGACAAATATCACCTAAATCGGTTCAGTCGTTTAAGGGCCCTTGTCTATTTTTTGGTGTTTAAATATTTAGTAGTAAATTTACTAAAAAATATTTAAACACAATTTTTTTTAGTATTTAAATATTTTGTAAAAAAAATTGTACAGGGCCCTAGGTAATTACTATCTTAAGCTGAAAAATAACTCAAACATGTTAAATGTTTTCGTATGAGAAAATGATTTTAGTATTAGGAATGTATGAAAATTTCGAGGGTACCCCGGCCTCTAAAGCTTGAAAGTTGAAGGCTTAACAGACATAAACACTTTCACATTTATTAGTAAGGCTCTAGTGATAAACCATGTAATATACAATGTGTAACATCTATGCAAAACAAAACCTTAACACATAAATACACGCTGAAAATGTCAACCGGAACAAAATCTTGTAACAGATCTTGGTGTGTAAAAGTTGGGGTTATTGCATTCTGGTATTATGAAAAACGTGACGTCGTCCAACATGTTGGCGCTCCGGGCAAATACAGTATGCATTCTCTTTATATTGTTCCACGAAAATTGTAGGAGGTTCTAGGTTTAAGAGGGAACGCGGGTACAGTACCTAAAATTTGAACGAAGAAACTATTGCCATCACGCTTCACCCTGCGCTGGCACGTGTATTGTGATAAAGACAGATACAGTAAATCGAGGTTACGTATTCCTCTGATCCCTCCATCAAAATAGAGCCTATCTATTTTTTTTTAATATCTTCAGAAAGGATGAGTATATGCCTTTACGTTTTTATTTTACCTAAAAGATCTTTCAAATTCGTTTTATGGTCGGTTGATTGGCGGGGTACGGAACATTAATTTTTTGCGATTTTTGAAGGGTCATATTTATTTATTTATTAGTAAATTAAAAAAAAATCGGACGTAGAGGAATAGCTTTTACAGATCCCAATAATGTATAAAAAAATCATTTGTCTAGACGCATTATCCAGGGAGGAAATGGAGGAATACGTTTGTATGGAAAAAAAGTTAGCGTATGCTCTTAAGCAACAATGAAAAAGTTAAAAACTAAGGCCCACTTGCGCCAATCTGGGTTAAAGTTAACTCTGAGTTAAACATCATGTCATATCTGTCACTCACGGTCAGTGATAGAGATGACATGATGTTTAACTCAGAGTTAACTTTAACCCAGATTGGCGCAAGTGGGCCTAAGCCAGCTACTAGACCGATTGTGACTGCAACTCTGTTGCGCCAAAATTAGTTTATCGCGCGGGAACCATATTTTGAGATAATTATTACTATTGGACTAAGGTGATTTAGGTGATTTTTTTTGTTAATTGCTATATTGAACTCTTGGCATCAAAATAATCGAATTATTACATACTTACGATGCATAGTTTTTATGAAATAGCTCGTTTATTAAGAGATAAAAATAGAGAATTTTGATGAAATTGTGACATCTGAATTAAGAAAATGAAAGATAATTAGAAAAAACTAATGTGCGCATTTTGAAGACGAGAATGTTGAGCTTATTATGCGCTGAACAGATTTTTAAATTAATTATTTATTGCCATAAACCAAGCGCACAAACAAACTCGAAATGACATGGGCACGAAAAAGCTGTTTTTAACGCTTGATTTACCTAACAATATCCACATAGATGAACTTAAAAAAAAAACTAGCTATTACTTATATTATACACAATAATAATATTTCGTATTATATTATTAGTTAGTGCGACCGCACACCTGAGACAAGACTGTAGTTAGACAGACTATGGCATGGTAAAATGCACTAGATGCGCACATCTGAGACAAGACGTCTAATAGACAAAGTTGACTAATGCGACACACGACAAGTCTGACTAACGACTGTCGACTTCCCTTTGAAATGTATGCAAGCGCGCACATCTACGACAAAACTGACTAGCCACAATATACATAACTACCAGTAGTTCAACTACAAAGCAAAGAGAAGGATGGGACAGGTTTCAATATATTATATCAAATTCGTCGGGTTTCATTAAGATTATGAATGGAATAAGGAATGTGCCTCACGCTAGCTGACATAATTTATTTTTAAATAGAGATTTCAAAATTAGATTCTGACAATTTTAATCACATGTGTCAAAACATATACAATAATACGACCAAAAAGCAGGGCTTCAAATAACGTTACTTTTTCATAACGTTACTGCTTCAAGGGCATACATAACGTTATGAAAATTTACCCGATATTAAAAATAACATTAAAAATTGATATTAATATTTAATAACGGTAAATGTTATAACGTTATATAGGATTTATAACGGTAAATATATATGTTCTTTGATAACGTTATAGTCCGTCAAGAAAATCATGACAGGCGGGAAAATTTTCTAATTGTAATCACGCTTATAAGGTTATTTTTTTATTTGTATTTTCACAGAGAACGCTTATTTCATTTTGAATATTGTCACCTTGCACATTTTTATCTCGAATTAATAAAGTTCTCATAATTTTTTATAAAAACTTTCGGGGATAAAGCCTTAGTTGATCAAACAATAAATAGAACTTTCCTTTTAACAGTCTTTGACTGTATATGGGGTGTACCCAATATTTCCGTTGTCTGCGCCGTTTTGCACGAACTGCTAGGATACTTATCACAGCAGCTTCTGTGAACTCCATTTTGCTACTGAATGAATTTATTGTATGCATTGCGTCATCATAGTCAAGACAGTCTTGACTTAGGTGTGCGCCACATGCTAGACACAACTGTCTTTAGACTGCAGTTAGACAGACTTGTCTATGTGAAACAAGATTGTCTAACTTCAGTCGTGTCTAAGATGTGCGCTCTCTCTTAGTGTTAGTTTGTCAAAAAATAAATATACAAAGTTGCGCAAATAATTCGCAGCGAAGCCCGAGCGACTTTTTGTCATTACTTCATTGTATTTCGATTTTGTCATTACTTTGTATTATGTCATTAATTCACTAAACTTTTAAGTTTTAACTTTCAGATTTAAGTAACTTTTACATAAAGCCAATGTTCTGATGTCAATATCATGCAAATCCAACGCGAGAGGAGCTCACACACTTGAATATTAAGGAAAATCCCACTAAAGAAGAAAACATGATAGTAATAAAAGCTAAACCCTAAACGGTTAAATTTATAAAGGCTAAATCTATAATCTATTGAAAGAAAAAATATATTATCTTTGTTTGTAACTTTGTTTGGCTTTTTTCTAAGGTTGTCCCATATTTGGAGTCCAAAATTACAATTGTTGTCAATAATTAGAAAGGTTGTAATGCAATAAGGTCATAAGTCCAAAATAGAAAAATTATTGGACTACAACTTCATAATTTCAAATACGAAATTATTTCAGCTCTCTCTACGCTATGAATCCTTAGACTGAGTGAAATCCAGGTACTTTGAATAATGTTATTTTCCAGTTTGAATTTCTATGCGATGTAATAATGCATCTAAGATGTATTTTAATGGGTTGTAAACGAAACCCGAACCTTTTGATATTGCAAAAATTAATATATTTAAAAATAAGAACCGGCTCAAGTTATGTAAAAAAAGTTTGTAAGTACTTACATAAAAATATATTTTAAAATAAGTAAAATGTAACAAGTAAAGAAATCCCATTTTTATCCTGCCTACAAATTAAAATATTGTTATCACCTGGTAAATTTGGTGTATAGTGGCTCTGCAGAAAGGGTTAAGCCACAATCTAATAATATACAGTAGACCAAACATAATATGAGTGTGACTTTAGGTACTTAAGTTAAGGTCTGCGGTTGTGTATCACGCGTCTCCCGTAGTCCCATCTTCAGGAGCAGGAACACCGTTGGGGTTTTAGTGGGTAGTCCCGGGTGCGTCTTCCGTCCGCCCCGGGGAGTCCCACATACCTCGGTGGTCCTCCCCAGGCCTCGGGGATGCGCAAACGCATTCCCCCCAACGCAAAAACAGGTTAAAGTACCGAATTTGGCTTCGTTTCTTGTTTCTTCGTGATGTAGGTAACAAAACTTATTTTAAGACGGTATGACTTCAAGGGCACCGAGAACTGCAGAGACCACTAAGACTGAGTTACTCTACTGTATGACATTATATTATGCTTACACGCACTCATCATACCGTCAGCAAATTAGACCGCGGATTAAATTTGCGGACGATAATGGCCGCTGTATCGTATGTATTCATCCCCCGTACGTCCCCTGTCCGTCCCCCGTAAGTCTCCCGTACCTCGCATGTCCCCTGCCCTTTGTGGAAATGGAAATTTAATGCCAACTGTATGTAGCCTTTGTACTCCACCTAATGGAGCGGGCGTGCTTTACCCGGACTCTAGTAATGTGAGTAGGTAATGTTCAGATTTATGGAAAGTAGTACGGCTAAGAGCGTAAAGAAACTGAGTGCTAAGGCTCTAAACACACTAGGCTGAATTACGTCGACGTAAATTCCGCCGCGTTTACGCCGCGCCGCGCAATGTCAAACGCATACAAAATACGGACGGAACGCGACGGAATAGTGTGTCGCGTCTCGCGTTCCGCCCGTATTTTGTATGGGTTTGAAACGCGGCGTAAACGCGGCGGAATTTACGTCGGCGTAATTCAGCCTAGTGTGTTTAGAGCCTAAGAGACTTTGTTTATGAGACATGACTTTGTTTATGAGACATAGAGCATTGAAAACATTATAAGTTTCATAGCATACTAAAAACTATAACTTGACTACACACATTTTTTTTAAATTAAATTTTAAGTTCACAAATTGTCTTTCTGAATTACCATTCTGAACGTCTTTGTGTGTAATAACTAATAACTAATAAGATAATTTTCCTCCTTTACGTTCACCCATGGTGGCAGGTGGACAACCAATTACGAACGTGTAAAGGGCATATAATATCTGCGATTAGCACATTGACATTGCAATCGTGGTGACAATCATATAGAAAATCCATAAGACTTCGATGCTCGACGTTTATATTATACTAATGCATGTTTCGAATCAGGCTTAAGCTGTTCTGTGTTCATTACCTGTCTTCGAAAGTGACAGACAAAGTAAGTGCTGTTCTTTTGCTGCTCATGGATAATTGTATGGATTATATTGTAAGTATTTGGATTATAGGCGGAAAATTTGTGTGAGCAGAAAGCTACGCGATTTTAAGAGCTGTTAGAATTGCAAATTTCTTCTAGGGGAGACCGGGCTTATCATTATTACAATTTATGCCTTTTCATACAATTTATTTCACAATAATTCAGACGAGCTCACAATATAGAGCTCTTACAAACATGGACTTTATTCACGCACGTTTATTTAGGCGTATTGATTTTTCCATTTTGTTTTCTTTTACGTTATGGAATATTATGTAGGGAACCGTTAAAGATATTTTGTCGATAAATTACCTACCAATAATATAATATTTATTTTCAGTCAGCTTTTAGACATTATTCAGAAATAATACTTAATTATTTTGAGCTGTTATAAACACAAAATTATACATAATTAAAAATTAAAAAGTAGATTAATAAATTTTCTTCAATAACGACACAAGTCCAAAGAGCCGACATGTGAACATATTTACCATAATACGTTAGAGCCCACCATTTTCTTCGTTATAAACTGATTAATTGAAATATCTTGAGAATTTAGTTTGCTCTGGTTAGAAATATCAATACAATATTTGCAAGTAATTTGAGCGGGGCGACGTGACAGCTCATGAATATGCAGGCTGGTCTGCGCCAACTCTCCGTCCAAGACACGAATCCGCATACCAAGTGAACACGTATGACGTAATCAATTAGTAAATAATAAAACTAGAACTGAACCATACATTTTTCTGTAAACAATATTTAATTATGTCTTTCCTCGTTGTTCAGAATCTGCGTTCATTAAAATCTGTCAAGTGCAAAATTACTTGTAAATTGTAGTGAGTTTTATCGATGTATAAATAATAATAATTTCCTCTTAATTAAATTAAGTTTATGGGAACCTTAATTTACAATTTGATGGTTATAATTTCATTAATATTAAATGTAAAAAAGGAACTAAAAACAAACTATACATATAAGTCGACTTGTACTTTTCTCGACACGACACTATTAAAATAAATAAATTAAATCTATTGCTCTATGTGGGCAACTAAATCGCCAGTCGCCACTCTTTATGTATAAAAACCCTACAAAATATCAACCCTTACTAAACTCCCATAAAACGTGCCATCTTTTCTGAATTAAATAGCATAAAACAGTTATTATATTATACTGTAATCTTCATCCGTATCGGATTTGACCCCTACGGAGTGACACTAACAAGAATCTAACAATTCGACTACGCTACAATAATTTCGGATACGCTTATATAATTTTTTACTTCAATACGCGATATGACGGGGGTAGGATTCGTTATGCGTATTGCATGTAGTCCAAGAGCCCGCGAGGTATAAGATTATTGATATATAACTTATAACGTCGCGTCGCGTCATAAAATGGCATTGAGAGCAAATGTTCTGAAAATCGCAGGTAAATTTAATGGTTCAAATAAAATTAAAGCCAAAATTTTTACAGTTTTTTGTGGGTGCCATGTGTTTCATGAACGTTATAATTAATTATAATCAAGTTATCACATTTTAACATAATAAATACATCGTATTACAAAATTCCACAAAGTAATAATTGCTATTGCATACATTTCCAGTACTATAATAAAAAAATCATTCATATTTAGAATTTTACTCTACAGAGTGTAACAAAACTTAGCGATAATACTTTAGGGTGTGTATGTGTTCCTTGAAGAGAGTTCATTGTGAAAGTATCAGCGCTGAAAGACCAATTTTTTCACTTTTGTATCGGCGAGCATCACAGCGTCACGAGTTTCCCTATACAAAAGTGATTTTTTTATCTTTCAGCGCTGCTACTTTCACAGTGAACTTTCTACAAGGAACAAATACACACCCTAAAGTATTATCACTAACTTTTGTTACACCTTGTAGAGTCTCGATTCTAGAGTCACTGAATGGATTTTAATACCATGAAAACATTTTCATCTAAATCTTTTGTTAATAATGCAATAGACACTCTGGCTCCTCGTCTAGCCGCATAGTCCCTCGCGTATGAAACAGTTATTTTGTATCTCGTTGATGTGTCAGAGCGATGTCACAACGCTTGACGCGCGTTTAGCGCTGCATTCAAAACCATTGTTGTGAATCGATTAGGGGGAGTATCGTCTTTCAGCCATTGTGTGAGGTTAAAGGCCCTTTTTGTTTACAAAATGTGTCTCGAAATACCGTAGAAAAATTTAAATTTATGATTTCATCGATAATGTTGAGTCGGAGTTACATGACAATCTGATTACGTATTGCTTAGTATTGCTACGGCTCTTGGTCTATAACGATCTTGTGTGTGTTTTGTTTGTATGTAATTGAAATATCCGAAAAACCAGGATCTAAAAGACGACAACTTTTCAAAAGGACGGAAAAACCAAAGGAAAATCCTCCAATTGAGCTCAAAATTAGAGCAATCACACACGATTGATGCCGAAAGCAATCACACTGAATGGGGCAAGTATTACGCGGGGCGATGTCCGAGATGAAACAATATTGACTTTTTTAGCTATAAGCCGATTGGCGGCCATGACAGCTGTCACTTTGACACGTGAGTGACAGCGCGCTGACAGAAAATTGCGCGGGAAAGGCCGCATGGGATGCACTTTAATTAAAAGTCACTTTACACGTTTGCTTACTTAATATTAAAATATTTTATGGGGCATGTATGATTCATTTTTAGTAGACATTTTTGTTGGAACTAATCTTATATCTTGATATACCCAATCTTATGGCTTCTTCCCCTTATAATTATACGACTTATTAAGTTATAAGCACAATTATTTTATGTGATATGTTTCTACGTCTTATTGTCATAAAACTCTAATTTGTATATATCACAAGTATTCCAGATAACGTTTTGTATAGGTACTGGATTTTATAAGATTGTTTTCTACGTTTTATCATGTTTTATGTAACAACTAACAATTAGTATTTTAAAGTCCCGGCCGCATCTGCGTGTATCGTCCGAAGCTTCGTGCGATGAGACGATACTATTGGACGATACACGCAGATCGTCCAATAGTATCGGCCTTATCGCGAAGCACCACGCATATGCGGCCGCGGCATAAGAGTCTCCTAATTAGTACGGGAGCAGGAACATAATATTTTGATGATAATATGAATACTTATAGTAGCATAATCTGCTTAATATTATGTCCTTCCTCAAGTTAATACCCTAATCTGAGTAAATGTAATCAAAACCGAACAACACACCAAAAACAATGCCGGACAACACAAAAAACAATCCAAAATATAGTTGAACTTTGCCTTCAGTCCACTGAATGTTCAGACTTCAGAACTACAGTCTACACCATTGATATAAAATAATAGAGCGGCCGGTGGATTTAAAAGTGGGTTAGCGAATGAACGCTTCGATGACTCCGGCTCTCGGCACAGTATATCATACAGCAGGATAACTCTGCGTGTCTCTATGAAACTAGTTCAGCAAGCTACTAGGTATTACGCGCGGCGTGATACTTCATTGTATTGCTATTTCAAGTTATTCGAAATCACGCTTATGTGTGCTCGCGCGTTTCGGATGGCGTAGTATGAAAATAGTCTACTGTAGAGATGTCATCCGTCCAGTTTTTTCCAAATTAATCCTAGTTTAATAGAGAGAATCTTAGCCGGACAACATAAAGCGTTTCCCAGACAGACGCGGGCAGTGGTGGTGGTGGCGGTGGCGGTTAGGTGGATGACTTGAGTGTTCTAGGAACGATACAGACACAAGCGGTGGCGGTGGCAGTACAAACAGCTGACCGCCGCCGCCACCGCCACCGCTGCCCGCGTCTGTCTGGGAGACGCCTTAATTATCCGAATTTAGTTTGAAAAAATCTATTCACATGTCCCGGTTTCGGGCTGCAATGTTCCGGACGTTTTTCATATTATCCTCGTTTGAAAATTATCAGAGATGCCTACCGTAGTCTACTGTATATTATTTATAGTACTTATTAAATAGGTTGCATCCATCGGAATACGAGACACGGGTTTCTGGTCAGCTGGGCCTGCATTTGTTTGCTTCGTTAGCCCGCTTCACTCATAGTAGCTATTAATAAGATCCCGTATCTGTTCAATAATTAATAGTCTTTGATAATTTGCTGGTAAGTGGTAACAGAATAATATTATAAACATAACTTGATTAAAGATACATAGTAAATAAACAAATAAGTAATAGTTAAAAAAACTAAAAAGACGCTTTTTATATAAAGGGTTACAAACAAACATACAAACATACAAATTGAAAAATGAAATAATTATATCAAATTAGTGTATTGTCATCGGTCCTCGATAAATCTACAAAGTTTGAACGAAATCTGGCCGTTTAAAGTGGGTCAAAATCGCGCCCAAAGAAGTCGGTTACAAACATGTTACAAACAAATATACAGGTGAAGCTAATAAAAAGCGTATAAAAACTCAACAAGAGAATCGAATAAAACACTGTCGTTGTTCGTATTGCCATGTGTAACTCCAATTGAAGAGTTCGTTACGTAATTGTGTTTGATAGGATTTTTATTAAGTTAATTTTTTAGGGTTTTTACCCAAGAGGTCAAAAATGGAACACTGTTTCTATAATCTCATAATTTTTTATTATCAAACTGGTGACACAAAAAATAAGAGAACATAATATTATTAATATTATTATATTTTCCATTAATATTCTCATTCTCATCGTAAGGTTTTTCAGGCTTATCAGTATACGCCGGGTAAAGAAAGGAAAGCAATAACAATAAAAGTAAACGATGCCTTAAAATCATAACGTAGTTAGACATTTTTCCTGTTTTTAATAACCGCAAGGGAGAAGATGCAATATTCTGTAATAATCGTCGAATTTTCATTTAACACACTGTGTTAATGCCTCCCACATCGGTTTCGGTGACTATGGTCGGCGTTTCATTGAAACAAAGCCATCCAGAAGTGATTCTATGGTGTCTAAGAGTGTTCGCAGTACACAAAATACTCTATAATATCTTTTTTCTACAGCAGGACTGCAGGACTGATGACCGATACGTTTGGCGAGGATTGTCACCTCTGTGGTGGTGGTGCACCACCTCTGGTGCAGGACTGACTTTTTACACACCCATTCGAGATATCATCACTGAGAGCAGCCCGCATCAAACTAAACACTTTAATCATACTTAACCTTCTTGCGCAGGAACCTTCCAATCCAAAGCTAGGGGCCTAAATCTTGGACCACAGACCTTCCTTTGTAGTTGTATTGCAATTTGTGCAGCAAACAATAATTGTGCATTAAAATGACCCACCGGTAAATGACCTCATAGCTGATTACTTTGATATCAATTCAATAAATAGTAAGCTAATAGTTAAGTATGTAAAAACCTGACAAGCGTTGCTTCAAAATGTCCTATTCAAAATGCATCGGTAGCGTGGGCAGAAGTAAATTCACTCGCCTCATACGAAATTTCCATATGATCGATCACAAAGTCTATTATAAATCTAAATATAGTGAAGGTCTAATCGATCATATTCATAAACTGCTAACTCGCCGTTTTCTATGCACCAACCATAGAATAGTTATGATAGATATGTCATTCTTAATGAGGTGTGACTTCTGAATTTAAATTATCCAATTTAAATTCAGAATTCATCCCTTACTTAGAATCGACGAGTGCTGACAAGTGACAACTGACAACTTCCACAAAGTACACACTCTACAAAGTATGCTGTGAAAGCAGCAGCGCTTTTGAATTCCGTGCTTCATTGAGAAATGCCCTAACGTCATGAATTTACCTATGACAACAATTTTAAAAAGTTAGACTTTCAGACAAACTAATAATGCACTTTAGTTATGTAATACAAGTACAACGATTGGATAGATTTTTAGCAGGCATCTTAAAGGAATATTTGAAAGACTTTCCAACCAACAAAGGAATATTTGAAAAACTTTTTTTTTTATTTGCATTGCATTCAGTTCAATTTTAGGAAGACACATCTTACATATTCAAGATCTACGTCTTCGACCGTGGCCTCGTTATCGATTCTTTTGAGTGGCAGTCAACTTCGCCACAGTGAGAGGTGAGAGTGTGGCAAACCACCAAATGCATAATGTGGTACTTGAGAGTTGAAGGTGTACAAATCTCTAGAACCGTTTAGAATACGATGTAAGAAAATGAAAGACAAACATCCCAAGACAAGCCCTACCAGAAACATTGTGTTGAATAAAATATGCAGTAATCGATACGTCCATACTAATATTATGAATGTCTGTCTGTCTCTGTTGACCTCTTCACGTCGAAACGGCTGATCCGATTTTGTTGAAATTTGGTATGGAGATACTTTGAGTCCCGGGAAAGGACATAGACATAGGATACTTTTTATCCCGGAAAAATGTACGGTTCCATCGCGATAAACTAATTTTGGCGCAACGAAGTTGCGGGCGTCATCTAGTAGGAAATATAAGAATCGTAAAGTGGAAATGATATTTTGTTTCTCTGCTTCGAACAGGCTCCGAAAATATTATTACGCGACGTCGATGAAAGGCATACCTAGATCTAAAGTTGACTACGGAAATGATGAGGCTACTTCTTACACTTAGCTAAATGGACAGTTCCCGTGCGATTTACTTACCCGCGTATTGAGACAAATTACGAAATCGTTTGGCAGTCACCTACTTAATGGATTTCTATTTCATGAAACTTATAGGGCCGGTATAAATAGTCAGTACTCAAGAGGCATCTCGGTCTCAACACACGGTCCAGGCTCTGTGATTGATTGGCTGTCAAAATTTGGACCAATTACAGAACCGAACCGCGTTTTGAGACCGGGTCGCATCTTAAGTACTGACTATTTATACGGGCCTAGGAATGTTAATAATAGGATTTTTGTAGTTTGAACTCATACAGTGCCACTAGCATAAGCATTTTCTAGATGGATCTATAGGAGCATAAGCATTTTCTAGATGCATTATGCTCCTTTCAAAACCAATTATGTACTTGGATATTCAAGATTGTAGGAGAATTCAATATCCGATAGACCCTTAAGATGGTGTGCCGACAAGGTCGCCACTCCAATTTCCCGAGAAGCCTCCGGCTTAGTCTCACAGACGTGTATGTTCTTGTTACTGATTTATATTGTTAGTTTTATTATGGGCTTTCTACGCCTTCTACGTTTATATGATACAGTTATATATTTTTATATTACTTGGATTTTGATACATTAGAACGCCTGCAAATTTTTAACAAGCAAAATCAATGTTACGCCGTTGTCTATAGGCTTCGTCCACATTGTGCCTTTTTCTGTTCGTCAAGGGCATGCGTTATATCGCAGTCAACAGCGAACGTGAGGCATGCCCGTGACGCGCGTTAAAATCGTAGCGCTCGCTATGACACTTTTCTTTCAACGCGGGTGGATTTTGACGCATTCAATTATTGAATATGCCAAACGAAATTTGAATAAAAAGAAGATGACGAAAATTGAAGATGAAATTGCATAATGTGGACATAGCTAAGAGACCGCTACGAATGGCTACGAAGTGCTACATTCTATTTACTAGTCAAAAACCGAGCTATGTGAGGGCTCGCGTCGTCACGCCTTGACTGACTGATCATAACACATCTCAATTATAGGCGCAAAAGTTTTTCCGTAAAGTTTACCACAAAATGTATACGTTATACATTATATACTAGGCCTTAGGTGATGATTAGGTGAAGATGAAAAGAAAGAAGAAAAGTTATTTGTTGTTATGGTCGATTCGTATTTTACTACTCTTAAGCCTATGTTAAAAAGCTGAGAAAACAATAAGTTTCTGCAGTCTAGGGTTTTCAGAAAAAATTTACAAACGACACTCTGCGAGCCCCTCTGTCCAACCGAGAATTGTTTTTGGCCAACTGCAAATTTTTGGTCCAACAAACATGATTATTTTATTGCAGCCAAAAAATTTGCTTGAGCGGATCAATTAGAATTTAGGAGTTAGTACATCAAGAAATAAAATGACATCAAGTAGAAACTCTATGACATAATTTAAAGCCTTCAGCCTTGTGAATAGTGAGGGTGATTTGAATAAGTCATGGACTTCGTCGTCACGAAATGAATCGCGAATAATAGACCACGGACGAGTCATGAATTGGAAATCGGGCGATGATAGTTAAACGCCGGTTCCTCGGCCCTCTTATTGGAGTTTTTCCAATTGAATGCTCTTTTCTAGAACTTTCGGGTCGCTTGATCGGAAAATTGGGAATTGTGGTAGGTACTAGATATTATTTCTGCTAGTCTAGGAGAACTTGATTTATAGGCCGATAGCGCACGTTATTTGGTCGGGTTATGTCAAGTCAATGTTGGTCGCGATCAGTCGACTGGGTTCGACATAGCAAAACTAAATTACGAAGGTTTGTGATCTGGCTATAAATTACTAACAAGCCTTTTCTCAAGTTATGTTAACGAAGCAACAATAATCTTATCTTAACTGATGTATGGCTTACTTTCGAGTACTTCTATACAAGCAATACAAGTAAACATGAGAGTTGACTTCAAGTAATATACCAACCTAGATAAATGCCAGACAAGTAGTTTATAATATTTAAAGTATTTAAACTATTCAAGTATTTTGTAACTTTAAAAAAAATGTAGACTTTCTACCAGGTGATAAAACCCGCAAACACAATTCGCTTAAAGCTATCAGTGCACACAAGTAATTGAGTATCAGTTCTGCCGGGGGTGTACTGTATTAGAGCTGGGTTATGACGTGGAAAATGCGAGGGAATATGACGCACTGTTGATTTATTACAGAACACCCCCACCATTTTGTTTCTTTGTGGAGATGGGGCGTTGAACTCGTGTCAAGACGTTCTCGAGTCGTGAAGTCGGGATAATAGGATCAAAATGATATGTATAAGTGGTTTAAGTTGTGTGTGATCTGAGTTTAATACATTTGATAGGCAATGGGAAATTTAACCGATGTTTATCATAGATTTTATATATGATTGGACATAACATTTTAAATCTTTTTACTTTTTAGGGTTCCATACTCAAATGGATAAAATCCATTTGAGTATGGAACCGTTCTGACACATCCTATAGACTGTAGACAGACGTCTCGTGACGTCATACTCAAATGGATTTTATCCATGATGAGTATGACGTCTCGTGACGTCATACTCATCATGGATAAAATCCATGTCTGTCTACAGTCTATAGCATGTGTCAGAACTCAGAACCGCGATAGCTAGATAGTGAAAATTTTAGAAATTGCGAGGGTCGAAAGATAGAGGAAGACATAATAGCGACCACCTTATTTTTCTGATTTTTTTTCCATAATTTTTTTGTGACGAATCATTCCTAAAATGTTTTTGACAAAGTTCTAAAAGCTCACAACAATAACTTACATTATTGAAAAGGGTCTAAATTAACATTTTCATAATTCTTTGAAAAGTAATAGTGTAGGTTATAGGTAGTTTGCAACATCTAATATTAAACAATTTATTAAACCCACCAAAATTCAAAACACTGAAAGTGGTCCTTCTATACTCACTGGCATGTCCTCCTGTTACCTCTGTCTATGGTTCAAGGCTTATGGTGGTACGTCATTGGACTACCACTAATAAGCTATTGATGACGTCAAATATTTTCCATGGCCCTTGTCACTCCATTAGGATTAACTTAACAGTTTTATTTACTTTTAGGGACTGCACATTTGACAAATAGATTAAGTTTATTAAGTAGGCGTAGGCGTATAAATTCAAGTTATCCATACTAATATATTATAAATACGAGAGTGAGTATGTCTGTCTTTGTTCATTTACGCCTTACGGTGACCTTTATACTCACCCAGCACCCTAAAGCAAGGATGGCGAACCAATGGCACGCCGCACGCCGCACGCGTGCCGCCAGTGGCACGTGACATAAAATTTGGAGCACGCTACTGGGCCTATAGCCGAAACTTTTTCGTTTTCTCTTCGTTATAGAATCGCCGATCAAAATGTATGGAATTGACATAAGACGAGTCGAACGTCAACGTCATATTAACGAACGCATACGTCAATTCCATACATTTTCATCGGCGATTCTATAACGAAGCGAAAACGAAAACATTTTGGCTCACCCCCCTGGTCACCAAACTAGTATCGAAATTATAATTTTACCAACAATGAAGGTTATTTAAATAGATCCACCTCTGCATAGTGAAAATATTGACTTCTTTCGAAAGATTTCTTCAGAAAAGGGCACGTTGATACGAAAAGGTTTGTATTCCCTGCCTTGAAGTATTATCAATGTGTTATGTTACTCCCTGTACAAGTGTACACTTTAGTCTTTACGTCTATGTTTGTGCACTGAAATCTGAATTTTGGGAACGGATTTGGGTGTATTGGAATGGAACTAGTCCGTCGACACTGAATCAATCAATTTATTGTTACATTCAATACACAGAGACCTGCGTTTATATTCACTGGGAAATTCAAACTAACAATTTAAGCCTTCGCTGTATAAAACTATTTCAAAGTTGTAACTGAAAATATTACACAGCTAATAAATTGCCAAAAGCCTTTTGTCCTACTCAAAAGCGTATGTAAATGAACTAGAATAACTAGATGATGCCTGCAGCCTGCGACACCGTTGCGCCAAAAATCGTTTATCGCGCGGAAATCCAACATTTTTCCTTAAGGTGACGCCATGTTAAAGTAAAAAACTGTGTTGGATGTGTTTTAGATTGCTTGTTTTCTATGCGAGGTTGGCCCGGCCTCTCATGGAAAACAAGCAATGGAACAGCAAAAAATGGAAAGGGCGTAGCGACAAAATGGTTTTTGTCGTGTAATTTAAAAACCATAAATACATTTCATATAAGCTATGGGCAAATTAAAGTGTATACTAGAACCAATTTATGTACAAATTTTGGAAGCTTATATCACTCTCCTCTATTGGCAAAATAGGAATCCCTTTTTTTACAGAGGTCTTTTTGATTGATTATTCTGTGTTATAAAAGTTGACCAATCGTGTTATGCTATGGGTAATTCAAAGACAAAGACATGATGAATACTGACAGTGAACTTTAATTTCTTAGCTTTAGTCATTGCTGAGAAAAATGGACATCGCTACAGCCAAATTATCAAGGCGTCACTTTAACAAAAACCAGAACTTTTATCAAAATCGGTTCAAGGGCTTAGGCGTGAAAACTAAAGATGTAACCGACAGACAAACACATTTTCGCATTTATAATATTGGCATGGATTGTATGGATTACGAAAATAATATTATATTCAAAACCTTTCTACGTAAATCGAAATACCCTCAAATATAACACCGCGAACAAACTCCCTTGGTGCGAACCCCAAAAAGAAACGTTTATTTTTCTTTGAAAGAGATCCGATACCTTCACGGGCTCAAAATAAATACCTACTTATATAAGCTAATTGCTTCCGTTTGACCCCAATTTAACCCATATACCGCAAAATAGCCGTTTTCAGTAGAAAATGGAAATCAAAAAATGTTCAACCCCTCGGATATCGAATTAATTGAGAAGGGGAAAGCCCTTGTTTTGACTGAACAAATAGAATTAAAACTCCCCATACGTAATCGCTCTATTTAGCAATACTATGCCTGTTGCACTTCAATTTCGTTAATTGACCGATCAAAAAGAGCATAAAAATCCGAGGTAGGTAGGTATCCTTCAAGAGGTGAAAGAGCGACGTAGTTACATTTTTGTGTTGTTTCAGTTCTTATGTCATGTTGCTATGAGAAAATTATAGTAGTCGTGTCTGCACAAATGTTGGTAGTTCATGCTTTCGACAAAAAATCCGTGGCATAATATTTTATTTGCAGGATAGATGGATGGATATGGCAGATACCACTTAACACTCGCTGTTTGGCGCGAAAACACGCTGTTTACTTATCGTATTCAAATTGACAGATTCATTTGTCGGCTGTCGCACAGCGAGCGCAAAAATACTACTTTTTCCGCATTCTGAAGAAGACATTTAAGCCAAAAAATCAAACATCGTCCTTCTCTCTTTTCACACTCACGCCCGTCTTTCATATGCGTGAAAAAGGACGACGCGAATTCATCGCAAAATTAGCTTTTTCTCAATAACTCGACAAATATACAACATTAATTTAAAAATCAGCTAGGTCGGTTTCCCAATGATACTAGAATTTTATACGATGTGTTAAAATATTAACTTAGTTGTTTATTTTTAAGTTAATTTTAATAAAATATTAACTTAGTTTAATATTAACTTATTAATGCAGGGTTATGGAAGTAAATGAAAAATTCGTGAAAATTAGATGCATCTTTGAAATTTTTTTCTATCAAGAAAATTTTAAGATATCGTGTTTTTGCTCAGATCGAATTCTTGGAAATATAATGTAGTATCTAATTTTAGAAAATAAAACAATTCGGGGTTTATTTTCAATACGTATAAAAATTAATTATTATACAATCGTTTTCGGTCGCTTTCATACAAATCATGACTCACAAAATTACGCTCGTGTTCAATGAAGTAGGAATTTTCTATGAAACTGAATGCAGCAGAATTTCTGCCAGCTGAAATTCTGCGACTCACAACTCACAAATTTTTGGTTTTACTCTCTCGGCTCGTTTGGTTTCACCCTTAATCTACAATTTTACATTCTTTCCTTTTAATTTAATCAAGAAAATTTCCTCACAAATTATTTTCGGCTACCGCCTCCAGAAATCTGAAAATATTAATTGGAATATAAGGTTTCTGGAATAACATTACAAATTCGAATGTTCATTTGGGTCGTCATGGTGACGGTGGGGGATATTTTCACCCCATCTCACGTCCCGACGGATTAGGTACGGCTCGCTGGATCCAATACTATCGCTAAGGTGATCTTTTAAATATGGACCAGGTCTACCATGTGATTCGATGGTTCTAGAAATTGACACAAAAGTTAAGTCGAACTCGGGAACAGTTCCAGAGTTTGACATAGTTTTTGGGTCGACATCATAGCGTCAAAACATCCGGCAAACAGTAGCAGACCTAGCAAACATATTTGATTTTCGATACATTTCAGAATAAAGAATGGTGGTGGATTCTTAGATATCTACCCGATAAACAAACTAAATTCATTAACATCAGTCCCACTATTCCGGAGGAGATTGGCAAACAAACACCGCGACACGAGATTTTTATGTATCACTATAATAATCTGTCCCGGTGAACTTCGTGTCCCCTTATAACCTTCCCTGAACTTCTGCGAATATTTAAGACTAAAATCAGCCCAATCCGTTCAGCCGTTTTCGAGTTTTAGCGCGACTTACACATTTGGAAATCCATTTTTATATTTATGATACATTTAAAAATATGGTTTTCATCGTTTTATAATTATGCGAAAAATATGCGGAGCCTTGTAATAATTCTTGTTTAGAGAGTGAACGGAAAAGTTTTGGGCAATATTTTTATTCGGATTTTCAGGAAAGGTTTATCAGGTGAAAAGGGTTGGTCATAAGCCCTCAGGGATTACCTTTCGTAAACTACCGATAGGGCAATAGACGATACACTATGATACAACGTAATCCTGTTTTTAAACATTTTTGGGTTATATATTTATTATTACTGCTTACGCCTTTTTTTAACATGGGGAAATGCTTTACGCATCCCCGGCAGATTGGGGATATCGGCCGGGGTATGTGGGACTCCTGGTAGACTACCCACTAAAACCCCATGGTGCTCCACTCATCGCTTAAGGCAGAGTTGCGGGTACGATAGAACCTACCGCAACATTGCCGCTTACGCCTACGGTGACAATAATATTGAGGAATCTTAAGAAGTACAATTTTTCATTGGGAAAGTAAAAATAGTAGGTAAGTACATTTTTCAAAATAAAACTTTAGAATTAGATAGTAGATACAGTATCGTAATTCGTACGGGAACTGCATGTTCAAGAAATAAAATGTTTCCAATCTACACTCTGGGTTCAGGATTTTGTATATAAATAGTTCAGCATCTTTACAGCAAGAAGTAATAAAATATGCACACTCACTAACTTCGGCCCTTATGATAATACTATTTTTCGTCTTCATACTCGCTTCGGTACAGGTGAGATACTCATATTATTATTTTTCTATACTTTATTACAGGTACACATAAACTTTCTTCTTAAATCACTCTTTCTATTTAAACAGACCGCATCAAAATCTATTACAATATTATTATTTTAAAGATCTATGCTTAAATAGAAATAGAGCAGAACGTTACTTTTTACTATGTTCTAACGACAATAATTATTGTTTAGTGTATCATATTCTATGGCAGATTGAAACAGCCTTGCGACTGCAGCGAATTGGCAATAGAAATCAATATACAGTAATTTTAGCAATCATTCGAAACGATACACGAGTATTGCCTCACTTTATAATATGAAGGACACTGAAACTAGTGATTGGTGCAAGATGTGTAGAAGTTGGAAACAGTTTTTATTTCTCGCCACACTGCCTAGGCAGGGAAGATCTTACCGATTATGTGTCGTTTGTTGGGCAGGGAAGTGGACAGGGAAGTGAGCAGGAAAGTCCAGAGCAGAGAAGTGGGCAGTGCGAGAATGTCTCAGTCACCGACTGAGCCACAGATGCCGTTAATAGAGCTTTGTAAAGCTGTATTATACGGGGTGTAACAAAATATAATGATAATACTTTAGGGTGTGCTGTCTTTAATATAGAGTTCTGTGAAAGTAGCAGCGCTAAAAGATATTTTTTATGTTTTGTATGGGTAAGCCAGTCAGCATCGTGGATTTGCCCATACAAAAATGAAAAACAAAGTGACACTTTCAGCGCTGCTAGTTTCACAGTAAACTCAATTTAGGGATTAGGGACACATGTATATGATGTATATGTGTCAATAATAGGGTATGTACCACGTATGTACTATACAGTAACCTGAAGTATTTTACTTTATATAATATGTCCTATATAATAATATGTCGTCTACGACACACTATTTCTTGACAGACAATACATGAGTCACACGATCTAACGGCCGCGTTAATTAGCAATTGCTCATTACTCCGGAGTCCGGAGTCGAGGGTTAACGCGAGGGTTAACGATTTGTGACGTCATCACATGCTTCATTAACTATGCGCAGCGCTCACTAAATGCTCATTATTTTTAATTTAACGTATGTATAGTGTAAACCCTTTTTAATGTTTTCTGTCTCTGTTAGAAAGATCTATCCAGCGACTTTTGTAACGTACCAGACAACAACAAATTATTGTTTAACTATAATGTCTGTATCAGTTGTAGAGAGCATAATACTAGTAATCCTAAGTATCAGTAAAAATTAGCAACTAATTATTACATACTTTAATAATTATTATTTATTAGTGGAGTCAAGTAAAGCAAGCAATCCTTGAAAGGCCTAAGAAACAACTTCGATTTTAATAATATTATATTTTTTCAGATGTCTGTTTTTCTAATTGATATTACATTAAAGCATTGCTATGTGCTTTACTCATATTAAATCCCATTCATTTTATATATTTAGATATTAATAATAATAAATTAAAAAAGCATCTTAATTCTCAGCTATAAGGGCCTTATTATCACAAAATTCACAGACATAAATAATGATGTTTTCAGTATACGAATTCCTCTTTTACTTTGATAACAATGTTTTAATTAAGCGGGAAAGTAATAAAATAATTTACAGCTTGGGTGTAAAAAAGCTTATTTTACTTCGAGAACTCCTGAAGTTTTGATGTCTACGAGTACCATTAAAAGTTGGTGAGTTACGGGCTACGGCGGATTCGATCATGTTAAAATGTTAGCACTGGTGACTTTCCGACCCAAACAGAACGTAACCGCTACCGACTAAAATTCAAACAAAATGCCACATTATAATATCATTGACTTAGGGCGAAACCTTTTCGTATCAACGCGACGAGAATAAATCTTTCTGAAGAAGTCATAATTAATGTGCCATTGAATTTTTTTTGTGATACGGCGCGTATTTCAAAATTTGTTTGATTTGGTACTCACGATGCAGAGGTGGATCTATTACCGTCATTGTTGGTAAAATAATTATAACAATACTAGTTTTGTGACCAGTAGCGACTAGCGTGCTCCAAAATATGTTATGTCACCTGCCACTGGTGGCACGCGTGCCATTGGTTCGCCATCCCTGACATAGGCTATCCGCATTCCGCTATAGGTTTATTTTCTACCGACATTGGTCTTATGACCGCAGCAGCCGCTGCTTGGTAGTGGCGTAGACTTAGTTCATAAAGTGTCATTTTGTATTTTTTTGGTTGCGGTCGCGTTCTGCGACGATCGGAATGATAACTTTACCGCACCGTGACGTAAACGCGACTAGCTGTCGAGTCGTGTCGTGCAATCTACATAATTGCAATTGCATCGTGCATCTTTAAGCCGCGTGTACACTACGCACTTGGCATACGACTTTAGCTAGACCCGGCAGACGTTGTTACTTGTTTGCTTTTGAATGTTAACTCTTGAATCACTCTATTAAAATCAGCATAAAAATCCGTTGCAGGCAGACAACGAGAATCGATTTTATTTTTGAGATTGCAGGTTATATTATACCGTATTCGAAGGTTTAAGAAACGAGCTAGAAAAATAGGAATTCTTCTACACAATTTATAGATTTAGGAATATAGAAGTAAAGAAGGCAATCACTGATCTTTTGAAGATACTTATTTGATGTTCAATTCCTCGACTCTACCAGCTGGGTATACATATACAATCCTTACAATACATAGAAAATATAGTTTCAAAATCAAAGTACCATCGAAGATACGTAGGTCCGCAATCTGCCTATTGCCAATACTTGCCGCCTATGCCTGCCTATACTTCTCTGATAGTACATTTGGAAAGTTATAAAATAACATAGTATTTTCGAAATAGAAACTCTGCTATATTTTCCCTACAGTCGTAAGCATTTTTAATTCTTCTGGTTATAATAGGTATTCTGCTGTGGTAAATGTGATTTCATCAGTGATTAGTGGTAACAAAATGAATGCTACAAATACCAAAATTATAACCATTGTATCTATTTATTAGAATTTTACTGCTGTAATGCATTAGGAATATAATATAGGATATAGCAAAGGTTTCCAAACTTTGTTTTGTAGACCACTTTTAAATTTGCTGAATCCGGTGAACCCAAAGATTTGGTACTAATGTACCAATTCCAAAACCTCCAAAAAATAAGGATTTTGATTAGATCTATTGAAAACAGGTGGTTTTTTTCAGACGTCCCGATTTTGGCGGGCCGTCCCGCTTTCCGGGGAAAGGCCGAGCGTACGAGTAGCGTGCTAAAAAAAAGGTAAGAAGATAAGAGTGTGGGAGGTAGAGGGGTGGACTTTATTTGGTTACTTTAGCTGTCTACTGTCACGTAAACGTTATTATAACGAAAATAAAAATAAAAAAATTAAAAAAAACTTTTATAAGTACCTTTTTTCACTTTTTTATACCTTTTTTCACTTTGTCCCGCTTTTAACTAAAGAATCCCGCTTTTTCACTCAAAAAAATCCAAAGTCCTGACTTGGCACAAAAAATCTGGCAACGCTGATACCAATATAGGCAGAAAGTCTAGCCAGAAATGTAGTTCTCTACTACAGTAATAAAATTATGTCATGCACTCCTAGCTTACGATTTTGGTCCCTCAGTTTTTGTCACGCACTATTTAGACCCCCGTCAAGTCTCCCCCTGGGGGTCCAGCTTACCACTTTGGGAATTACTGGTATATAATATAGCAATATAGTTTAATGTAATTGAGGTGTATTCACAATGCGGACTGCATCAGGAATTAATACAATTAACAGCTACAGTGAACCACACGTTGTTTGCGCTAAACACTGTGATATTTGTTACAAAACTTCATAATTTTACCACGCAGACGCAATATTAAATTATAATTAATTTGTATTGAAGAGAATATTATTATGAAATATCCGCGAATAACAAGCACGTTTAATACACGCTGTGGATAATAATTTATTATGTTTTAATTATGTACTTACGTGAAGAATGAATCCACGGATAAAATAAAGGATGTTTAAAAAAAATTCTTTTTTTATATTCAAGATTTGTTTTTATTTCTTATATTAGTCGAAAATATAAAAATTCAACGAAAATCGGACTGTAATATCCCAAATCTGATTAGCTTATAGGAATTAAGAACAGAATATAAGCCAATGCAAAGCATTAAAATATATAACTACATAATAATATTATATTTTACTTTCTCTACAGTCTACACCCTCCGGAATATAAAGAATATTGATTCAATTTAGTTATTTGAATTTCGTTTGTTACTGATACCATAATATTCTACTTTCAAAGGCCAAAACATTGGTTGAAATCAGATTTTATAAGAAAACCCATTTGGATATATTTTATACTTTTTGATGCCATAATATAGTTAAGTTTAGATTTCACGAAACAATAATATTATAATATGAACCTAAACCTAATATGCCATCTCATTAGACATTCAATTTAACATTACTCTTGCAGATTTCACGATTTACTCACCACGGTCCCAAAATTTAAACTATTACAACTATTTAAGTATTTGGACGTGTTTGAATAATTTACAGTGGCAACACTGCCAAGTTTGAGATCACTTTAAACTTAGTTTAACTTGCCTAAGCTTAGGAAGTCGATATAATATTTACTTCTGTATAAATTACCGATGAACTCGATACACGAGATGCTGAGACAGGGTTTCCCAATCTTTTTTTTATGGTGACCCCTAAAATTATAATTTTATTATTTTCTTGCCCTCCCGTCCTTCGATGTTTTAGTAATTTCCATAGGTGGTATAATGAAGTGACACATAATAATATGAAAGTAGTCATGGACTGAAATCCAGTCGATCCTAAGTTCAATCATTGATTAAGGGTTCCTACACAAAACTGTGAATTCGCATCGTATCGCAAAAATATGCAACAAAACTCATACTAAAAATGACATCGAAATGCGATGCGGTGCGAATTTGCAGTTTTGTGTGGGAGACCTAGGTCACCCTAACAAAAAATATAGGCCCTTTGACCCCCCTAGGGTGCCGTACCTCTCTGGTTGGGAAGTCCTGTGCTAAGAGATCTCCCGAAGTTACGATTTCCTGTGAGAACGCCAAGTTTCTGTTTCGAGTCCAAGTTTTTAGTAAAGCTTGCTAAGAGTAGAGGGATCCTTAGAAATGTTGACAGAGCATGACGTGTGTATTAAAGAGTATATACTCTACAAAATATAAAGTCGTACTAATATTTTAACAGACAAACAATATTATAGAGTAACTAGATGACCGTACATTTTTACGGGATAAAAGTATCCTTTGTCCTTTCCCGGGATTAAAAGTATCTCCATACGAAATTTCAGCAAAATCGGTTCAGTGGTTCGGGCAACAGACAGACAGGCAGACGGACAGACAGACAGACAGATACACTTTCGCATTAATAATATTAGTATGGATATAGAGTGCAGGAAACAGAATATTATATTATGGTAGGAATATTTCTCCTAATTGCAATACGACCCAAAGCAGTCGGGTAGCTCTATCGAAGCCAACTAAATTGGCTCTGGCGCCACCTCCCACTGTGACAAAACTTGGCTGAGTAAGGAATTACTGCCACATACTATCATTATTCCCTTATATATCCCATGTTTTCGTCTTAAACATGTTGTGATAAAATGAAATACGTAAAGAGAATAATAATTTTACTATCTTAGTAAATAAATAATTTTATTGAACTAAAAATTTGAAATGATTCTACAATTTATAATTATAATCATTATTATTATTTAATTATCTAATTTAACACAGGTAGTGCAGACAAGAATAGAATACGGCTTTATAAGCTTGTAATACTACTTGTAATTCTACAGTAAATTATGTAGAGTTCGTTTTAAACGTTAAAAAACTTTGTTTATACTTTGATCAACCTTATGTAGGTTACTATAAAGAGAGTCACTATAAAATTCTTATCCACCTAATCTCTGAATCCTTATAACCGGTTTACTCGAATGTAGAGCCAACGTACTCCGAACGTTAGTTCCTCAAACCGCCGTGAGCGCCATGTCGCCCGCGTCGCCTCAGTGCTCTATCGCGGTCGGACTGAGCGGACGTATATCGCCTCTCGTCGCGACCCAAACGACCTCACGAAACAAGTTTTTCTATCACATTCTTTTATATTATTATCATTATATTGTCATACTCACATGGACCATGAAGAACCATATCGAGCTAGCGATATGAAAACTTTTTTTGTCTAATTTAGTTTGTAGTTTGAGACGCTTGTGTAATTTGTGAACTTATCTTGATTTAAGTGATAGTGTAAGAAACAGTGCTAATTGTTTGGAAAATAATCAAACAACTAGACTTTAGTTTGTTTTGGTTTTTAGACTGTTGTGACGCATTGAAAAGAGACAAAATGAGGCTCTACCGAGTGGGAGCGACAGGTGTGACGGCGCTGGCGGTTTTGTTCGTTGTAACAGGTAATTTAGTTTTAAACTTTTAACCGAACTTTGTTACAGTTTATATTATATTGAAACAAAGGATTAATATTTAATTGACCTTATGATACATTTTATTTGAATTTTATTTGATAAAAACTAAGTTATTGTAGAGTTTGAGGATGTTTTGTAGAGTCACTGTACATAACTTAGAGGTTAGAATTTATACGATAGCCGTGGGAATGATTCACAATCAAGTTAGACGCTTGTAAAATAAAACATCAGATAATCAACAGCTGTGACATACGATAAGGATATTATTAATCATTATCAGCACGCAGGAGAGTTTTCTTATTAGAAATAGTGATTGTAGATGTAAAGTACTACTATTATTTTTTTCATTAATATATTTATTAGTTTATAGCTCTTTTAGCAATTAAAATATTACGACAAGATAAAACATGAGACAAATTTATTTTAAGTTACTTAATAAGAGTTTTATTTTTTTAATTGCTTTATTACACGATCGCAACTATTAAAATCTATAATAAACTGTTAACATAGTTGAGTAAACGAAGAAACTAAAAGGCTACTTAAGTGTACCTCTTACATATTTGATAAAATTATTATAAATTATTATTATTATAAATAAATAAAATTATTATAAATAAAAAATATTATTATAAATAAAAAAATAAACGTTTAATTAGGTATTGTTGTAAAGTAAGATTTGGCATTTTCCCATATCGTTGATTCAAATGAATTTATTCAAATTGCATGTTTCAATGACTTATTGTATTCAGAAATTCAGAGTCATCAATTAAAAAGTCATTGTTCTTAAAAAATCATCGACCTTAGTCAAGGAGAAACTAAAGCTTCCGTCAGTGTCACTTTGAGAAAAAATAAAAATAAAATTGCTGACCAAAAATCTCAAGATATTTTCTAAAAATTATGAAACCACAGCCGCGCTACAAAATACTCCGTTATTAAAAATAGCTTTTGTTTTCTTCCGATGTTAAAATAGAACAATAAATCTGTTATTTAAACATGAAGAAATTAAAAAATTAATACTCTACAAAAAATTTTCGCAATTATTTATCCATATTTGTTGCATTGCATTAAAATATTTCAAGCTTCTGCCCAGCCAAAATGAATTTTATCTAATTAGATTAAATTTTTAGCTACAGTTATTTGGTATACGAATAGGTATATCAGACAACAAAGGTTTTACCTAGCTTCAATCTAAACCTACATTCAGTTTGACTCTACACTTAAACAGTAGCGCCAAGTACCACGCTTTTAGCGTAACGTTTTATTCTCTGTTAAAAACACCGTTAACTCCGTTAATACAGGTGAAGAAAAGTGCTTGAAACAATAAATAACTCTACATTGTCGGAGCGCACTGATGCATTGTTTTCTTTGAACTAATCAAACAATCGATTGAAGAGTGCAATCGATTTATGTTGCTCTATTAAATATTTAGAATTGTAGCACATCTAAGTTAAAAATAATAGTAATCGCAACATGTACTTTCAATTAAACCCTAAATGTGAAATATTTTTTTTGTAACGAAGTGTACTGCAGTGACTGCAATAATTATTTTTTTTCTTGCTCGTTCGTCCTTAGACCTCAAGTTAAAGAAATAGAAGATTGAGGCTGTACAAGAAAAAATTATGCTCGCAGAATAAAGAAATTATGATAAAAAAATATTCAGTATTTTTAATCATGCCATTTCTTTTTTTTCTTGGAAAACTAAGTATTATTTCCGGAGTAAAATAATAAATCTAACTTTATGTAATAAAAAGATAGTATTTCCTATTTCCTCTCAAGACTTCCTTTTGTATTTACTTTCAAATCTCTTCGTTTCCTCTTTATTTTAACAATATTGTTATGACTAGTTTTTTGTCTACAATGATTTATTAACTTAATAAATATCACTTATGAATGATATGAAAGTGTCTCTGTGTGTCTGTCTGTTACTTTTTCGCGCTTAAACCGTTGAACCGATTTTGATGAAATTTGGTAAGGTGATTTGGGTATTTCTTTGTCTTTGTCCCGGGAAAAGGTATACGATACTTTTATCCGGAAAAATGTCCGGTTTCGACGCGATAAATGACTTTTGCGTATCGGAGTTGCGGGCATCAACTAGTTAATTATAAATCTAGATATTATAGGTATTGGCCTACGCAGCTCAGGTTAGGAGTACTAAAAATAAACAAGCAAAGGGCAACGGCCTAAAACGAGCGTAACCATAGAGAAATGGAAACTTTTCTTTACAGTCCATTTGCGAAAATAATCCACTTCTTGCTCGAATAGATCTGTTAATTTAATACAGACCGAGCAACTGGTACAGATCAATCTATCGTAAATAAACTTCTTCCGTCATTACTCATTAGGTACTGTAAAATTAGATAAGATTAATTCAGATTCTGGATGGAAAAAAATCAAGATTTAAATGTTGAATTATGTAGAATTATAGGAACTAGATTTAAGAAAATTATTTTAAAATGACACTCCGATTACAAAAAACAACATGGATAAGTTTATTGTAAAGTAGAATAATATCTGTCTTAAACCAAATTATGGATGACAAAATTAGAAAAAAATATACTTACCTTTTACTGGAAGATTTAAGGACGAAGAGAATCTGCCCATTTCGAGTTCAAAACCTGTAATAAAAATATACAATTAACAACACTCTCACGGTAACATAAAATGGCGGCATGAAGAAACATAATTTGCGAAACAACCTTGGATTTGTCCCTTCAATAACCTTGATCACATCTGTCATCCAAATGGTACTATTTTGCATACGGTAGGTATAATTGGGTAGATACAGATCATTAGAAATACATACATAGTTTTAAAGTCTAAAATATAATATTCCCCATTAAAGAAACAGCATTAATTAATTATTATTTTAATTTATTAAGAATTCTAATATTATCCGTTGTTTTTTTTAATAAAATATAATATACAATGTACCATATACTTAGATTGTTTTAGACACATTAGTACACCCCAAAAACTTAGCACATATGACATAATAAAAAAAAAAGACCAAATAAATGCGATCTTGCTACGGATAGCGGAAGAATAAACTGCGAAGCAAAATCTGCTAGTATTTCTTTTCTTTCTCATTTGATATTTCTACTGAGGTCATATACAAAGGTAGAGCTGCTATGGTCTATGGTAGAGGATCTAGAGTAGATCTATACATGTAAGAATAGATATCGAGGTACATGATATATCTAATACCTATTCTACTACATAACAATGTAAAATGATATTGCGTAACGAAGTTACTGTTATGAATGGTTATAATTAGCGAAGAATATTACGTACTAGATGTCCCGTGCGGCTTCGCCCGCGTAAATCAGGAATTTTACGAAAACCGTACATTTTCCCGCAAAAAATAGTTATGAAAAAATGGTTGATGGTATAACATGGTAGTGATGATGATGATGATGATAACTAATGTAATTTGCATAGTAGCATCTGCTTTCCGATCTTAAATCAACGCCGAAACTCTCAAGCGTGTATCTATAAAGCGTCAGGAGTTCTCCCAGTAGCTTCCGAACCATGGGTGGGTGTCGCTGGGTCCAAAATCTTACTTGTTGTTAGCATATGCTCGGAATACTTCTCATGAAACCGAAGTCACCACATGTTTCCATATAAATTTTGAGGAGTTCCCTCGATTACCCATGGATTCCTTCATCAGGTCACCATTTTTGTGAATATGATACCAAATTGGGATAATGCCCTATACACCAAAAGAAAAATTTTGAAAATCGGTTCATAAACGGCGGAGTAATCGTAGATCATAAAAAAACAAACATAACACCTCCTCCAGTTTGAAAGTCGGTTAAAATTATAGCCTATGTGTTATTCTGATGTATAAGCTATATTATTGTAAAGTTTCATTAAAATCCGTTCAGTAGTTTTTGCGTGAAAGAGTAACAAACATCCATACATCCATACATCCATACAAACAAACTTTCGCCTTTATAATATTAGTAGGATAATAATTATTAATATCTATAATTTTTATATCGCTTGACAAACTCTAGTCTCGATCTAAAAGACTATAAAAAGTACCAATAAAAGGGTCATAATGGGACGATGCATGGTACTTATAATGGTTTTAAATGGTAGTGATGATGATAATGATGATTGTAATTTGCATAGTAATAGCAGTAGTAGTTGCTTTCAGTTCTTAAAACAACGTCGAAACTCCCAAACTTGTATCTATAAAGAGATAGGAGTTCTCTCAGCACCTTCCGAACCATGGTATGTATTTGCACCAAGATGGTGCAAATACATACCATGAATACTGCTAAGACGAAACCGAAGTCACCACATGTTTCCATATAAATTTTGCGTAGTTCCCTCGATTTCTTAGGGATCCCTTCATCAGGTCACCACTTTTATGAATGTGGTAGCAAATAGAGATGATAACCTATACACCAAAAGAAAAATTTTGAAAATCGGTTCACAAACGGCGGAGTAATCGTTGAACATAAAAAAACGAACATAACACCTCCTCCATTTTGAAAGTCGGTTAAAATTATAGCCTATGTGTTATTCTGATATATAAGCTATATTATTGTAAAGTTTCATTAAAATCCGTTCAGTAGTTTTTGCGTGAAAGAGTAACAAACATCCATACATCCATACATCCATACATCCATACATCCATACATCCAAACTTTCGCCTTTATAATATTAGTAGGACTAGTAGGATAACTATGTTAGTAAGTAGAGCTACTTATCGAAATACTTAACTCTTTTAACAGATCAATGGCTTTCATAGAAGTAGTAGTTTACTAAATAAAACATTATTTTCAATCACACCTTCAAATTTAAATGTTGATAATGCTGACAACGATATTTCTCATAAATAAATTGTATGAATATGAGTGATTGCGACTAAACCAGGTGGTATGCTTGGTCAGGACTCAGGCCACAGGCAATGAAGGTTTTTGATATTCCATTTGCCACCAGGTGCCGCTATGTAGCCTTCGGGTCTATCGTGTCAAATGGCTGTCATATGCATAAACCTATAATATTATAAGTCTATGGTCATATGTCACGATATAGCAGCCATGTGTAACGATATAGCTGTCATTATAATATGTCTATTTGACAAGAAAGACCCTACGGCTACATAGCTCCATCTGGTGGAAAACGAATTACCGAAAACCCTCATTGTCTTAGTTAGCGGATGAGGTTGATAAAGTAACGAACGTAGGTAACTTTGATAGTACGATTCAGAATTGTCGCGCTAATTGGCCCTAAAGGCTAAAGGTATCAAGAGCATGTTGATTAAGATCATTTGGGAGTATTGGACTTGTAATAAGGTCAAAGACTATAACAATATGCTACTAAGATGAAAACCGTGAAAGTAATCACAAAATTATAAACTAATTTTGCCATTTTATGAGAAAATGTGTTATTCGCTACGGCCTATAAGGGCTGATTTGATTGATTGAGTGAAAATTATAATGTTTATTCAAAACCAGCAAACTCAGATTCCTCAAACACTGATTCCAGCTTAAGGTGACGCCTTGATAATTTAGCTGTAGCGATGTCCATTTTTCTCAGCAATGACTAACGCCCGGTTTCTGAAAGGTCTGTCAAATCAATGATCAACTAACACTGCTGTTAATTTAACATGAATGTCAAATCAATTTGAGTTTCTGAAACATTGATCAGCCAAAATTTAACTAATCTATGATCATTTTTAATTTGAACAGCGATTTGTTTATTTTCGTTCATTAGTTCATTATTATCTATCAAAAATGCCAATGAAATGTCAAAAGAAGGGATTGCGGACTGTCATTGCTTTAAAAAATGTTCTGGGAATGTAAAATCTGATGCTTTCAAAAACATTGATCAAACGAAAATTAACTAATCTGTGATCATTTTGATTTGACATGCGATTTGTTTGTTTTCGTTGATTTGTCAGAATTTCGTGTTTAATTTTTTCAGACGGTATCGATTCTTAAATTATTCTTCATTATAGAAATGATATTGACTATAATGTATATTTACATTATTTGCAAATAAAACAAGTAATGTAAATAAAACAGTTTCTTTGCACTATCAACATATTTATTACAAAGTTTTATTAAAACTTCACAATAAATATGTTAACAAACCTTATAGTAACGTAGATACAAAAGGAAAAAGTAGATTCAGGTAAAAAATCAATTGAATTCATAAGTTAATTCGCCGACAACTACCGATTAGTTGACACAGCGTTTGACAAACCTTTAATCTATGATCACGGCTTGACAAGCGTTTCGGAAACCCAAAATGGCGGTAGTCTCGAGTAATATTTAACAGCTATGTCAACTGACACTCTGATCAAATTAACTAACTAATCATGCTTCTAGCAACCCAATTGGTACTTGACAAGAGATTTAACAGCCGATTAGTTAATTTTAGTGTTGATCAGCCTTTCAGAAACCGGGTGTAAAGCTAAGAAATTAAAGTTCACTGTCAGTATTCATCATGTCTTTGTCTTTGAATTACCCATAGCATAACACGATTGGTCAACTTTTATAACACAGAATAATCAATCAAAAAGACCTCTGTAAAAAAAGGGATTCCTATTTTGCCAACAGAGGAGAGTGATATACGCTTCCAAAATTTGTACATAAATTGGTTCTAGTATACACTTTAATTTGTCCATAGCTTTTATGAAATGTATATTTTATGGTTTGTAAATTACGCGACAAAAACCATTTTGTCGCTACGCCCTTTCAATTTTTTGCTGTTCCATTGCTTGTTTTCTATGAGAGGCCAGGCCAGCCTCGCATAGAAAACAAGCAATCTAAAACACATCCAACACGGTTTCTTAGTTTAACATGGCGTCACCTTAAGCTTGCGTCAGTACGCAACTGAACTACTGGATGATCTTGTTAATCTCCCATATACATCCATTTACATACATTCCACACAATTTACACCAACTGCTATGTCATTACCCTCTCCATTTGAGCGCGTTAACTCACGATCATTCTTGATTACATCTAGTTGGTGCAAATGACTGAATTTAAGGATGAGTTCATGACCATCTTATGACCTACATGAATGTGAAATTAATCTCTTACATGTCTGTCTCATATAATGTCTTTTTAAGATGAATGTTAAAACTTAGATCACACAAGATCGTCACATGATTTTTTAATGAAAAAAGGAGGCAAACGAGCAAACGGGTCACCTGATGGAAAGCAACTTCCGTCGCCCATGGACACTCGCAGCATCAGAAGAGCTGCAGGTGCGTTGCCGGCCTTTTACTTTTACGAGCCGGAATAGGGTAATAGGGTAGAGGAGGGTAGGTAAGGGAATAGGGGAGGATAGGGAAGGAAAGAAGGGAGGGTAGGGAAGAGAAAAGGGTAGGGGATTGGGCCTCCGGTAAACTCACTCACTCGACGAAACACAGTGCAAGGGCTGTTTCACGCCGGTTTTCTGTGAGCCCGTGGTATTTCTCCGGTCTAGCCGGCCCATTCGTGCCGAAGCAAGGCTCTCCCACGGTAATGTGTCTGTGCTTCTGTTTTTATGGCTAGAGGTGTGAATTTATTTACTTATAAAGTTATATTATGTAAGTAAGTGATATGTTTATACAAACTTTTCCCGTGGTGTCAAAAATTTTGTGTAAATTTGATCCACTATAATATTTTGTTTGATCCTTTATACATAATATTATGTAGTATTCTAAAAGCCTTAACAGTAGACGCCTACAACATTTAGAGGAAAAAGTGAGCGTTTTAAAGCTTTTACCTTTTTGGGACTGTGCGTCAATCGGCCATGCATTTAATGTTTGGTTTACCTTATGATGACTCTATCGAGTTGCTACTTGCTGGCATCAGAAAGTAAATCTGAATTCTGTTACACTTTAGCATCCATAATATAGTAAGGATGATTATTAATTAAATTATGACGTTAATCGTTAGTCGTTACCCTATTAAAGTGTTCATATAACAATCATTATGACGAATCATACACGTAAAAATGTCGTTAGCTCTACATTCACAAATATCATCAATTAGAGTACTAATTAGCAAGTACTCATTAGAGCTGTTAATTAATGTTATGACGTTTGTACGAAAGTGCAAATGAGGTCATGAGAACTACAAAATTAAATAACTTTAACGGTTCTTACAACGTGAGAATGTTTAATGTTAATTATAAGGAAGTAAACGGTTAATTATAGAGAAGATGGCATTGGCATTTACGTTTACAAAAGTGGAATACTCGAAACGGTTATTACTTTTTCTAAATTATCCATAAGTATAGACTGTAGAAACATGGAAAATAAAAGTAATAAGAGATTTATGAGTGAAATCGTTTACACATTTTTGGATAAGTAAAATAATGTTAGACATACTTTTATTTTTTAAATCCTTAGGATAACTTTTATGCTGGTGTAAAACATTCCTGTCCTGATAATAATTGAGGTTAAAAATATAAAATACACTAGATCTGAGATCATATCTGTATCGTTTGTAAAACATCACAAAATAATAAACTGTACACCAATTTTTTAAACAAATTCATCAGTTGGTAATATTAGTGACTAACCCAATAACTATTCAATTACTTTGTTATTAATCATTTTAATTTGAAATAATGTATCTATTTCATAAAGTTAATATACCTAACTGAATATTAACTTTATGATCTATTTAGACGACCTGTCCGGTGTCCCACCTGCATGTACCACAAGTACGCCTCAGTTCACCCCTTCATGCATAACATAACGAATACGTACAGTACAGTGTTCAGACATAAGACGTAACATCAAACCCTAGATTACTCTCCCCGGTATTATCAATAGGTAATCTACCTCCTTCCGGCCTACGGAAATACACTTTCATGTAATATTAGCAAGTAGCAAGTGAACCGACAAATGATATGTCAGTAATGTAAGATGACGATGTTACAAAACAAAGATGCATTTCTCAGTGACTGCGCGAGATATTATTATGTCAATTTACTCAATTATTGTTGTCAATTAACTGAAAAAGAAGTTGTAAGCCAAAAAATGTAATGAGGGAAGCTATCATGGCTACTGGGTTTGATTTCGTGCGTTTTGTATAATGTATGTTTACTATAATTTCTGCATTTTCATAATATAATATGTAGAAAATGATACAAAATATAGCTGACAAGTAGTTTATATTATTCGTAGCTGATAAGTTATTACACTAAGATTGATATTTGATAGTATGAAGGATTAAGATTTTCTTACAAATTCATTTTCTTATAATTTGTTATTAAAGTTTTTAAATAACTTTAAAATTAACTGTATTATTGTCTTACGCAGCTTCTTCTTTAAATTCTTTTAAATATAGGTTATCACGGGATCTTCACAGATTTCATCGTCTTATTGCCACTTATAACGGGTTCAGAATTCCTCTACATCCGCTCTTCCTGGGACAGGTCTATTAAAGGGACGTGACGATCTTATCTCTTTGATGACAGCCATATCTCATGTTACGATCCTTCTATTTTATTCAGTGTCAAGCGAGCGTCATGTTATGGCCTACTTGATTATTACTATGAATTGCTACTAGAGGCCACTTAGGAGTTAGGACCTTGATGAATAACCAAGATTGTCAACATGATTGTAAAGCTGTATAATATAGCATGTAGAATAACGTCGAACATGACAATCATAGACGCTAAGTCTACACGTTTGCTAATCGCCCAATATCCGTCACATAAATAATTCTTCATAAATAGTTCTCTTTTTAAGCTCAGCAGTGACTAATGCTCTTGGAATGTCTTTTGTGGTGCCTCAAGATATTAAAACACAATAAAAAAGTTGACCATTCAGATCGAAATTGTGTAACGTTGGTAAAAAGCGCGTCATACTTCATAGTGATTCGTCTATGCAAAATCCGCGGAATGTTAAAGTCGAGCATTCGCTTTCACTTCAGAGAAAATTTCGGCTTTGTGCGAAATATGCGAAAAAGTGACAATTAGTTCAACAATGGTTTTCCGCTGTGTTGTTCTCAGTGACTTATTGAGGTAACAACTGTTAGTGAAACGGTTTTAAGTGTAGTAGGTAGTGTTGTGCGTGGCCCCCGGTTTCCACACTTACTCAACCTTTTTGAACAATGTTTCTGTGTCCCTTCAGTAAAAATTTTTGCATTAAGCTTTGAACCGAAAAATATACTAAAAATACCATAATAATATTTTTATATAAAAAATTATATCCACAGCCGAACATATAACCTCCTCCTTTTTGGAAGTCGGTTAAAAACCAAGAAAGTGGGTCTTCAAATTAATGGGACGAGTAGATAGGTATCGTTGGCTTGAAACTTGGTAGGAATGAAACAACATCCAATTTAGTAAATACAAATAATGGCAAATGTCACCAAGAGGAAACGTTTGATATCCTGACTCACAAATTGATGTCTCACCGACCTTAATATCTCGTAATCAACCCTGTCGACGATGAATTTGTTCAAATGATGAAAGCGGAATTTCGAACAACAAGGATATTACTTAGTCATACCTAAACATTAACACACTTTGAAATAACCTTACAAATAATTTTTATGATGTTATAAATAAAAAAAAATAAAAAAGAAAGATATGATCAAACTAAAAGAGTGCACAAGTACTTAACTGTTTTAGTGATGGTGAGAAAAAACGTAAAGCGCTTGTCACGTTTAAGGTTAGGTTATCAGATGACGTTATTACGGTGAATCATACGTGGACCGTAGATCACGTAAAATACGGCCACTACGGTACAGCTGCGACGGCCATCTACGTGAGTAAAAATGTTGCTCTAATCGAAATACCGGCAGATGCATTTTAAAACAAATATTTTATGAGAAAATTTAATCTTTATCGAGGTACTTAAGACTGGGAAAGTAATAAAGAAGTAAAAGATAAAACAAAGTAAGTGTGCAATAAAATGTTTACTCGTAAATCCTATCCAAACAAAAGATTAGAGAAGTATAATATTATAATCATGAACCTTATATTTTATGTACCTTAGAAATCAGTTTCTATAGAAATTTATGGAAAGGAGACTCGGTACAAATCTATGAAAATACGATGCATAAATGACGTATCACAATCTAGCTGATAAGGTGATAAGCTATCAACTAAAGCAGGTTGAACCCCGCAAGTTTATCACAAAACACTATCTACAATACTGCAATATTTACACACATAGGCTACTAGGTCAAATTATAAAAAGATTAGGCTGTTCTCTTTTTGAACAAGAAAACGTCACTGTATTTTAGAAAAAAATAATAATTTGAGCAACCATGTGACGAAACACAAATAAAAAGTATTGGTATTTTTGATCTAATAAAAAAACTTTATTAAAAATAAATTTCAAACTATCAAAGTTTTGAAGAAGCAAACCTCTCCTTTTATTCAACTTCTCTTACTTGATCTCTATTAGATATTCCTTAACATTTTGTAGATATTTGAGCAAAAATATTGGCCAGCTATAAAATGGCTTATATCGTATAATTTCCTATAAAACCCTCGGCTGCATTTATTTCCCGAACACGTTGCTGAGCGACGAGCGATCACTCGCGTGCATGTTTTACTGCTAATAAACTAGCAGAAACCGTTTCACGAGTAAATCATATTTAATGTATCGAACCTCGGCCGAATTCGAATATGCTACGAAATCCATCAGCCAAAGTAACCGAAGGAAATTTACAACGAGTTTTTTGAGTACATTTATCGGTATCCGTTTTTGCACCGTCGTCTACATAGTTGTATATAATTACTTCTTAACCAGTTCGAGGGACGGGATGTAGAATTTCACTGCAGCCACCCAGACAACTTTTTGTCGCCGTAGAATAATTAAACAACCTTTAGGACACAGGAAAGTTGGAGCTTAAAAGGGAACAATCTGATTGATCGATGAATCGTTTGGAACGAATGACAATCGGAAACAAAAACGAATTGAGAGAGTGTACCTTTTAGTATTGCCTTTAAAATGGTCCTCTTTTTGTTGCAAAGAGGTTCTTATAGTTCTTTATTTGAAATTGAAAACATTTTTTTAAAGTTATCCGACTTTGTTCTATTAAATTCGTGGCCATTCTTTTGTATTTTCTCTTGTAAAGAAGATGTATCAGTAACACTTTCGCTACCATTTTATTAAATCGTCTATAAAATTTCTCTCTGATTAGATAAAGATCAAATCTCTGTGATACTGAATCAAACGAATGATACACAACCATAAAAGTATATTTATGGTTCCGATTATCATTCCCGATTGTCAATCTATTCCCGGTATAATAACCTCAATTTATTGTGCGGCCCGCATTCCAAACGCTCGGGCAGTTATTTTACTCCTGACGAGACCTTTATGCTATGAACATAAGGATCATTTTCATGTAACTACGAAGTAGAATAAACGGACCTACCGCTGAACGTTACTCGATCGCACTACACTGTCAAGTTGCTATTAATGACCTGACACAAGTTGCAGTCATGTGTGACTAATATTATGGCTTTGAGGTTTTGATATTGGTAGTATTTTACGGTTAGCCTTAACATTTTATGCGAAGGAATTGTGAATCTTCTTTTGTTTTAATGTTGCGGATGTAAGCTGTCTTTAACACGTCTTATTAACTACTAGTTGACCCGCCAAACGAAGAAGACAAATAATAAATCTGCGAAAACCGCATGCAAATCGGATCAGTAGTTTTCGTGTTAAAGAAAAAAGTTTGATACAAAATCTGACCCCTCTTTTTTCCCCTTAGAGGGGTGGGGGGATATTTTTTTATACACCAGATGTTAAGTTGGAAGAAGACAAATATATCTGCGAAAACCGCTTTCAAATCGGATCAGTAGTTTTCGTGTGATAGTGGAACAAACAGACAGACAGACAGACAGACAGACAGACAGACCAAAAACTAACCACATTTTTGGCTTCTATAGCGATCTAGTGACACCCCCCGCTTATTATTTTTTGAATATCTTTAATGTACAGAATTCACATTTCTACAGTTTTATTATAATATATTGTATAGATTAGGTATATTCCCTCTGCTCATCTTAGTTCCTATCTTAGATAATCCCTTTTAATGTAATTTCAACTAAGATTAAGTGTCACACGAGTTTGTCAACATTTACGTATTTTCGCTCCTACTACTTTCACGACAAAGGACGACAGAGATGCATCAAATTAACCAAAACTTTGGAGGAGTTTTCAAATTGAAAATTAGTTTAAATCATATACACACAGACATAATATTATAATCACACAATAGAGTCGTCAGAAGTAGCCCAACTGCGGAGGCGTTTACAAATACTTGAACGACTTGAACCATTACTCAAATACAGTCGTCAACTCAGCTTAGACTTCGAACAATAGTTAGATAAACATTACATTGACCGTAAAGAGTCGTAACCGCAAAAGCGTTGCGAATCGCCATTTTTGTTGATGGCAAGACAGATGTTTTCACGCTAGAATGGCTTCCCTTTGACGCGCGCGCTGTAGTGTGACTAGCAGGTACTAGGTAGCTCTTTGTGAATTAAGGTCTACTTTCTTTTGCATATTAGACTATGGGAGAAAAACTGTAATGATAGCCGCGTCTAGACTGGCTTCTGTTTTGTTTTTGATGTTTTTTATGGATCCATAATATTTTGAATCAATTAAATTAAAGGGACTGTTGTGTTAAAAACATTGCCACTTGAAAAAGAAAGTGTTTTATAAATAAGTACTATATAAGTATACTAATAATAAAAACATGTTTTTGAAAGGCGTATCCTTTCGTTGCTCTCACTCGAGGAAATGCAATTTCGTGCATCGTAATTAAAAAAATGCCGGGAAGTGAAAAATGGTGTTATAATAGTTTCCTTTATACGGATGGAGGCACAAGATAGTCCACTTCAATCTGGTCTCTTTTCAAATAAAAATGGTATGAAAAGAGAGGTCTTTACACTGGTCAAGCGGTGTAAGTAGTCGTAGCCGCTACAACTTAACCTCTTTTAGAATGTAACTGCTATGGAACGGGAGGTCTTCGTGCTGGTTTTCTGTTTCTATGAGTTTCACACAACGGGTCCAGCCACCACTTAGGAAACAGAGTGTGTCGGTGACCAGACCAGCCTGCGAGCCTTGACGAGCAACGGGTTCTACTGCATAGCAAATACTGTGAATTTAATTGCGTATATATTTTTAACTTATTTCGTATTTATCATGAGTAGAATATTAACTCATTTTCAGACACAGTAATGTAATGCTACTCATTCTTCATTACGGTTTAATTGACCTTTTTATAAAATTAATTCGGTACCATTTTTCTGTTTACGTCTATTATCATTAACATCTCTTTTGATCTCGCTATTTATTTTGCAAAATACGTTTTAACAGTTCGGAAAGCAGTGGCAAAAATTAAACGAAATTCATTAGTCATTACATTTCAACGGAACGTCCGTATGAAGTGTATAAATGCGTCGCTGTCGCCATCTCTTGATGAATGGTCTTTGAAAAATTGCCGTATTTAACCCCCTTCACCACATTTCACCCCCTTTCACCCCCTTTCACCCCCTTTCAAAAGGTTACACAGATAACCTTTTTACTTTAGGGTTTAAAATGTAATTGCCCTTTGTTCTTTTTAATGATCGTTTTATTCTCACAATATTTATTATCAGCAGAAAAATATTGTGTAAACAGTTTTAAAAATATATTTTATGTCCGCTTTTTCGTTTTGTTAATTTCGCATTTCTCGTTTTTATTTTTAGATGACAGCACTGAATTGGCTATGATATGGGATAAATCCGTTGCGAAATTCTGTTTCAATGACAGTTTTATCTGTGGACACGCATAGATCAACGTTGCAAATTTTAATAGTTTATGGTGCTGGAAAAGTGCCTTGTGTGATCCCAATTTCGTGACTGCGAGCGCCTGCGAAACATGGCCAGCTTTATGTGAGATGGTTTATTCCGACGTTTATGGAGAGACGATTTTATTGCGTATAGCTTATACAGGCTGTCTACTCCAGAACAAAGCTGGGCAAGATACGACGAGTATAACGGTTTTTTCTTCGTACAACGCGTCGTACGTGAAATGGAAAAACTGAGGACTTTAAAAATTTAAAACATACAAGATGTTACGAGTTACATGGTGGTTGTAAAATTTATTAACAGTTGAAAGTTATTATACCGTCATTGTCGTAATATCATCATGTGTAGGAATATACATTATAATGGAATTTTTAATGAAGGCACCAACGGAACACATAATATTAAATCAGCACACTGGTTTCTTCTAATACTGGTAATTGATATTAGTTCGAAAAAAGAAAGAGGCATACACTTTTGAAAGTGAATTAGCAAAAGAACGTAAACGATCTGATCGATATTTAAGATTAATAAATCATAAACGCCACAATCACAATGCAACGAAGATAAAAGGAATTAATTATACAGATAAAAGTAAGATATCAGTAGAACAATAACTAGAAGAGTTCTTCCCACGCAGCCATGAATTTCATTCTCGTATTTCTCACTATTGTTAGTGTTTCAAGTTACTTTACTAACGATTTCAAAATGCTCTAGATTTTTGCTGCACCTACGGTCATTGTTAAAAGTTTAAGACTACACTTAGATTTGTCGAAACTAACATTATAAATGTAAAAGTGTATCTGTCTGTCTGTTTGCATCTTCACGCTGAAACGGCTGAATCGATTTATATAGAAGTTTATATGGAAATATTTTGACAGATAGGCTGACATAGGATAGTTTTTGGTCCGTTTACTGTTTCCGCGCGATAAACGAATTTTGACGCAACAGTATTGCGATGGTCTCTGGTCATCTGGTTTATTGAGAAAGGAATCTAAAAGATTCCTGTCCAATTATTTCAATGAACCAAAAGCCATACAAGTACAAAATGCAACGGAAAGCATAAGTACAGCTTACGCTGAAAATAACGCGAGTGAAAACACGGAGCTATTTGCGGTAAGCACATTGCTTCCTGAACTTGAGTTAATGTTCAAACTCAATTAAATGGTCCTCGGTTTGCCATGGTTTCCTTTATCGGCCCACTCAAACCGAAATAGCCCTTACTAATGACTCATTATGACTGATAAAGATGAGAGGGATGATGATATATTGAGCTCAATGATTGTTCTTCCGTCCACAATGTCTATATTCTAAACCAGGAGTTTCCAAACTTATTTTGTCTACCGCCCACTTTGAGAAAAAAAAAATGGCGCCCCCTTTGTTTCACCTACTTTTAAATTAAAAGCCTCTACACAAAGCCCCCATTTTTTTTCTGGGTCCCACACCGCCCCCCTTTAGGCCGTCAGGGCCCACAAGGGGGCGTTATCGCCCACTTTGCCAAAGGCTGTTCTAAACTAAGCGCATTGTGCTCTATACATAATATGATAGAAAAGTCTCCTAATCAGCATTTTTAAAGCCTTTGCTGTATATTTTGCTGGGTAAAGGCTTCCCCCAAAGTCCTTTCCTTCTCTCGTTATAGCGCTTTCTTACTACTGCACAAGTCAGGTATGTCGTTCTTGCGAAGTTCTAAGTTCTAACATACATAATAACTCTATAGAAACTTACCTACCCCTCTTTCTCGCTCTTTAAATTTTCACATATAGGTAAAAATACTAAAATAGTAATGTCACATTTCGTAACAATAATTAATTTCTTAAACATATTTTTAATCTGTATTTGAGTCAATGGCACGTTGAGCGAGCTAGTGTCTACTTTCAGATGGCAACATCACAAATGGCACATAGCACAATATCTATTCCGAGCTGTCCTAATGAGAGTAACTGGTGCGAAAGACCAATATAGTCCTGTCGGCCTGATTGGCACACGTTCATATCACAGCTAATATAGAGCTTAATTAATTTATTATCACTTGTATCTCTGATGACAGGTATGTTAAATCATGTGGTATTGAACATAAGTGATAGTACTGGTAATGGATAATTTCTTTTTTAAGTGAAAACTTTTAAAGCGGTGTACGACGGTGGCAGAGTAGAGTTGGAGAGAAGTCCCCACTTTCAACCACAAGGCGAATATGTATGCCCTCCTTATAATACATAATTATACACCTTCTCCCAAAATTTCATTTTTCAAACATCGAACCGTTTTTATTTTCCGTTATTATCCGTTATTTTCCGCATAAACTGTAGTTTTTTATTTGCGTCGTTTTGCTCTCAAACTGTATTTTCATTCGCGTTGTGTTCAAATTGCCGGTTATCCGGATCTGCGCGATCCGGACTCAAACGCGGGGAGTTGCGTGGTTTACTCAAAAGTTTGTCTAGATTAGGGCTAGCGTTTACACTTTACAGACTAATAATTGCTAGGGATTCTAGTCTAGACATCTAACACTAGATGCACCGCAAATAGTGCGATCAGCTATTTTGATATTTGAGTTTCGTTGGCGTTTGATGGGTTTTGTCTTGGTTTTAACATTAAACCCTTTACTATAATAATTGTACCATCGCGGAAATTGATTCCTAGGCAGTTAACAATAATTATTATGGATATTTTAATCAGTAAGGTGGGGAGTACTGAGTACTTTATAATAATATACAAGTTAAAACGAAGATAATAAATTTTCTCTCGTTTAAATAAAAATTTCATAGCTAGGAAAAAGGCAAAAGCGCAAAAATTTACAGCGAAAGTCATTACATGGAAACAACAAGAAATGTTTGTAACGAAAGCTCACAATGTTCTTCACGATAGCCCCAAGAATGATGCACAAACATTGGCGCAACGCGCGTTATTTAATTTTTTTTATATGACATTAATTTGATATTTTTGATTTGTAATTAGTAATTATTATTATATCGAATACAAGAACAGTAAGTTCCTTAAATATTAATTTTGTTTCTAAAATTATTTAGTAGTACTTACTTTACTTCATTTGTTTATAATTGCCCATGATTGTCGATTGTGCAAAAGCATGGTTATCCATAAATGCCCAACATGAAGAAGAGCTTAAGTTATTTATATTTGAGTTAACTGCGCACAGTTAAAGTATCAATAATAGTTTGTGGATTGCGATAGAAATAGAATATCGAAATAATATCAGTATATATAATGTTTGGACATGTCAGAAATGTGCTAGAATTATAGATAGGTTTACTAACACAACTAATACTAACATTGACTTGTCTATAAGAGTCACTACTAGCGCTCTCTGCTTTATTTTAGTCATGCTATATAAACTAATTTGTTGTTATTTTGTTTCAGGTAAATTCCACATCATATTCTCATAACTACACTATAACATGACGTGCGCAACTCTGTTGCGCCAAAAAAACGCAAAACATCGGTTCAGTGGTTTGGACGTGAAGAGATATCAGACAGACAGACATACACACTATCGAATTTATAATATTAGTGTGGATTAAGTACATACTACATAGTAATAACAATATTGTCATTAAGTATGATAAAGTTAACAATATTATGATCAATTACGTTTGTGCGCGCTACAGTTGCATGTGTCTACGGCAGGTGAGTTACCTTAAACATTTTAATTAAAGTCCCCCCTCCTATTAATATGTTAAATATATAAATCAAGGTTTCCGCAAACAATAACTCGCCACAACTCCTGACTTCCCGCAATTGGGGCCACGAGCGAGCGGCGGTAGCGACGTCCTGATGTGGATTGTGGGTTGATGCCACTGATCTCTATTATACAAGTACGCTGGATAGCTGATTCCCTTTGAAATGACAGCTATTTCTTGTGCCTATTTGAAGCGGAATCAGCGCCCCTATTATTCGGGTAGAGAACTAAATCTGACGTAAAAATGACGTTTGAAAGCCGCCATATTGGCGCTGATAGCAGTAGTGAGAGTACTTGGAATCTTTATTAAAATTAATGGTATTTCCTAAAGAGTTTTTTTTTTAATTCTATTGAACAGTAAAGTTTTTTTCTCATCATTGGAATCAAAGAAACGTAAGGCATCCATTATACGCTCATGCAAGCGTCAGTCAATTCCGTCAATCATGAATTATGTTTGACTGATGGTGACTAATGGACTGACGAATGTATCCAGATTTTCGTCAATCAGCTTCATGCAACCGTCAGTCACGCTCTTACACGGTAGGTAACCCATCAGTCACAGTCATGACTGTGGTAAAACTGACAGGAAAACCTACGGTCTAATGGATGCCTAACAAAATCTCCTTTTTCGAATTTCGAAACTAAGCAAGACGACGCACGTCACTTAGCAACCACAACAGCACTCGCAGCTGCAACCGCTGCTTTTCATGGCCACACGTCTAGATCCCTCTGACCTCGTCGATCAAGCCTCTGGCCGTCGGCCAACTGATAACCACTTCAACCTGAACCCCTAACGACCTCACATATTTTCTGCATCTTTCGCTGCTTTCGATATGTCTACTAAATATGAGTGGTCGCATTAGCAATTGAATTTTCACTTTATGGTTTGCTGTTAAGACGCTTTTTGTTTTGAGCTATTGTTTTCATGTCTAGTAGACATCAAAACAATAGCTCAAAACAAAAAGTTTAGTAGTGCACTGTGCAGTTTGATCAGTAATCGAAATTGAACTCTATAATTGTAGAGTGAAGACTCGTTTTGTTTAAGCTGTAGTTTTGATGTCTACTATTATATTCGTGGCACAATTATTTAGTAGTGCACTGTGCAGTTGATTACCAATATTTGAACTTTATCAGTAAAATGTTAAGACGCGTTTTTACCTTCATCTGTACTTTCGCTATCTCTACAATCTACATAATGTTTAAAAATAAAGTCGCACTTCGCTGTCTGTCCCTATGTTTACTTAGATCTTTTGTGCCATGTAATTTGTTTCGATGTATTTCCAGGAGTTTGTACAGACATACATAGTACGTAATTCAAAAAGGAGGCAAAACAAAGTTTGACGTGGCTTGTTTCTACTAAATAAGTGGTGCAGTTTCATTGACAATCTAAATTAAACTCTATTGTTATAGCGTAAGACGCGTTTTGTTTCACGCGTTATGGATAGGGTTACCAATTACCACTTACATTGCATAGGGCTGTCAAAGTTATAATGCCCACTTAAGTTTGACTGTTATTAGGATAAATGGGTTTAGTTTTTGTCCCAAATCCCAATTAATATGTGGGTTAGTGAATGATTTGCTGTTTTGTTATAGTAAACGCTTCATTGTGTTATCCGTTTTTGAAGGAGACCCTTTGATTATACATAATATTATAAACAATAAACTGAAAATACAACAAACGCGTGACAGATTAAAATATTGTTTATTCCCGATTTAAAATTAATGTAGAGCCTGTTCGAAATTATTTTACCCATGATTCAACGGTAGTGGACGCTATGCCTTTGGTCTTAAGGTTCAGTCAAAGAAAAAAGGCTGAAGCATCATTCGTAGCTCTTAATCAACGTTATTTGCTCGGAGACAGGAAAACTCGGCTCTCATAATTTTAATTGTGATTAAATAATAAATTGCACATACGAAGAATAAAAAATTGCGAGATTCATAAATGAAACTGGATTGCCTCTAGTATGATCATTTTAAAATTAATGCTTGGTTTAAATTGTAAGAAGTAACCACTGACTGATTAAAAAATTAACTAGGCAATTTTTAAAAACAGTATTAAAGGTACTCAAGGAGGTATGCAATTCGTATTATTAACAATGCACTTCATAGTTTTTGAACTGTGTTAAATTAATTGAGATTCATTATAAAAATTTATTTTAAATTATCGAAGAAACATTTTTATATATTCTACACCATCAATGTTGATAAATAATTTTGAACTTTTATTTCTAATTATTGGAGAATATTTTCCGAGTGTATCTGACCCCTAAGCAATGCAATAATTTCAACTAAGCCGTACGTTATCAGGGCGGGCGGCGCGCGTAAAATTTAACGTTGTCAAGTGTGTTAACGTTAACGTTTACGGGGCTTTAACGAGTCTGCTTACGTTTACGTTTTATACCTGAGATTTAAATTTGTTACGTGCTAAAATTCGCCGATCGTAAAATGGGCTTCGCTTAGTCAAAACCTTCGGCAGTTTGCCTACGGCTCCAGAGTCGCGCGGCGTCAGTCTGCACACTTTACAGAATTTTGACCGTATTTTATTTTTACAGTTTATAGTGGTTTATATAAGAAACGTAGTAATATCTTGTTGACATTGTTACGTTTCTAAATGATTTTGAAGCCATTAATGGCTCTATAAAATCAGGAATATGTTAGGTTTTTAGAGATGAAGGTGAAAAGGTACTTAACTTTTCAAATGTACGATAAGAAAGTACGTGAAAATGTCTTGGCCGCGATGGAAAACCATGATTGAAAAGCGGTCTTGAATGCACAAACGACGTCCACCATGGGCAGTGTGTAATCGCTCGGTGCCTTTGTCAACGTAGAAAGGCTGCATAATATTGTTATTTTTCGACGGAAAAGACTTAGAAACTTTGTTACAATTATGTAGGTAACCATGAAGTGTCAATACTCAATAGCGGGTTGTGGGAAAATTCTGATGTCCCAACTTTCTAACGTAATTGGAACTTTTAGGACTGAACTGGTAATTTTTTGTTCCCAACAAAAGTTATTCTGGTTTGGATTGTTAAATATTCACTCGTGCCTAAATTTGGTTTCATATTATGCAGCACATGTATGATTTTGTAAGTTCGTTATACCTTTCTCGATGTTTGCAAAACGATTTATATTATGTAATTTAAATAAAAACGAATGCTGTCTGATTTATCACAAAAACTGTCTGGTACAAGTGCTGGTATAAGAACAGCAACATCATACTGATTAAAGCAATCATTGCAGAACAACAGAAATGATAGCAATCGCCAAGACGTGTTTAGGAGCAACCGCAACTTTCACGTTTTTGTAACATGTATTTTTTTTAAACCGGACCTAATTTTGGCCTTTTCCACCCTTGTATAGTAATTTTAACCCTCAAAATTTTGTAATCAGTACGTATTTATGACTCAAAAGTTTAAACTATCTTTATAGCTTAGTTTTAAAGTGGTATTTATTGAGACTAGCTTACTAGAGACGATTTTATTTCTTCATCCCTTGACCTCAATTTCAACCCTAGATTCTGCAATGTCATAACGTATTTATCACTCAAAAGTTGCAACTATCTTTACATCTCAGTTTAAACCGTGGTATATCGTTGTTAAAATGCGTTGAGAGTAACTGGAGCGAGTCGAACGCATGACCAAAAAACTCTACCATTGTTCACTCTACATAAAACTTTACTGGTTTTTAACAGAGGTTTTAAATTTTGCAAAGCTGAAGTGTTACTGCGAAATCTTTTGGTTGTGATTGTTGAAACAACTGAAGCTAAAGTGTTAAAATATAATATTGACTGTGTGTTTTTGTTTTTGTATACTGTAGGACGTTGGTATAAAAATACGAAAGAATATCTCAAAAAATACTACTGTTGAAACATAATACATTTTTAAAAATCAAATAAAATAAATAATAATCTATTACACCATAGTACTACTCTACTTGATAGTTATTTTTTAGGGTTCCGTACCCAAAGGGTAAAAACGAGACCCTGTTACTGAGCTTCGATGTCTGTCCGTCTGTCTGTCTGTCTCTAGGCTGTAACTCAAGAAAAGTAATAGCTAGAGAGTTGAAATTTTCACAGATTATGTATATCTGTTGCCGCTATAACAACAAATACTAAAAACAAAATAAAATTAATATTTAAGGGGGGCTCCCATACAACAAACGTGATTTTTGTAGCCTTTTTTGCTCTATATCAATAATGGCAACAGGTAGGTACCTGAATTTTTCTCACAGTCCTTAGTTATATGTGTACTTTAATATTAATAATAATAATATTAAAATAAAATAAAAAATGAAGGGGGGCTCCCATACAAATAACACAATTTTTTACTATTTTTGCTCCATATTGTACGGAACCCTTCGTGCGCGAGTCCAACTCGCACTTGGCCGATTATTTGTATATTATATTTAGATACATAAATTACCGTTTGTTTGTGAGCCAAGTGCCAACAGTACGCTACTGCATGCTACGTGGCTTATTGTAAGTGTCACTTCACATGATTCATCAGGAAGTATCCAAGTGGTTACACCCAAAACAATTGTCCCTAGCAACCAAACCCATACGATGAAAATGATCCTTAGATCATTGGAATAAAGGTCATATAGTAAATTTACTTAACGAATGTTTAATTACCAAATATTCCATCTTGTATGAGTCATTGAAACTTTGGGCTGCCACGAGCGGATGCCTGTGTGTTCCCGGATGGGAAGCATCGTCGTATCGAGTTACATCGAATGGGGGCCAGCAATTAGGACCGCAGGAAGTCGTCTAATGAAGCCTTAAAGTGTAATGTGGATTATCATTAAAATGTAGTTTAGTGTTGTTATGGTTAGTGTATTAGCAGTACTAGTTAATTCTATTGCCGGATCAACCTTGCTTATAAATGCGAAAGTGTGTCTGTCTATCTCACGTATAAACACTGATCTCTATAATTATACAAGTACGCTGGATAGCTGATAGCCTTTGAAATGACAGCTATTTCTTAATTTTAATTTTAATTTTTCTTTATTGGACCAAAAAACAGTTACATGTTAAAATCTTAGACTAAGAACAATTAGATAAACAATAAGACAAACACATAACCCACACTATTGATCGCGGCGTAACAAAAATAATACAAATTTTGCCAAAAAAAAAAGAAAGGAAAAAATTAAATATACATTATCAATGGTGGTTCGTAAAAGATGAAAAACATTTTTGATACTATACTTAAATAAGCAAATAATTTTTACACAAAATAGAGGAAGAAAAAAAAAAACAATATAACAGCTTGTGCCTATTTGAAGCGGTATCAGCGTCCCCATTATTCGGGTAGAGAACTAAATTTGACGTAAAAATGACGTTTGAAAGCCGCCATTTTGGCGCTGATAGCAGCAGTGAGAGTATATTTTGGAACTAATATTAGTGATGACAACTGTTAATTTAACAATCCAACACGCTTATGTAAGAAACCCACATTTTGAAAAATCTCACGTGAGATATTGGGGAGGGGGTTTGAATAAAATCTCACGAAATCTCACCAAGGGGGGAGGTCAAAAAATAAAAATAAACACCTCACGTAATTTGTGGACGCGCCCTTAGTAGTAAATATAGGTGTGCAGTGTACAATATGATTAATATGTTTCCAATGGCTTTTGACAGGTAGCAAAAAAACGCTACCCGTACGCTACTTGTTTCAGTAGAAAAAACTTTTTGGGTTTGAATTTTATTACACTGCACCATTCAGAATCTTAAAACTAATTAATTTTAAAAATAGAGACATTCTTCATTATTATATTATTTAAAGTGACCTTTCATAATATCAAAACTATCCTACTAATATTATAAAGGCGAAAGTTTGTATGTATAGGATGTATGGACCGTGGACGTATGTAATATTATAATTATAAGATTACTTTGTATAATAATCGCCCTGCTGATGATGCCATTGGGCATACTTTTTCCAAAAATAACAGGAGTCTGTGAAAAATGACGTGTTCAAAATGAACTGTTAAAATGTTAACTTTGTAAAACAATCTCAAAATGAGTTTTTTGAGTCAAACAATAAACTTTGGGATATTTGACTTATGAGGCGCGAATATCACGAACCCATGGGATTGACTACATTGCTGTAGAGTCAGCAAATACAGTATCATTTCATGTAGTTGTACAGCCACCACAAAAAACAATTGTACCATCATGCGTAAAGTCTGCAAAAAACAGAACTGCTTTACGTGCAAGCACATTTTTTTACCATTGAATTTTTGGAGATATTACAAAAAATACGTATATTTAAAGCATAATTTCTTCATTTTACACACCTACGGAGTGTAAAAAAAATAATTACTCAAAATAAATGGCAAATCTTATTTTAAAAGGGTTTTAATATGACAATTATTGACAAAACTTTGCTTGCTGACGCTACAGTATAAACGACTTTGCTGAAAGGCCAGCATTGAGTTATGTGCATCAAAACTCGTGTCCCTCTGTTTTTTCTGCTCACTGCTTCATATTCAGTTGCTTTAAATGTATGAATAAAATATTTAAAATAAATACATAATATAATAATTATGTTGATAATAATATTATTGTTGTAAAAATTTGGATGTTTTTACATTTATAAACTTTAACGATTGAAATACATAATAATATTTTTGTCACGTACATAACTTTAGAAACAATAGAAACAAGATAAAATTGATCTTTATCGTATTTTTCTTTAATTATTCTTTAATAGTATAGAAATCAATATGTAAGTGCCAAAACATAACTCCGTGTACAGGTCAGCGCTCATAACGCCTAGAATCGACGTCAAACTGTTTGTTATGTCGATTCCTTCTGAAAAATACGCCAGTGCATTAACGTACTTAAATGACTTTGTTGGGACCCTTGTTAGTTGTTACACCAGTGGCAACTGGCAAGTAAAATATGTCGTTGGATTTAATACGTCACGAGCAGTATACTGGGTTAAATTTCGGAACGCACGCTGCACCACCCTGCACGACTTTCATAACAAGTAGTTACTCGGATCAAGTGATCATAATTACACAGAACAGATCTCGGATTAACGAGGGATGTGCGGGTCGAGTTCCGTGGTTGTAACGCGATATTATATGAGTTACCGACAATGAGTCGTTGTTCATTGCTTTTTATATCAATGAGTTATTTGAGAGTAATTTTATGCTTGTTTCTTGAATGATATGTGAGCAATTGCATTCCGTTTGGATGGACCGATCTTCAAAAGGTCTCAGAGCTTTATTCTTGCCAAACGCTAGTGCAATATATTATTATGATTTTTCTTCTGACAAACTGTTTAAAGATCATGATGAACCCACAGTCTATATTCGTAGTTTATTATTACAAAATATCAATATTTTGCATGAATTGAAAATGAAATTTACATGAATAGAATCTATATTTTGCTGTATTTATTAAATAAATTCTATTTATGATTAATATTCAGTACATACTAGCTAATTTTAACGGTATATCTACATAGATCTGAAATGTATGTAGCCCAAGGGACGCGTATATTTTCCGAAATGAAAACTAGCCTGAATGCTTATTGCTTATTCAGACCATAGGCCATGAAAATACTTTCATACAGGGTGCAATTAAACCTTCCTGCCAAATTTTTTCCAGGGCTTAGGTATCATTAGGAGAGTCCATTTAACCAAAAAAAATTGGGTGTTACATTTTCTTTATTGACATATCTTATCCCATTTAAAATCGTTGCAGAATGGTCACTCGCGGCGCGCGGGCATGACCAAGGGTAACGCGGGGGGGAGGCGCCCGCGCGGGGTCACATCACGCGCGGGCGACGCGTAGTGTCCATTAATTGTAGTGTTTTTTAGGATAACTTTCGGAAGCTATTTCTCAACATTTTAGTACTGAGTGATTATAAAAGAAAAAATACGTGTATTTTTATTTTTAACAAGAATCAATATATTAAATTTTGGCAGGAAGGTATAATTGCACCCTGTATAGCTTCTAGATGTTACAGCAGCTATTTAAAACCCATTAAAATTTAGTCGTTTTTGCTTTATTAAATGCCGCACTCAAATACGAATATTTATTACTTTACTGTAATTATTTGAAAATTTTAACCCCAACAAACTGTCTGTCAAACTCTTGATTAAATTGAAGATTAATCAATAATCATCACTTAATATCTCTGAGTTAAATAATAATAATAATAGCTCCCACACCGGTTTCGGTGACGGTGGCCAGTTTCATTGAAACCAGGCCAGCTACGCAGGAGTAATTTTATAGTGTCCAAGTGTGTGCGCAGTACACAAGAGCACTCTCTATTCCTTTACTCTCATAACCCAGTGGGACGGCAGACCGACACGACTGGCGAGAGATCAGGCGCAGGACCGACTTTTTACATGCCCATCCGATGCATGGATCATCTTATTTGTCAGACAATCAGGTGATCAGCCTGCATTGTCCTAACCAAACTTGGAAATAACATGTTTCCAACGCGGGAATCGAGTCCACGACCTCCGAGTCAAGAACCGCCCTCTATACCACTAGACCACGGAGGCGTTCAGAGTTAAATAGTAAAGCTTAACGATCGCACCGTTAAACCACAGTTAGTTTAACGACGGAATAACGAAATCAGTAGAGAAAATTCTATTGGCAGACGCCAGTTGTCGCGAGCTTTAACTAATATTAAATTGTCCACGTCGCCCGCTGTCTTTTAAAGCAATCCCCTGAAAGGATTTATGAAAATTGTTAAGTCGCCTTCAATTTAAAAAGTCTAGCGTTTGCGGCTTAGAGTCGAAAATTGAATTTAAAACTTCGCTAAAATAAGCTTCGCTTGACAGTTATTGGGTTAACTTGGCTGATGACTGGGTTCTTAGTGAAAATAATTATTAGGAACTATTTTGTGATTTTATTAAGTTCACGTATTTATTGTTATGTTAATGTTAGCTACTTTTGGAACGCTAAGACGGCAGAAAAGAAGACACTTTCGACCTTTCAGAAAATATAGATGTCAATAAATATTATAAAATTCTTATAACAAGACGTGAGTAGATAGAAGGTTAGGTTAGTAGCTTAGTACCTACTTAGTACACTACTTGGCTATAATTATTATACTGATTTCTAAGCGAAGGGAAGGGAATACTTATGGCCGTTCCCTATATTCAATCTATCTCTAGTTTGACATACAACCGATCGCAGCTGACATAGAATTGACATAAAATATATGGAGCTAATGTCTAATGTGAGCTATTCCTATCTCAAGTAAGAGATAGATCACATATTGGGAACGGCCGTTAGTGTGCAGTAGATTCGGCTTTTTAGTTTTCTATCTAAGTATTTTATGTTTTTGCGTCGCGTATCCTTTTGATGTGAATTGTGAACTGATATAATTAACGGCCACACTCAGATTCAAATAAATGTTTATACAAAAACATCTTGCACTTTCTGTCAAACTTAAAGTTTTAAGTAATCATTAAATACGGCCGTTAGTAACAAACATCCCAACGTCTATACCAGACAGGATAGTTCATCGTACCTCAAGTATCCTGCAATGCGGAAGGCCGTGATGAGCTCACTGACTCATCCAGCCAATTTGTAAGCATCAGTGTTGCTACTTTATCTCAACGCTCAACGTGCATAACGTTTCATACGGCAATGCATTTGCAACTCCTTTAATATTGCAGTTTATTTTTGGCGGATATTCGCTTTCCATCAGGTATCCGTTTTGTTTGCTCCTTCGTTTGATTTTACGTAGTTTTCTTTTTGATCCGAAAAGAGCCAAAAGAAACTTGGTATGACTCAACAGCTGTAGCTGTTCACTGTTCAGGGTTCTTTGAAAATTTGATTATTTAGTCAGCGAGGTTAGATCTAAAATGTATGTAATTTGTCAGTATATGCCTCGTAAGCTGCACAGACCACCTAGCGAGTAGCGACACGTTATACGACTCGTATCTAATCTCATAATAATTATTGCATTTTCGATGTCTAACATCACTACGAAATTATTTAATACAATAAAAGGTATCTAAGTATCCTGAGGTCAGAACGACATGCATTTTTATTCAAACAAAATTACTCAGCAATTCGTAAAAAACCTTTTACACACACTAAGTACAAGTACACCAAATATCCAAAACTAGATCACTTCTGGCAGCTGCTGGCACTTGAAACTTGAAAGTCGCTTTTTGTGATCTCAAGTTTCTGATCTCCATACAGACGTAAAGTGTTCTTACTTCTACTTTGCTTCATCATCATCATCATCTTCAATAACAACAACATCGTAAAACACCAGTAAATGTAGTAGGTATAGACTATAGGGCCTGTTACCACTTCCTGATAAGTGCCGGATAGGCCATCCAACACTTAACTGGACAGATAAAGTATGGAGAATCTGTCAATTCATTTATGGCGCGATAACCGTACATTTTTCCGGGATACAAAGTACCTTATGCCGGGACACAATGTATGTCCACACTAATTTTCCAGCAAAATCGGTTCAGTGGTTTGGGCGTGAAGAGGTAACAGGCAGACAGACACACTTTCGCATTTATAATATCAATATGAAAGTATATTATGTATACCTATTACAGAAACGGCACAGAAAAGTTTAAGACATAAAGAAAAAGTTTACGCTGCAATAAAATCGAAACGATTAATTTACGATAATCATTATTAATCTACTACTGAGAGCATTTATCATTAGATCAAATCTCGCTTTACAACTTACTCGGAATTCTTCATTCACTAAATTCGATTAACTTCATTCCGATTCGAACGAAAAAGATTTAATTACTTTCTAAGTAACGGCTTCTAAAACTCCCGAGTCATCAGTTCCGATTGAAACGATTTTAATAATCGTTATAATTGGCGAATCGATGTCAATAATCGTTTCCACTCGACTTTCGAACGTGATTCACGCGGAATCGATTTTCCGCTGGTAACCGATTCTGTTTGTTTTCACTTGTATAATATCATGTAATCTAGACTGGCTTATGTATCTCTAGTGTACCTACTCGTGAGAATTCAGATCTAATCTAATATTCTTGTCAACAAAATAAGAAAGTACCAAACAATGTGCTGATGGATTAATCGTCATCGTTTTGCCTTGAATTAAGTAAAGTGTAAACAGTAAACACTAAACATACAACATTTTGTAGTTCTTTCAATCTTGTTACATATTTATTACTTAGTATTTTTTTAGAATTTCATCTAAATTTTTATCTACTCTTTTTCTTCAAGATGAGAGCCTCTTTCATTCAAAAATATTTTCATAATCTGTTAGATCTGTAATTTCTAAAAAAAAATTATGAATCGTTAACTTAATATAACGACTATGAAATGAAACTAAATAATAGTCGAATTTTGATAGCGTCGTCATGGCGTCAAATACGACATTAAAAGTGAAATTATGGTTCCAACATTAAAACAACATCTTACCATATTAAAATGTAGTTTGGAGCAATTGTCTCAGCCACCTACTGAGTCTCAATTAATCCTATCAACTCATGTCTTAGTTTTAGAGGCAAGTTTTACGATGTTCGTTGAGAAAGATAAAAAATGTAATACTTAAGTAATAACTATTACAATAAAAAGAGAAATTTCATTAGTGCTTACAAACTCGTTTTACTTTAACAATCTAATAATAATAGTCATTCTATAATAATACTAAGTGCTATGAAAATATCCAATAAAATCTAGCAATCTGAAAGTTATAATTTGTGTTGTAAAGACCTACAAGAAGCAGAAATCGATTAGGCGCCTTGTTCTAAAAAAAAAAACTTTATTTAAGTAGGTTTATATTTTTTTTGAAAAAAATTAGTAATGCACATTTTCTCATAAAATTTAGTGGCCCGTGACACCAAGACCAAAAGGTGTTTGTAGCCCGTATAAAAAAAAGTTTGAGTACCACTGAGCTAGACTGTACCAGACTGTACATTATAATTTCAATCTGCGTCTGACATGTCGGTTATTTCCTTAATTGAGGGTACTCGAGTCTGGACCATTTGAAGACGTCTCGTGCCCGAGTGGTCGGTGATACCACTCCAGCCATACGGGAGGAACATAATAACCCTCATCTGTTTATATCTTTATGGGCTTAATAGTAATTACAGATAGTCTAAACATGGTCATTAAGATATTATATCATTAAGATAGTGTTGCTTAAAGTTGCAATGTCGCAGCGGTAATACAACGTTTTTTTCAATATGACATAGACATTAACATTTAATGCGTTTCAGCGTTGATAAAACGTCGGTTAGGAGAAGAGTGAAGAATATACCTACTGTCGTGCTACGACACTACACCTTTCGTAGCTTGTAACGCGTTATTCCTATCCGACGATACAACGCAACGCAACGCAACCGATTAATGTGGCTGCGGTCTTAGTATCGCTGAAATATATCAGAACTCATAATGATCCTGATTGAATAAGACAAAATCATTAGGCGCACGCAAAAGTAGCAATTATGTTTTTTACTAAATCTTCCATCCTACTCACATACAATAACAAGCCTTCCTTTCAACCTTCCCCGCCTAATACGATTAGTCCATGCACTTGATCTAATATGCTTATGTCAATATTAAACCTCTAATACCGCTTAAGGGAAGAATAGCTATAATGCGATTAACTTGTTTTTCCTTATGTACTTCCAACCAATTTAGTTTGGAACGTCTTTTATACTTTACTTGTATTGAACTGCTCAAATGGATCAGATACTAAGGTTTAACAAAAAACGACATCAAATTTTTGCATTGCATCATTCGCGGGTACTGAAGAATAGGGATATCGGCACAAAAAAAAAAACTATCGGTTGGAAGTTTTTATACTGCCAAAGCACTTGTCAGTTTTCTGGCAATTTCCACAGAATATGGTTAAATAAATTTTCAGATATAAAATATAATTCTAGCAACTGCAAATTTCGCCCGTAATCCTGCTTGCTTCTGACGTCCAATCTGCGGACCGAACAAAGCGATCAATTACCAACATGGAATAAATTTGATATTAATTTTGTTTCAGGTAAGCTCGCTTTAGTATGGTGAGAAGTTTTAGTAGCTGGCTAGCTGGTGGAAGTAAGTATTATTTAAATAAAAGAGTATGAGACAGATTGAAAGCCTCAAAGTCCTTTAAATGGAAAAAAAGAACAAAAAAATCAAATTGAAACTTATAAGCTATTCTTGGAATGACAAAAAATCTACCAAAAACATACCATCAACCCAAGTCCCTAGCCTGCTTAGAAGAAGAAACGATACTAATATCCCTATAAAATATAAATATATTTTGCAAAGAAGTCAAGAACTGTAATTAGATGAATTCACTATATTTTCACACTATAATTTAATAGCAATGACTATGTACTATGTAGTATTATAATTATACACTTATTTTTGCACTTATTCCACTTTAGTAATATTTCTGACAATTTTAATTTCCAGTTTCCACCAGTACATTTATTATCATACATCAAAGACTTATGCCAAACGGTGCCAACTCGGAAATCAGTCTTCCAAATCCTTAACTTACAACTTCCTTTTTCTCATTTTCAACAATATGCCTTACACTCGAAAAAAACAACAAAATATATAGCCGTAATAAACTCACCGAGTATGGAGGAAACTCCCTATTTCCTAACAGCTTTACTCCGTGGACGAATTTAATGACCCGTGTCTTGGGGTAGCCCTTAAGCCCTAAATTTCCTTGGACTCGGGGGACCGCAAAATTAGTTGATTCTCACTTCTTTGATCCAAATCGTAGGATTATCGTTTTAATTTACGAATTAGCTATGAATATGGAAAGCAGTTTAAGTTTTGGTTGACTTTTGAAAACTGATATTACTGCATAACGGCCATGAAACTGATATTCTTGCATATTGGTTGCAAATTATAATGTTGTTATGTTATGTTGTAAATCTATAAATTAAGTGACAATTATTTTATTAATCTTCATGACGTGTGTCTATATCTTCACTTCACGTCTAATTCGATTGTTGTACGGAATGTATGAAATTGAGATGTGTACGAAAACTGAAAAATGTACGGTACGCGATACAAGAATTAAGGCTCAAAAATTTGCAGGAAGCAAATATAAAAATATTTTAAACGGTACATCAGAATTCCAAATTACTTTCAAACTTTGTCCGCCTAACTTGTCCTTCCTTTTGCATGGAGTTTTTATACCCATTAGGGCGGCCATCTTTTTTTCTTTAATATTACCATCAATATTAATAGCCGTGACCACTGTCCAGTATATTCCCGGGATGAGCCATGTGCGGAATTTTTATCACAGGCGCCTAGCTGTCCCGCCATGAATTATGGAAGAACGTTAAACGCATTATTGTCTTCTGGATTGAGGTCAACGACCTGATTAGGGCTGATATTTGTTTTGACATCATAATAATAGTTATTATTCTATAAATAAAGTGTCTTTTTTCTTATTCGCTACGAAAAAAAGGTATAACTGGCCTAAAAAATTTTGGCACCCAATAATTTGATTCCCTAAGGTATTTAATTTCGAAAGATTGTTACTTGGATGTTTACATGACAAGAACAAGAAAAGTAGATTTTAAGACCGAACTATAACTCTGTCTTTAAACATTAAATCGTTCGCATTATTAGATACACTCGCAATAAAATGTACTTTATAACTTCGTGGATATTGCAGATGTCGATTAGTAAAATATTGTATCGCAACAAAGAAAAAGAAATGCCATTTTGCGGTTCATATTTCCGTATCATATTCCGAGGATATTTATTACTGTTGGCGGTTCTTACAGCAATAAAACTTTTACATTTAATAATACGTTCGTTGCATTGAATATTTCCCTAAAGCACTTTAAATTGTTGCAATGAAAACAATTCTTAACGTTCTTTACGTTAGTTAAATTATGCTTATTAAAGTGAAGTCACATTGCATTGTTTGTTGCGTTTCGTTGCGAAGTCGCAGCGGCACCACTCCGCCGTTTTACGTAAAACATTATTTATTAGTTTTACTTGTTATAATAAATCCACACTGCTCATCATTGCTCATCATTAAACACATAAGTGAGTCGCCGCAACTCAGGTGACATAATAATATAATTCATTATTCCATTCCGACTTCTGAAGGCACAAATATCTCTGGTGACCTCAGCTGGTGACATATTTTAATTGTAAGTTTTAAGTTGTAACAAACAAAAAAAATCAGAAATGAATAGTACCACTAAATTTTGTACATATTTCTATTTTCAGTTCCTTAAAACAAGACAAAGAAAACCCCAAAAAGCCCTTTTGAAAATTTATAGCTCACTTTATATGCACCTACAAGATGCAAATACTTCAGACGCGAGGGTTGTTTCAACGCAATTTATGTTTGAAAGTCGCACGCCCAGTCTTTCACACCCTAATCCAATTCAAGTGACCAAGTCATTAATACTCAACAATATTTCACCCTAAAACGCATTCGAATCGCAACTATTTATTTCTGAACTAACAAAGGTACAAAGGCTGCCCCCTGGGATACCTTTCCTTTTGAGACCATCCTCTTCCGTATTGCTACGACATAAGAACTACATTGAACAAACTTGAAGGTAAAAAGACGCAGAATTGATTGTTAGTTGCTACTTTCATAAATCATTACCTTCGCCTGTGACGGCCTGTAATGGCCGTAACAGGCTTTGGATACTTGAGATAGGTTTTTGTTCTGCCCTAATGGATGTTTCATTGGCTCAACCGAAGCGCTTTGTAGATGGATTATGTGCAAACATTGGTTTAAGATATTTTCCTTTTGTAGCTTTTTGTTTGTCGTGAAAGCCATTCGTTGTATACCTTCTACATATTTCTTTAACACAATATCTATTTCTATTACTAATTATCTTGAATTTTGATGTGAAAATTTTGTATAAGTTTGACCAGTCATACAAATATCAGATTTCGGTGAGAAACTACTCGGTGAGGTCTTACGTGGAATTAATGCTCTAAGGGAATAAACTTATAATATTATTACTACATAATTATTATGTCCCATTATCACATTACATTACAATTGAAATAACATTTTAATTATTCTCCACTCTTTTTAACTACCAACCAAGTTCAAGAAAGTCTGCAGCCTTTTAGCGAGTAAACAACTAGAACTTAAAGCGGGGTTTAATATTTAATTTGCCGAATTAATTAAAAGCTCATAAAAGCTCACATATCCTTCAACAGAGCGAATTAGTTGTCAGTTGTCGCAGATGCAGTTAAAGTTGGGTATAACTTGAGAATTTGCGAGATCCTCCAAGTCTGGTACATGTAACTCGCTGCAACTAATTCCAGAGAAATTTGCAGTTTAAGTGAGTTTTCATAATCATATTTGAACACGAATTGATTCCGTTTGTGCTTTAAGTGAATGTGGTAAGTTTGATTTACGAAAGTATGTCTGTCTGTCTGCCTGTTATTTTCTGTCAGATAGACAGATCTGTCTGTTACATCTTCACGCCCAAACCACTAAACCGATTTTGCTGATACTTTGAGTCCTGGGAAAGGAGATGGGATACTTTTGTTCCGAAGAAATGTACGGTTTCGGCGCGATAACTAGTATGTTTTTCCTCCACCCTTTTCTCCACATCTCTCTCTGTATAAACATTATTGTTTTAAATAATTTAATCAAGCATTTTTATTTTATATTAAACTTAGCTAATTATACTGGTACCCCAAAAGTAAAACTTGTAAAAAATTGACAGAGAGCAGACGTATCAGTGGCAATATTGAAGTAGGGTTGAGTTTCCTGAGCACAAGTGCCCTCGACAGATAACTGCTTCCAAAATAAACACGGATCACTCACCGTTTTGGCTGGAGTGGCCTCACGTGCATTTGTGCATTCAAGGGCTTTTTTAAATGGAAATGTTAGCCAAATAATATTTTTCATTAAAAAAATATGGGAGGAAATAAAAATTTGACACCAATAATTTTATGGATTTAAAGTTTGTCTGTCTGCTAAAACTATTACTTATTTACGCTAGAGCGACAAATCCAATTTTTTAAATTTCGTGTCAATATACCTACTTAGAATAATTCTCAATACTATAAGATGATTTTGATTACTGAAACTATTTTCAGACATTTTTTGCGTCTAAAGTGACGCGAAGGTAAAACAGTAGCAAAACTTCAAATTAGTAACTTTTTACCTACAAGTAATAAAAGCTACTTTTTACGCTATTCCTATCTTAACCCAATTAAAAGTTGAAAATTTCCACGCCAGTAAAATGTAGTTTATAACAATGTATGTGGGGCGTAACAGAAAATCTGTAAGCATCTTGCTCGTAATTTCAAAACTTTTTGGTATAACGTTGCACATTTCAGGATTTAGACATAATGAGTTGCTGTTACGACACAGTATAAATAATACAGAAGACCATCTTTATTAAAGACCCATGAATAGGACGCACACGAGACATTACCACTACATTACTGTGATTTCAGAGAACTTTATGTAATATGCAGTACATTACGTTGCAGGTGCGTAAAACTTATATTCTCTGTGTTAAGTGTGTTTTTTAAGGATACCTCTGAGTTACCCTACTGTATGATAACCATCTATTGTGGTTTTGTTCTGTGAAATTCAGTTTCTATTGTCATTGAAATTGCAGCAACGGTTGCTAAAATTTGAATAAAATTAGCAACGTGTGATTGTATGTTGAAACCATAGACTATTGAAACATATTAATGACGTTTGTTCGTGTACTTTAAAATGTATGTTTTAGAATAGTTGAAAAATAAGTCAGTAAGATGCCGCCCGCCCGCAACTCCGAAACTCGGTTATCACGCGGAAACCGTAAATTTTGCCGGGACAAAATGTGTCCTTTCCCGGGACTCAAAGTACTTATATCCATGCCAAATTTCAGCAAAATCGGTTCAGCGGTTAGGGCATGAAAAGGTAATAGACGGACAGACAGACATACACCTTCGCATTTATAATATTAGTATGGATATTAAGTAAGTATAGATTAGTATGGATACGGATTTAAGATCTTTTCTGTAAATTCACTTATTTATCCATACTAATAAATGCGAAAGTGTTTCTATCTGTCTGTCTGTTACCTATTTACGCCCAAAACGCTGAATCGATTTCGCTGAAATTTGGTATGGTTATACTTTGAATCCTGGGAAAGGATAAAGGATACTAATCTTAATATTAATATTCTAGTTATAAAACGTATAATTATAAAAAGTCTAACGTTTCGTTACATTAAACATGTGTACTTATATCTAAACATATTTTCCTAATTAACTACTATATATAGCACGCGAACCTTCCGACCTTCGTCCTGATTTTGTAATGGAGTTTCGTTTAATTATACTTATGTCGAATTTGCGCGATCATTATACCTAAACAATTTAGGTTGCGTAATATCAGCTTACACATTTACTTCCAAGTTAATTAGATTTTTGTTACATGATCTAATTAAAAGATTTACATCGGTAGGATTTTTTGTTAATTGCCATTAAAGTTATGGTGGGTGTAGACTGTAGGTTGGTCGATAACGTTATTTATTATTATTAGTTTTTTTAAAGTTAGAAATCCTTTTTTTGTAGCTTTTTTCTTTTTACGTTAATCAAAGCTTTTAAATTGATGCAAGGCAAACTAAAGCATAGATAAATGCATAAATGAAACGCGCGGAAACTATGCGTAATTTTTTCGTGTTAAACTTTACTTTATTTTCCTTTTTTCAGTAATAAATGTGATGGAGATCCATCTTAATTCAAAGTTAGTCCGGAATAGACATACCTACTTAAATAACTTAGGAATATATAATATCAGGTTGAACTTTGTTCCATGGGGGTTGAATAGGTACATACAAAAGTTTCAACCCTCAAACAAAAAGTACTACATTCCATAAAATCCGTTCAATCGAACCAAAGGAAAACTAAAACCAGGAAAATAAATTAATTCTCCATCGGAAACTTCCAGTTTCAAAGTAAACCAGTAAAGAACTTGTGAAAATATCGGTTCAGTATCGAAACTATTTTGGCAGCGTTTTACAATTTACTGACCCAAGTTGGAGTCTTGTTACTATTGTTTTGGCTACTAACCTTTCTTTAGCAAACTTGAAGTTTGCTAAAGTTAAACAATAGAAATATACTTATCGACGTATACATAAGATTGAATGTTGACTTTTGTTGTAAGTTCGAAAAATATTAAGCTAATATTAAGGTCAATACTGCTATTGTCCTGAAAGTAATGGTTGCCCGTACATAAGAGCTATTTTAGACTACTAAGTACTTGTTTTGTCCACAGCACTACCAACTTAAATAATATATTAATATATGTTGTAGACAGTCCACTACAAAATCGAATCGAAATTTCTGAAATCGGCGTAACACATGACAGTTATAATATTATGATAACATCTGAATCGACTAAAGCGGGCTTCATTCAGCCTTCTAGCATAGCAAAAGATCGATCGATCAAAAGATCTTTAGAGACACATTGTATTACAATATTATGGTCTAAAATATAAAAATTGAAATTATTATAAGTACTTCTTATAGAAATAACATATAATAATAGTCGAAAGCTCTGCTAATAGCTTAATTTCTGCAGGTAATTGCTACAAGTTTCTGTACAAAGGAAGTCTAATTGAACAGATAGGTCTATCAGTCTATTATTGGCATGTAATTGGCCAGCGTATTGTAAATGTTTTATGTATTCCCACTGATAGAGGGAATGAAGACACTTGTCAGTTTTAAACAGAAATTACAGGTTTGAAGACACTCAAAAGACACTTCAAATTAAGGCGTAATTACACTGTCTGTAACCTATTTTTTTTTGTGCTGAAGGCAGGTCAAGTAGCCCATTGCGGGTCCCAGACAGTTTTAGCATGTCCCTCGGGCTCCCTGAGATCATATCAAAGGGTTTTCGTGGTTGGATACCGCTGTCGATCCTGGCGACACAGGAGATACAGTGGTGGGAATGTGTGGTGGGCCTAAACCCGTTAAAAAAAAGGTCAAGTAGCCCTGGGGCCTGAGTCAAGACGAATTCGTAATCGCTTCGTTATATTCTATAGCGCCGCTCAAAATGTATGGAATTGACATAAGACGAGTCGAACGTCAACGTCATATTAACGAACGCTTATGTCAATTCCATACATTTTGATCGGCGATTCCATAACGAAGCGATTACGAATTCGTCTTGACTCAGGCCCCTGATGTCACTGCGACCCTTGTGATCTATTCAAGTGATTTGTGACTCCTACGCATTAGAGTACCGTCCCCAAACCAATGCTGCTCATGAATTGAACGATGTGGTTGGGGTTGGTGCCACGAATTTCCTTTGTAGATCCTTCCTACTATCCTTTGAAGATTCCTTTGTAGCGACCAAGGTGCCTGTTTCTGCTCTATTCTGTAGTAGAGCAGGACAGTCAAGGAGGAGGTGTACCGTGTATAGATGTCTCGTCCTCCTCCTCGCAGAATCTGCAAGTCGTTAAGCTTGTAACGTTTTCTTGCGAATATGCGAATATCTCCATTCCTAATCAGTAATCATATCAATTAATTTGTGTTTGTTTTCATAATATTTGAAAGGTGCCTCTACTACTTTATGTTCATAATTATTTACAATTAATATTTGTTGTCTACGGTACGGTATTACTTGTATAAAGTACACCCTTTTCCAAAAAAATGGTGTACAAAAATGGCAAAAATTAAAATCATAGCCTGCATGCTTTTCTAAGCCTAACCCCATTCACAGAATGCGGTTCTATTAGGCCCTAAAGTGAAATTTTATATTCATGTGTGTCATACGTACAGTACGCCAAAATACGCCGGCATATTTTGGTAAAATTAAGCTATCAATGGGTCCGATTGCGTTTCTTCGGCGCACTTAAATAAGGCCGATTATTAGACTTAAATTAGTCTAAAATTCGTACTAATATTAAAGCTATTACGTTTGTGAATTGATTAGGTCCACGACACTATTTATGTCCAACTCGGACTTGACTCGGACATAAATAAGTCTAGAGCATGTTTTAGCTATTCTGTTTCTGTCAGTTTGACAGTTGGTCGGCCATAAAATGAACTAAAAGGTTGTTTTATAAGTTCACACTTGTTAAGTCCGTACTTAAGCAAAGTTACTTCAGAAAATTGTGAAAAATGTTACCTTATGGCTGGGCTATCGTTCAAAGAAGATATAACGAGGAACGGCAACGGTATGAGTATGAAAATATATGAATAAAAACCTACTGGTATAAAACATCGTGTTTTATTGGATGGATGGGGAGGGTAAATCGATAGATTTATAAATATAAGATAATTACACACTACACACACGAATATAACACATTACATTAAAACTAAAATTCATACAAAACATTTTGTAAACATACCGTTAACAATTTCCGGATTCCTCAACAAGAAATCCAATAAATATTGTTGCTGCTCTTTTTTCATCCTCTGCTTTTTTGTGTCCATATTTATATAGATATTTTTCTTTGCGAATACACGACTTTTTAACAATAATAATTCACGGTTCACCCAACAAAAACACCACGTTAAAAACACAAATATTTGTACTTGTACCTATCGCAATCGCGCCTGCACAATGACATTTGGTTTGGCAGTTGAATGACATTGACATCTGTCTGTGCAGTTGACAAACGAACGTAAATTAGTCCCTTTTATGTCCATTTCCATAGACTCAGAATGAAGTTCATATTTAGTGACGTGAACTTATTTTAACAGAAACGTAATAGCTTTTAAATAAGTGCATGGACTAATTTTGTAAAATTTTAGTCTGTCCTTATTTAGATACGGGGAGAAACGCAATCGGACCCAATGTCTACAGTGTGACAAAACCCTGAGACCACCATAGTCGCGTCAAGCCGTCGCATCGCCCGCTGGTTAAGTCGTTAGAGGCACATTACACGTTCCTTCATAACGTATATTATTACATTTTTATCCCGCTAGAAACGAGGTCGTGGGCTTATGGAATATTAAACTTCTAAAGCTGTAAAACAATTATTATAAACTATAAGTGTTATTTGGATCTTGCGATGTTCATCAAACAGTATTTGCATTTTTATTTGATTCTCAAGGAAAATACTAATTTAATCTAAATTTTTTTCTTTGTTTTTATATTTAGTATAACATAATTATATTCCAATATAATAAAAAATACTCGAGGTTAATTACATACTTAAATTCACCTAAATATTTCATGGATGGTTGAAACTTTAAAACATCTGGACTTTAAGTGGTACCATAGCTTAGGTGAGCTCGAAAACCTCCATTTTGAATTATTTAAACAAGCAGCTTGTGTGGTCATGCTGGTCAAGTATGCATGTTACTTTTAGGGTTCCTTTTATATATTAAAAGCTACTTATTAAGTAGAAAATCATATTATTATTTTGATTTAATCCTTAGAAAAGTAAGCTAACAAAGTGACCATCCCAGCTGTTAGTGGCACTCGATATTAGACAATTATACATGTACCTCTAATAATAATATATATATGAAAATCGATTATTAACAGAATGTGAATATAAGTATTGATACAAATTACCATTAGTCATTTACAATGCTTTATCACAAAAATATAACAATGTGCTGTTCAGTATGTCAATAAAATACTTTATGATAAAATACTAATTGTAACTAATAAAGCACAACTTTATAAGAATAATTTTTTGGACACGGATCCCTAAAACTGTATAACTATCAATTTGTTGGCAGATATGGTGCCATATGGCGAGCAGTTTTTGCGAAAGCTACCTGATACAAGTGCTTTGAAAGTTACTGTTAAACCGTCACGAAATTCGTTAAAACCTGTCCGTTAAATATAACGTACGAAAATTGCTTTTTTGTTATTTAAAAAGATTTTCTTTTTTATTTTTCTTTCTTTTTTTGCTACAAATATTATAAATGTGTTCTAATATTTATTGTCACTTAGGCAGACTTGCGTAGATCTAGGATAAAGTTAACTCTGAGTTAAACATCATGTCATTTCTATCACTCTTTAAAGTGAGTGACACAACATGATGTTTAACTCAGAGTTAACTTTAATTCAGATCTGCGCAAGTGGGCCTTCTGATTTAAAGCTTTTCGTTTAAGCCACTTAATCGATTTTGATTTTTTGATTTGGAAATATGTATTAACAGAGAAGTTAATGATTCCTACGCAGATGGGGGACCTACGTACTTTGGTCGCGTTATGTCAAACCCAGTCGACATATCACAATTAACATTGACTTGACATGATCCGACCGAATGACGTTGGTCTGTCAACTACTTAGGAATCAATTTCCACGATGGTACATACTTTGAATGCCTATATTAAACAAAAGATTTTTTTAAATGTAGTTGTGTAGAAAAGAGTATGCGATAAACAAAATATTTTGACGCAGCAAAGTTTCTGACAATAATGAAATGGCTTCGAATTTCGGTCAAAAACTTTCCGACCGTTCACAGAATTATAACAGACTTTTGTATTCAACTTGCACCAAAGTGTAGTTTTTATACGCTTTTTATTAGCTTCACCTGTATATTTGTTTGTAACCGACTTCTTTGGGCGCGATTTTGACCCACTCTAAACGGCCAAATTTCGTTCAAACTTTGTAGATTTATCGAGGACCGATGACATTATAACTAATTTGATATAATTATTCCATTTTTCAATTTGTAAGTTTGTATGTTTGTTTGTAACCGACGCTTTATATAAAAAGCGTGTTTTTAATTTTTTTTAACTATTACTTATTTATCGCGAAAATGCGTACAGTTATCGTGCCATAAACGAATTTTGACGCAACAAAGTTGCGAGGGATATTTAATAAACTATGAAATGGCTTTGAATTTCAGAATTATAGACCCCTTTTGTATTCAAGTTGCACCAAAGTGTCAACAAACGTACAGTCTCACTTAACGTATCAATTCCTAAATAAATTGTTAGAGCATTCTACCCTTACAGCTGGCACCGACAGCAGAAAAATTACTGCAGCTTTTGTATTTATGACCATAAAGTTTGAGTGATATCCGTAAATTTCGAGTTTTTTTTAACTGCCAATCGTTTTACATGTATTATATTGTATATTGTTACATCTAAAACGATTATACACGCTATATCTAAGTTTTTATTGCAACGAAAGCAAGTACAATTTGTGAGGTAAATTAACTCATATTATTTAGTAAAAAAGTTTGAATAATTTCTGTGACTACATAAATAAACGAAATACCATCACGTTCCTTTTCAATATGACTTTATTTCTTTGAGGCCCAAGAGTCAAATCTAACGGACGCATTTAGAGACATATTTAATATGTTTTTTATCATTTTGATGATGATTACTAAAGTTTAACTTATAGAAGAGTTCGACATTAACTCTACATTTTCTGTCAAACTCCTCAATAATTAATAGGTAATTAATAATTATTAAATTTAAGTCAGTATTTTTTTTATTAGTCGTACTTTTTGCTAGCTGTACCTCCATACGTATATTGTAATAAGCGCCATGAAACGCTCGTTAGGACGCCTGCATCAATAATAATAAATAACCGCCCCGCCCGATTGCACCATTTTACTAACAGCCTGAAACTAATATTTCAACGTAAGTCATACCACTCTATACTACAACGTGAAATTTTAGTGGTTGTTTTCCCGCAGCAGAACGATTTACCTATAGTAGTACTATCGAGCCATGCATGTTATTTTTTGAAAATAAAAAAAAATTTGTATGATGTACTAGGGAAACTTAATGCCGATAGGCGCGAGTTACTATGGACCCGACCGAATTTTTTTTTTGATTTGAACAAAAAAAGCTTTACAAATCTATTGTACTACTAAGATAGAATCATTTTACTGCGGGAAAACAACCATTAAAATTTCACACTGTATAAAGTTTGGCGAATTCTTTTAAATTAAATGCGTCCCCGCGCGACCGAGCCGGCTTGGCAATTTTTTTTTGTGAAATCTAATAATTAGAGTAAATTTTATCCTCAATTTTTATTATTAATTGTTTTTATATCACTGATTTTTGTATGTGTTTTTTTAACGTTCGCTAATTAGAAGTTTTTAGACAACTTGTAAATATATAACAATATCAGAAACTACGTTGGCAATAAAAATAGTCACAAAATAAACAAAACTTACGTTTTGTTATTTTAATGTTACTGGAATATTATCAACTTGTATTGTGTAGCGTTATTTTACTTGCTAGAATAGTTTTACACGTTAAAATCTCGCACCAGCGTTCCTTTGTGAGCCGCTACAAACACTAATGGCGATGAAAGCTACACTTAACAATTTGTATGTGCGCTCCTGAATATTACCTTTGAATGAACGCTATTAAAATTTATGTGTAAGTAGCCTTTTTAGCCTTTCAGGGAAATCGACAGCTAAAAACTCGTGTCCACTAGGACGAAATCTTGTGGGACAATCAACATTTTAATTCTAAATTTTATACATAAAATATTGCAATGTCTTGAACCTGAAAATTTTCTTTTTTGGTCCTAAATCATTTTTTTATTTAAAAATTCTTAATTCTTTCTTTACAAGCTAAAACTTAGTTCAACTGTTGTAAAAGATGTAGAGTATAGATTATTTTCTTTTTCCTTCCTTTTCTTTGTTTTTTACGTTCTTATTATTTCAAACATAATGATTTAATTAGGGTTTTCAATAAATTTCTTAACTATCTGCTTAAATATATGCCTATAGTAAATCGTTTAGATAAGGAAGTTTAGGTTCTAATTTGTGAAAGAATAATAGATTAGATTATTTTCATATCTTTCCCTTTTCTTTCTTTTATACACGATGTTTTGACTGAGTTTTTCTAACTATCTCGTTTACTATAATTCGTTTAAATATGGATTTACAATTAACCTACAAGTAACCGGTAACCAGTTCCTTACTTAATAATAGGTACTTAAAAACCGCAGCTCCTAACCACTTGTAATCTTGAAATGGATCCGAGGAAGCAAAGAGATCTGTAGAAGCAAGGCCTTTATACAAGTTACTAGCACCAAACTTCAAAGGCTAGGTAGGTACTTAGAAAAAATGTGATTTCAGAAAGTATCCGGATTTTTACGAGCGATATGCTTTGAGGTTCGTACATAAATTACGTGAGTCGTTTTGGAGGATTTTTTGAATTGATGGACTTTTATCGTTTAGGCTAACAAAAAAATTACCATTAAGATACTCATAGAGATATGTTTTATTTCGTCTTACCTACTTGCGAAAACTTTGTAATTGGCTTTATGTTTCCTTAATAATTGTACTCTTACTGTCATTTCTGCAAGCCGTAAGTTTTCCGAATAAAATAAATAAATCAATAAGCGCATCACAGCGATTCGTAATTTTATCATAACCTTAAAAATTCGTACTATAAGAGATTCTGAAAAAAAATTATGCCTCGTTTACAACAACGAGTTGGATACAAACACGACTTGAACAAAACCTAATAAAAATCGAAATAATACAGGCACGTTTAGTGCATCGTAAACGTCAACGGTCACGTCAGGTCAGTTCTCGGAAACTCTCAATCCATGTGTACTGAGTCAAATCGCATTCGATAAATTCGTTCCGTACACAATAATATTATGAAGTTTTGGCTTTTGGCGCCTGCTTTTTTTCAGTAAAGTGAATTGTGTGATTTTTACGAGAAATAAATGTCTAAAGCCTGTTTCGTAAACATGACGTTTGGCGCTTGCGATGAACTTTTTACTTCGTTGTAAGAAATCGTCGAATACAATTATTTGGCTACTTATCCAACCAAAGATCTAATTCACAAATCACAATGCATAGTTTGACTCGCATTCGACAAATACGCGACAGCCAATAAAAGCTTTCAGCCCCAAGCGTTGACCAATAACTTTTCGAATCATAAGTTTTCGAATCTCAATCGAACTATGCATTGTGACTTGTGAATCAGACCCCACCACCTACCTAAAGGAAAAGCTTAGTAGTAAGCACTTGCGCTTGATTAGCTAACGTCAAAATATTAACTAATCAACAACGCTATTGAACAGATAAACTTCTGTCAAAATGATCAGAAACTGGACATACGTATGGCACGGTCGATGTCAAGAGGTGACCAATAACTTTTCATAAGTTTTCAAATCAGTCGAACGATGCATTGAGAGCGAGCCCTGGCTGGGTAAGTTTAGTCAAGTTGCATTTGACAATTCCTTACAGTGCAGGGATTGTGAATAACCCCAATAATACGATCGAGCACGACTGAATGGGAGTAAAGTAATACTTCAACAGCACAAGCTATTATTAAACAAATGCCAAACAATGCTGTTTTGGCTGGGAGAACAAAGATTTTTATTATGCTTCAGTTTCGCCTCGGAAGCACGTCTTTATTACGAGTACTTTGCATTTATAAGCTCTCTTTTAAACTCTCAGATTTTCAAATTTTCAAAGTGAGTCGTCCTGAATATTTGTGCAGCTCCCGCATGAAAAATTAAAATTACATTTTTTCCACGATTATCTGTGCGATAAAGTTTATTACTGCAACTTTAATATTGTTTTAATCTTTGTGGCTTAGTTCATCCTAGATAATATTTACCGCGTGGAAGTTTACAGAGTGGTAGAGTTCTCATTTTTTATGACTTTTGTGAAACTATAAATTGTACTTCTACTATGCTCTATTCTGAAGTCTATCTAGTCACTAGATAGATACTTTTTATACACACTAGATTCTAGTGTGTAAAGCCAAATACGTTATATCTTATGAAAAAAGGGAACGCATTTAAAATATGTTAAATTAATCTTAATTTACATATTAAATGTTGACAATATTATGCTAACAAAACATTATACTTGTGTTATAACTTGTAACTAATGAAAATGTGAATTTAATTGTTCTTAATTAAAACATATCTTAAAACACAATTTAAGAAGAAATTCATAATAATTAATAATATAATACACAATAGAATAGCCGCTTCTTTTTAATTATCTTATCTCCTGAAGTATTTGAGTTAATTAATGAAAATTAAAACAAACTATCTCTGTTACTAAGTCCAACCGAGAGTAGCTTTCCCTAAGTAATTACATAGGAACGACAATAAAATAGGTTTTTCCTCCAGACGGAAAAAAGTTGCATTTATTTGGCCGTCTTTTTCTAAAGAAATCTTACGATAATTATGTTAATTTTAACAACTTAATAGGTGATACGGATACAGCTGTAATTCATTGGGCAAGTTAACAAAAATACAATGGAAAGGTCGAAGAGGAGAAGTAATAGAGCTAAAAGACAAGACGTGTAGAAAATGCGAAATTGTGGTCACCACTTTAGCTGGTTTTTTTAATTGCATAATTATACTGTCTCAAAAAATCCCCCTCCCCTCCCCCAATTTATACAACAATAATTTCCCTAAAAATTTAAATAGCTAGGTAATCCTACCTACATATGAAATTAGCTTTTTGGGGAACAAGAAGAATTACAGTAAGCGTTACTGGTTTTAGACGAATAAAACATTGTGAAGCGAATCCAATCCTGTATCCAAAAACTAGCGGAAAGCTGATTAAATTTAGCTCGTGTCCACAGACACTGGAACGTTTGAAATGAATGAATATTTAATTTGGTCGGGTAGTTTCGGAAATTCCGACACTCAGCCGTTTTAGATTCGAAATGACATTAGAAACAACTGTATCCTTAGTCCTTACTAATATTATAACTGAGAATGTTTGTCTGTCTGCCTGTTAACTTAAATCATTACACTGATTTAGATAAAGTTGGTTTGGAAATACTTTAAGTTTAAAGTTTGGGAATGGCCAAAGAGTAGTTTTAGTGTGACGAAATTCACGGTCGTCAATTATTATGTAAAAAAGTGTAATGAAGTGTGTAAAACTCTGGAACGAACTGTCACGAGCAGTATTTCCGGACCTATACGACCTGCAAACCTTCAAGAAAAGAGCGCACCTGCAAGAGCTCTTCTGATGTTGCGAGTGTCCATGGGCGACGGTAGTTGATTACCATCAGTGGACCCATTTGCTCGTTTGCCACCTTATTTAATAATAAAAAAAATTATGTTAAACTATATTGCGGGCTTCATCTTGTACATATTAATATAAATTATGAAGAAATAATTATTCATAACTTGTTGTTTATATTTCCGATCAAAGAAAAAACTTTCCCAAAAATTGGAAATAAGAAACAATACATCAAAGTTTAGAAAACAGAAGAGTGGTCAATAAAACAATGATCAATATGCACATAAATCAAAACTTTGTGCCCCGGAGACGAGCAGAGACAACAAGCGGGGGTTTTTGACTTTGAAATTGAAATTTGCTTTTGTTTACCGTATGACAATAAACTTCCACAAAGATTGATGCTTAGAAAATACAGAGAAACTTTGTAATACATTTGGAGGATTTTATTCCAGATGCCTGTGATACCGTTATGCCCGTTGTGCCAAAGTCCGTTTATTTGAAAAGTGCTAAGGGTGGGTTGCACCAGAGGCGTAGTTATAGTTAAGGTTAAGGGTATCGTCAAATATGGCGTCCATTATGGACTTTTACTAGGGATTTGACAGTTCATTTGACATTTTGTTATGGTTAAAGTTAAAGTTATAGTTAAAGTAAGTTGGTGCAACCCACTCTAGCATAGTTTTTGGAATAAAACACGCTTTGCAGTTTGTCAGGACTTAAAGTGTCTCTACACGAAATATCAAAAGCTATTTTTAATCTCTTTTAGCGTGTAGAGGTAGCAATCAGACAAACAGTCAAATAAAGTAACGTACAAAAACCCTGACACACTTTCGAAATAAAAATTAATCTTAGTATGGATTTAGGTTTTCCAGCTGAGGGTCTTAGACCCAAAGTTATTTTCAAAGGAAACTTTAAATGGTAAACAAACTGTAAATTGCAGACGATTCTATATAAAATTGGACGTAGAATGGTGTACTGATTGGAATCGTGTCGGAGAAGCCTTACTAAGCCTTTGTGAAATCAATCTTTTATAAGGATTCTTTCAATCAGGAACTGCTTTTTATTACTCCATAATTCCGTTAAATTTGTTTAATGCTGCTCATATTATACGGGAATATCGGGAATATCCCGTTTCTTAGAAGTAAAATCAACTGAAATAAAATCGAACGAAATTTTGTAATGACAGAAAAAAATCTATATCAATATCGCAAGTCGCAGTTCTACGTATGGTTGCGCCTAATAGTTTGTTCGCTCAAGAACCGTAATTTTATCTGCAATAAAAATTCCCCGGAACGGTATCTCCAACCCCAATAGTCAATACCAAATTTCGGCAAAACAAAAAACATAGAGACACACACTTTCGCATTTATAATATTATTAAGCATGGATATAATATTATTGTGATCTCTAAATAACACATTTTTCTGTATAGATTTCTAGTACCTACAGCAATTTAATAATAGTAAGTATTATATTTTAGCTAATTTAACAAACAATCGAAATTTTGTGTTGCCGCACGTCAAACTTTACATCATCTCAACATAATCTAGACACGCCACGGCGGCGTGTCTAAGCCAAGTCCAGGTTACATAATATGTCTGTGTACAGTTCAGAATAGAGTTGTTTTATAATATTATAACTCATAAGTTATAAGTTAGCTAATCTTTCACATATTCTTCATAATCAACTTACACCAGCTTTTGTTAAGGAAATTGTTTGAAAGGTTTCCCGAGCAAAATCGTAGATTAAGTTTGAAAGTTTGTTTCTTTGACAAAGATTGATCATGTTAATGGTATTAATAACTTAAACGTGAAAGGGGATCACGGTATAAGAATCTCAAAAGCAATTCAGATTTGTCTCGAAATTTCGAACGATCTTAGAATTCTTATCGACCATCAACGATCGCGATGGAGCGATATCGTTTATAGAAGAAATTGAAGCTGTAATGCTTTAGTTGTTATACTTTTTAAGAATATAAAGACAAATTTTAGAAAGTGAGTTATTTGATGGTTTTATTGTTTAGCAAGAGTACCTACAGGTACTCAAAAAAACTTCCGAATGTTCACATTTTTAAGTAGGCGGGCAAATCTTTTATACTGAAAAAAAATCTTGCCGCACACACTAGGTCGTAGGTGTGCGTAAAAAATAGAATAACTACAGGCAAGATTTGTGATTAATACAATGGACATTAATATTGAATCGCTGAGTAATTTTACGAATATATTAATTTGGACAGCCGTAATATGATTATCGTAATGAGCAACAGATATAGAGGCGTATGGACACGCTGGTCAATTTGTGTGCAATTGTAACTAACACAGGATTCATTATCGATTCACGGGGGATTCAGTTGAAAAGTTAGGGTGCAAATTTAATTATGGCAACTATTTTTGTGCATCCGATACTATTTCATTACGTTATTAATATGAATACGCGAAAATTCCCTAGTTAGTAAATAATATCGTATACAAAATTAAATTGCATTAAAACTTTTGTTTTCGCAACTAGGGAAAATGTTGAATTATACTCGTTTAACAGTTTTAAATAATATTATACTCCATTTGAATAATACATTTGCGAATTTATTAAATGATATGTAAATGAAAAGCACTCTCGTTCATTTAGGCGGAGTGCACTTTTGTTTGTTACAAACTTCATTAAAGTGACTTAACACGGAGCGGATTTCGGAGCGGAAAATCCGTCCGGCGCTCGTTTATTCTGTCAAAATAGTAGAGAAAACGTGATTCGTGTAACTGCACACATCACAAAGGCCGGCCTTTGTTGAGTTTGAGGAAATTGCATCTCCGAAATCCTATTTGGGACTGGCTTCCGCGCGATCGCCGCTATTTTATAGCTGAGGTGCTCGGATTCCTTCACTTTTTGCCGTCTCAGGAGCTGCATCGCACTTAAGCTGGCGAGCTACTTAGTTTCGCATTTACACTGGCTTGCAAGTAATTTGAAGTTTGCAGAAAAACTGCTTAGCTCAATGCTTACAAAACAAAGACTTTCAACACTAAATACAAACTACAAAGTACCAAGAAGAAGCTTGGTAATTTTCAGAGAATCTTTTTTTTATGAATTAAGGGGGCAAACGAGCAAACGGGTCACCTGATGGAAAGCAACTTTCGTCGCCCATGGACACTCGCAGTATCCGAAGAGATGCAGGTGCGTTGCCGGCTTTTTAAGAGGGAATAGGGGATGGGAAGGGAATAGGGTAGGTGATTGGGCCTCCGGTAAACTCACTCACTCGGCGAAACACAGCGCAAGCGCTGTTTCACGCCGGTTTTCTGTGAGGACGTGGTATTTCTCCGGTCGAGCCGGCCCATTCGTGCCGAAGCATGGCTTTCCCACGTCAATTTTTCAAGAACTTCTAAAATCCAAAAATGTATGCTTGTTTTGTCGGCAAAAAGTACTTAACAGTTTTCTGGCGAAAACAAAACCGTTTACATGACAGGGTAATCCGTTGTAATTCCACAAATTCGATTCATATTTTGGAAACCCTTCAGGACAACACCGAACAGTTTTGAAAGCGGATCACTTGTCAAAAGCAGCCAGGTCTGAAAACTTTCGGCGTTGGCGTCGCGTTTATTTATTTTGCATTTGTCTGTCTGTCCCCTCGCGCGTTGGTCGGAATAAAGTTCAGCTTTGAATCCCCGAAGGGTCATTTAAAGTTGGACATTGTTGGATTAAATTTCATTTGAATAACTTTGTCAAACCGTCGTAACATATTTTCAGATGTGATGTTTTGTTAGATTCGGGTCGTTTTTGCAACTTCTAAGCGAACCTTTATCAGAAACATGCTTTTGAAATCTTGTTCAACGTTGATGAGACATTCAAAGCTTTGTTATTATTTTTGACTTCTTCACTTTAGCCAATTTTGTCTTTAGCAACTTCACTGTCAAATTTGGAGTTTCCTCACGCTCCATTTGATTTGCATGAGTCATTATTCGTCGCCTCGATCATTATATTCCATGTCGCGAATGTTATTGACAAGTACGTTCAAAAGAAACTCTCCCTCGGCGGGTGGTACTGTCGATGAATGCGGAACGGCTTTCCATAACAAGTCTTCCGGCGGGCCCCTCCTGACAGCACCCTCAGGCGACACTCGGAATGTCAATGAGGGACAAATACTGGATATGTGGATCATTGTAATATATTCTGAGAGCCGTGTCGCAATATCTTTGCTAATTTGTCAAGTTTATTATGTTTTAGAAGATTTATTTTGAAGCGTAAACCAGTCTACACTTTAGAACCCTTTTATTATAGGTTTAAATTGATTCTCTGTTAGACTTTTAACTTTTTAATTTTAGATCCTTCTATGTTGAGTCTAAATAATTTTTCTGTTAGCCTCTTATAGGCGGCAACGGGTGATTCAAAAGGGAGAGTAATAACAGAGTAGACAGAATTATTATAACTTGTTACTTCCAGACCCTTCTATTTCGGATGTGAATAGCTTATCTGTTAGCCTTTTAGTACCCCACTTTCTAAGTATCTAGTATCATCTTCAACTCAATTAGTCAAAGCCGAGAGCATCTATTGCTGATCAGGTATTAAACTTTCAGCCGTAGCTTTAATGCTAGAAAATGAAATAGTGCCAATCACCTGCCATTTCACTTAGAGAATTGAACATTTCTCGTTATTGCTCATTTCTTGGGTACACGAATTTCTCACCAGCCATAATTTTATAATTAAACTGTAGATGTAAAATCTATGAAAGCTTTACGTTATCATCATCTTTATCATCATCCCCCAACGGCTGTGGCTTAAGAACTATGTATTTGTGAATGTAAAAAAAGTTCGCTGTAGAATGTAAATGCGACCAAGGTTACAAAATAGATGGTTGAATTTTTAACTGACAACTTGACAAAGTTAAAAAACATTAAAGTGTTGTTCAACCATTATAATAAAGATTGTATACCAATGTTAAGCATAATATTAAATAATAATAATTATAACTGTTACTTCTATAATATACCTGTAACAATCAGCCGCAAATATATTACAATAGGTACTCGTTAGCAGTATTTCATATACCTGAAGCAAAATCATCGTATGCAATGCGATAAAGTAAATCCCCAATAATTAATTCATGTTAATAGCGATTTATGGGGCTTCCCCAATGATAAATATAGCCAAGTTTATATTTTAACTTGCATAATTAATTTTCACGTGTTACTATAACATGAATAATTCATTCGGATTATTTTCTCTCAGCAACAGAAAGAGGCCTGTAATAACTTAATGTAAATGCGTAGTTATAATGTTGTTTGAAGGGTTGTGGTGTGTTTAACATTATTCTATTGGGTACTAGATACATATTAATTCAGAAGAACAACATGACCTTTAAGAAACTAACTTCGCGTAGGTGGTAGTCAAATATTTTCTTTGCGTCAAATTACGAGAAGTTTTATTTCGGCTTCAGTTTTTCAATTAAAACTTTAGTAGACAACGACAAAGTTAACGAAAACGTTCAGCGCCATTTCGTAAATAATATCGTTAGGAATCCCAAAACAAACATACAGAACACAACAAACGAACAGCAGAGGTACGTTTCAGCATTATTTACAGCTCATAAGGACTTTAGTGAATTCATAAACACGGGGGTCGACATACGACGGGTGTGATCTATATGCAAATGTTATAACCCGCTTATTATATTTCCCGGGAGCGAGGAAGTAAGCTGGCGAAATAGTGATATTACATCAAAATTTATTTGGCGCAGTCGGCAGGATGCAATTTCGTGTTCCAGCTTGTAAATTTGATAAATGTTTCTTTTAAAGTAAGACTAAAAGTTTCACGTAGGAACTACAGGTTATATTTTAAGTCTGAGTTAGGAAGTAATGTTTTTGTTTTCACACAAATAATGTGGTCTCAAACTGTAATTTTTCGTTCAAAATAATTGATAGCTATCTATAGAAGCCCATAGCCGGTAATTTATAATTAAAGAAGAAACTACAAAGCGAAATAAGATTGTTCGAAAGTCTATTACGGTGAAGGTCACTCTTTGAACTCACACTAATCTAAAATCTCGACGAAAGTGTAACTCGATTTGAAACATAATTATTTCCTTGATTAAGCCTCCCGATAGTGTACGTAATTTTAACGTCGATCACAATAGGTGAAAGCCAGGCTAATGGAAAAGAGTGATTATTGTCTATATTTTATGTGAAAGTCTTTCTCTGAGTCGTCTCATTCGCTATGACGTCCCATCCCCAAGTTGGGGGGCCCATTTCAAGTTAATTCGCGGTATTCAATTAGACGTATTGTCCCAAACGTTTGAGGCGAAATATTTCCCTTCAATTACGTCTTTTCGTCTATAAAATTCTTGCGTTGTGGAGTTTCGCAACAAACTGAAAGAATTTGGAAATTAATCTGGATTCTGGAAGGGTTTTGATGCAACTTTCTGTAGGTCTGAAAATGCGTCTTTTTATCATAGCCGAGATAACGCACGTCTTAAATGGCCCAAGAACTTTTGAGGATCAGCATAGTAACTTTAGAAAAAACCATTTTTGCGTGTAGCGTGCGTAGCGTGTATACTGCATAATATCATTGAGATGCATAATAACTATTATTATTTTATTTTACGAAAATGAAAAACACAATTGGAGGAGCATCTCATTGGGAATAATTGAAGCTCGGTGTGATCTCGACCCAGAAATATAATAATTATTGTAAAATATAATATGCGGTGTCTCATGCACGTTGATAATTGACCTGTTTCCAACATACTGCGACACTGCTTAATTGGTGGAATTCGTAACGAAAAATATTGGAAAATGGAACAGAAATTTACAAAAATGCAGATAAAACAAAGAAAAAAACTTACAGGGCAAAAACTGTAGTTTTTTAACAGACGACTTCCGTAGTTACTGTCATGAAATCAGGTAAAATGGAAATCCGCAGTGACGCTTTTACATCGTTTGCTGGAACTTCATATCATCCGATTTTCTTTAAAAGCAATACTGAGAATTGCTTTTATGCAATGAAAAAATGAAAAAGGTTGTAAGAATAAAAAAACTTACCAATAGCTATAACGATTTTGGTGTTTATTTTCTTAAAGTTATAAAATTAAGAAACGAAATTTATGGCTAGCAAGAAGGAACCTTACACTTCGTGTAGAGTTACCGATGTAGTAAAGCCTAATTGGATTTTCGAATCTCTGTATAGAATACCTCTGAAAAGAACCTTATCTCGAACTCATAAGGATCATGATAGAAATTTTACAGGTAAAATAATTTTGAATGGCATTTTCCACATCATTCCACCGTAACCCAACACACTCGTCGCTGATTTTGTTACTTTACATAAAATGTTTTTCGTTCCGAGAAGATGTTTACGAAAATAATTGATATAATTTGTCCGACCTAATGATACAAAATTTGTTATGCCAGATTTTAACGAAGAGAAAGAAATTTATGGTTTACAATATTTTAGGAAATATCACATAATTTTAAAAAGCGATATCTTTGTCTGAAGTGCAATCAATCTAAAAGAACTTTATTGAGATAACTAAATGAAAGCAACAAAATAATATCAAGTTAATCGACCCAAGTTCACGTAGTGCTAAAGTGCAATCGTCGCATAGACAGTAATTTAATAAAGAAATTTAGCTAATGGACAGCTGAATATTTAACCTCCTCCTTTTTTAAAGTTGGTTAACTTCTACACTTTGGAATCTCTCAACTCTACCGCGTAAAAACCAAGATAGCTAATGCTGTCTTGTATAATTTTCTCTTTTCCCGCGTCCTAACTTCATCAATTTATTTAAAGAAGATCCAATCTAATCATTATATTTCGAGTATTTTAGGAAAACCATTAACGCGACAAACAAACAATGGCATTCATTTATCACGGCCTACACTTAGTCCCCTTATCCGAATCATCCCGACTAAATCAAGCGGCAAATTGAAACCCAGACGTACCTGTTACTTGGCTTAGCTTTGATTAACTTCCTATGTTTGATTAACTCCCTATATTTTTCCTTTTCCTAATGAATTCTTTCCCCTTGTGTTCTTTAAAACCGATTGAACTAATCGGATTTGGATTCATTTATATTATAAATCGTTTTAGGGTTAGATTGATTTTCGATTAACCCTATCATAACTGCTATTAATTTCCCATCTGTTTTATTTTTAGGTTTAATGATTTTAGGTTTAATTTGTACTTATGTTATTATATATTTTTAATTTCATCTATTTTTCGTTACCAATCCTTATATACTGCAGAATATCAATATAAAAATAACTTATACCTACTTACTAGTTTTCTATCTGTTTTATTTTTAAGCTTAGTTACCATTGCCAGTATATTATTTTGGTGTATTTTTAACTTTACCCATTTTTCTCTCTTCATACTACTCCTGATATACTGAAAAATTTTTATTTAACTGTACTATATTGTATTTTACTGTACATACTTATTTTTTTCTACCATTACACCTTGAACTTTTAACAAGACAAGTTTAAAGAGAAAATGTTTTTACACATTGAACATTTTGTTGTTATCTTTAGATTCAATATCAGATTGCTTAATAGCGTCTATCAATATTATATGACATTGAAATAGTTATATTATAGCCGATCCTATCGGCTAGGGATGGGACTTCTTTAGATTAAGATTACGTTCCTCTCAGCGTAAGTAATTGGACAGGGCATGTAGGGGAGTCTATCGGCTGAGGCGATCGCAATAAAACTCTGCTGTGTTATCGAGATGAGAAACTGAAATTTCATCGAATTTATGGACATAACTCACGATACAAGCGATTAAAGTTGTGAAGTTCTAACCCTAAGATTGCTTCTATGCAATGTATTTTTGAGTGTATTTTAATTTTTGCTGTATTTCTTTTGTTATTTGCAATCTAGTACTTATTCGATGAAATAATAATTCATAATATTGTGGTCACGTTATTTACTATTAAACTTTATTCAATTCCATGTAATAATTTCTAGTACAATGTTTCCTTTTGTTTCAGGTATTTATGACCTCAAATGCAATATTCCCAGTAAGACAATGTGAAGTGGACGAGATATTTAGGTAACTTTAAAAAATAATGTCATCTTAGGAATCAAAATGTATCATTATTATCATATTTAAGACAAATCCTACTTTCAGATTACAAATACGAAATTAAAAATAACAAATAATGATTTGGTAGAGGTTAGGTTGCTAACCAACGTTAGCGACATAGCAATAAAGACGTGTTATGAACTAACACCATAATTTTAAAGTGACGTCCCACCCCGAGACGGGACTTAACTATAACCCTTATACTAATAAACCAGCCATAAAAAGCCATAAAAATGTCATTACAAGTAATTAAAGTGTAGGAAGTAGTGCGTCATAATTGGATGTTCTCAGTACTTTGTGAGTGCTCTTTAGTAACTGTGAATATAATTCTACTAATGTTAATTTAAACTTAACTATAGCACAATCAAAAATGTTCAATTAAGTGGTTACACTAACGATTTGGATAACGTAAAATTTTTAAATTAAAATCTGACAAGGCCAATATAAAAGTTTTGACAATGGAAAAACTAATAATAAAAAAAAACTCATTTTCTATAATTGGCAGTTTCAAGCACGAATTCAAACGTCGAAAGCAATAAAAAAAACTAACACAGATGTTGAAATGTCGAACACTCAATTTCAAAAATCGAACAACGAACAAAGCCAATAAGTAATTTGGCGGCCCCCAAAATTAACGGCACATTATTTGAGTGTTCTTTGTTTAAAATAGTCCTTTTTCAGGGAACAAAGAATTCTATTTTTGAGGCCTTTTCTATTACGTCATAGAACAAAGCGTGGTCTACCAGATTCGGTTACGCATAATATTATGTAGCAATGGCAAAGAGGTATTATGTACTTACTAGTAACTAGGGTACAACATAACATAATATTGTTATCACTGAGCAACGGCGATATTTTTATTGATTTTGGTACTAGCTTTTAGTGGTACCTTCATACACGTGGACTCTAACTTCGGTACATTCAATGATGTATTGAAGAATATTAAACTAAGTAAGTTTATATTGAAGAACAATGTACTTTTGGTTCTTTCCTTACTTTTATTGACTTTATTACTTTTTTAGCAGCTGGTACCGAACAATATTAAAATATTATTTCATATTCTTTCTTCTTTTAGATAATCACAAAATAATTATTACTTAGAATCATGATTATTAAAATTGTTTTTAGAACACGTATTACTTATTATCTTAGTGGTTAAAACTGAATTATTAAAAATTGGTTGGTGGCATTTAACATGCTTGGAAATGATTACGATAGCTCTTCTGCATTTTCCAAGCACGTTGAATGTTGATGTACCTGTAATAAAACCAGACTATAAATAACATGACGAAACCATCGAAATAAATTCAGACAACAAAGAAATGCTCTTAGTCATAAATTCGATACTTTACAATATCTCCATAAGTTTATTGTTTCAAGCCAGATGTTAATATTGCGCTATAAAAACCCCACGTGTATAAGGAACTAAAATTTGAATTTAACATGTGTTTGACCCATTTCCTCATGTGTATTGCGTAAGACAACAAAAGTGTAAAAAAAAAAAACATCAATTTAGGTCCGTTCCTCTGTTTTTGACAGACGTGGGAATGTCAATATGTAATTAAATTAATAGCCTGTCAGTATGTCGTTACGTCTTTGATGTTTTAATGATACGGCTTTTCCTTTTTATTTAGTTCCTTTTTGTTTTATATTGAAGTGAAATTATTATACGCGTAATTGAGAGTCAATTTTGCTTCTACTATAACCTTTCTTTTTTAATAAAATCTAATAAGTAAAATTATCATTGTATGTTTGTTGCTAAACTTCTCTGAAACGACTGGACCGATATTGTTAGAATTTTGTGTGCTTATAAGGTCTGAGAATTGGGCAACATAAATTTTACGACCCCGAAAAATATATGTGGCATTTTCTTTATTAATTGAATCTTCTTCTATAACATTTTGCTATTACATTATTTCTACTTAAAAATATATCTATCACCTTTATGATTCTTTAAAAAAATTCGTTCAAATGGTAGATACAGCTACCTGATATTGCTTTATCTCGATAATTATGAATAAGCTTACAAGTTACATAATATAACTTACAATAAATATAAACGCTTTTGACGTCATATCGTCATAACTACTGTTAGTAAAATTAATTACTGTACAAAGAGACCGAGCTCTTTTCTCATTCCATGACGACAGTCATTTTAACTGTCATCACTCCTAATGAACGTTTGAGGTTTTGTATTTATTTTTAGGTGTTACTTTACTTGTATGGGCTATGGTAAAATTATTTCAAAATATGTATAAACAAAAAGTAATTGCAAAAGTTAAACTATTAGGGTCTTACCACAAAAGATTTAAACACCCGTTGAACAGTTGTTTAGAGAAAAATTCAGTACAAAAATGTCACAAAACAACTGTTCAACAGGTGTTTAAATATTAAATCTTTTGTGGTAAGACCGATAGATTTCTTAAAAAAATAATATATTATAGAAACTCGGTACTTTTTTATTGACTTTATTTTTGTAGTTCTTTTTTATTTCTCTCTAGTCTCTATTTTTATTTGTGGTGTAAGTTTGTAAATTTTATACACGACTAAATCAATATTTACTTAAATCTAGATGTCCCGGTCAATTTCGTGTCACTTATAAACCTTTCCTGAACTTTCACGATTAATTTCAGACTAAAATAAGCAAAATCGTTTCAGCCATTCAGGAGTTATAGCAAGACTAACAAAATTATTATAGGTAAGTATATTTGTTGCAATAATTTATGGAACAATTTAACTATATTATGATAGTTTAAAGTGCTTGTCATGGGTCACGCTTTTAATTGTTCCTATCCAACGTTTGAGTAGAAATTATTGAAAGTTTAGACATCATTTTAAACCGAGTTCAAAAGTTCACACGCATGATGGCTCGACAGACTTCAAGCATCGAATATAATATAGAAAATATTTCTCTTAATGCCTTTTTAAGCTTGCATTAGAAAGTATCTGGCTTTATCCGCTCATCAAAGTCAGTCTGATGAGTCAAATTTTGTCATAATTTCTCCAAAACTCTTTTTACGCTACGTGACGTCCTTTCAAAATGACAGATTATATTTTATAAAACCTTTAATAATAAATAATAATATTATAACACTCATGCCCAGTATCTGAGTTTTTTTTTACTTACTATTCAACATCATTGCAGATTGGTTAATATAATATTATAAGTATATTATAGCTAGATACTGTTAGAAAGTGAGCCACTACAAAAACCCTGGAAAATAGATAAATTATTGTCAAAATTTTTTGGAAAACTTAGAATTAAATATTAATGCGAAACATTAATAGTTATGTATAGTTTGTTTAAACAAAATGAACTTAATAATATAGTTACTCATTATTAAATTTAGTCAAATTATCGTATCTATATTTTTTTATTCTTCCTTGCTATTATAGGTACTTACTGATAGATTTCGTTAGATAGAGATTCTTCCTAGGAAAACTACACTATATTTACAAGAATAAAGAAAAACAAACAATTAAATACATTTTCCCTGTTCGCAACAAAACAGGGTTTTATCACCGTAGGGCCGCATTTATTAGGGCGCCGGTGTTAATGCACTTTGCGAGTTCCTCTCTGCCCTTCGGCTATAATGGGACAACAAAAACAGTATAATAAACAAAATAGCGCCTTAACACTTCATATTTCACTATCCGTCTTTGCTTTTAGTATATACTTGGCAAATCTTAAAACGTGTATAATGTATTTAAAAGCAGATCTTTTAGGTAATCAATGTGGATTCGTCGTATGAAAAGTAAGCTGATTTTTTTTTCGTTTAAACAGAAATAGTACAGTAGTCAACCAAGTTTTGTTGATTACATAACCCCAAAACGGAACCTTATCCAGCTGATTTTTTGTATATTGGTAGGTTAATAGTTATTTAATTTAAGAGTAACCTTGTCCGACAAATAAAACAATCCATATTTTAGGACCATCAAGTCAAAGTATGAAATCCTTTCTATCTCTGTTAGCTACCACTTTCAAGATTTTTCGAAAATAAAAATGTTGTTTGTCTTATCAAAATGTAGCTACTCGCAAAAAATTAGCTTGTTAGTAATCACAAAAAAAATTGTTCTAGGGCACCCGTACTAAAACGATTTGAACGCAAATAAACGTATGAATTCATGCAGCCATTGCCGAGAAACTAATTATTACTAGGCATGTAGTGTATTGATAAATAAAGATGGACATTGGACACGCCTACTAGGGAGGTAGTGGGGATGGTTGGAGTGGTCGCCCGACTACAGTGACGATCACTTCTTCATCAGCAGCCGCCAGAGTAGTAGTGTTTAGTTATACAGTAATCTGTGTTTAATTTACTCGCCCAGCCATTGTATAATATACATACTGTACACCATATACACCGGCACACTTGCTGCAGCTGTAATTGACGACAGCACAAAGCACAATAAACGTCTTGTAAAAGACTTTTATTGTCAGTTAAGTACTTTAAGCAAAATAATTCAGTTTTGCTACAAAAATCCCAGCCGTCCATAAGTTTCTCCATATAAGACAGTGGCTTGAGTTGTAAGTAATACACTCTCCATATTCTTATTGAAATACATCTCCTGTATCTCCACAAAAATCAAATCTCAAAACACACATTTCCATACCGTATTGAGGGCCCTTTGAATTGCAAATGTTGGCCCTTGTGCGCGTACCATTGAGGCGTCGAGTTATTTTCTACCACTATTGTTCAGTATATCAACTTATCTGGTGTATTGGTTTATTTTTAAAATATTTGCACTTTATGATGGAGAAAATTTATTGGTATTCTGTACGTAGTTCTGCCAGGAAACGAGCAAACGAATCACATCATGGTAAGCAATAGTCATCCGCCCAAGCTCGCAACACCAAAGAGGTTACTTATAACACTCCTTAATTTTTTTAAACAGCATAATATAATATAAAATATCCCATTGCTGAGCTAAAAACCATGGTCTTCCATGTCTCTAATGTCACCGCAGGCCAGCCTGGCTTGTAGGCATCCAGTTCATCTCGTCATCTTTTTCAAGGCCGTCCACGGCGGCGTCGTCCGTCTTCCGATACCCAATCTGTGGTGTTCTTCAATGTTACGAGTAGAATAAAACCTTAGGCTTGCATTTGACTCTCTCACTTGGCTAAACACAACATAAACGTCATTTTACGTCGGTTTTATCTTAGGCCGATAACACACTAACCTCTGCTATTTCCGTTTTAAATATTCAGGATTTTCAGAGTTCTCTAAAGTCAGAGAGGCTACATAATGTTCCGGACAGTTATATGCAGTAAATTCAGCGGCGTCCGCTCTGGAGCCAGTTAAGAGTGCAATTAACTCCATGGTATGCTGTGTAGTGTACAGCACACATAATATATTGTACAGCAGACATAACATAGAGTAGAACCATTTATCCCTGGTAAAAATAGTTTCATAACATTTTGTAGGCGCCTACTGGATAGAAATTTGCTTACTAATTAGGATTATTCTTTCTCTTCTACGCCACGCCGGCGCTCTACTCCCTTGGTCTTACGAATTTTGATCAGGTCACGTGCCCGCGTCACGCCCGCATCGCGTATCCCGTGACTCTGCCTATGGGGAAAAGCAGGAACACCGTTGGGGTTTTAGTGAGTATGCCCGGGCGCAGCCCTCACCACCCCAGGGAGTCCATACCACGGTGGCCCTCCCCAGACCGCCGGGGACAAAGATGCCGGGGATGTAAAACGCCATTTCCCTAATTTAGGAAAAAAAGGCCACGTGATCGAGAGTTTTTTTTAATATTCAAAAAATAGCAAAACACCGCTAAAGAAGTTTTCCTTAAAATACAGCTCCAATCAACAATCGTGTCGCAAATAAAATTTGCTTTACATTTAATTTGTTTGGAATCTTTTTCTGCCTCTACAATACCCAACGCATTTCGAGGAGGTTTCCACAAAATCGATCGACCATATTTACCGTTGTCAATTTTGTAAAAGTGACCTTTAATTTCATTGTAATAAGACTCACGTTAGGTAAATTAATTGTAAAGGAACTGTAGTGGATTTGCGGTGAGTACTTCCTACCGAACATCCGGTATTAGAATCAGGTATCGAGTACCTTTGAGCCCTATTGTGCTCAAAATGTCGCCTTCAGTTTTTTTAATAAGGACCTTTTGAGAGTTTTTTCGAGTACCGTACGTGCCCATTCATTATGGTTGGGCGGCTTTTATGAGAATAATAGTCCTGTTTAGCGCACACACAATAGAAATACAGGCATCTTTATATTAAGACCGCCCGAATCGGCGCACACACACATAAACGTGATTTCAGAATTCAGATACCCTGAAGTATGAAGTAGCAATAGCCTTGAACGTAAGTATAAAATATTGTGTTACATATTATATTATGTGACATGTGTTTAGCTAAATTAATTTCAAGAAGACAACTGAGTAAAGTAAGAAAAAGTAAGTTCACGACCTCTGTGGCTCACTGGATAGCACGTTGGTAGCTTTAGCCGGAGGTCGCGGGTTCGAATCCCGCCGACGGAACAAAAAGTTTTCAAAGTTCCTGGGTCATGGATGTGCATTCATATTTATCATATATATGAATGCATATTTATCATATAATAAAAATCTTAAATATATGTATAGTATAAAAGTATTAAATATATTTCCGCTGTATGGTACCTGTAACACAAGTCCTTCAGGTACTTAGCATGGGGCCAGACTGACGTGGTGTGAAGCGTCCATAGATATTATTTTATTATTATTATTAAATGCAAGTGGAATCCCACCGCCCGCGAATACCTAAATCAGTAGCTCTACCATGAGTTTAAAGCTATAGTATTTATCGATACTCGATACCGACTACGTAAATTTTTAGTATAGCGATTTTAGTTCCGCAAGTGACCGCTAGAGGCGCTGTAAAATTTGCCATAATAAAAATTTAAACTCATGGTAGAGTTACTGACTTTCATGGTATGACTCAGTTACTTCACTGACCAATCACTGACTGCCAAATAAATTTCTCATCTCAAGCCGCCGACATGCCGCCGACAAAAGTTTCCGACTTGTATTATGTGAGGCCGCCAACTAGACCGCCGACAAAAAGTTGCCGACATAATTATGTCGGCGGCCCGGCGGGCTCAGTGTGTATTGCGCTTTACAGATAGACATACACATTCGCATTAATTATAATATTAGTATGGATACGTCAATTACTAATAACTTTTGATTTTCATTGAATTAAATCTGTACCTTGATTCGTGTTCGGTCCACTTCGTTTAACTGTTATAGGAAGCTGTATTATAAAGCAGAATCAAAGCTTTAATATCTCGCTCACGAATATCTATATTTAATTTCTATCGTTTGCAATTTAACAGAATGTGGAGCTCGAAGAGAAATTTTAATGTGTAGACACAAGCCAACTCCATCCTCATCTTTTAAGGAATGGCTTAATTTAAATAGCCCAGCGATGTTTGGTTAAGTTCTTCGTACTTCATGGAGTAATTTATTTTTATACTTATATACTAGCTCTTGCCCGCGACTTCGCCCGCGTCAAAGTAAAATATTATGTCTTCCTTCTTTTTGGTAGTCGGTTAAAAAGTAGCCTAAGTTACTCCTTATTACATGAGCTATCTACCAAAAAAGTCCCGTCAAAATAGCTCCAGCAGTTTCGGAGATTAGCCGGAACAAACAGACAGACAGACATACCTACAGACAAAAATAAAAAATATATTTGTTTAGGTGTATGTAGCGTATACACGTTCATATGCATTTAGTAACAAACGGTTCTTTCAATATTACAATTTACAAACAGACACTCCAATTTTATTTATATGTGTATAGATTTCATTGCCAATATCAGAGTAGCTTTATGTAGGCTTTACTCTATTATATCTCTCTACATAAATTATTTGCTCTTTATTATTATAATGACTAGAAAATATTATATTTTATTATTATAATTCAAACAAATGAACACAAATGATTTTTGGAGTTGTGACCAATCAGAACACGTTTACCCTGGCCGCACATTGTCCGAATTCTGATCAGAAACAGTTGAATTTCGCCGGACCGCCACCCCGCACATTATCCGAAATATCCTTCCGGCGAGTTCTAGCTCACTCGGCTCTGTCACAGAATATATATTAGTAGTACCAACAGAATTCCCACTAGCGAAACCCGTTTAAAGAAATAACGACTCATGCTACGATACTATAAAGTTCAAATTCCGACCGCGCAGTGCTAGGTGTCTACAATTATATTTACCTACATCTCCGCTTTCGTTCTATCGCATAACGCGTACCTTTTCTTACAAAATCAAGCTTTTCGCCTTTTAAAAAACAAAATAATATTTTTTAATTACTATTGGTACGAGTAGCAAACCTTTTTATAGTAATATCAAATTTTAGTAGCCCAACCTATATTTTATAGTAGTTTTATATTCGATTATAGTGCAGGAAACTTTTACAATTTAAACATGTAGTTACTTGTGTTTATTTCTGTGTAGTTTGTGTATTTTTTGTATGAAATTGGTTTATTTGCTATGATTGTATAGTTTTTATCTACTTTTTGTATTTAAATACCTTATTCAAGTACATATTTCGTTGGCCTTTTTTAATTGTTCATTTTTATAAGATTTATAACGATTTTGTCACAGCGGTTAAATCAGTATCATGACTTAAATTCCTCTATGATCAGTATACAGTAGATACGCGACGAAAAATATTGCGCGTGCGTCACCGCTCGCTTGTGAGTCCCTTATGATGTGCCCCTCTCGGGGGGTAATTACAGTTCGATGCCTACACGCGCGAGTGGGACAGGCCTGGCTCTGTACAAAATGTAAGAGACAGTGCGGACGTTCAACTGTTTCTGATCAGAACTGTCGTATCATGTGCGGCCAGGCTTAACGTTAGTTTGACATTTTAACGAAAGCTGGAATGCTGGATTGAACATGCATTGCTGTTATAAAATAATTACCCTATTCTACTATTTTTTGTAGGTCCTACTGATATTTTTCACTTCCTTTTTTCATCTTATAAACGGATTGGCATTTTATTTTTAAACTTGCATAATTAAATAAAGGTATACAAAATCGAATGATGCACGCTCCAATAAAGAAGGCGAAAAGCGAGAAGCACTTTGATTTCGTTTTTTGGAATTAATTACGGAATTACGGAATTACATAAACGATTCCGGAACAAATCCCCTCCTAATTTGATTACGTCGGCCATGATAATTCTAATCTCAATCGAAACGCCCGTTTGTTATAAATCTGGAATTTGTCAATTTCGGAAAATTATTTTGCCAATTTATGTAAGGTATTTCTGTTTTAATTCATTTGGGATTTACATAACCAAATGCTCTCCGTACCTAACAGACCGCATAAATAAATAGTCCGAATTATAAATAAATATAAAAAGTTGGCTTTGAAAGATAATTATAATTACAAGAATTTGAAGAGAAAATATGTACCATTGAAGAAATTGTAGGATGATCATGGGCAGTTGACGGACCTATGACATTTGGTCGGATTATGTCAATGAGCCTATTTTGTGCTATTTAAAACTATCGATGATTTAAAAGTTTTAAGTCTTAGGCGTCTCCCAGACAGACGCGGGCAGCGGTGGCTGTCGCGGCGGCGGTCAGTTGTTTGTATTGCCACCGCCACCGCGTGTGTCTGTGTCGTTCCTAGAACTCTCAAGTCATCCAACTGACCGCCCGCCAGGCGCCACCGCCACCGCCACTGCCACCGCTGCCCGCGTCTGTCTGGGAGACGCCTTATGGCTCTCTGCATTTTCCAGGAATTTTTACTCTTTCTGTAGGTTTCTGTGGTAGCAATTAAGTGTATATTTGCTATCGAAGCTAACTCAAAACTGTGGCTTCTCATGAACTCGGAAAACTGTAAACTGTAAATACATTTTGCAATGTTCTTTTGCTGATCTCGGTTCGTTTATGTTTACACTTTGTCTACATACATTCAGAGCTACTTAACGTAGTTTCTACAATAGCCCTTACCATGTTGTCTTAAGGTCTTCACAGAGGTTATATAACTGTGAACATCTAGTTAAAGTTTGTTTGTTATTCCCATCTGTTGGCGTTTTTGCAGTTCCGGCGTTTGCGAATGTGGTAGCGCTGGATTTTTCTAACTCTGTTTAGAGTTTCTTTCGTTTGTTTGTTCCTGGATAACTATGGAGTATGGACTTTTACTTTATGTACAGGCTGATAATTTATTCGATTTCAAGACTTTGACTGTTTGTATATCAGTAAATTTCTTATTTAAAAAATATAATTTTGAGTTCAAATACATTTTGCGGCTGCGCTTCTTCTTGCATCAACTTCTTTTTGGTGCCGAGTTTGACTGATAAATAATGTGGCTTATATCATTATCTTCACTTGATTACATAATCGTCTTTGAGTGCGGCAGTTGGTATCATAAAATTATGTTGGAATTTAATTCGCGAAATTTCAACAACGAAAGATATTCTGTGACAAAAATGTATACTTCCCAGAATTTCGACAAAGCTATACCTACGGCCTTGTCAAAATCACGTAGCGTTTTTCGTTGTAATTTAAATTCATTGTGTTTAAATTTATTGTGTTTAAGGGGTGTATGTGTTCCTTACATAGAGTTCACTGTACTTTCACAGTGAACTCTATGTAAGGAACACATACACCCCTTAAGCAGCGCTGAAAGAGCAACTCTCTACGAGCCACGAGGAACACATACACCCCTAAATCACTTAGTTTTATTACACCTTGTATAATATTTATAATATCACTAAAACCATACTGTAATAATTTTTCAACGCTACGGACGCGGACGGATCAAAGCGAGGCGAGTCACAGCTCACAAGTCACAACTCACACGAACAAATGACTGGCGCATCACGCGCGGCAATCGCTCTAATGTCAGTCACCTTTCATTTTCCGATTAATCTGGCTAATCCGCGATTAGCCGCTAATGGCCCATCGCAGCAATCATTGGGCCCGTATTTCAAGCTATACAGCAGAGTGCGTAGTGCGAGTTTTATTCGATCATACTCATCGAGAACGTTAACGCGAATTTGTATGGGATCAAAGCGGTATCCACGTAAGCCAGTAGGTGGCGCTGCTTTGATCCCATACAAATTCGCGTTAACGTGTTCGATGCGTATTGATCGAATAAAACTCGCACTACACCCCCGTTTGTTATTTAAATATTATTTTTGTTCGTTTGGATTGTCTGGGATGGACAGCTGGTAAACTCTGAAATATGAAAAAATAAATTGAATTATTTATCAGTAGGTACAGTAAGTAGTAACATAAGTGCTTAGCAAAATATCTGAAATTGTATTAAACACTACATGCCCTAGTAGGTACAGTTTATCTTCTACGTAAATAAAAATAAATTTCAAATAAGTCAGTCTCCCTAAAACTCCGTTGAACCTTAGTCAAATCTTAGGCTTGATAATATTATACTTATTTGTGGAAGTCCAGGAAAGGTTTATTAATTATTTATATTGGGATTGGGATGGGATACAATTACCTGCCACATATTAAATATAACTAACCTGAAAATATAACTAAACCTAAAAATCAATAATTATTAGGAACCAATATATTGAAAAAAATACATATAGTGCTCTTATTTATTTTCATTTTTCCTACTGTAAGAAAATAGATAAACATTAGACGAATTCAAAGGAAAGATCACTAAAAAGTAAAAATAGATCAGTAAAAGAAATATGGAACACAATGCTCGCTCGAGTGAACTCGACATATCGATTTATACGCAAAATACTTCTCGAGCCACTTTGTCAATTGTCAATTGAAAGTTTGTTACTTGAATATATTATTTAGCACACGAAAATGATTGTTTTTAAGGATAACAATCCATTGGCAAGTTAAAATTGGCAAAACCCTTTAGTGAGGCTAGATTTTTTACTGAAATTTTTTACTGAATAATATGTAAAATTAAAGTTGAGTTATCATTAAAATATGTTTCTGAATGTGGCCATGTCCATGTAGTCAAGCCCAGCCAACATAATTTTATTCGACAACGTGGAATTGATATAACCCTAAATATAAAACAACATAATATAATATTAATTTCTCTAATTACCGTTTTCGGAATTATTTACACATACTTTGTATACAGACAGAAAAGTTCTCTACTTTTTAAGAAACTTTGAAACTCTAGAAGTTTTTGAAAGCAACTTTGCTCTGTGCCAATAGTTCCCCAATGCCAGTAACTCGCTACAGTGCTGGCATAACAGTCACAAAGGCTGTCAGTCGCACGCTGCCAGGTCTGCTTGAAATAATTTAATTACACACCGAATAAATAAAAATGTTGATGTTCTTTTTTACATGAAAATATATTTCTGACGGAAATATGATTTAAATGATCGTTTGGTGCATATGACACGAGCCACCGCAGCGAATCCGATTTGATTGCTTTCGAATTTTTGATGATATTAACGATGGTCATTGGTCATACATAAATTCGATATCAAAAGTGGTATTTACAAGCCTTTGAAAGCTCAATTTTAGTTAAACTTTTTCACAATATTATAGGAATGTACAATATAAGTACATATTATTAAGTACATACTAAGTAATATTATATTGTGAAAGTGTCTGTCTGTTTGTTACTTCTTCACAACGAAACCGCTGATCCGATTTTACTAAAATTTGGTATGGGGATACTCTGAGTTTCGATAAATGACATAGTATAGTTTTTATCCCCGAAAAATGTACGGTTCCGCGTGATAAACGAATTTTGGCTCAACAGAATCGCGAGCGTCAACTAGTATCAGCTAGTCAAGTAGAGATAAACTACGATAACATGGCGCGCCCCTCCAAATTACTGTTTCAATGTGTGTAGTCATATCCTTATGAAAGAGTTTGTATGTAATAAGTATTCAACCAATCAGAATATTTCACTTAACGTCACTTTTTACCAAGATTTGTTGGTCAACTAATCATAACTATACCGACCGCGCAAGACAACGCTCTTCAAACGTTTTGACAACGCACTTCAAACATTTTGAATTTTGGAGGGGCGCGCCATCTTATCGTAGTTTATCTCTATACTATAATCGCTTTAATTAATTATTATAAAACGAATAATGTAAGAGTTAATTTGCGATCGTATAAAGCGTCCTAGCCCACGGCATTCAAATGAAAATCTTCATTATTGAGTTCATATCCCGTGTTCTCCGCAAAGCACTTTTATATAGCTTTGTGATTTTATAATATGAAATTCCTTTGATTTGAATTTAAGAATTTAATTATCTAACAATTCCTTTAATCTCAACGGAATATTCTGTCTGCATGGATCAATTTGAAGCAATCTGGTCTACAAATAATGAATTTGTTCGTCCATACTAATATTATAAATGTGAAAGTGTGTCTGTCTGTCTGTCTGTCTGTCTGTCTGTCTGTTATCTCTTCACGCCCACGCGCTGAACCGATTTTGATGAAATTTGGCATGGAGATACTTTGAGTCCCCGGAAAGAACATAGGATACTTTTTATCCCGGAAAATGTACGGTTCCCGCGCGATAAACGAGTTTTGGCGCAACGGAGTTGCGGGCGTCATCTAGTATAACAATAAATAAAGGAACTCTTTCAGCACTACTACTTTTGCAGTTAGCTTTATATACCTACTTAATACACACCCTAAATTATTAGAACTCTGTCTTGTAACTCCTTTATAAACACGCTATTCTCATACAGAAAAGTAATAAATATGCAAACAAAATATTATGTATATTGAAACCAGCAAGGAATAACGTAGGGGCGCACCACGATGTACGTCAGCGCATGATGTATTGCCCAGCGCCGGAACTGCCAATTGTTTTATTAAAATGATTGAAAGGTCTGTATATATCTACACGTATTGTTTTTTTTGTTGTGGTTGTTGGCATTGACGTTTTTTTCTTTGTGGTCAAGTAGCTATTGTTTACAACAAAGCTTTGAAAGAGGTACAGGTAATTATGGTGCTGAAATAATTTTCAGTGTAACAATACACAACCTGTGTATTAATAAATCAATGCGTTACTAATTTAATTGTTAGTGGTTTCAGTATTTACAATTACCTACCTAAGAATAAATCATTATTAATTTTTATTACGAATTGCATTCCCTTATTCTGCATATATGCAATTCAGTGCAAAAAAAACAGGCAACATAAATTTTATGTTATGTTTGCCGGAACTTAAAGTACCTTTCGTACAAAATTTTATGAAAAACGGTCGAACGATCAGTTTGAATGCAGTTGACACTACTGCAATAGAACTGCAAACGTGTCAACTGCATTCAAGCTGCACTTGAACTGTAATTTGCGGTTGGATTGCAGTTGAAATGCCGTCCGTCTGTATAGACCCTAATGCGTAAAGTGACAGAGTGACTTTTTCACATAGAATATCAGTATGGACTGATAAAAAAGTACAAATACCAATTATGAGACAAGAGTCAAGACCCACAAAGTTTATTAATAATAAATTATTGTCCAAAAAAGCGTACGAAAATTCTAGACTACTCTCAGTTAAGTGAACTGAGATTTAATAAATTTCGCTTAATTTAATATATTGCATTGCTGTGTGTCATTTACTGACTTGTAGAGTTTCATCCCCCGTTCGTCCCCCGTTCGTCTCCCGAACGTCCCCCCATCGTCCCCCAGACGGTGACTAACGCAAATTGTGAGCGTAACGGACTCGCACTGAGCTTTTTGTCAAATGGCTTGTGTCCCCCTTCGCAGTAAATCTTAACAATCAACTTATTTCAAGATAATGATTGAAGATACATTTAAGTACCTAGTTACTATTTTTATCGTAATTCATGCTAAGGCTACTTGCGCCAGTCTGGCTTAAAGTTAATCCTGGGTTAAAACTTAAATATTATGATGTTATTTCAATAATTTCTCATATATTTTTATTAAGTACAGAAAAATCATGATATTTTAACAGAGGTATAAAAGCTCGAATTGGTGCAAGTTGCTCTATTATAATGTATAATCAAAAAGAAGAAATGTGTGTTACCTCTTCACATGCTTCTGTCAGCGCTTGAAACGATTCGGTATTTGGTATGAAAATACTTTATGGAGAAAAAAATAAAATGAAGATAATTTTTATCCCCAAAAAATGTGAGGTTCTCTGCTTGATAAACGAATTTCGACATTTTTCCTTTCGGCTTCACCGTAGTTGGGAAAAAATATGAAAGGACGAACTTTAAATTGTGAATTTCGAGTTCATAACGAGACATTTTAATTAGGCTTCGATATTCGTTGTCAATATGGAGAGGCGCTGTCGATTCCAACTCTGTTTGTTTGTAGTAATGAATACTTTCAGAGTAACCACTTAAAAGTTAGTAAAATTTTCCTGCAACTCGGTTTGCGCAGAAATTCTTTAATGGGAACACCATATTTCATCAAAATCTGATCACTGAATTAATCGTTAAAGACTTTATAAGAGGTAACAGATATATAAACATTTGCGTTTCAATTAATAATACAATATAAGTAGTTTGGATTGTAATCCAATAAATATGTACTTATACTTTAATAATTTGTAAGACGTAGAGTGGTTTTATAACTTTTTGTATCTTTCTGCTATTTCAATTATATTTTAAGTTTTAAATAAATATGACAAAAATATCGTATTTGAATCCTCATAAAATAAACCACAGCTTCTTAAGTCTTTGTAGATAACATCAATAACTCATGTTTCCTGTCGGTATTTCAGACCCACGACTTGAAAGTAGATTTAAGTTTCATCAAGATGCAATTTATACCGCGCAAAGCTCTCTTGAGAAATATTTCGAGGCATTTATAACGTCGATGTATTTGCTGCATTAAAATGTAAAAGATTTTCGTATTTCCGCCGCGGGCCGGGCGCGGAGAGCTGAGCAAATTTTTGATTGATTAAGCCGACATTTTCTCGTCCTCGTTAACGATCTGATGGTAAAGCGATTAAAAATAGAGGGGTGGGGGATGAGATTTTAAATGTTTTAAAAATGAAATTAGATTTAAAATTAGCTGAGTTTTAACTTTCGGTTAAAGTTGAAAGTATAAATTAGTTGCTACTTATTTTACTAAACGTAATATTTACAAAGCTATACTTTCATACAAGTGACTTCTGTACACAATTCATTGGCTATGTATGAAAAAGTGCTTTTAGCAACCTACTTCACTTCGAAAACTCATGAGGCAATGCAATGCATTTTTAAATTAACCATTCAAAATTGCAATAGACAGCCCAACACCGCACGGTATGTCTTAAAATGCATTATAATATAATATTATCTTCTTCTGTAATAAATGAGGTTTTAAAACTGAAATGAGGTTTTAGAAAACTGCTTTGGTGGAATGGAATATTGTGTTTCTGAGAACCAATAGCATCGCCGCGCTGTGCGGTGTCATGGCAAAGTCATGTCAATGAAGCGATTCTATTAATAATAATAAATATAAATAAGCGATATTCCGCTCAGCTCTGATGGAAAGGCAGCCTACATTGCAATAGAAACTGACCCTGAGAGTTATATCCTCGCTGTACGAATCTGTAAGTGTAACTTTAACAAAGACACAAAGCTTTTGTTTCTATTGATGCGATTACAGCTTTCTTAATCTTATAAAACCATTTCCAACCCCTCACATTCGTCGAATTGCGGCGATAATTGTCCCGGGTCGGCCTCTGTCATTAAAAGATTGAAAGATTACTCCATGGGGTAAAAATCGCCCGAGTTCCATCCTATTAGTTTAATCGTTTGCTGCCGGCAGCCTGGGGGTTGGATCTTGTAAACATTCAAAACTTTCGATGAGAAATTTTCCGACATGAAAAATTGCGATCATTTTTAAAATTCTCCTTTGTTTATTACCTTTTTTTGCTTCAAATTCCTTGTTAGACAAATAAAAATGAGTTGGCTGTTTATTAAGTAGCTTTACTTTTGAACGACAGTTTTGGAGTTCAAAAGTTATAACCGCTTATTTATGTAACCGCTTATAATATAACATAATTCGTAATTCAAACAAATAACACGTGATCGCTCCCACGTCTATATGATGTATCCCTCCGTCCATTCATCCATAGTTAAGATATTTTAACTGGATTACGATTATGGAGATAACATCTGTGTACCTATGCTAAACGAAGATGTAATTGAGGTACAGAACCTACGGTCCAAATTATTTTCCTCACAGTTTCTAAAAGAGTGATTCTTATTTCATCGGTATGAAGATCCTCTCAGGGGTAAATTAATAACTTGAAACGGAAATTAGAATGCAACATCATATTACATAGTAAACCATCTTTCAAGCCGCTCGTATCAGGCGCACGCACACACCTGCAACACTTAAGAGCGTTTACGTCGAACGCATAATGTCGAGTTTCATGTAATTCAGTGCAACTTTATTCACACAGAAGCAAGTGCGTCTGTGTGCGTGAGTTGGTTCATTATAGTCAAATCAAAAGATTTTGATCCGTGCGGAATGCGGATGCAATGTCGATGCGAGTCGGTTTATTATTATTGATTTACCACTACATTTTAGCATACTATTACTATTAATCCTAAATCCATTAATGCATTATGTTGAATGTTTTATGTTACTTTATAAAACATAAAATGAGTAATATGAAATTTTGGGCAAAGTTGTAATTTTATGTAGGTACAATAAGGTGATTGTCATAGTGAGACACAATTATTATCAAATGTTTATCATTGTATTAAAATAAAAAAATCGGATTTATATTATTTATTCAAGTGTAACCCTATTAATATTATGTACGCAAAAGCTTGTATGCATGGACATATTTTGTTACTCTTTCACGCAAAAACCACTGAATGGATTTTAATGGAACTTTACAACAATATAGCTTTAAATACATCAGAATAACACGCAACAATTTATAAACCACTGATCTCTACTATACAAGTACGCTGGATAGCTGATATCCTTTGAAATGACAGCTATTCCTTTTGCCTATTTGAAGCTGAATCAGCGCCCCCATTATTCGGGTAGAGAACTAAATCTGACGTAAAAATGACATTTGAAAGCCGCCATATTGGCGCTGATAGCAGTAATGAGAGTACTTGGAACTAATACTAGTGATGACAACTGTTGTTATTGGTTGTGGTTACGTCAAATTTAGTTCTCTACCCGAATAATGAGGGCGCTGATTCCGCTTCAAATAGGCACAAAAAGCAGGTGTGTATCAGCTATCCAGCGTACTTGTATAATAGAGATCAGTGTTATAAACAAATCGTGAAAATCCAAGATGGCCGCCGCCGTAGCCGGCCGGTAGTTGTAAGAAAAATTGCAGATTACACATATTTCTTATTACTACCTCAATGTGGATATCAAATGAAAGGACTTGATTGGTAGAGAGGTAAAAAGCGGCCAAGTGCGAGTTGGACTCGCCCATGAAGGGTTCCGCAGTAGCAATAAGGTTTATTTTTATGAAATTAATAGGTGTTTGATTTATTTTTATATTTCAGTCGATTTTATGAATTTTATTAGATTAAGGTTTACCATTTATAACGTATAAACAAAAGCTACTGGCTAGATCTCGTTCAAACCAATTTTCGTTGGTAGTTTTTATAGTAATTTACATCATATATTTTTTTAGAATTATCATGCCCCTACTTTAGAAATTAGAGGGAGGGGGACACACATTTTACCAATTTGGAAGTCTCTCTCGCAAACTATGCAGGTTAGAAAAAAAATGATATGAGAAACCTCAATATGATTTTTGGAGACTTATCCATTATAGATACCCCACACGCATAGGTTAGATGAAAAAAAATTTTTTTTGTTTCAGTTGTACTTATGGGGACCCCTAAAATTTTTAATAATTTTTCCATTTTTGCATCAAAATCTTAATGCGGCTCACAGACTACATCTACTTACCAAGTTTCAATAGTATAGCTCTAATAGTTTCGGAGAAAAGTAGCTGTGACATACGGACGGACAGACGGACAGACAGACAGACACATGACGAATCTATAATGGTTCCGTTTTTTTGCCATTTTGGCTATGGAACCCTAAAAAAATGATAATATATTTTATTATTTCGCAACATAACTGAACGAAATGCAGGCAGAAATGAGTGTAACTGAAATGGTATAGAATAATTATTTAAAAATCAAAAGCACAACAGCTTTTCAATAGGTAAACTTTTTTATTTATGTTATCAGCTACATATTCCTTTTTTTCTTTTCAATTTTCATCCACTATTACGGAAATCGGAGGTTTGCATGATTTTTACGCTCTAGGCATTCCACTATAAGCCCAATAAAGAATTCTGAAAAAAAAGGGAATTTATTTGATATATTTTATTATGATTTATGACGGCATAGCAAAGAAAAAACTGCCATTAAAATTTAAATTCAAGGTACCTTTTCTTAGTGTTGGTTTTCACATTCATCTAATATTCTTATTGTTTTTACCTTGGAAATCGGTTTAAATTTTTTGTTAAAAAAAATAATTTCACCCTTTTTAGTTTTTTAAATATTAAATAACATAAATGTCAGTTGCAGATAGATATAATTTAGGCATGAAACTAGCACCTATTAACTGTACTTAATTTCGGAAGTCGGAAGTCGGTCAAAAAAAAATACTGCTATTCAAATACAATTCAAGGCACCTTTTCTTCGTGTTGGTTTTCACATTCATCTTTTTCCGTTGTTGTTTCTTCAGTTGATTTACTTTTATATTGCCTGAAATAAAAACACAAATAGAAAGCACACAAAACACGTTATTTCTAAGTAATTAAATGAAAAAATAAGTTGAAGTAAGGATAACAGTGATAATAGCAACCTTTTAGCCATTCTTGCCTTTTCCAAGCTTTCCAAATTTTCTACATTTTTGCGCTTTCTTTTCTTTCTTAAAAATATATTCGTTTTGTTTCCCATTAGTTCTGTAATGTAATGTGTTTTAATAGTAAAATTATTTTCCGCCATAAAAGTACATACATAAAATGTATTATATTACTTACTAACAAAATAAAATATTTACTTACCAAACAATCAAGATTTTTCGATCACGCTATAAATGTTCACTACTCTAGTATGCGCGACAAAGGTCAACAGAGTTCATGCGCAGCAGGGAGCGATACGTCCACTCTCCAGCAAGCCTCGCGGCGGTCTGATTTCAATTGCTTTGCGCGCAGCGATTTATAGTAAGTTTTAAAATATTTGTAGAAAAAAAATAACAAAGTATTTGTTGATATTTAAAAAGTATTCTTTTAATTAAAGTGTTCTCCTATCATATGAAGCTATTATTATATTGAAATAAGTAAGATAAATAGGTAAAAATAAGGTTTTAAATCCTTGATATTTCTCATTCTTTGAATTTAAATTGTTTATAGTTAAATACCTAAATGAAATATTTTTTTCTGATAACTATTTGCTTAAGGATCTTGTCAATAGGTTATTATTTTTTTCTAATTAGATCTGTCGCTGGTTTCGTAAATTTGAGGCTTCGAAACTGATACTATAACGGAATTTAAGAAAACCTCTGTTATGGTATCGAGATTTAATGTACAAATACTCTATAAATCGTATTTTTTTCTCTGATAACTATATAGACAGTGAAATTTCCTATAAAAATAAGTTACCAACATTTTTATAAAGATAAGTGGTTAATGATTTTTTCAAGTTTGAAAAGTACAGTTTTAAGCCAAATTGAGCGTAAAAGGTGTAAACGCTCTTAAGACAACTTGAAGTACAGCAAAAATACATTACGTCGCACGCGAGAAAATCCTGTTTATATGTTATGCGAGTTTCAAAAATTGGCTTTAAATGACTTGAAGTACAGCAAAAATACATTGTGTCGCATGTATGGAAGTTCTGTCTGAGTGTTAAACGAGTGTCAAGAAATGTCTGAATTACTCTACTCACTAGTGTATGGTATTTATACTGTGGCGATGCGTAGGGGGTGGTATATTGGGAAAGTCTTAACTGGCTCACGTTTGATTAGGGAAGACCACCGTAACTTTTATCCGACACTAATTATCAACTTTTGATTAAGTAATTATGTTCACGGGTATTTCCGATGGCTTTTTAGATTTACTTTGAAAAAAAAATTTGAATTAATTTAACAACTTTTTTAACGAATGGCTAGGTACTTGTATTAAATTAGCATTAATAATAAGGATAAAATAAATGCCCGCTGAAAAACAAAACTTCTTTTGTAACACGAATAGGGATACTAATCCTTACTTAATGATAAATTGAAGGAAATCGAAGGATTTTGTTATAATGTTCAACAAACAAAAAAATATAAATATTACTAGAACGTTTGTCATTGTGTGTTTTTTTAACAGGTTTTTAAGTTTTGAAAAAATAATAAAATTTATTATCACAGAGTGTATCAATGTTGGTACAGCGGATTCAAAAAGCAATTATTTATCAAAGTTTAAATAAACAATGCATGCATTTTCATCGCGACTGTAAACTCGGTCAAAACAGATGTTTTCATGCATGCTCTAACAGTAAATTTTAATATGTACAATGTACATGCTATTATGTCCCGCACGATCAAATGTAACATAATACTATGAGTATTACGTGAAATGAGTATTCCTAATGCTACGTTTCCGATATCGTTTTAGATAAGAGATAATATGATGCGAATTGCGATTCGATAGGTACACTTTTAATTTCATTTTATGGAAAACTACACCTTAAATACATAAAAAATCTTAATTACAATTCAAGTTTATATTACAAGTCAAAAGTTTTCACACATAGAAAAATACTAACAAAAGTACAATTTGGAACTATTAATCGATTATAAGAATAATTAAGATTTTACATATTATATTATGTAAATGAAAAAAAAATTAAGAAAATCTTTCTTGAATGAACATTGAAAAAAATGACGGTAAAAACAATTTTTAGTAATAATTTGTTAATAATAATTAATTCTAATAACATCGTGGTAATTAAAGAATATACAAAGCCAACAAACACGGTAACCAGAAAACTCTTGTTCCGTAATTTAATTCTGGAACGTTCTGAGAATGTTCAAGAATAATCCGAGAATTTCTAGAACGTAGGTGGACACGCTAATGGCAATTAAAACTAAGGTAATTGACTCACGTACGAGGTCGGGAGGCAGGATTAAACTTCGCAGCGAGCAATATGACAGTCTTGTTATACTGTATAATTTGTTATATTATATCAGTGATGCTGTATTATCAAAATACTAGAGACAAGTGACTTAAAAAATGGTTTTACGTAAAGACTACCGCAGTAGATTCGTCTATTTGTTTGATAACTTAACTTAGATGAGGTAACATATAAACAGACGAACAAACGGACATTCTTTTGAATTTATAATATTACATAATATTAATGCGGACTAAAAATATTTTGTTTAATTTGGAATTTAAAGTTTCTGAATTTAATTTAATTCGAAATCGAAAATCCTTGTAAAAGTACACTCCTACCGTAATCCTCAAAACATCGATCGCTAATGCATGGGCAAACATAATCTACACGCTGAAAATCCGTTTTAAATTAAGTTTTTCCAAGATGTCTGCCGATGGAAATAAGTTTTCGCGGTGCAATTTATGTGTTAATATAAGAAATGTGTTTGCACTTTGCATCGTTCTTATTTATTTTGCTCAAACAACATTTTATGCGGTTAATTTTATGGAAATAGAAACGGTAATTATATTTTTATGGAAAAATAATGTTGTTTTAGAAATGAAACTTAATTGCATCTTTAGATCATAATGCATTTAATTTTCTTATAATAGCCTCATTTAGAAACTCTAAAAATTAAATAGGTGCCGTTTTATTTAGTTAGCTTTGTTACTCTCATAAATCACAATAATTATTAAGACAAACCTAAAAACTGAGAGATCAAGTTATTACTCTAATTATCTTTAAATCAATCATTATTATCAGATAAATAAAATTTATAAAAATCATTTGCGTAGGTTTTAAAGAAATATTTAAGCAAACAGAGGAATATACACTGACCCGAGAAGCTCCTTAGCTTGAAGTGGTGATAATACCAAGTAACCTTTTCCCTTCGCCCTCGTTTCTATTTTTATATCAATGCAAGTGTGATGTAATCGCAGTCGGTAAATTGAGACACCTGTGGTTGTCACATCTTTATAATACACATCATTCTTCATCAGACTTCAACAATATTTACCCTCTTACTAACAAAAAGATTTACACAATACACATTGTGCTCAGAAGCTACAGTTATTACTTATTAATTATTATACAGGGTGTAACAATACTATTTATTGATAAATGATAATACTTTAGGGTATGTATGGGTGCCTTATATTATAGCATTTACTGTGAAACTGGCTGCTCTGAAAAAATTCATGAAAACTTAATAACTTTAAAACACTTTTATATTTTATTTATTTATTTATTTTATTTTATTCAGAAAACTAACAGCTTGCATACAATTTCAGTAAAGATTATAAAAACATAGAGCCAATTATAAAGTTTTCACAAATAAAAGTAAAGTAACGCACTCATAGATAACATGCACAGTTGTAGGTCTAGTGACTAAAAATAAGCATAAAAAGCAACAACAACAATAAATAACAACAAACAATATAACTTAACACTTAACACTTTACAGTGATTATCTTTTTAATTCACTCTTGATATTGTATTTTTAACGTCCTTATGTGCCCAGCAGCGGGACACCAACGGCTATTAATAAAATTAATTATAGGGGCATCTCATGTGTTTTTGCGAAATGTCAACATTGATATCCAAAGCAGGAGTTCTGAACCAGTGGGGCGCGTGACCAAATTACATGATATGAATAAACACGCCCACAGCGTTTCTTTTATTCCTAAAAATCAATAGCTTTGTCCACATTGTGCCTTTTTCTGTTCATCAAGGGTATGCCTTATAGTGCTGTCAACAGCGAACGTGAGGCATGCCCGTAACGAGCGTTGAAATCGTAGCGCGCGCTATGACACTTTTCTTTCAACGCGGGTGGATTTTGACGCGCGTCACGGGCATGCTACACCTTCGCTGTTGACTGCGCTATAACGCATGCCCTTGTTGAACAAAAAACAAAGGCACAATGTGGACAAAGCTATTATGTACGCTTCTAAGTTAATAAGAAAAAATTCTAAGTTAATAAGAAAAAATTGATAACAATTAATAAATATAACGGGTTTTAAATATAGAAATGTCAGTTATGAGCACTTTATTATTAAATTAATAAAAAGAATACAATAACATAAACCAATGTCATCGTGAAAATATGTTGCGGAGTCCAAAGATAGTACAAGTCCACCAAAATGCGAGAATGCGACCCTTTTTAATTTGGCCACCTTCCTTATTTCGGTCGTAACTCTGGAAGGGCATTACGCGCAGGTGCAAACGTTATCATTAAGGGCAGATTAACTTACCCTCCGCGCCCAGTTGTCTAAACGCAGATGTTTATAATGAATATTGCACGAAAAACATTCTCGCTGTAGATGCCTTTCCTACGTTTCATCTCGAAGACAGTTTTCGGTCTAATTGCTGTTTTGCGTGTTTTGTCTAATTTTTGTATAATTGCTAATACTTTTTTGATTCAAGATTACTTGTTTTGATTTGAATTTCATGAAGAAAAAAAATCAATTATCATGAAAATCTCTAAATAAATTAAAATATATCTATTCGTATCTATATTTTGTATTTTTGGAATCTAATGGACTACGAATTTAATTAGATAAAAATCTGATTAATGAGATTCATTAGAGTTTCGGAAATACAGACTTTACAAACTGAGTTAAGTCACTTTAGCGTTTTCACCATCTTTTTACAGATAATGTCAGACAGCTTAATTAACTTCATTAGAATTCACTACGTTTTCGTTCATTATTTTAACCTTTTTTTGGTTAAGAATACGTAGTCCTAACCAAATGAAAATGCTTTTACTTTTTTACCATAATTGTTTTAATGTTAACGGTTGTATTTTAATTATTTTGCCTTGTTTGTGCATAAGATAATAAAGAATACCACATTATTATTGAATACTCAAAATACTATAATACTTAATGGAAGTGAGAAATTTAGAAAGTCATTATTCAGTACATTACATACTTCAATTATTCTTTCTAGTTTCACTTCCAGTTTGAATCTAGCTCATAAAGATATTAGACAAAAATAGAGGCACTATCATAGTTAGTTAAATATTCATCATAATATTATTATAACTATAACTTCTAATTTTTGTATGTAAATCACCACGGAATTCCTCGTAATTGCGGCTCGGAAGAAATCGACCTCATATTTCTGTACAATTGTTATTTGAGAAGGCAAATTAAATATTGTACAGTGTGCAAAAAATTCGAATCAAGATTTAAAATCAGCAATTTGTGGCGTAGAAATATATTTAACGCCATCGTGAACTTTTTTAAGATGGATAAAATTTTAAATTCACGTTAGGGTTAGGAGAGGTCGAAATCCCCCTCTCTCTAGTTTTCACTTTTGTGAAATACCACAAAAGTCAATACTGCAAGCTGCGCTATGATTTTATCAGTATCAGTAGTAACAGTAACTTAATATCTAAATATCTTACAATATCTCTAGAATAATTGTAGCCGCTTGCTCGATTCTTTACTATTTTTTTTATTACCAGTAAATTAATAATTTCCAATTTTTTCTTTACTCCATTTTTTTACGTTTAAATAATTTTGAAAAAGTTTAACAATTTTACTTAAGATAATTTTAACGTTCCTGACTTTATTCGCTGCTGTCTTTACTAAAGAAAGGCCGGTAACGTTAATCTTAGGGTATTTGTAATAAATGTTGAATATTGCCGTCTTCAATGTTTAAACCCTCAATAATATTCGAGTTTGCCGCTTTGCTCGTTTCGTTTCTATTGTAACACTAAAGCCTGTTTGTTCACAAATACACAGTTCGAACAATATAATGATCTAAATCATAATTAAGACCCTTCAGCTCTTGAATCTTCGATTTCAGTTGGTTGAATAATTGTATTTTAAAACATCTTATTTTGTTATTTTAATATATAGGGCCTGCTTCACCACTTCCTGATAAAGTGCCGGATAGGATATCCACAACTTTTTTGACAGATTCTCATTACTCTATCTGTCAAGTTAAGTGGTGGATAGATAGAATTAAAATTTAAAACCCAATGTGCATTTAGAACCAATTCTCTACCAATCATCTTAATTTAAATTTTTATAAATTGAAAGTACGAAATCAACATTATAGTAATTAAATTTTACTATAATATCTACCGTTATTTTAAAATTCTGCCGATTTTATGTAACAGGGGTAAAATAATCGTTTAAAATATATAATATGTAGACTGTAGAATCTGTAGATTTAGACGTGCGACACAGTTGCCATTTCTCACCGTCGCGTGTTAACCACAGACCGCGTCGTTTGCACTGACAAATCACTATTTACTTACCTTCAACCGACACCGTACACCTGTAACAAAGAAAATTGAAACGTTAAAGGAACGAGCATAATAAAGATCTATTAAACTGTAATAAGATTCTCGTATTCTCTGGATTTATGTATAGGCAGTAAAGCCTATAGGCCATGGCGGCAGCGTCCTATGGCGTCCTAGCGTACATAGGTGCGGCAAAATTAAAGTGGCCTATACCACAGAATATATATTAGTAGTACCAACCTATACTCATTAAAAATATAAATCCGGCCCTGCTCGTATTGCGGTGTTTGTTGTTAAGGACCTCTAAAATGGCTGAAAAATTATATTCTGTGAACTATCCTAAAAGTTCTTTTGCTCGAAATAAGTAAACGGTAAAATGATACTCGCTGGGTCAGATATTGTAAGTATAAAAATGTAGAGCCTAAAATATTAATGATTTTTTTCTTGTTACAGGTATGGCAGAATCCTGAGAGGTCAATGAAAAATGGTGGCCTCAGAGCTTACCCGGTCTTTACTGAAAAACATACTTTCATTCAAGTTTATTACCCAGATACTCAAATCAAGACTTGAGAATACTTCTAGAGGACTTCTAGAATACTTTTTAAAGAAAAAAATCACACTGTTAAAAAAAATCTTCATTTCCATATTAAAATTATAATGATACAACTAATTAGGAATTATAATCCCCCAAACCTTGGTGCAGCCTGTGCTATGGGGGAGAAGGAAGGGTGTAAAAGAAGTTTACATTACAGATCATACGAATTTTGCGGAAACAAAGTTGCGGAAATCATCCAGTAAAATATGAAACTGTGGAAAATGAATTACAATAATAATTTTTACTGCATTAAACTCAATTTAATAACGACATTTACAATAATCCACAATGGAGCAAATCGCTTTTGTACTACGTATCATACGGATTACGTTTCATACAAAAAGACTTATTTGTTTTAAATTAATAAAACCTTTTAAATTTAATTTGAATAATATTATAGTACATAATTCAATTTACCAAATGGGTATATTAATAATACATCCATTGTTTGATAACAATTTTTTTGCTTTACAAGTTTCTATGCAATGTTAGGTATCTAGTGTTAGGGGTTAACTCAGCATGCAGATTACGATTCTGAATGTTGCTAGGATTGGCATTGGTGTATTTTTTTCGTTCGTGGGGTACAAAAAATGGATGCTCCAAATTTTTCATTTCAGTCGGTTTGGCGGGTTGCAAGATGTACTTAATAGTACACACTTTTGCACTTTTAACTTACGAGTGTATAAATTAGGAGTGTGGATAACTTAATTGATGTTTTTTTGCTTAAACTATAATGCAACATGATTTGACGGACGTTGTTCGTAGAGTCCACATCCTGAGGGTGTAGTGCGAGTTTTATTCGATCATACGCATCGAACACGTTAACGCGAATTTGTATGGGATCAAAGCAGCGCCACCTACTGGCTAACGTGGATACCGCTTTGATCCCATACAAATTCGCGTTAACGTTCTCGATGAGTATGATCGAATAAAACTCGCACTAACCCCTCTGAGGATGCTCCGGTGTTGGGGCGAAACGCGCGTGAGGTTTTCAACCTGCATGGTGGTGAGGGGCCTTGCACGGATTTGCCAACATTATTGCTTGTGTGGTGGTGGTGTTCGCAGGTTCTTGCATGCGAGTGTACGTGCGTGTGCCTATGCGTGTGCTGTATGCATGCCTATGCGAACACTCACTCATTTACTTAAAGGTTGAGGTTTATTTCGCGAAATATTGCTAAAAATATTTACCAACAAAATTTTAAGCTATGGATTTCCGCAAAGTAACGCCTGATTCTATATTATAAATGTTTTTGAATAAAAAAGTCATCTTAGTGAAAAGTGCCCTTAAATATTATCAAACGACATACCGCACAACCCCCCACTAGTCAATTTAAAGTTTAAACTTAGTTTACAAAGAGCTTGTAGAGCGAGCTTATCCGAGCTAACACTTCCGACACAAGTTCCACAATATTTACCACGAGACTGACTAGACGTGGTGAGAATGATACTAGATGTCGGGGACTTTGTATAAAACAACTAAATAGTAAATAATATTGTAAAAATAATGCCGCAATACAAAATGTACAGTAGCGCAACTTACAGTATTTTGATATCAAAATTATGCAACACAGAGTCTTACGCGCGCTACGTTTTGCTATGTAAAGTTATCTAAAAACACGCAATAAATTAGTTATGTATGCTGTCTTTATTAGGCTGTCCAGTGTAAAGTTTTTTCTTTAAAGAATCGCTGTAGTAGTATATTATTATTATAATATTCTACCACATTAATAGTTGAATTGCGAGATGCAATTCACTCACTGTGTACTGTGTTTGTATAAATTATTAAAATATTAGCACAAATACAAGTAAAGTCATGCTGCATACAAAAACCGATTGTCTTTCGTCGTAGCTTTCGTCAGCAGAATACACAGGTAGAATACGTTTCCGATGTCAATGATGCGCGATATGACAGAACACGGGCGGTGCAGGCCCATCACATAGCAATTATAGCAACTGGTTGCTATTGCTACAACAGCAAGCAGATGAGAGGAGTTGTGGTATTGTAATATAGTGTTGTGAATAACAATATTTTTCTTTGATTTTAAAATGTACTAACTACTAAGCAATACATAATATTATGTTTTGATTATTTAAGGCATGATAGTTTAGGCGCTAGGTTACTTACTACCTATGACCTACTTAAGCAACTTTGTATTCCAAAAACTCTGAAGGTACGAATTCCCATGCTAGCTTATTTATTCCTTTAACTTATTGTATTAACTTAAAAAAAAAATAACAACTGAAAGTTTTTTTATATTTTTCGTTATTTTTGTATTACTTATTCAGTTATGTACTCTTTAATTTCTTTGCATTTAAATTGCTGATTATTAAATATTAATTAATGCAAAAGTCAGAGATTTACAAAGCCTTAAATACATTTTAAAAAGTATCTAACTCTTAGTTAATAATTTTCTTTTCGTATGAAAGAAACTGATTACCATTTACCAATTGCTATGCATACCCAATAGTCCCGCACGGCTACGGAAGAAGGCTGAACAAAAAATGATGAGAAACAGCCACCGTGAGATTATTCGTGCAGTTACCGCATCCTATGGGAACAAAAACTAAAATAATGTGTAGCCACAACCTGTCATGTGCAATGTGCATATTGTCTACGGAATTACATGTCTTTGAAGTGCAAACATCTTTACGCGCGTTGGCGTGCTTCAGATTAAAATAAAACCAATTGAAGTTTTAGTGCACCTTATTAATTAGTAATACATCCTCGATAATTTTTTTCCCAGAAAATGTAGGGTAAAATGCATGAAAAGCGAATTTTTGAAACTAAACAATTTTAGTCATGAATAGTCTAATAGAGTACTAAAAAGAGTACTAAAAGTCATGAAATAGAGTACTAAAAATTGTATTTATAATGCCTGGAATAAATTCATTTCTTAAATATTATACTAAAAATAAGTTAAGACTTAAGAAGTTAAGTAACTATGCCAGTTAATTTCTAGATTTAAACTCAAAGCTACGGTCAAAAACATGTAAGGATTATAACATGATGTATGAAAAGGTTCTGAAGGGTTTGAGTGACAAAATATAAGGGCTGGGCCTGGGGACAGACATATTATTATGAGTTGTGGCCGACCGCAAACTGCTCCTCTGAAGGGTGCCTAAGGGAGGATTAGTAAAATTATATTTTGTACTTTATAAAGTATTTTCGCAGAAAATTGTGGTATAAAATATGTTCAAATCAAAGTTAAAAAAAATATTCAATAACGTGCTTTTTACACTTTATGCAAAATTATCAATAAAAAAGTTTATCTTGTTTCTTTGTTACCTTTTCGCGAAAAATACTACTGAACGTGTCTTTGTTAAGTAAAATTACTTAAAAGCTCAGTAAATACAGTAAGTATTTCAAACTTATAATTAGGCTAGTAGATTTCTTATTTAAAGGTTTGGAAACTCGATGAGAATTATAAAAATATTCCACCCCTTAGGTCAAACGGGGGTTGAATTTATCTAAATCATATTTTGTATTCCAGAATCATTATGTGTTAACGCACGTGAAAATAGCTAGTATATAATATACCTAATATAAGTTTACTTAATGAAGTTCTCTTTAAATAAGTATTTTTTGAAGTGGCCACTGTAAAAATAACATTATTTACACAAAAAATGGTTCACTGCCTAAAAGCACAGAATATAATATAATAGTACTCCGCTAAAAGCTATCGGGGAGGCAAATAGAGTTATGATTTTGTTAACGAATTGAATCGGACCACCGCACACAATACAACGACCAACAATACCGTTTATTAATTTTCGACCCAACTCCCATAGAAATAAAGTTCATCATATGACATATAGACGGACAGATCGCGAATTCGGGTTAATCCACACAAACAGCGACGGGATTATGACAAAGAAAATAAACGTTTGAAATTGTTTGTGCCTCGCAGGTGATGCACAAAAAGCGTTTATGTTTGTGTTGGCAGTTTTAGATCATCGTGGAATCGGTCCTAACCACGAGACGAGTCAAAAAAACTTTTTTAAATATAATATGAAATTCGACTTTAGATCACACAAAAAATAATACAAGGTGTAACAAAACTAAGTCATTACATTTTTTTTGCTTTTTCAGCGCTGCTACTTTCACAGTGAACTCTATAAAAGGAACATGTATACAAACCCTAAATTATTATCACTTTTTGTTATATTTGATATCGGAAAAAGAGTGCTGGGGGGTGAGCCAAAATCTTTTCGTTTTCGCTTCGTTATAGAATCGCCGAGGAAAATGTATGGAATTGACATAAGCGTTCGTTAATATGACGTTGACGTTCGACTCGTCTTATGTCAGTTCCATACATTTTGATCGGCGATTCTATAACGAAGCGAAAACGAAAAAGTTTCGGCTATAGGCTCTGGTGAATAAATAATTAAACTCCAGCTCTCAAGACACCTCAGAAACCTTACCTGGCATAAAGTGCCTCTAGATCAGAAACATTATTTTAAAGAATGTAATATCTAAATTGCCTATCGTACTTTACCTTATGCCGAGGACGCAAGGGTCGAAATGACTCTCGTAGTAAAGGTAAAATAAACGTGAATACAATAAGCTGCTGATGAAAACGTTTTATTTGCATTGTTTTAACGTTAATACTTTTATGTATCCCATTTCATCAACCCATCTTTTTGATCAACATGAATATTTTTATTCGTTTTAATCTTTATAAAATATAAAATGTACATATATATATTATATATTCCAAAATTCAGAGTATGTACAATGTACATAAAAATTTGCTAAGATATCCATGCTAATTGCAAATTAAAGTGCAATAAATTGCAAAAGTGACTAGGCTGTGTCTGACTGTCTGTTACCCTTTTCACGCCCAAACCACTGAACCGACTTAGCTGAAATTTAGTATGTAAATAATATTTTGATTGCCGGGAAAGGACATAGGGTACTTTTTACCGGAAAATGAACAGTTGCCGGTCGATAAACAAATGACGCAGCGGAGTTGCGGGCGTCATCTAGATAAATATTATAAGTAAGTATGGGTACTCAAAAATAGAATGCAGGGCGATGCTGATTTTAAAACCAAGGTGTACTTACATTGTTCGCGTCGTGGCTCCAGCTTTGTATTTCCGAAGACATTCACATCATACGAGATAGGAATTCTCTTTGAAATACAATTTTATCTCAATATTGCGTTTTGCATATCGGATGTTCAGTTCTATTTACCGTACTTTTTACCGTTTGGTATTGTGTAAGATTTTGTTTATTCATGTTTTTAGATCAGGGTTTAGTTATTTTATTCTTTTCGTTTTCATACGAATGAAAAGATTTTGGACATGACGTAGACTACAACATGCTAAGTTTCTTAACCTATATTTGCAAATATACTGAACTTATCATAAAATTGATATGCAACGAAATAAAACACATAGCAGCCAAAGAACCCCCAAAGGGCAAATTGAAAAACAATACAATCGGCAACTTACAGTGAGGAAGAAAAGAGGGAGAAAAAGTACAAAGATATCGGCCATTCACGATTAAGTTTATTAGACGAAGCCCCGAGCTTACTAATGAGTGTTTTATTCCATTGTGAGACGCTCTTAGATTCAATTCGCAAATTCGAGAGGAATTCATTAGGATTCGCAAAATGGCGACGAAACGTAAGGAAAAGTGTTTCAATTACTTTAAAGTTTCTGAGGTAAAATGATTTAAAGATTCTAAAAAAGGTTTCTGTACACAATAAAACAAGACTTCCCGGAAAATGTACGGTTACTTCACTTACTGCACAATATACTTACTTTTATGATTTACGCGTAAACTATTTAATCTATTTTGATAAAAGGTATGGTGATACTTTGAGTCTCGGGAAATGACATTGGATACTTTTTGTCCCGGAAAATGTACGGTTCCCGCACGATAAACTTTAATGATTTTCGCGTAAACTATTCAATCGATGTACGGGAACAAATTATAAACTAAAGTCTATGCGGACGAAGTCAAGTCAATCAACAAAACTTGGTTAACTACTGTACCCTAAACCGGAACCCTAACCAGCTGATTTTTTGTATTATGGTAGGTTAATAGTTATATTATTTAAGAGTAACCTTGTCCTACAAATAAAACAATCCTTATTTTATAGGACCATCAAGTCAAAGTATGAAATCCGTTCTATCTCTGTTAGCTATCACTTACGAGATTTTTCGAAAATAAAAATGTTGTTTGTCTTATCAAAATGTAGCTACTCACAAAAAATTTGCTTGTTAGTAATCACAAAAAATTTGTTCTAGGGCTCCCGTACCATGAAAAGATAGAATTACTAAAAGGGCTAAAAAAGTAAGATAATAATAACTATAGATGTTTTGAGGCTCGCAGCAGAGTATCTAAAAGACAATACGACTATCCAATTTTCCTGTTGAATTTAAATCGTGTGGGGTGGTACCTTTGTATAGAGATTAAAACTTAATACCAACCTGTAAGTATTCATCTTAGCACTTCAAACAATTTTCTTTAAAGAAAAACAATTTATCCAAACAATATTTGTAATTGTACTGTAATAGCCATTACAATATTCTTTGTTCAAACTCAATTAGTAGATATTTATTTGGGCACTTCTGTATGATTAGGGCGGGCAAATCGTTGGTAGCTCACAAATGTCTGTCATTATCCCATATTAAATGGCCATTGACTGTTCTTCTGATAATTCGATTCAAGAAGGTTACGCACTTAAGCTAAAAGCTCCGGAAATGTATAAAAAAGTATGTGTCATATTATATTATAATATAATAGCTCCCACACCGGTTTCGGTGACGGTGGCCGGTTTCATTGAAACCAGGCCAGCTACGCAGGAGTAATTTTTATAGTGCCCAAGTGTGTGCGCAGTACACAAGAGCACTCTCTATTCCTTTACTCTCATAACCCAGTGGGACGGCAGACCGACACGACTGGCGAGAGATCAGGCGCAGGACCGACTTTTTACATGCCCATCCGACGCATGGATCATCTTACTTGTCAGACAATCAGGTGATCAGCCTGCATTATCCTAACCAAACTTGGAAATAACATGTTTCCAACGCGGGAATCGAACCCACGACCTCCGAGTCAAGAGCCGAGCTCTGAACCACAGGACCACGGAGGCGTTATATATTATATTATGTACATTGTACAATAGGTATTGTTCTAAAATGTTTTTGTTCTAAGTGTTATATTAAAATGTTAAGATAAGTTTTCGTCAATACCATTTAATTTATTTATTCCTTCTAGCTTTTACTTTTCTAATTGGTAGTCTTTGTTATTAAGTTAACTAGAACTGCGTGATCCTTGTTGAAACTTGAAGAACAATGAATATTGCGCTTCAATGCCCCGCGGTTCCCTAGGGGTAGAAAATTAAAAACATTTGCCTGGAAAGTTGATCATGGTAAATGCATTCTGATGATTGTAATACATAATATTGTATCTAACGAAATAATATCTGCTATCAGAGTTCACAACCAGAGGACCCAGTATAAACGCGCCACTGATTTTCCTAGCTGCAGGGGCGTATTATTGCGTATTTCTGTGTCATTAGGGCGTCCGTCGCAGGGCTGCGTTTGACAGCCCCGGAGGCGACACCTCGGAAAATTGGAAGGGAAATATAATTGGAAAATTATTCGGGTTCGCCACTTTCTAGTTACCCCGCGCATTAAAGCATTACCGCGCGCCTTGAGCAAGTCATTTTTACGTCAAATTGATAAAGGTTGGATGCAAGGGTTTCAAAATTTAAATATTCCATTAAAAAAGCACAGGTGTATTATAATATACCTACCATATTAATATTACAAATGCGAAAGTGTGTCTGTCTATCTGTTACCTCTTCACGCCCAAGCTGCTGAAACGATTTTGAAGAAATTTGGTATAAGGATACTTTGAAACCCAAGAAAAGACATAGAACACTTTTTATCCAGGAAAAATGTACGGTTCCGCCGCGATAAACGAATTTAGGCGCAACGGAGTTGCAGGAGTCATCTAGTAATATTATAAATGCGAAATTGTTTGTCTGTCAGTCTGTCTGTCTGTCTGTTACCTCTTTACGCCCAAACCTCTGAATCGATTTTGCTGAAATTTGTGGAGATAAGTACTTTGAGTCCCGGGAAAGGACATATAATAGGATATTTACTTTTTATACCAGAAAAATGTACGGTTTCCGCGCGATAAACGAATTTTGGTGCAACGAAGTTGTGGACGTCCGCGTCATCTAGTAGAAAATAACTCCGTTTTTTTCTTATTCCCAATTTTTTATAAAGGAAAACTTTTTTTATCTCAATAATAATATAATCATTAATTACCTAAATGAAGGTGTATATTATCTGCACTTCTATAGTAAACAAGAAAACATAAAACCGAACCAACCATTTTGCATATTTCAATACTAGCTGTTGCCCGCGACTTCGTCCGCGTTAGTATAGTAGATCACGTCCCAAGTATTATTTTTCAAAAATATTCAATGTACAGAATTGACTTTCTTACAATTTTATTACAATATGTATAGATGACTTAGTTTGTTCCTACAAAGGATAATTAAGACGCAATACAAACTCCACGATACCTTTTAATTATGAACAAAAGTTTCATGAGGAATAAGGGGGGGGGGGTTTGGGGGGGGGGCGCAGCCCCCCCAAAACAAACGACACTGGAAAACCGTATGTGTAGTTTAGTTTTTAACTTTGTTCTTAAAAAAGATGTATAACGCCGCAACATCGCTTTGTTTGAAGCGAAATTTGGGGAGGTGGGGGGAGGGGGTAGGGGGGGGGCAAGCCCCCCCCCCTCACCCAAGAAAAGACCGATGCCAAAGCTCCCAGCATGTTAATCAAACGACACTCGAAATTTGCATAGAAAAGATAGACAAAAGCTCATAGCATGGCAAGGAGTGAAGATAGATACAAAGTGTGAAGGACAAATTTGTAGGAAATTTTATGGGCTTTCATTACGTACTGGACATTTTCTCTCTACAACGCACCGTTTTAGCGATATGAGCAAAAAACTAAAAATATTGAAACTTGAGCCCCTCCCCTCGCCCTAGGTGATATCGTCATAATATATAGCCTATGTGTTGACCCGACCTCTATATAATATTCGTGCAAAATTTGAAGTAAATCCATTCAGTACTTTCTGAGTTTATCCCGGACATACATACAGACAAACAGACAAACAGACAAACAGACAAACAGACAAAAATTCTAAAAACTATATTTTTGGCTTCCATATCGATTGTAGATCACGTCCCAAGTATTATTTTTTAAAAATATTCAATGTACAGAATTGACTTTCCTACGATTTTATTATATGTATAGATATCTTCCGCATTCTGAGGGGTTCAAAAACGTTATTGTGGCACTATTCTTATCTATGTCAGTTTTCCATTTGAGAATTCAGCTGGAAAGGCTTTTAACAATACATTCACAATATGCTCTTTCAACGCTATTTCTCAAACGGAAAATGTTTTCAAACAGAGAATTTAGCAAGTCAGTGTTGTTAGCTGCTGGTGTGAGCTGCTGTAAAGTGCTGGCTTTTGCCAGCGCCCTACTGTGAATATTGAATACCTACTTATGTATTATATTTACCTTTGAATACTTATGTATAATATTTACCTTACTTTTATACTAGATACTTTATTAGTTTACTTTTCTAAGATTTATTAACTTTAATGCACTAAATTACGTTATCCAGTTTAATAGTTGATTTCATTTTAATTTTTAATGTCTGCCTGAAATTCGATAACAGCTGCACCGATTTGGCTATTTGCAGATATCCGTATCAGTCAAGCCATTAAAAACTTTAAACGTTAAACCATGTTAAACTTACATTAAAAAAAAACTTAAATTAACGCCATAATATTATTTTAAACTTTGTAATTGTAAATAATTATAAATTAAAGACAAAATTATCATTAACTGTAACAAAATTATCACAACATAATCTCATCGTTTTTACTTTTAAATGAGCAAAGCAACTTTGTTTTAAACTGTCTAAACACAAAGATGTAAATCATAAAGTTGCAAAATCTGATTTGGGAACTTTTGAATGGGCGTGTGTAAAAGTTTATAAATTGGCCCGTGAGATTGGTGAGATTGTTGTGAGATTCGAAAACGAAAGTGAATGAAGTAGATAACTGACATTTCACATAAGGGCAATTAATCATTATTTTTCCCCAAACGAACAAACCTTGTACTATCAGAGAAGGCGGACCTACGTATTTTGGTCGCATTTTGTCAAATCCAGCCGACAGAATATGACGACTTACATTAAGTTGACTTAATCCACTGACTAAATAAATGCCCGGTTTCTCAGGATTTTTGACAGGAGTTTATCTTTTCATTAGCGTTGTTGATTGGTTAATTTTCTTACGCCAGCCAATTAAAAGCAATAGCGAAAAGATAAACTCCGTTTAAAAAAACCTCAGAAACTGGGCATAAATGAGGTACGTCAACTGCCTATGAATCAATTTTTTCGATGGTACTTCCCTACATTGTTATTTGGCTAATATATCTGGTTATACACAAAATCCTCATTTTTTGATTCCAAATCATTTTCCGGTTATAAAGCCTCTACAGCATGACTGGTGAGTCAATACCGATATTTAAGGAGAGTATTCAGTACTCGATTCTCATTATAAATATGTAATAAAATTAGGTTCTTAATTTTTTTTTGAATTTCCCAAAAATTTATGAATCATGGATACCAAGTAAATTACGCGGCTAGGCAAGTAGGCATACTATGCGGCCAGTGCAGAGGCGTGCGCTACCAAAGAAACACCACACAACTACCCCTCCCACTCGGGGTGTCCATGCGTTGCGTAAATAATTATTTAACTTTAAGCTACATTTACTCAGTGATCATATGATATTATTTTTTATATTATTTTTTTCCAACTAATATAATAGCCAAATATCACGTCCTCAAGTATTGAACATGTCTCACCAGTCACGCAGTATAAGCCTATATGCAAGGAAACGTCAATTTTCAAATTGTAAGTTACCCACCTGATCCACTTACGTCTTCAGATTTATGCGAAGGCAGTGATTTGCAAACATGAGGGGTCGCGCGATAATTAATCCGACAGACGGGCCCTGGTGCGCGACGCATACAAATTCTGCCGGATAGCTGTCGTGAATCGTGATACTAACTCAAAATAAAATCGATATTTTCAATTTCACGTGACAAGAATTGACAAGGTATCATTGGGGTACCTGCACGGCAAAAATCACCGCTAAAATCGGCAGCAAAATATATTCATAACTGATAATAATAATTATTATTTTATTTTCAAGTTTTTCAACATACTTACCTACATAAATTAAGGCCTGTTTCACCACTTCCTGATAAAGTTCCGAATCGGCTATCCACAACTTTTTTGACAGATTCTCCATACTTATGGTGGATAGCACTTATCAGGAAGTGGTGAAACAGGCCCTAAATACAACAGATAACCCTTTTATAAGACACTAGCTGTTGCCCGCGACTTCGTCCGCGTTAGTATAGTAGATCACGTCCCAAGTATTATTTTTCAAAAATATTCAATGTACAGAATTGACTTTCTTACGATTTTATTACAATATGTATAGATGACTTAGTTTGTTCCTACAAAGGATAATTAAGACGCAATACAAACTTCACGATACCTTTTAATTATGAACAAAAGTTTCATGAGGAATAAGCGCAGCCCCCCCAAAACAAACGACACTGGAAAACCGTATGTGTAGTATAGTTGTATAACGCCGCAACACCGCTTTGTTTGAAGCAAAATTTGGGGAGGTAGGGGGGGGGGTTGGGGGGGGGCGAAGCCCCCCCCCCCCAAGAAAAGACTGATGCCAAAGCTCCCAGCATGTTAATCAAATGACACTCGAAATTTGTATAGAAAAGATAGACAAAAGCTCATAGCATGGCAAGGAGTGAAGATAGATACAAAGTGTGAAGGAGAAATTTGTAGGAAATTTTATGGGCTTTCATCACGTACAGGACATTTTTTCCCTACAACGCACCGTTTTAGCGATATGAGCAAAAAACTAAAAATATTGAAACTTGAGCCCCTCCCCCCCCCTAGGTGATATCGTCATAATATATAGCCTATGTGTTGACCCGACCTCTATATAATATTCGTGCAAAATTTGAAGTAAATCCATTCAGTACTTTCTGAGTTTATCCCGGACATACATACAGACAAACAGACAAACAGACAAACAGACAAACAGACAAAAATTCTAAAAACTATATTTTTGGCTTCTATATCGATTGTAGATCACGTCCCAAGTATTATTTTTCAAAAATATTCAATGTACAGAATTGACTTTCCTACGATTTTATTATATGTATAGATAATAAAATCAAAACATCTTGTAAGTTGTAGGCGGTTGTCTTGTAACACATAATGAGAACACTAAATAAAAACTAATCAAGAGATTATAAAAATGGATTACCAGTAGGAAATAAATTGAAAACGATGATACGAAAATTGCTCTAAAACCACAGATAACAGTTAATACGTAACTTCTATATTATTTTCATTGATTAAACTGAAACAACTTCATTGAAATAATTGTTTCACAGTAACGCTGAACGCACTTATTCTACTTTATTACATAGTTACAACTTTAATGTTTCAGCAGTTTTACACGACCGGTTTCGACAAAGCTATAGGTATATTTTTTAGGTGTAGTTTGGTACTACTAATATTATATATTCTGTGGTGTAGTGTAGGTAGATTATTTAATTTTTTATAAATAATTATTATTGTCAACAATATTAGGGTTGCCAGAATCAATAAAGTTTCTACAACTTAGTACAATTTTTATACCAAAACCAAACTGTTTCCCTGTTCGTGATTTTAAGAGATTTTTTTTAATTAATCAGGCTATATAAATTATATCTTAGATATGAGAAAAATCATTCAGAACTTATTAAACAAAGTTGTCTATAATATTTTAAATATTTTTTAAGTAAAAAACGGGCACGTTCTAAATCCGGTGCCGCTCAAAGCGACAGAATAAAAACAGAAAAGTTGTAGTCGGAACTTTCAAGTTTTATTTAAGGTGTCCACAACGGTCTGAGCTTATCTACAATTTTCTATGCAATTTAATTTAACATAGAGTTTAAAGTTCTAATACATAGAGCTTTTACATGAAGCTCGAAAATTTGAATAAAGCTCGTCTCCGTGATTTGTTACTGTCCAAACAAGTTAGATTTCAGCAAATGCATTTATTGTATTAAAATGGGAAAATTTTATGAGATTCGTCGGAATTTGCGGTTGTTTATTTTGCTTAATTTAAACTTTCATTAATTAATAAAATATACCTGCAATTAATTATTATGAGATAAAATAATTAAAGACGTGAGTGCATGAATGAGGTATGTAACACATTTCGAATTTCGAGTAAATCGCGTTTAAAGTTTTGAAAAAACTTTTTATGATTTTTCATCACAAATCAAGTAATGGCTTTTGTTAATTGTATCAGGAGGTGTAAATATCTTCCGTTTTTATTGTTATGTTAAAAATTATATAAAAAAATCTCCATTCTAGGATAAATTAGGAAAAATGTGAAGTTACTCGGTTCTTCACTTTTAAATGCAACAAAATTGTAAAGACTGTCAATGCATGAAGTACACATAAATCACTTTTTTTTTATTGAGATGAAACAAGACTCAATTTAAAAGACAATAAATTCACGGCCAAACAGATTTAAACAAAAATGGATTATACTTTTGAAAGACGGGAAAGATTATATAAGGGAATTCCGCATTAGAAAACTAAATGTAAACAAAACTGAGTTGTAGGCGTCATCTAGTAGGAATTAAGTAGAGAAAACGAGATGATGAAAGTAATAATCTCCAAAGCAAATTTCGTCGAAATCAGTTCAGCCGTTTAGGGTCGTTCTATTTTTTCGGTCCCATTTGCTTTCAAGATCAAAATTTGATATTTACGAAATGATTTTTTTCGATCAAATACTTTTAAAATGTTAAGTCTATAGTGTTCTACTTTGCCACGTATTGTGTATTTCCGTAAGATAAATAATCAAAAAGATATTTATCATCAAATAGCCAAAATTTCATTTCCCTCGACTGTACACTCCCAGATTTCTTAGCTTAGACACAATTTTCTAGGAGTTTTCATAATAAATCTTATTATGTTTTTTACTGGAACATTAGCTTAAAAACTCATATTGACCTTTTTAAACATAAGAATGAACTGGGGTATCTGCAACATTGAGAGAACGCAGGTTTTAATTTTGTCACGCGAAATAATTCATTTCTTTTCAAGCAAATGGTTTTTATGTTTTTGACCAAATCTGCATCTGTAGATCAACATGCAAACATGTTTCGCAACCACCATGCCCATGTCTGCCATACATTATAGGCGAGATAAGATGTGCGCATTGCTTCTCGGAGAAAATTTAATTTTTAGTTGCAATTTCTCGTTTTGTCACGGGTAAGCCTTCATTACCATTCGTTGCCTATTTAAATGACTTTTGTTACTAGTGATTTTTATAATACATTATGATAAAGGCTATTGAAATACCTTCTAAAGATATGTCGCATGGCTTTTGAAAAATACAAGAATGCAACAAAAATTTAAATTAAATGCCAAAACTTCATTTCCATCCACTTCATTTCCATCCATTTCTTCCGATTTTTTAACCAATTTTCCGATGTTTTGGTATTATTTAGTATTTTTATAACAGATTTTGTCCAAATTCTATCTATATATTACATTACATTTTTAATATTTCTTGCTGCGAGTCATTTTGTACCAAATTACCGGTAATCTAAAAAAACAGAGAATGGATTGCTTCATCATCAGTTGGTTCACTTGAACGGTTCTATTTTGGGGGTTAGTTGTCTGTCTCATCACTGTTATCTACTATTAGATAGAAAAGGGGGGATTAATTACGTCTGAGACAATATTTACTTAGGAGAAGTCACTGTCGTTCAAAACAAAGATTTTTACCTAGCTTGTGGATTGTGTAACTCTATATAGATATTGTAGATTTACGCCCTGTCAAAGAAATGCTTCTGGAGCCTTCAATGAACCGACTAGCACAAATTACTGACAAATAAATATGGAAAATATATCTTCGAATAGTATTATTCATATTCATCTCAAAATGAAACTAAATGTGATTATTTTCAAATTCACGTCACACACGGATAACCCGGTATATTTTCCTTTTAATAAGTACCTATCTTCGTAGTACTAGTCTAGCTAGTACTTTATAATTAAGTGATTAAACTTAATATTTGAGATTTTAAAATGTTTTTTAAGAATTTAAGACTTTATTAGTTACTGGGACATTATACATATTTTTGTTGCTAAGCATCACTATATCTAATGCTTGTTAATGTATAAAGTGGTGTGTAACAAATTGAGATATTATTTTCAAGAGTTTACTAAAGTTCACTAAACTTGTAGGCGCAAAATTGCATAGAACTGCGATTTGTGAGACTATTTCCTAAAATATTGTTTTCTTAAAAAATCTAGTAAGTTAAGAGATAGGTAAAGTACATGGAATGTTGATTGTATACGATTATATAGTAGAAGTAAAGATTGCTTGCATTTTTTAAATAAAATAATAATGTCTGACTTGTTTCTTACTTTTTAACAAAATTCTTATATTTTAGTTTATTTTTAGTAGATGAGACTTAAATTGAAATACTGATCTCTGACTCATAAAAATAAAACAATAACAAGTATTCTGTTTATAACTAACATGAAATTCCTTATTTTTTTTCGCTTCCATATAACTATTTTTCATTTCCATCCAATCCTTTAAATTTCCATCTTATCGATTTTCATTTCCATCTGTTGCATCATTACCATCCATCTATTTATATCGTAAATATAAATAGCAGACTAAGGCAATTCAGGGATCAGAGTAAGTATACGTACACAAGCCTAAATACAAAATTTTGTCGAAATATCTTAAAAAAAAAAACGATTCTACGAAAATGGCCAAATGGGACCGAAAAAATAGAACGACCCTTTAAGTGTTAAGAAGCATTTAAGATCATACAAACACGATTTCCCAATTTATAGTTTACTAGTAAGATCAATTAATTTTTTAAAATATCTTGGGTTTCTCAAAGTTGATATATTATAGATTGTTTAAAATGAACCCTTACTTAATAAATAAATTTAAGTATATTAATAATAATAACTTAAATTATGCACTATTCAAATGTTACAATTAAAAGAACAATATACTAATTCAAGTTTTTATTGTGTTTTATTATACTTACTTTTAACTGCGTTTTCACGACTATGGCTTGTACGTCATAATACCTAGTAAAAAAAAAACAGTCAAGTACTTACAATAAAAAATTCTTTGTCGAGATGTTGTCGAGCATAGCTAGTTCGATTTTCAAATTTGGCGCGGGAGCGCGCTCATTTGAATTTGGAATGAAGTATCGACGCGACCAAAGAATAAATACACTACAATACGCGACGCGACGCTATAAAGTATTAGCACAGGATAAATGCAAACAGCCAAACTGATGCCTAAATATTTTTTTATATTTCCAACAATTTAATATTATAATAAAAACAAAAACAAAATATTTTATACGTAGGTACCATTTAAGTTACGATAGGTTTTTCCAAAATTTTAATTTGTTTGGAAACAACGAAAAGCGCCTAGTCTTTAAAATAACTATCGTAGTATAAAAGAGTATGGATGTGTATGAAATATCCTTTGATTATATGTATAAATATGTGTATGATAATGTGTCATTATTAATATACCTACTCGAGTTTTGCCTAGAATGTGAAAGATTACTGTTGTATTTTTTTTTGTATTATTTTCCTTAAATTATTCTGTTAACTGTGTTATAATGTGTATTATTGGCAGAATATTAACCATTATTACATATTCGTTATCGTGCACGTGCTGCAACTTCCAGGAACGTGCTTTTTGTGTCCCTCCAAAACTCCGTCAAAAGTTTCAGTATAGAGTATAGGGTAATCAACCGACTTGACTCCTTGACTGCTTGACTTGACTTTTACTTAGACTTTGACTAGACTTTAGATATGATCATAAATGACGATAATATAGTAAAAACAAAAACGTTGATGAACATTATTATTATGAAGAAGACTGACCTTTGTATGTGGCAAAGTACACCCCCGATGTCAGAGCCAAACGCTAACAAAAAAAATGTATACTAAATTATCTATGCCTTTGAATAATAGAACAATAAAAAAGTCGACATAATATTCCTTATTTAAAAAAGTAAAATATTCAAGCGATCTCCCGTACTGCAACGCATATGGGATGTAATTACCCGGTTCTTGCATAGTCATTTGGACGAACCTTGTAACTTACCTGCTTCATCATCTGGCTAACTTTGTAAGTATACGTAAAATTCTAAATTTTTTGATTGCAAATCATTTTCCAAGTCCTAAAAGCTACATTTATGCAATAAAACGTAAATTTTCAAAAATGTTACTTACCTCATTCATGCACTCATGTCTTCAATTATTGTTGACTCGGACTGGTTTAAAATATTTGGTTAATGATATTATCATGATCATGTTAATGATGTTAATTGATTAAATAAGGCATTGCAAAATATTTACATGGACCATTAATTTGTCAAAATGTTTCTTATTAACTCTTCTGTAGCAAAGGATATTGGCAAGTCGCCATACATTAAATGCCTCGCTAGTCTACCGTTAATATTATGCTGAATAGATAAAATAAATAAAAACTACTATGAAATAAATAAAACCATGTTTTAATTTGAGAGTTCAAATTTAAGTGACTAGCGTAGTTTAATTATAGCTTGAATGCTCTTGAAGGACGAAAGTGTAGGATACGCCTATCTCTTTTACTTAAAATACTATCTTAATTGTTCATTCGCTTATCTGCATCTCAAGTTAAATTATAAAATATTGATAAATCACTGAATTCACAACTTGTAAAGTGCCAAACAGCGAGTTTGTTTTTGGTAACGGAGGGAACATACCAATATCAGGCAATTAATGTTACTAGGAGGGGAAGGGTGAAATTAGATCAATTCGCAATTTATTCTCCACTTGAAAGGATTAAATAACTAATTAATGGTTCAGAAAATTTACAACTTCCATGTTTATTTAAGAAAACGTTTATTCACTTTCAGGATTAAAATAAGAATTATTTGTTAAAATATTATGGTTCAGTATTTGATGCTACATACTCGTATTAAGTACATTTTGACGCAATTATTGTTTGTGTGCATTTTTTGTAATGGGATCTTTTAACAATGATTTCTTCCACGCAGGTTTCTACACACTACACAGCTATCTTAAACATACTTTCGCTATTATTGTATGTATTACATACATAGGTAAATAAAGAATATTATATTGTTAATAAACATAATAATTAATAAGGAAATAAATTCGCCGAAATAATTAGTAATCGAAGCTATATTGTTTACTTACGTTCAATATACGTTTCTTCGTAAAGAAATAATTTTATAAGTTTTTGTTACCGGCCTGATTTATTCGAAATTTTTTTGCGCCAAAATTAGTTTGTTTCCTCAGGCGGACTTTTTTGGGGATAAAAAGTAAACGATATCCTTTTCAGAACTTAAACGATCTCCATTCAAAAATACACCTCTACAAATACACCTCTTTGTACATAAAATATAGAAAGATAGACAGACGATCAAACAATAAATGGAATGTCATTCGAATTGAGCCCCAACGAGCACGTTGTTTATAGCTTTGACATCGCTCATAGATTTCAGGCTGCAAACTTCGAAAATGTTCAATGAAGAAGGGCTCTAAAGTTTGAAAGTACCGGTACTAGAACTCACTGAAGAAGACGTAAATTATTGAAGCGCTAAAGTATGACTAAAGTTTTGAAAGCGAATAACTAATGGTTGTAAAGAAACTACATTATCTAATAACTAATACAAGTTTTCGAGAATTTACCAATGGATATTAATATTCATGTAGGAAGAGAGGTAGCCAGCAAATAAAATAAAGGTTTACTTGGAAGTGTAAAATTCTAACGCCAAAATTAAATTTAGAAGTTCACGTCTATTAACCTTTGGGGCACACACAAGGAAATAAATATTAACATATCGTAGGGGAATTGGTGAATTGTTTCGTAGATATTTCACTCCCTCGGGAGGACATAAATTTAAAAAGGAGCGTTTCGGAGCGTCCTGGACGAGTTCTTTGAATTCAGCACATATTAAGTGGTCTCTCATTGAGGACGCTGACGGTGCTTCGTTTTTGTTTCAGTACCCTTCTGTTATTTTTTTCAAGAGCCCTTCGTACCTGATTACGAGGGCGAGGTGTTGCAATTTATTGCGGCGTCCGATGGTTTTTCACCGTAATGGCCCGTTACATCCCAAATGGTTAACACCTGATTTAGAGGATGGGATGTTTACGTGCGTTTTAATCTTTTATTACTATTAACGAGAGTTTATGGTAGGGTTATATTAGCATTGAAATTACGGGCCATTCCGTTTTTACCAGCATTTCCATTCCAATGATTACAATGTTTCATTTAAAAGGATTTTTATTGCACCACACAAAACAATCTTATTTTGTTTTTTTTAACAAAAATGTCTCAGCAAACTTGCATTAATTCGTTATTTTTAAAGTGAAGGTTGAAATCAGAAAGAAGATTGGGCTTCAAATTTATCACGACCCTTACATTAAGTCATATCACAATTTTGTTTTCTCCTTTCGCTGTTAAAATTACCAAATGCAAGTTTACTTAGTATCGGTTTTTCATGCTACAATTTATTTAGATATCCCATATTGCAATTCATCAAATGGGAGCTATATATTCAGAACATTTTGATCGTACATCATAACCAGTATTACCATTTCGCATTTGCGTAATACTACCGCGTTCCTTTACGCATATTAGCTTTGTTATGGGACTTTATTCTACCGCATTACCTTTGTGCGTTGATCTTCATTTATGCGTTAATTCGGGAGATTTCCGAAGAAGACAGAGGGATCTGAAAACTCCCTCGAGGCTGTATATCAGAGGGGGAAGGTTTTGTTTAATTATAAACTAATGCCGAAAGCAATTAATCACCGAATTCTTTTTCGAATTCTCCTTCCACATTATTAGGTTTCACCTTGTTAATTTTGTTATGTCGGTAGGTATTTTTATTAGCTGTGTTTGTTTTAATTGCGCGCAAATATATCATCATTCTAACGTTTGACCATAGTATTAACATTATTCAGATGGTTAAATCTTTATCATAATTATCATTTTAATCAAAATATTATTTGTTTATAATATCTACACTTTCTTACTTCATCAGGTCTAGCATCATCTCATTAAAACGTCTTCATTAACTTAACATTTTGGTTACTCTCATCAAATTGGTTCTAAATGGGGTCTGATGATGTACGACAAAATGAAGAGAATGCCTACGCGTATATACATATTAATAATGCGTATATACATATTACGAATAAACCACCTCGTTAAGACCAAAAATAAACGTAATTGGTAATACAAGTCCGAGACCCCAGTTATGAGCCTTACAAATTCACCACCAACCCTTTAATCCACCGCTGGGGTATTTTGTACCCCGTCGCTTATTTCACTTGTACCCCTGTTGGACTCGTTCATTTCACTTGTACCCGTGGAATTGTCTATCGTCTTCCCCCTTTATGATGTAATTTTGGTCTCTCAATAGACCCCGCTGAACGCATTTTGCATTTTAACCTTTTCCTACCTTTGCGCTCGTTACATTTAAAACGAAAATTAAAAGAATTTTTGCGTAATTTTGTTTATTTTTATGTATTTTTATTAGATATCTAATTTTTATTATAAAAATAAAACAATAATATCATATTATGGGAAATTTCTTTTAAATCCGTATAATACTTTAACAATGTAAAAAGATATCTTTGGATAATAGTTAATAATTCGCCATATTGATTGATACGTAGCATTACTTTGATTACCAACTTACACACGTTTTAGATGATCGTTTGTTTTTATCCTTTCATATTCAACTGTACCTATTGTTGTCGTCCTTTCGTCCCATCAGGCGTACGCTTATGAAATGCAGAATGTCCGAATAAATTCGGAAAAGTTGAGAAATAAGAAGGGTCTAGTTGCATGGACGGAATACCTAAAAGGACCTTAAAATTCCATGCGCTTTTTCCTGTAAATTGCAACCCAAAAGGGATTTAATATACTTTATCCACTAAGAAATAAAGCCGAAAGTCCATTGTCTTCCTTAATCTTAATATAAATCGGAGCAACTTGGACACAGAAACGTGGTATATTAAAAGTAGCACGACAGCAATGTTTTTGTTTTGGCCGTTAAGTTACATAACGTTAAAAAATCACCGTAACATTTTAGGCTTAGATTCTTGTTTTCGTAGAGTTACTAAAATGTATGTGGTAGATTGTATAATATTATATTATATGGAGTAAAATAAAAAGGAATTAAATCTGGAGAGGGAATATTCTAGAACGTTTTTTTCAATGCCAGTGGAGTGGCAATTTATTCAGTGTGGAAATAAGCGAGTAAATATTTTTTTCATGTAATTCAATCGAATCAACTTCAATGGGCTGATATTTTAATTTGATTTCATATCGAGGACATCGTAAATAAAACGTTTCATCAAAGACCACGACTAAAAAGAAAAACGGTTACCAAGAAAAATGTTGCTAAAGAAATTCTTCAGTACAAACTTCAAAGAAAACAAGTATTTAATAAAGTAAATAAGTTTTCTATGCGGATATTTAGATAAACGTTTCTGAGGAATTCGGGATTTTTGCGTAGGCTGGAAAATATAAATTGTTTGTCATTTTCCTCTACTTAAAAAGATCTCAGCTATTTATAAAAGAACTCGCTGATTTCCAAATATGAAATTGGCCAAGTGCGAGTCGGACTCGTCCGCGAAGTGTTCCGTACCATTATAGAGCAAAATTAGGCCAAAAATTCTGTTTTTTGTATGGGAGCCCCCTTTATTTTTTTATTTTAATATTATTATATATTATTTTAATATTATTATTAAATATAAAAGTAAGTACACATATAACTAAGTGTTCGTGTTAATAACTTGAACTTATCACTCAACTTATGGACTGTATATTATGGTATAATGTAAAATAAGAATAAATTATTACGTTTTAAAATATGGGTTGTTGCGTCCTAGGCCTAGGACGGGAAAAAAGTGAATATGTCGGGAAGTTCCGGTGTTGCTAGCGTCATTCTTGTGTTGCCAGATGACGCGGCTGGAAGACGTCTGGATACTTGTGCTTTGCCCATTAAAATGTAATAACCGTGTATGGTTATTCTAAATCGCGTGGTCGCGTACATACTCCCGGGCATTGAAGTATGATCTTCAATATTGTTTTATTTATTGATGAATTGGAAGAGGGCAGAGGTTATTGAAGCTCCGAATTAAAATGCCCCTTTTTGTTTGTATTTCGGCAACTCGACCGACTCCGTCGCTACCTTTTGTTAGCTTTGTGACTCTACCCAAGAGCCAAAGCAAAGGTGGCACATTGGACTCCTTGATGAGCACCATATCTCCAATTTGTAGTTTTCCAGAAGAAGTGTGCCATTTCTGTTTTTGTTGAAGCTGATAGATGTATTCTAGAGAGTAGCGACTCCAAAAATGCTGTCTGAGCTTCTCTATTCTTTGATGACGCTGAAGGACATTGATGTTTGCATTTTCAAGTTGGGGATACGGTGCAGACAGAAGTGGCCGTCCAATTAAAAAATGAGATGGAGTTAAAAAGGATAGGTCTAACGGGTCGGTAGACAAAGGAGTAAGAGGTCTTGAATTCAAAATTGCCTCTATCTGATACAAACATGTTGAAAGCTCCTCATAAACTAAATGTGTTAAATTTAAGACACGACGCAAAAGAGTTTTAACTGATTTAACTGCAGCCTCCCAAATACCTCCAAAATGAGGAGAATATGGAGGTATAAAATGAAAATTTATATGTAATTCAGCTAAATTTGCTTGAATATAAGAATTGTTAAGTTTTAAAAAACGTTTAAGTTCGTTACATGCCCCAACGAAAGTTGTACCATTGTCAGAGTACATGTTTTGAGGTTTACCTCTTCTTGAAATGAAACGACTGAAGGCAGCCAAGAAGGCCTCCTTACTAAGGTCTGTTACAAGTTCCAAATGTACAGCCTTAACTGCAAAACAGACAAACACACAAATATAGGATTTTTGCAATTTACAACCGCGACCCTTTCGATCAGCTATAAGAATCGGGCCAGAGTAATCGACACCGGTGTTCAGAAATGGGAACTCAAGATACGTCCTTTCAGCGGGCAAATTACCCATGATGGGTTGAATTTGCTTTGCATTGTGTCTTGTGCATCGAATGCAAGCATGAACAACTGATTTGGCTAAATTTCTACCACCTAAAGGCCAAAAATGTGTTCTAATATTACACAAAATTAATTGAGCTCCACCGTGTAAGAGTTCTTTATGCTTGCATTCAAACATGATTTTAGTTATGTGATGTCTGGAGCAAATTAAAATAGGATGTTTGATGTCATATGAATAAAATGAATTATTTAATCTTCCTCCAACTCGAATTAAATTGTCCCCATCAATAAAAGGTGTAAGTGATTTTATTCTACTATTTTTTGGTAATGGCTTAGAAGTTTTGAGTAATAAAAATTCATCAGGGAACATTTCCTGCTGTGAAAAACTAAGAAGACGCTGTTGTGATGATTGCAATTCTAATGAGGTCAAAAAATGTTTATTTTTGTTCAATTTGTTTCGACAATTGAATATGAATCTATTAATGTATGCAAAAACTCTTATTAATTTTTTATAATTTGATGATTTATGAATTAATTGATGTAATGAATTATTATTTTGTTGTACTGGGGCCTTAATAACCACATGATGTGCAAGTTCAGGAAGTAAAATGTTATCTAAATTTGGAGTTGAAGGGGTACAAAATTCTGGAGAATGTAAAAAATCAGGACCGCGCCACCAGAGTGCGGAAGCGCTGAGGCACTCAGCATTCACCCCGCGGCTTGCCAAATCACCTGGGTTAAGCTTGGATTGCACATAACTCCATTTCATAGAAACAGTGGTCTCCTTTATCTCATTTACTCTATTTCTAACAAATTGTTTAAGAGAACTTGACTTGGTTGAAAGCCAACCCAAAACTATTGTAGAGTCACACCAAAAATAAGAATCACTAATCTCTAATGTTAAAGAATTTACAACTTTTTTATAGAGTCTTGTTCCTAACAAGGCGCCACATAGCTCTAGTCGAGGTATTGTCGTAGGCTTAAGAGGCGACACCTTGGTTTTTGATGTTAAAAGACACACATGTATAGAGCCACTGGTAGAGATAGTTCTCACGTAAACACACGCACCATAACCACGCTCAGAAGCATCTGTGAAGGTATGAAGTTGCACAATTTTTGGATTATCTTGCAATGTCCAACGTGGTATACGAATCGAATTTAAGTGGCAGAGACAACTGACTATGTTATTAAATTGTTGTTTTATTTCTGGAGATACTTCGTCATCCCAGCTACATTTTTGTTTCCATAAATGTTGTAATAAAATTTTTGCTTGCAAAATGCACGGACCTACTAAGCCTAAAGGATCAAAAACTTGACTAATAAATGAAAGTATGTTGCGTTTTGTGTATTTTTGTTCAAAAGCCCTATTAATGGAAAAATAAAAAGTATCAAGTGAAGTATCCCAATATAATCCTAATGTTTTAGAAGGAGATGAGTCTAAATTCAGAGTTTTGTGTGTACAATCATTGCTAAAATTTAATTTGTCTAAAATTATTGAACTATTTGATTGCCATTTGCGTAATTTAAAATGAGCTGATTCTAAAATAGATTTTACGGTTTTAGCCAATTCAATAGTAGATTCTATAGAGTCTGAACCGCTTAAATAGTCATCAATATAAAAATCGCGCTTAATAGAATGTGAAGCTAAAAGGTTAGATGTTTCATTGGCAAGAGACGCCAGACACTTTGTGGCTAGATATGGAGCTGATGAGGTACCATATGTAACCGTATTAAGAGTGTAAGATTTTAAAGGTTCACTGATATTAAATCTATAAATAATTTGTTGTAGAGAACGTTGTGACTCATGTACTAGGACTCCTCTATAAAACTTTTCTACATCTCCCGCTACTACAAATTTATGCTGGCGAAACCTTAGCAATATCGACATCAGGTCGTCTTGAGTTTTCGGACCTATCATTTGGATGTCGTTAAAGCTCTTACCAGAGGTAGTAACGGCTGATGCATCAAAAACGACACGTAATTTTGAAGTTGTACTTGACTCCCTAATCACTCCATGATGAGGCAAATAATAATTATGTTTATTTGAAAAATGTGAATTTGGAAAATTTAATGTCATATGACCGAGATCAATGTATTCTCTAATAAATTCGTCATAATCATTTTTTAATTTAGGATTTTTCTTAAATTTGTTCTCAAGTGCTAAAAATCTACGTTTAGCTAAAGCGTATGAATCCCCCAAAATGTCTGGTGACTCCTTCAATGGTATTGTAACTACAAATTGACCAGTTGAAGTACGAAAAGTAGTGTTTTTAAATAAATCCTCACAAGCCTTTTCTTCGTGAGAATATGCATGTTTAGAAGAAATGGAGTCCAATTCCCAGAACTTCGATAAGTTGTAATCCAATTCATTATTAGAAATACTATGACAACAAACATTTTGTGTATGATTGTTATAAATGCAACCGGATATAATCCATCCTAGTTTAGAAGAATGCAATTTTGTTTGTGATGAACCAATGTTACAGGTTTCTGAATTTAATACTGCCCAAAATATTTCTGCACCTACCAAGATATCTATAGTAGATGGAATGTTGAATGTGGGGTCAGCTAATTTGAATTCTGGTGGAATTGGTAGATGCTTGATGTTTACGTAAGAACTAGGAAGAGCGTTTGTGATTTTAGGCAAAATATAGCAATCTATATTTGCTTTGAAGTCACCAAAACAAGACTCGAAAAATAGTTCACATACCTGAACGGCGTTTGTTATGTTATTGTTTACTGTAGAAATAGCGGAGTCAGTGCAATGCCTCACCAAACCCAGTTTATGACATAGTTCCTCGGTGATGAAGTTGCAGGTACTTCCGTTATCCAGTAACATCCTTGCTTTGTGAAATTGGCCATCTTTGTCTTTTACACGCACCAAGGCTGTGGATAGTAAAACACAAGAGGCATTAGAAGACAATGAAGTGTTTGATGTAAGGGCTATATTAGAAGTAGAAGATGATGATAATGAATTTTTGTTAACTTTGTCTTTGTGTAAAAGTGTGTTATGTTTAAAATTACAATACTTGCAATTTGATAGTCTGCACCGGTTTTGATGATGACCTGGGCGCAGACAATTGATGCACACTTTGCTTTCATTCACCTTTTTTATGCGTGAATCAACGTCAAGTTTAATAAATGATGGACAAGAAAACAGAAAATGATTTTGTGAACACATAGGACATGAAATATTAATTTTAGAATTGTTATAGTGTTCACTGTTTAAATTTGGTTTGTCTTTTTTAAAAAATGAATTTTTGTTGTTATTCGATAAGTTTGAATGATTTTTATTAATGTAATTTAAATGTTGTGAGTCAAAATTCAAAGTTTCCAATAAATCACATCTATTATTTAAAAATTTTGTAAATTGTTCAAGACTTGGCGAATTACAATTTAAGCTGCCTTTATATTCCTCCCATCTTCGAGCAGTGGCAAGGTCTAACTTTTTTGACATTAGGTATATGACAACTGTATCCCAGTGGTCCACTGCCTCACCGAGTGCAGAAAGCGCTCTTAAATTCTTATGTATAACATCAATCAAGTTCCTAATTTCTGCACTCGATTCAGTTGTTATATTTTTTGTATTAAATAAAGCTTGTAGATGGTTATTAATTAAAAGTCGTGTATTGTCAAACCTGTCAGTTAATAATTGCCATGCGATGGGGTAGTTGTTTGCTGTTATATCTAAACTTTGAATAATGACAGCGGCGCTACCTTTTAAGGCAGCCCGTAAATAATGAAATTTGTGTACCTGTGATATGTTGTTATTGTTATGAATGATAGAAAGATACGTATCCCGAAACTCCAACCATTCCTGGTAGTCTCCACTGAATTGAGGTACACTGATAACCGGTAAATTGAACTTGGGAGCACAATTAACATCTTGTTCGACCGCCATCGATACATCTCGAGAAGCTGGTGGTGACATAACAGTATTCAACAAACAGCGCGCCGAAGCAACAAGACTGTAGAATTGTTCCTCGTATTGAGAACGAACTGTATATTCGTCTTCAACTTTTTCAGACAATGATTCAATTTCCGTCTGTAATGCATCGAATTGATCAAACGTAGTGCTAATCCTCGCAAGCCGACATTCCAGCTCGCATTTCTGTCTTTCGGCGAGTACTTCATGTCCATTAATAAGATTTAAAAAACTCCCGAACGATGTCAATTTAGCTCTTAGACTTCCACGTTTCTTAATTAAATCTTTAATAGAAGCCATTTTATGTTAAAACAAGATTTTGAAACGATAGTATAAACTTTTGAAACGTAATAGTTGAATGAAAACTAGTTTTAGATAAGAATGAACTTGTTGTTATATCATGCACGCGGTGTTATGGCGCCGGCGCAGACACAGACTAGACATGAGTCATGACAATAAACAATCAACATAAATCGTAATAAAAACAATAATGTTTACACGAATTTTGTAAAAATAATGTAAAGAACACGTAGTTATACTTGTTTACAAGTATATTTTTTGCTATTTTAATGTAATTACATAGATAATTACGTATGTATCAGATGATGCAACTTGAAAATTACGAAATGCAATTCGAGGGGAAATTATTGTAAGGAATGAAATTGGAACGAACTCACTCAATTCTGTTTCTTCTTGTCCCCGTAATTAATTTCTTGGCTGCACAATAATTACGTGGCCTTGGTTCGAGTGCCTTATTTTTCAAGAGGTTCCGATTCCAACTCAATATGGCAGCGATGTCTTCGTTCCCGAATTTGCATTTAGGTCGCTTGTTTCGTATTTTGAAGGACCAATGTTCGTGTTAATAACTTGAACTTATCACTCAACTTATGGACTGTATATTATGGTATAATGTAAAATAAGAATAAATTATTACGTTTTAAAATATGGGTTGTTGCGTCCTAGGCCTAGGACGGGAAAAAAGTGAATATGTCGGGAAGTTCCGGTGTTGCTAGCGTCATTCTTGTGTTGCCAGATGACGCGGCTGGAAGACGTCTGGATACTTGTGCTTTGCCCATTAAAATGTAATAACCGTGTATGGTTATTCTAAATCGCGTGGTCGCGTACACTAAGGAATTTGTGAAAAATTCAAGTACCTACCTGTTGCCATTATTGATATACATAGAATAAAAAAGGCCAAAAAATCACGTTTGTTGTATGGGAGCCCTACTTAAATATTATTTTGTTTTTAGTATTTGTTGTTATAGCGGCAACAGAAATATTATATAATCTGTGAAAATTACAACTCTTTAGCTATTACCATTCTCGAGTTACACCCTGGAGACAGACGGACAGACATCGAAGTCTCAGTAATAGGGTGTCGTTTTTTCCCTTTGGGTACGAAACTCTAAAAACAGTCAATTATGTGTAAATGCAAAGCGGCCCCTCCACGTTGGCAAAATCAACATGGACAATGATGGAACAAGACAAGCAATTACGGACAGTAGGGATATTCGTGTATAATAATTATTAATTACTTATGATTAACGTGAATTATACATTCTATAGTGAGCTTCGTAATCATGACGGCAATCGTTGAAAATGGCTTTAACAAAATAAAGCAATGCAATTTACATTTACAAAATTATATCTGAATGTCTGGACATTTAAATGCACTTACAAGAATAACAGATATAAAGGGAATTCACGGGTATAAAATTGTGTTAAGCTTAATTAAAAAGTTTAGCAAGTCTCACCGCGGACTGGAGCGAGCTAAAGTGTTTCAAATTGAATAAATAATTACAAACTAAAGTATAATGCAATGTTTTGTGAGAATTATTGTATACATACGAATCTTAGTATTATTTTTTATTTAATATAGCTCTATCCTTCAATTCAATTCGAATTGAAATATTTTATTTGCCGTGCTGAAAATATTCCACAGTACAATCTTAACACACTTTTCCCACTTAACACAAATCTGTACCACTTGTCATGTCGAATTGAGCCTTTAAATTATTATCTACTTACATAATATTATGTATAGCTGCAGCAGGTAGACACGATGTCTATTACGATTTCTTCCCCCAAAAGGAAACCTGTGACCCAGCTCCTACCCTCGAAAGAGGCTGAGATCGCCTCAAATTTTGGCAAAAATCAGACTTGTTGAATATTTTTTTGAGAAATGAATCATTAGTCATTACCATTCGTATTAACTATCATGCACTCTAATTTATTCAAAACCTAGCCCTCTAGATAAAATCTGCGAAGTATAAGCACCGTTGGATTAGCTATTCCCGTGGGAGAGAGAACTTTGCCACGCCACATAATGAGTTATGAGACCTAGTTTTTGTAGTGCGAGCCGTAGTCTAGCCCGCAATTATACAAAGCAGAACACGCTTTATTTGTATAATAATGTTGATTTTTTATGAGAAACAGAAAAGTAGATAAGCTCTACTTTTTAGCTAACCCATTATTTTCGCTCTACGTTCGCTAAATATAATTTTTTAAGGGCCGGGATACATAAACACGATACGACGTCGTGTCGTACCACGATGCGGCGTCGTTTCAAGATGCGACGTCGCGTCGTCGCGTCGTGGGAATCTACGATGAGCGTCGTAAAAAACTACGTCGCGATATTCGTAACGTGCCATGATACACGGCACGACGTCGCGTCGTAGAAACTCACGATGTGTTCCTGTGTCAGTGCCACGGTTGTTATTCAAAATTCAAAGATGACGGACGTTATTCAGGTCGCTAGTCGAGCAGCGTCCTGTACTCATCCTGGAGGACGCGTCTAGTGCGGTCTATTTCTCGAAATTAACTACGGTCTACGACAATTCACCCTGCATTGTATCGACGGCGTCGTGCCGTGTATCGTGGTATCTAAATGTTTTTTTAAGGGATGTCTACGTCGTCATAGTAGCTTTATGCATGCAAAGTCTCAGCCCGTTCTTTTCTTCCCTTTCTTTCATCCCTTTTTTTGGAAACTTTCATCCCCTATTTTAACTTAAGGGGTAGAATAATTGATCAAAATGCTTTCTTAGCGGACTACGACATAACATCTACTTGCATGCCCAGCCCGATCCGTCGACTGGTTTGGGCTGTGCGTTGATAGATCACTATGTCAGTCAGTTGTTTTTTTTTATCAAATAAGGGGGCAAACGAGCAAAGGGGTTACCTGATGGTAAGCAACTACCGTCGCCCATGGACACTCGCAACATCAGAAGAGCTGCAGGTGCGTTGCCGAGAGCTGGAGGTGCTTTGAGTTAATTTTTTTTTATTTTGTTCCAGGATGCTCAGCCCAGAATCTCCGCATCTATCCTGTGCAGAAGCAGCAGACGGTGCCAGTGGGCAAATCGGTCGTGCTGACTTGCCAGGCGGACGCGCCCGATCCGGCGTTGGTGTCGCAGCCGCAGTGGCGCGACCCTAAAGGACTCATTATAAATGAAGCTGCGTGAGTATATTAGTGTTATATACATGTCGCAGCCAACTAGTTAAATAGCCGTTCAATCAAACAGCTAGGCTTTTGAATCAGCTGTAGTGATGGACATTTGAGCGACTCAAATATTCAAATTATAAGCTAAACGTGTGATTGAATGGCGTTGTTCAGTCAAAGGGTTTTTTGAATGCGAAAGTGTGTCTGTCTGTCTGTTACCTTTTCACGCCCAAACCGCTGAACCGATTTTGCTGGAATTTGGTATAAAGATAGTTTGAGTTCCAGGCAAGGACAAAGGATACTTTTTATCCCTGAAAAATGGTTTCCACGCGATAAACGATTTTCGCTGCTAGGGAGTTGCAAGGGTTATCTAGTAAATTATAATTTTATAAAGAGAAAGTATTGAATTGTTATGGCTCCGTATCCAAAAGGGTGTAAACGGGACCCTTAGATAATTACTAAGACTTCGTTGTCTGTCCGTCTGTCCTTGCATGCTTAAGCTACTCATTATGCACGGTTTCCACGGGATTTGCGTGCCAAGGGAACTATTATTGTCTGTCAATGTAGCAGACGGTGTTCTCTCAGTAGGCAAGTCTGGTGTCTGTCTGGTGTAACCGCGTTGGCACAATAGACAACAAACCAGTAGGCCAACTTCAAACAAACTGACAATTCAACGCTCGTACGTACTACGTCAAATGATGAGGTGGCGGTATCCTCAATTAGCACCATATTCTGCATTGTGATATCGAAGTTTCAAGATACACATACAAGTTACAACGTCTGAATTAACGTCAGTGGGACTTTGGCTAGAGTCTAGACCGAGCTTGCTATCTCGTTCGGAAGATCTTCCTTTGCGGTCTCCACGCATATTTCTAAAGTATACATTTCGGCAACATTTCTAAGTCGGCCTACTGGTCCGTTCTGTCTATTGTGGCATTAGTGTCTCAAGAGACTCATTACAAACGAAGTTGCGTGGAAGCGAGGGCTTATTTATTGTTTTTGTGTTGCAAGATATTGTGTGGGGAATATTGAAGGATGTTAAAGTAAAATGTTTTAATAATATCGACGGAAATAAAAAAGAAACTAGCAGACTAAAAGTTACAATTTAGCTACTTTAATATAGGGTGTAACAAAAGTAAGTTATAATACTTGGGGTGTGTATGTTTCTCTTATGCAGGGCCACTGTAAAAGTAGCAGCGCTGCACTGGAAGAGTTACTTTTTAAATTATTTAGAGGTCAAATTGTTCCACACTGAATTCAACAACGAAATGCCCTAATCACTTAGTAATTAGTTAAACCAATTAGTAATTAGGGCATTCCTTTTAACTTTTATTTTTCTATGAAAACTAAAAGTCAAATGTAACTCTTTAAAGGCTGCTTATTTTACACTATACTCTATTAAAGGGACACATACCCTAAATTTTAAAGTATTATATGGTATTATCAATAATTTATCACTTAGCTTTGTTATACGCTGTGTATTCGATTTTACTTCAGACTGTTTATTTCATAAAAAGTTTAAACTTTTTCTATGCTCTCAAGCATAAACTGGAACTCAGCCGTTTGATTATGCAAGCTGTTGTTTTCGGGCTTATCCGAAATATTCTTCGCCTGTCGAGTGACAGTTCTAAAAGAGTCCATTCAAAATTTGAAATTCGAATACATTCTTCGATAGCTTGCATGTATTCGAGAATATGGCATTTGATTTTTGAAATTCGAAAGGACCGTTCAAATATTATTTTGCCTTTTGCGGCTGCACTCAGATTTAATTTAAGGGATGGGTATTCTAAAAATAAATATATTTTAGACTTAAGTTATCATTAAATGACTCTGGTTGCGGCTGTCAGTTATATTTTGCTATTTTAATTCACTCCTCAAACAGCAAAACTAAATATATTCTCATATACGTCTAACAAACGACTGCTTAAATTTTGGCTAACCAGAAAGAATTCAACGTCGCGTTTGTTTGATATTTTGAAAGAATACCATTTTCTAGCTGTATTATGGCTATACGAGCCTTTGCCCGCGGCTTCGCTCGCGCTAAGAAGTATTATTATATACAAACTTTCACCATATATTTGAACCCCTTGGGGTTAGAATTTATCAAAATCCTTTCTTAGCGGATGCCTACGTTATAACATCTACCTGCATGCCAAATTTCAGCCCGATCCGTCCAGTGGTTTGGGCTGTGCGTTGATAGATCACCATGTTAGTCAGTCACCTTTGAGTTTTATATATATAGAAGATTATTGTAAGCCAATCAAGAAATTCCGTAATGAAAAATACCTAACACCCCAAACTCTGACCGGCACAGCGTTGCCGTGCATCTTCGGCACGGTGTATGTGTTCATGCGACTAGACGTATGCGAATTATAATTGCATAAGTTGATAAAATATGCTATGCAATAGATTTACCCCGTCAGTCCCCGAGTTGCCATACGTTTTTTTTTTCACCAGAGCCGGGACCCGACCAGAGATCTACACGGAGCCGATGCCAGCTAAGCAGCTGCAGCTGCTATACATCTCCTCCATCACGCCAGCGATGGCCGGCAACTACACCTGCGAAGCCACTTACACCAACATGCCTCTTACTGCTAGGGTCGTTTTGGACACTTTTGGTGAGAAACTCGTAAAAATTATAGTATTCTTTTTGATTATAAAAATAATTTAATTTAATAATAATTCAATCAAGGAAGAAAATAAGAGATCTCAATTCTCAATTTAAATTAAAAACTCTACTTACATTGTTCTGAATTTAGCGAAAGAGACGCAACACAACACAACGCAGACTTGTATTGAGTAGGAGCTTGCAAGCATATCAGAATATAGAAATACTAGCTGTCCCGGCAAACGTTGTTTTGCCATTTAAAGTATATTTTCTACATGATCAGTTGATACATGTTTTACCCCCTCTTTTGTTCCCTAAGAGGGTGTGGGGGGGGGGGAAGGTCATACACCAGATGTTAAGTTGAAAAACACAGTTAATACCTAATATGAAGTAAGTCCACTAAAGAAAAAAGTTGTATACAAAATCTGACCCCTCTTTGGTCCCCAGAGAGGGTTGAGAGGGGAGGGGGGGAGGATTTTTATACACCAGATGTTGAGTTGGAAGAAGACAAATATAATATATCTGTGAAAACCGTATGCAAATCGGATCAGTAGCTTTCGTGTTAAAGAAAAAAGTTTGATACAAAATCTGACCCCCTCTTTTGTCCCCTTAGAGGGGTGGGGGGAAAAAAATTTATACACCATATGTTAAGTTGGAAGAAGATAAATATATCTGCGAAAACCACATTCAAATCGGATCAGTATTTTGCGTGTGATGCTGGAACAAACATACAGACAGACAGAAAGAGTGACAGACAGACAGACAGACAAAAAACTAACCACATTTTTGGTTTCTATAGCGATGTAGTGACAAAGGTGTAAATTCGGGTGTCATTTCATATCTTTTATGTACAGAATTTTCATTTCTTCAACAGAATATTGTCTTCCCCGCACGCGCTTTGGTGACGCCCACTATCGTAATATTTTAATTTCGCCATAATTTCAAAACCAAACGTCCAATTTTAATCATTCAAAGACCAAATATTATCTACATAAACTGTACTTAGTGATAAAAGAATTTATTTTGATAAGGATTAATAGTGTGAGTAAACTATATCCATTTTATTGTAGTCCAAAAAAAATTCAGGATTTTTAAATAAATAAATGGTTATTGTGCCTCACTCGACATAGATAGGTATAGTGTGTCGCGGACTTTTTTGTAGATATTTATAAGATCTACAATTACTTAGAACATTTTATGGTTCTATCTTTTATAGTTTAGGCAGCGTACGCAAAATAAGTAACTTTTCTAGCAGATTTTTTACACCTTGCGTCCGAAAAACTCAAATATCTTACGGAACCCTACTTTTTTCCAAAATAAAATGTAGCCTATGTTCAGCAGAAATAATGTAAGATTCCAATAGCAAAAGAATTTTTCAAATCGGTCCAGTAGTTTCGGAGCCTATTCGACTCAAACAAACAAACAAACAAACAAACAAACAAAAAATCAAATCTTTCCTCTTTATAATAGTAGTATAGAAATAAGACTCTTGGCACATGATGTAAAAAAACAATAAAACTATGCACCAAGTAACTTTTCTCGTGAAGAGTCAAATAACATGAATACAGCAGAATTATCCCAAAAAACTTTAACGCACCCGCAGCTCATCTAATGTTGCGAGGGTCCATGGATGACGGTAGTTGCTTTCCTTCAGGTGACCCGTTTGCCCTCTTATTTTATATATAAAAAAAAAACATTTACACATCTTGGATAGCAGCAGTGTAATTTGAATTTATTTTCAGTGGCGATAACATGGACGAACGCGAACGAAAACCAATATGCAACCAAGGGAAAGGACTTCAAAGTAATGTGCGAAGTGACTGCCGAGCCTGCACCATCTGTTGATTGGTTCAAGGAGGGAACTCCTGTAAGTACATTTGCATTAATCTTAAGTTTGGGATTAAAATTGCTACGGTTTTAATCCAACACTTAAGCTTTTATTGTTTCAATTAAATGTAGTTGATATTGTTAAATGTGTAGTTGGTATTCCATATGTGGCTTTAAAACTATTTCTCACGACACATTACAGCAATAAATTGTAAAAGTTTTTAGAACTTTGGATACCGTCGATGTCGATTACAAATTGCGACAGGATTAATGAAAAAGTTTTGTAGTGGTGACTGGTGACATTCATGTATAACTGACTTCCAAAAAGGAGGAGGTTCTTGGTTTAGATGTATATATTATTGTTTATTATCAAGCTAATCACTTGTTTTCTAACGTTACTTATTGGCGGATGGGGGATTAATTAAAATGCAGATTTTTTACTCCAGCTTACTTTACAAATTATTGGATTCAAACAGAGTGTTCCAAAACTAAGTGATAAATGATAATACTTTAGAGTCTGTATGTGTTCCTTGTAGAGAGACACACCCTAAAGTATTATCACCTAGTTTTGTTACACCCTGTATTTCATAAAAGCGATAAAAAGCGTGACGAGCCTGCCTGTGTCCAAATCTGCTTACCTCTATAATGCCCTTTGTAATGATTTACCTTTATATTGAATAAACATTTTTGTTCCAGATTTTAACAGGCGGGAGATACGTCATCCACGCGAATGGTTTGCTCATTAAAAACGTGCAGGAAAGTGACGACGGGACTTACACGTGTCGCGCCGTGGTTATACAGACTGGTGAACTCGCTGAGAGGAATATCAAACTTGAGGTGACATTCTAATGATGAGATTTTAATTACAATCGATGTGTTATGATTTATGAAATGTGTATGAAACGGTATTAATGACAGACATAAGTGACGTAATATAGCAAGTACAGATCGCAACAATATCACTAACAAAAAACCCCCAAATTAAATTTCCGACTTAGCCAAACACACTACGAAAAACATAATTCCCACTATCTTTTTATTTATTGTTATGTCTATTTCGTAGGTTTATACTGCACCGGAGATGGAGGAACGCGAAACCAGAGTTGAAATAAAAGAAGGGGAATCCGCCGCAATTACTTGTAAAGCTAGGGGAAAGCCGCCACCGACATATTCCTGGATTAAAGCTTCAACTCGGGAGGTATTATAAAATATATTTTATTAGGAAATGCTACAAGCTTAATTCGTTTTATCTTTGTAGCCTGGTATTATATCAAACGTTTATTGCCTCAATAAATTGGGGATTTATACGGGATATTCGATTTTTGAAATATTTTATAACAGCGAAAGCCTATCGCTATCTTTTTACTTGCTCCTTTTTTGCTCTTTGTAAACACTGAATTATTAATTTCTCGTCGCTGGCATCGTTATTGAATTTCATTTTCCATCTCCAGAATTTAGGAACTACGTCACGGTTCGGCGTAAACGAAATTACTGGGCTGCTAACTTTCGATAGAGTGGAGGCGGGCGATTATGGAAAATACATATGTAGCGCTGTAAACCAAGCCGGTCACAATGAAACCGAGATAGAAGTTGAGGTGCTAGTCAGACCTAAAATATTCGAGTTGTTCAACGTTACTGCCGCCGAAAATACTGAAGGCAGATTGGAATGTAAAGCGAGTGGACGGCCCGCTCCGAGAATTAGTTTTAGAAAACTGAGCAGCCAAAATCGTTTCTTGAACGGACCTAACGATGATCAAAGGTAATGTAAAAGAAAAGGACATAAAAGATGTCAATTACAACGACGTTAATAACTTTCTTTCACATAATATAAAAAGCACCAATGGCATAACTTTCGTAACTTATAATATTTATTGTTTACTTTTAGAATTACCGTTGAAACAAGCACTCGTCAAACTGGTGATCAGATGCAGTCTTCGGGAATAATATCTATATCCAAACTAAACAGGACAGATGATGGACTTTATGAGTGTGTAGCCGAAAATGAAGGTAATTTTTATTCAGTTCGTCAAACAGTGCCTGTTATTGTAATTTTGAAGGTAATTTTAAACAAAATTGTATTGTTTCAACCAGGTGGTGAAGCGAGAAAGAACGGACATCTGACTGTACAGTTCAAACCAACTTTCGAACACATGACCAATGTGCCCATATGGAGCTGGAACGCTCAACCAGTGAATATCAGTTGCGTGGCTGAGAGTATCCCGAATGCTACGATCAAATGGAAGTAAGTTTAAGATTTATTAGAGGTACATTTTAATAAGATTTATATATTTAAGCTTAAGGTAAGAGGTTAATTGGCTTTGCCTAAGTGAATTACTACAGAAACAAAAGAATAAAGTTCATTAAGAATAAATTACTAACCTAACCAAACCAATGTTTTTGTAGGTTCCACGAATACGATCTAGTTGAATCACCACATGTTAGGATCTATGGCTCAGGGCCTGTAAGTTATGTGACAGTAACTCCAGTGGAACGAAGCTTGTATGGAGTATACAAATGCATAGCAACCAACACTCTTGGTGAGGCCGAGCATACTATACAATTGAGAGAAGCTTTTGCTCCAGGGCCTGTTGTTCAGGTAAGTGCCGTAATTGCCTGATATTGATGTATGATTTTTATTATTCAAAAATAATTAAAAATACATAATGATTAAAAACATTTACAGGCAAGACAAGAAACAACTACTGCAACGTCAGTGTCCTTTAATATCGTTGGTCCTGCTGAGGAAATGGGACCGCCTATCTTAGCTTATACCACACAATACAAAGAAAACGCTAACTTCGATTGGAATCTTGCGATGAATAGAACTTGGTCCGTCAATTCGCCTTATATTATTGAAAATTTAAAGCCTATGTACACTTACGACTTTAGATTTGCAGCTGTAAACCAAGTTGGTGTTGGTACTTGGGGTGCACCTCTTACAGTTATTATGCCTAAACGGTGAGTATGCGAAAATACAAAAATAAACCCCATTTTGCTTTTGATCTAATCAGTTTCTATATATGATGTTTATATTTATTTAGATCACCTCCCGAGCAACCAAAATGGCGTGAATCTATTAGCTCTGAATCTCTTATCCATGGAAAATATGCTGATAGATACGAATTGCAATGGAAGGTACCTGCCCATAATGGTGAACCTATCGACATGTATGAAGTCAGTTATTGCCCTGTAAGTATCAATTATCTTTATCTATTGACAATAATTAATTAATCATAATTAAAGTTTGTAAAATAAAACAAAAAATCAAATTTTGTTATCAATTTCAATGTTTTCTCTTTGTCATAGGTGCTAAAAGTAAGCGGCGAATGGCGAGTAGCCCAAGAGTCAGAATGTATGGTAGATGAGCTTAAATCTTACGAAGCGATAAGCTACGAAGTTCATGGCTTACGTCCCGATACACGATACCGTATGCACGTGCGTGCTCATAACGTACTCGGCTACTCTTTACCAGCTCAACTGTACGTCCAAACTGCCCTCGGTGAGTACAACCAAGAGCGTAATGAGATACCGCTACGCGCTGGTTTCTACGACGTTTACACTGCACCCGAACCAAACACATCCTCAGCGTACGCCACTAAAAGTCTTTGTGTTTTGATTTCATTCTCCTTAGTGACTGTATTTTTGTGATCATCGTTTATTTTTTTGTCAAACGCTTCTTGTAATATATCTTAATTTGTCATGTTGTTTTAGCTCACATCTTTAGATATTATGTTATAATGCTTTTAGGGGGCTATTATAATTTTAATAATTTTGTCATTGTACTTCTCACTTTCTTCGGCAAACTAGCCCTTGCTAAAATTTGATGTACGTCCTAAGTTTGTTCCGTCATATTATCAAATCATGTAAATTACACCATTTTAAGACTCCATAGCCTAATTTCATTCGTTGGCTTTATAAGAATATCAATATTTTGTAAACCACATGTTGCCAAATGAGAATTTAAGCTATAAGGTCTTTCTAAAAGTACAAATTCGTCATTATTAACACGACCATAATAATTTTAAATTGGTTTTAATTTGATGCATGATTTTTCTTACATTTAATTTCTTATTTAGATTCAGCATTATTAGAATTAAGAGTTTAGCATTTACGTTCAAGTTATTTTTAATTATTATAATGGTAAGTTTAATTGCTTATTATTTGTTTGTCATTATTTTCATACTTACGATTAATAAATTTTTGTATTGCTAATATTTAAAATATATATGTATTTATGCATATAATATTTTCTAGGTAACCCAAATGGAAGTCCAGGAATATTTAATTGGGCTTCAACAATTATGGATATCGCTATCGCAATATTTTTAATACATATATGTAAATAAGTAAATGTATAAAAATATCCTAAGTCCAAAGATGACTGTTACTTTAGGCACTTTTGTGATAAATTTATTACTGTAAATAGCTATCGTAGTCTTTGTCCTATAATATACAGGATACCATCACAATAAGAATTTACAAACATAACTTTGTAGGTAACGAAGTTTCTAATGTTTAGGCTGTTGTGTCTACTTCATTAGGATATTGTTTTATCGATGTTGCAATTTTAATACTAGTAGATAGGGTGTTGGCTGAGTAATGAGTATTCACTGCCAAAACATGTTGATAATAAAACTGCATTTTAAATGTGTACGAATTTTTGAGGACTATACCATAATTCAATTTCTAGATATTGTATTAAAGTGTTTCTCGACGATTGATAAATTTATAATAAAAAATGATGGTGATCGTCCAAGTTTTTAAAACGACATTCTTAAATGTATTACGTGTAAGTTAGGTAGGAAATGAATGTGTCAAGAAAATTGTGGTTTCATCGAAGTGGACATTGACCAATGTGAAAAAATAAATGATTAAAAATGCAAAGTGTTATTTAAATACTAGAACCAATAAGAAAATAACTTGATTTAATTTTAAATGAATCAAGACTATGTTAATAAGTTATTGATAATGTTCTAATAGAAAATTGTAGTCTTTATTCATTTTTACGAAGATGTCCCTTACCTTACCGATGCCATAAGTCCTTGTATAGAAAAGCTGTCAAGATGCTTATCAGGAGAGTTAATTATCCCCTTGAATGTTGACCATGACAGTGTGTTTGTGACACCCTTAATGAATAATGGGTAATTATATTTTCTATTAATAATGTTTAGACACTTTGCTGCCTTCTGAATGAACTAATTTCACTGCATGCAACGACTTTATAGCTCTATGTACACCCTTCCTCAAGACAACGAAAGTCCGCATGTTGCGTCTGCATTAACCCATAGAAATAGATGAAATCATGTCAAATGTTTAGCTATCCATATACTTACCGGCCCTACCATAGAATTGCGATAGCATGATAGAATTTCCGTTTTTCGATGTGTATTTTCATGAACAAAATCCTTTGAGAGGGAATTCAGATTTCCTTTAGTGGAACTCGGTTTGTAGTTTGAATATTTTATCAATATTATGTTTAGAGTATACAAACTTTTATTGTAAATTCAAACTACAAATGTTTAGTACAATTTTAAAGTGGGTGATGGTCATTAGTTTATTTCTGATGTATAGCGATTAGTTATATTTTATAGTTCAAAATTACGCTTTTATTTAAGTACTCGTATATTTTTGTCATGGGGTTTGAACATTTATGTTGCGTTCATTCGAATAATTTGGAATGTTTGCATCTTGACAACTTTTTTCTCTACTTCTCATTTTAGGATTTATGCATCATTTGTTTTGCTCTCATCGTTCGTTGTCGTTTCATTTCCTTTCAAACCCCATTTCATTGTAAAAGAGGGCTTTCGTTATTACAAATTTATATTATACGATATCATATGGAAACGAATGAGTATCGGTGATTGGGTGTACGTTGAATATTCAGAAAGCACTCCCTCTTCACGATCGATCGTAACAAGTGTCTTTATTTCTGCGCCGCTTGTTGCAATAATATTTCAAGACGATTTGAATATAACAGACATTTATTACGATCGTTTCATATCACTAAACATCTTTGTGCTTATATCTTACGATGCATAAAATAACTTTATTGAGCAGTAAATAATAAATTTTCAATGACTAATACACGTTCGCTCACGCTATAACATTTACTGCTCATAACGATATCTTCGTTACCCTAATTGTGTAAATTTCCGCAGGAGTGGAGCGATCTGGATTTGCGCCTCCTCAAGTGTTATCGAGCGCAGCGATTATTGGATTAGCTGTGACGGGCGTGTTCATCTGCCTGATCATTGTCGATCTGTTGCTGCTATGCTTCAGACGGCAGGGCGTCATTGCGACGATCTGTGGCAAGCGAGCCAAGAAGCACAACGACGACGAAGCGAAACTCGGCAGGTAATTTCCACAACTTTTTAAATTAAAATATATCATTTTTAATACATTTTTCATATCATCGACATTATCGAATGCAAGTGAATGTTCATTATCTACGTCCGTTATACCTGCTCCTACCTCAGTACTTAGTGTCGATGAGAGATGTTTCTGCCCGCTAGTCTGTACGGTTGGCGCTTCCCGCTCCCTTATTGCAGCACGAAGCCGCGCGCGCCGCCGTCCCCCGCGCCCCTGCCCCCGCCGGTCAAGCTCGTGCCGACTCCGACGTAAGGCAACACAACAGCCTGCATGCTTTGTTTGTGCGGTTGCTAAACCCCTAGAGGCTAGAGGTAGAACCGAGCAAGATGTTGAAAATGTATTTGCAATCGCTTGACGATTTGCGGTGTGCGGAATGTGATTTTTAGAACATCCTGAGAGCTTAGTCAGTGCATTCGTCAGTTTTAATACCGAAGTTAGGATGTCAAAAATTAATGGTATTTAAATTTGACATAACATGACGCATCGCCAAGTATCATAGCGCTAGCGATGCGTCAAATTCCTTGCATTTTTGACATCTAACTTTGTTCATGAAAACGGTGATTACATTTTGACTGGGGGCCTGATGGATAAAATACAAATTATTTCTTTATTGTGTTGTGTCTTATCAAGCATAGTGAAATCAAGAGTGATCATCGATAAGTTAATTTCAGTAGTTAATTGCTTCTTGTTAATGACATATCGTTGCGTTTGAATGGAGACGTTGATTGATTGATACCTAAATAATAATTATTAGCGTAGATTAATTGCTTGCTAATATCGGCGTTTTCTTTGTGCCTTTTGCCAAATAAATAATTTAATGTCTTGTAAAGATGGTGGCTATTAAAGGATATCACTTTAATGTGGTATACAATATTTTGACGTAGTTTTAAAAATTATTCAATACTGTTTTGTGTGATTTTTTATTCAGCGGTTAAAGTTTAAAAATAAATACATTTTTACATCTTGCATTTCGGGTTCAAAAGAAATCTCTTCGCTGGGGCTCCTTCTGTAAATAAAAGATGCGGCTTGCGATAGCCTCTGTAAATATGGCGATTTCGTATGTGGACTTAGTTAGACGATTAATTTACTTTAGTAGATTGATGCTTTGGCGGTAAGCGACGATATGGGTGGAAAGGTAAAGTAGTTTTGTTGAAAGAATTGATATCTGGAACATCTCTTGCGACGACTTGTCACACCCTGTGGCCTGTATAATACTACCAGCCCCCGTATACAAGTGGCAAAACGCTAACGCTAACGCTACAAAATGTATGGATTTGACATTCGTATTCGCTAGCGAAGCGTTGACTTATGTCAAATCGCATACATTTTGTAGTGCTAGCGCGCGTTAGCGTTAGCACTTTGCCACTTGTCTACAGGCCCAGAGAAGTTAATTCGTAGGCACATGGCGGACCTATGTAATTTGGTATATCTAGAGACTATAATATTTTCCTAGACTAGGGAAAATATTGGTATACTATTTCCTAGACTAGGGAATATATTGGATATGGTATATCAAACCCAGCCGAAAGATCACGACTAACATTGAATTGGGATAGCCCGTCAGAATGACTTAGGGCCTGATCACACTTATCAAGACAGTGCACTCGGCCGAGCACATTCACATTAAACATGCCCAGTGCTTGGCTGAGAGCACTGACACTTTATTCGGTAGGTGAAGGTAATCAGGCTCTTAGGTCCGCTATGCTGCCTATGATTTTTTTTCACTACTAATAACAAAATTGTCTTTCCACGCTGCTCATCACCGGTCACTTAGCTATGTCCCAACAACACCCGTGTAAGATATAGCATTTATACGATGTTTAAAATTTTGTAGTATTTTCCTTTATTTTACACTCCCATAGATATGAAATAAGATTCCTAAATGGCCCTATATAAGTAGTCGGATATCGATCGAAGTAGTCGGATTGAGCACAGGCCAACCTGATAAGACTCATGCACACACTTGGGTATGCATAGAATGAATCCGATCATATTGGCCTGCGTCATTTCGATCGGATTCGATCGGCCTATGTATGGGAGCCTTATTCATTGATTTTCCATCAAGTAATTAATATGTACTTACTTACTTATTTGTATTTGTTCCAAAGTACTTATATGGTATTATTATTATATAATATAATAATCATCTCGTTATTCGTATAAATTATCTTATTTCGTATCTAATATTTAGTTTGTTCGATGTTTCATCAGTATTTATAATAATAATCATCATAATTATTAGAACATACGTATTGTAATTGTATTTAAATTCTTAAAGATCATCATATCATATCACTTTAAAATTTATTCAGTTTTTTTTAAATATACATAAAACCATCGAACTTTCTCAAAGCTTATTTGCAAACCTCATTTCGCACAATAGAACTTGTAATATAGTAGGTTATAGGTTACCTGTATATAGCGGTAAAACATTTTAGCGTCCAAGTAATACTTGACGTTTATTTCAGGGATGAGAAGGAACCTTTGAAGGATACGGCCGAGGACGCTCTGAAAAGGAACTCTTCAGTGGAATTCGACGGGCGTCGAGTGTACGCCACGAGCGGAGGACCGATTATTGGCAAAAATTCTGCCGTGTAGAGTTCCTGAGATTGTATTGACCAATTCGCGTGATTTTATTTTGGTGCACAGGCGATTGGGAGTAAAACAGTATCGAGATTCTTCGTGATCCAACATTAATTTAACTTTGATCCTATTTCTATTCTTATAAATAGCAATGTGAAGTTGCCTCGTATACGTGAAACAAATGACAATGGACTGATTTTTGAAGTTTTGACCAATCAAGACGCGTTATACGTTTGACATTGACAGGCTTCAATCATTATTATCTAAGCTGCATCGAAACTGTGTCGAAGCTATGTTAATGGGGATTTATATTGCAGAATCGAGGTACTCACGTGAATTGGCCAGCGAACGAGCGAGTTATGTGTGCTTGTTGTATTTGTGACTGCGACCAGTATTGTAACTGCCAAACGTAACCTTAAGTATGTAATCGGCTTACTGCGGCTTTGTGACAGACTGACGTCACCGTCTTATGCGGCCTCTACACGTTGGCCATGATGGACAAAGGGATTACGAACCTTCTTACGAGTCTTTAATTGTCCATGATCGTCTTTTGGTCAAATCAGACCGCAACGCGACGCGTAGATGCATTTGAAAATTTCCATGGACTTGACAAACTTCAACTGCGTGCGACGTCATGCAAATATTATGTCAATTCAATACAAATGTAGAAATTAGTGTTGCAACAGAACTCTGTTTCCGTTTCCGCAACTGCGGAAGTTCCGCATGATTTTTCACTTCCGTTTCCGCTTCTGGTTCCGCAAACTTTATAACAGATCTCAGAACGGAAGCGGGGAGAGAGCGATGACGAGCGGTGCAGCAGACGCGACGGCGGCACGGCGCGCGGGGGCGGTTGCGGGGTCACGCGTGGACGAAATACGAATGTACACGATCGTCCAGGCACGCATGCTGCCGATAATTGCCGAATCCCTTCCGGGGAGGGGCGCGCGCGGTAAACAAACGACAAACATGTCACAACGAGTTCGTTTACTGAGTTATTGTTTTTATTTCACTATGCGCATCTCCGCGCCCCGTGACTTTGAGTAGTGACATTTTCAGTTGTCTGCGGCCAAGTTACTGTTTATAAAATATAACTTGCCGCTTTTTAATTTTGAATATTAAACTAAGTATTAAAGTACAAATTTAATAAAAAAAATTAAAATGCAAAATTGTGATTTTTTTTCATAGTGTTAACGCTTCCGTTTCCGTTTCCGTTTCCGCTTCCGCTTCTGTTAAGATTTACTTTTGACATCTGTTTCCGTTTCTGCTTCCGTTATGCCAGTTCCGTTGCAACACTAGTAGAAATGCATCTACGCGTCGCGTTGCGGTCTGAATTGACCCTTTGACTTTAGACAGCGAGCGTATTGATCATTCATCAATCATGGTCATCTATCATGGCTCAATGTGATAGGCCTTTATGTAAATAACTTTTGAAGCACTGGGAGATTTTTTACCTTCCAGTTAAAATATATGTAGATCAGATTTGAAGACGACCTCAGTAGTAGTTCTGTTTACTCTGTCAGTAGTGTGGTCGTTTGATTGCATTGGCGACTCTACAAATATTTTGACTGAGATTTTCATAAAATTAAAAAATAATAACAATATTATAGCTACACCATTAAACACAATTTTCAGCACTTAAAATCTACAACTTAAAAGCTCAACCACTTCGCTTCGTAAGGTACAAACTGTGCCTTCTAGGATAGGGTATCATACAGAGGGTATTTTAGCTTAGAACAAATTGTAAATATATTCATAATTTAAAGTCACAAATTCTATCACATCCCAGGTAATCTCATTTTTTCAATCTAGTTTGAGTGTTTGGGAAGAGTTATGTAAAGACCTTCATTTATACGGAGAGGTCGGGATCGAAATTCGAATCCAGTCGAACTGATCGCAGATCAAACTGGTTGGCAGGGTGATTAAATCTTACGACAGCAATGCAAATGGCGAAAATATTACAATATCTTCTGTGTGTCAGAAATAATGTAAGCCAAATTTTTGATACCTAGCAGATGTATTTTTTTCTGTCGATTACCTGTTGCATTTCTGTTGCAAGAATTACAATATAATAATATCACTCTGCGGACTTATTTTGTGCATTCCCCATGTGTATTTACGAGTTCGGTTCGGACTGATTGCAGTTCGACCGGACCCGATCGGGCTCACCGTACACGAGGGCCTTAAGGAATCATTAAAACTATTTTACTATAATATTACTTTTAGTTTTGTAGAGATACTAGGTCTTTTGTGTCAAATGTTAGTTAATTTATTATGAATGTTCCGTTTATGTAAGAACCTATTGTAAATAAATTAATTATAACCCTGTAAATATATAATTTTAATCGAATTATTGCATTTAGTTGTACCGTAGTGATGTATGAATTATATTCGATGGTAGTTTTCGATTTTGTAATCAAATACGCACTTATGTTTGTATGTGACATTGTATGTTATTCTGTTAAAGTATGTTTGAGAGCATAGATAATATATATTTTGCTAGTGCATCATAAATATTGCATTGATTTGCAGAAATCATTACACACATGACAAGACATAATCACATTAAAATAGGATCATGATATTATCACAAAATGGGATCAAAATAACAAAACACGTACTCAGTGTATTTGGGCCTCATATCGATTTTTTAGAAAAAAACTTCTGTAGCGGCGTTGTGTTCATTATTTTTAACGGGCAAGCCTGACGTGAGATTTACATTATTTTCCTATTTACTGATCGAAAATTCATAAGACAGAGGATAGAGTAGCCGGCGCTGCGTAGAAAAAATAACAATTTTTACGAATAAAACAGCATCATGTATTTTTACAATGATATGTCTAGAGCAATACAAGAAATTGTATTGTATTTAATATTTATATACTAACCCTTTACAGAATATATTTTATAGCCACCGACTAAGTAACATGACATGACAAGGGTAGCTTATTTTACTACACAACTCTATGATATACGGAGTATAATATCTTATATTTCCTATATTGAAAATATAATCACGTTTTACTATATGAATAAAGCTTACAATCATAATTATTAGGCTTCTCTACTTAATCTCTACATGCAATGCAAGTCATATTTAAATCATTTCCGGATCAAATCTTGAAAATTTATAAGCTTTTTAGGATATTTATATTATATACTGGTAATTATAACTTTCGTGGTTTTATATACAAGAAAACAAAGATATTTGTTATCATAAGTATGCTTTAAAAGTAATAGTTTTAAGTATAACCTATATTGAAGCTTAAGAATTGTGCATAAATGTATTTTTATGTATGTCTGAGAAATGGTGATGAATGCGCATTTTTTATCAAAAATAAATGTCTTATTTAAATGCAATCTTTCATTCACTTCCTAGCTTCCTACTGAATCACACGACAAAAAATATTATGAGAATTGAATGATATATTTTGTAATAGGTAGATAGAATATACAGTTTACAAAATTTATGATAATTATCACGTCATATTGTCATAAATCAATGATCTATACATATTAAGTATTTATTCATGACAAAATACGTTCTCCTATACTCTTCTAACCGATCTTAAATTTATACCCGCACAATGACTTTCGAATAATGTTATGACACAAATCACAGTATCATTATAAATGATTTAGCCTATTAGATGGAACGCAATAAAAAGCTATTTATCCTTGTTAGCGGAACAAAAAGGCGGCATGTATTGAGGCGAGCTTTTTAATCGCGATGTAAGCTTTTGTGGGGCTGCGCGTGAGCACACCCTTTATATAACTGTATCGCAAATGTTACGCAACACTATGGATTTGTTCGCTAGTGATGTAACTTTTCGATAAATTTTAATCGATATCCTCAACCTTTTGTGTGATTTTGTAATTTTTTCATCAATTATTGTTGAAATTGTAATGTAATATTTGTGGATAAAAAAATTAAGTTTTACAATATATTTTATGCTTTGAGCCATCCGAAAAAGCCCCAAATTAAAGGTTGATTTTTCACTACCCCATCGTTAGCAATCCAAATATTGGCAACATGTTTTCAAAAATATCAATTTAATAAAAATGATTTTGTATGGGACCACCTTTGGAAGTGCCAATAATTATGGGGTAAATTATAACCTCACATTGTTTTAAAATGAGTCGCATTTAAAGCTAATTTCTAAAACTTTTATTATACAAAAAGTCCTTTGAATATTTTATCAAACACGGTCGTTAAAAAAATATTTATCATATTTTGTCAGCTTTCACACAATGTTAAACATTATTTCTGTGACATTATTTAACGTTTGTCAAATGTTAAATAATGATAAACATTGTTTGTAATAAAATGTAATTAAGGCTAAATGGAACAGTAACGCTTTAAAACAAATACAGTCCAAAAACAAAATTTACAGTTCCCTTTATCTATAAAGTTGCATTCATAGAAACGCAAATTGTAACAAAAAGCAAGTAATGAAATTTATTTTGCAGCTCAATTCGGAATTCCGTTCGAAAACTATCGATGTTTTGTGCATCACTATCGGCAGTCAAGCTGCGGTTAAATTCGTTTTGGACAATGACACACCCTGTATAATTTATGTATTGGGCTTTTCTATACAGGGGGAGCTTACGTGCCGTATCTCGGGCTTCTGAGTTATGAAGCCCTCCTAGTGGCCGTGCGGAAGAAATTATAGACGTGTTGATAAAACTGATATTGCACACAAAGAGTAATAGAAAACGGTTCGAAGGGAGAAAAGAACTTTGATATATTATAGACTTGTGTTGTATTAATATCGATTAAGTCTATGAATAATTATTTTTAGTATGAATAATGAATATGTTATTAAAATATGTATAGAAACAAAAATTAGAAGCAAATTAAAGTTACATAATAACTCAATTTTTCTCTTTACTTCTCTAACGGTGACGTAGCCAGGCATGGGACGAGTCATCAAAGTTCAAACTGCAAAATAAATGTCCTTAAAGAGTTTGTATAAAAATTTTGTGACTATTTGCTTATTTATAGCCATTGTTACTTTGTGGCTTACTAGATAATTAAAACTATAAAAATATTTTGAACTTAGCCTATACTTAGCCCTTATACATAACATGATTACGTATGAAAAAGATTTAGCACAATATTCGTAATTTTATTATTTATTTTTTAACCAAAATAATCTTAATAAAAATCTTAATAGAGCAAATATTAATTAAAATGAACACCCTAAAATCACATCCCTTAAGTTAATGAATATCGACACTCAATATTGTCCTAGGGAAATATCAAAATCGTAAAACTAATTTCGCCCTAAACGCCCTACCTTAAGCCCTTATTGGTTATCGGCCCAACAATTAGGGCCCGCCACGCGCTGGGGCTTACGACCGCCCTTTTAAATAATTATTTCGGTAGCAGATGACAGGGATTAGGAATGAATACGCCCCTGAATGGGCACCCAGTGGGCCGCTGGATGAAGCTATATGTAAAAAGTGGCATCAGTTCACTAATCCTTTACTTTTGATGTCGCTGTACAGATAAAAAAAGTATCAGAGATACTTAATTACAAACAAGGGGGAGAGATTTCTTTAAATGTCATGATACTTTATTTGATTTGTCAACAATATTTAAGCTTTATTAAAATATAGGTAGGTACCTACTTTTTATTTTTATTCAGCTTAAATTAAATTACACTACGAACATTCTATTCACTTTTAAAGACGCAGAAGTTATATATTTTGAATTTTAAGATTTTCAGCGACTTTCTTATAGATCTCCAATCTCCATAGATTGGAGATCTATAATGATAAATAATAAATGTAAGTAAGCGGGAAAATAAACAGTCATGCATTATTCTAAAGATTTGCCTTGATTCTAAGGAATTTACAAGGGTTCAACTTTTCAGAAGCATTGTAAATTGGTTATGTAAAACGTCAAACGCACTATTAATAAAAGGAGTAAACTTCCGTCACAAAACTATTACTTATTGGCATACATTATTAAAATAAAGGTTCGAGTGAACTGTGAAGTGCTAATAACTATAGGAGTGGCAATGACGGGTGCTTACCCTATCGAGTTTAGAAGTGGGTAAACAATGGACGATATTAGGAAAAACTTAATCATTTCTACTTCTTTATTTAGAAAGCTATGGACAAGGCATTACTTTGTAAATATTGCAAAGGAAGTTAAGTTTGTAAAGATGATCCAAGAGTAGGAGGATGGGCACGTAGGCCGTAGCCTCTTTCTCTTGGAGCATCTTACTCTTGTCAGTTAGGTTAGGTGTAGTTAATAGAATCAGGTGTTACTTTGCGGAAATCCACAGCTTAAAATTTAGTATGTTATTATTTTTAGCAATATTTCGCGAAATAAACCCCTACCTGTAAGTAAATGAGTGAGTGTACGCATACTGCATAAACATGCTGGCAATACTAATAATAATAGCATACTAAATTGTTTTTAGGTTATGTGTAACCAAAGAAATCATCTGCGACATACCTATGTATATTATGTTACAATTTACAACGTAGGTAGCAGATTTAGGCCCGTATAAATAGTCAGGTACTTAAGATGCGACCCGGTCTCAAGACGCGGTTCGGCTCTATGGTTGGTCCAAATTTTGACAGCCAACCAATCACAGAGCCTGGGCTTGTACCACGAAACCGTTTTGAGACTCATACAATCGAACGAGAATGCCGCATCCTACTCTAACGTGAAATGACGTTGCTAGAGCATTAAGATCGGCATTTTCGTCCGAATGTTTGAGTCTCAAAACCATTTCGTGGTAGGCCTACAGAACCGTGTCTTGAAACCGAGATGCATCTTGATATTGGCTATTTATACGGGCCTTAAATAGCAAGCAGACGATCGAACTTGGTTCAATCACCACGAACATGGTGCGCTCTGAGTTGCGACTCGAAGTTTCGATCGTCTGTTTGTAGTATTAGAACGCGGGAATTGAATCCACGACCTCCAAGTTAAGATCCACGCTCTGAGCCCCAGTGGCTTTAGTCCACAGAGTCGTCTACATGATGTATCATACCCGCACCGTGCCCTATCAATGCAGTCAGCTATTGACGGCCGGCACCATCCATCACCTCCACCCCTTGCAATTGTGTTATTAACATTACCCAATATTTGGACTGTTTATCTTCAAAAGTATAACAAAATGGTGAATGCCGTTTCTATAGCTTTTAAAATGCAGAATTTTCCGAGCGAATTTCTGCACAACGGAGTTGCGACCAACAACTAAGTATTATATAATAAAATAAATTGAAATTACTACCTGTCTGTCTTTCTCTAATAATAATTTAAAATATGAAGCTGCTACGTAGCTCTCATCATTGGTCAAATCGGAGCTTATTGCTTAAAATTCAATTCAATCGAGTATTTGACCTATTCATTATTCAGCAATTCAGACATTTTCCGCCGGCATTTATACGATCTGACAAAAGGTAATAAATGGTTCTTGCACCGATTTCAGTAGCCGGTTCCATTGAAATCAAGTTTTGAAGGTATTATTTCATAGTGCCCAAATGTGTGCGCAACACACAAGGGGGCTTAGCCAACAAGTTTTCTTAATTATGATCAAAATGTATGGAATGGACATGACATGAGTCGAATGTCGACTTCATTCATATTATTATTATAGAACGCTAATATCAATTCCATACATTTTTATCCAGCGTGTATTCTATATTGAAGCAATAGAGATCAAATAACGTGTTGGCTAAGGCCCCCTGTTAGTAGCTCTAGCATGGCTACCAGTAGAAATGCGAAGTATAGACAAACTGTGGACATAAACTTAAGGTGGCGTTCCGATCTTTACCACGGCTAATCGCGACCGACAAAAATTCAATAATTAAAATGCCACTTTATGACAGACTATCGTATATGTTATAAAGTAGGATATTATATGAATTTTTAGGACTATACTCTGTCTTAATATGGCATTTTCATTTAATTTTTCGCAACGAAAATAGATCGAAACGGCATCTTAAGTTTATCTCCGCAGTTTGTCTATACTTTCGCATTTCTACTGATGGCCATGCTAGGGCTACTGGTCATTTATTTCTTTATTCCTTCACTATCATACTCCAATAGGAGTTATGATGCCAAGAGATGTGCACAATACCTTCTTCTGACCGATCACAAAACAGGTAACCTATGAAATTTAGGACTCGTCTCGTGGATTGGACATAGAAAACGTTGCAAAGGTAAGTTGTATCATGTATGGGAGAGAAAAATGCAATAAAGCATGACCCCTGGGAAATCTTACCGTTGAAGTTGAGATGGGCAAACAAGCTAATAATGTTCCACCTTTCATTAGAAAAAAAATAAAAAAATAAAGGCAATTAATACAGGGTGTTTGTTCAAACCATTGATTCCCAAAGTGTGGATTGAGAAAGAAAAGTCCATAAGTAACCTTCTTATTTATACAGGATCGAGCAAAGGAATAAAATATAATTATGCAAAAATACTCCAGTAAAGAAGATAATATTATGAAGAATTTATCAGGGAAAAGGGATATTAATATGAAGAGGTGGTTTTAAAAGTCATCCATTTAGTTGCGACCTGGCGTCAGTTATCGCAAATTGACACGAGCTTCGAGCTCCAAGTATTTTAACTTGGAGTCTCTAATCTGAACCTTATGACCTCACATTAACGGTCCTTTTACGGGTAAAATAATTCTGAATAGATTGTAAGATTCTGTGGAGATTTTAATGGCCAAGAAGCCGCAAGCGACAATAATGGCTTGTGATTAAAAATCAATAGCTTTAACGCTCAATTACAGGTGCATAGAGCTCAAAGAAAATAGAAATATATTTTTTCTGGTTAAAGGACGTTCCACCATGGTTTCACCGTACTAATATTAATTTTCATGCTGTGTTTTGTTTTTGTCTAGCACATGAGTCTCTTTGACATGTAAAACTCTATTACTCCATGCTAATGGATATTATAAAAGCAAAAATACATGAAAAAAATTGGCCAAAATTTGCTGTGAAAACACTGTAGGTCCCGAGAAGAAGAAAGGGTAGTTTAATGCTTTTTTTCGGTGGAGAAATGCACTTACCGCTTACGTATCTTTACTAAAACTATTACGCATCACCACTAATAATATAACCCTACGGTGTTTCTGCTTAGGTTCCAAGCGATTATATCGAATATCGACATAACGTAGTATAGAGTCTAGACTTATTGAAGTACTAAAATTCAATAAGCCATTAAGCTGGATAAGAATGGTTGAATGATGCTCTATTGACTTATTGAGAAAAATAATATGTACTCTATCAAACAAATAATACGAAATTATGAGTGAAAACAATAATAATGCTTAAAATATTAGCGTAAAAATTTAATAATAATAATAAATATTCTTTATTGTGCACACACTAATAAGTAAAAAAAAAACTCTACTCTATACTAGATGACGCCCGCAACTTTGTTACGCCAAAATTAGTTTATCGCGATGGAACCGTACAATTTTTCTGGGATAAAAATATCCTATGTCCTTTCCCGGGACTCAAAGTATCTCCATACCAAATTTCAGCAAAATCGAAGCAGCGCGGCGGTTTGGGCGTGAAGAGGTAACAGACAGACAGACACACATTCGCATTTATAATATTACTAGATGACGCCCGCAACTCCGTTGCGCCAAAAGTCGTTTATCGCGCGAGAACCGCACATTTTTTCGGGATAAAAAGTATCCTATGTCCTTTCCTGGGACTCAAAGTATCTCCATACCAAATTTCAGCAAAATCGGTTCAGCGGTATGAGCGTGAAGATGTAACAGACAGACAGACAGACGGACAGACAGACAGACACACTTTCGCATTTATAATATTAGTATGGATATTCTAACCAATATTCTATCTTTGTATTGCTTTGTGAGCAGTAACAGATCCAATACAAATTGTAGTGACCACAGACTCGTTGCCTTGATGTATGTGGATCGGCTTGCTCTATACATTTAGCGTTTGAGGATGGTGCAGACGGGCTACTATTTGTGATTAATGATTTTCATGTTCATGAGAATACCATTTTGCATTTTGACAGGAAACGAAATTTCTTTGAACGAGGGATGAGGCTCTTTTAATGGTGCACTAAAATAGTACCTTCAAGGGTGATCGGCAGTGTAATTTTGTACCTACTACAGCAATGCAACAGACGATCGACAGCAGATATCCTTGATCTGCTGTCAATCAAAAATGTTGTATGCAAAATTTCCGTAAATCTGATGTTAATCAGAAAATTTGCACATGAAATTTTTGATTCACAGCTATTGCAGAAGCAGATGTTGTATAGCCTGCTGAATTGCTGTCGCAAGATACATTCTACCGTTGCATTGTATCCCGTCTGCTCCGCGCCGTTGTTGCTACTATTTTATCATGGTATTACGTAACACTATCAATTTTGATCTTGATATCTGTCCCTATCTTGCACGTCCACTCGCACCCCAGACTGATGTATTGCTCTCATCAATCAACGAAATTTCACTTCCCCAGCATCTGAAACTTGCCAGACTTCTGTAATTTAATAAGCTTAGTAGGCTTAGGGTTGCCAGCAGCCAATATTTTATTTATAAGATAAAAAACGGCAAAGCTTTAGGCTCACTTGGGTTTACGTTGAAGTTAATCGTGGAATAAATATCATGATATTATCAGCTCTTGTTCCTCGCATCTGAGAGATAATTTATATTACAGCAAACAATTATAATTAATTTTTACGCTTTTTGAGGTAAGTGGGCCTTCCTATAATTGGGCAATAGCTTTTAACATTTACCTTTCAAACGCTCAATAACAAATAAGTACATGTTTTACATCCAGAGAAAGTAACGGTTGACGTAAATTGCATTCATAAAACATGTTGTAAAGAAAACACTGAAGTAGGTACCTACCTAGTAAATGCATTTACAAGAGAAGGAAATCTGTATAAAATTAAAACAGATATTCCCGGGCGAATATACCTGAAGTATGTATCTGTAAATATAAAACTACATAAATTAGATGCAATGTAGATTAGAACAGATCAAATAAAAAAATGCACATATTTTATGCCTGCAAAATTGATAAATTTTCCCCTTAGATATTATTAAAATACCAATATTGTAATAATATGTTTGTACACATGTACAAACTACAATGTTTTGTTTGTCTGGCAAGCGACTCAATCATATTATCAGTTAAGGAAAAATGATTAGTATCTTAATTAGTATATTTTGTAGCAAGTGGGATACAGTCGGGGAAGGGGACAGATAGGAGGATTGACAGCATAAAATATCTCTCTTACAGTATCTGCCCTTACAGTATTAAAGTTTGGACGCACCTATCCGTAAATTTTTAATACATTTTAACCCTATTGATTGTCCTTTTATATTTTCATATAAACGTTTTCACGTTCACAGAATTAGCGAATACTGAAAGTATTGGTTTTGGCGAGTTAAAGCTGGATTAACTAAATCCGCGATGAAACTGCATCTGCACGCACAGGGTGTAACAATTACGTTCTGTTATAATCCACCCTGTATTTGTATACCGGCTTCATTACTTGAGCAAACACGCTGTACATTAATTAACATATTCAATATGCAGCTAAGTCAATTAGTAATCTAGAACTCGATTAAAAGAAATAGAGAAAATCGCTTGGTAGCAATTAGTTAAAACTTGACTGATTAAAATAGTAACTCTCCCAGAAATTTTCTTTATGTAATGTGCTCCTTACATTAAAATCTATATAAAATTATACTCAAATAATAGAAAATGGTGATAAATAATATGGTAATAAGATATAGATATTGATTATATTTTAAAAGTTGTAGGCATAATTTTCACGCAACCAAAATTAATCACAATACACGTCAAATAGTTAATAAACCGTTCAGTCATAAAAGTTCAAGTAATGAGCATGACCATTTATCAGATACACAGATGGTCAGTGGGGTAACCGTGGCATTATAGGCCGTGCCATTGTAGGGTAAACGTGCCATTGTAGAGCACATGTTTGGTCGGTCTCGGCAAATTGGAACAGAAATCGATTTCGGCTTACTGACCATTGCAAGTTTATTTTGATGGATTTGGAAACGCTTGTTAGTGTGTTAATGCAAAGGGGTTTGGTTGAGATTTTCAATTTAGTTCAGCAACGTAAATTCATCTTCATCATCATCAGCTTCATTATCATGTGGCGTGCCGATCTATTTATCTATGAAAATTATGAAGATGGAATCCCTCATACTGCTGAATTGAAATGAAATAAAAGTTGCCAATAAAAACTCGAAATATATCTGCACCACATGTAAAGTCACTCAAAAGGTTTTCTTTTGATGAGCATAACATGACTTTCCTATGGTCTGGGTGCTAAAAATACAGTAAAAATACAGTAAATCAATTTCTTCGATGGTACACCGTACAACCTTAAAATAAATTTTCGCTATGAAAAACTCATATTAATTATTACTTATTAAATCTTAATTTATTAATTGCTTATATATTGTTTATTATAATCTAATATTATTATGTAATTGAAATTTGTTAAAAATGACATTAATTAATAACATAAAAATAATATTTAAATTGACATTTCATCTAATAATTGTTTAGTAAATCAAGTAGGATATAATTTTTAAATCAAAATTACAATTAACTAACTTTATATTATAAATATTAATAATAATTATGACTTTGCACGCCACATTACTGGCAGAATGTATGGAGCTAATATTATTACTTTAAGACCTTTACTTTATGTACATTCATGCAAATAAATAAATTGAAATTGAAATAGAAGAGAAGAAGACGCTTCTTGTAGGTCCAAAAGATAACTTGGAGCATTCCTCGTAATATCACCATTAAGGGATGTAGAGAGGTACTTTGTACATTTTTTAGTGTTGTGAACGCTATCCATGAACGTAGAAAAAAGGCGGACGGAGTCTTATTATACACAGCACTGTGTCTTCAGAGTCGGCCAGGATACAAGGTCCGCACGCACACATTTTTACGCTAGTCCGGCCATTTGACAGGCGTAAGAATGTGTGCGTGGCTGACTCTGAAGACACAGTGCTGTGTATAATAACACTCCGTCCGTCTTTTTTTCTCTACGGTCATGACTATATCGCATGCCTCGTTAATTTGTAATGTAGGTATACTGACTCTGAGTATCATAATCATTACCAATAATAATGTATACCTAACATCTATTTTATCTATCATCTATCATCAGGCGTCCTATATGCACCTAATACGCACACAATCGGCGAATCACAGCGCAAATGGCAACACTAATGAACAAAGGCCGGACAACGTACTGATCTTTGCTCTGGTCACACAGCAATCAGAACATAATGGATATCATGCATCGAATAATCGGGCTACTGACAATGTTCCGGAAATAATTGTGCACTTTGCTATCAAATAAGGATCGAAATTAATTTTTTTGCCCAGTTAATATTGCAACATGAGCTGCGTGACACGCCGAATGTGATGATTTAAAATGATTAAAAATGACCCACTCAAAACTAAGCTTTATTTACTAAGCAAGGAGATAGCATATTATATTGAATTGACAGATATTTTGTCTTCGTAGTGTTGATCGTTTGTGATTTGAACATAAAGTTAATATACTAGGTAAATTAACTTTATGGATTTGAACCTCTCTTATTTGATTATACGCGTTATGTCGTTAATTTTACTATTATATATAATATAAATGCCGGTTTTGTGTCTGTCTGTTTGTTATTTTTTACGTTTAAACCGTGCAGAACCTGATAAAAAATGAAATTACTCCGCCATCTGCCTATAAATCGATTTCTACATACAAAAGCAAAACTTCGAAAATAAAACAAAACTTTTCGCTTGAATCTACAAAACGCAAAGAAAAATGAGTCGCAGATTTGTTGTAAAGTCCGAGGAAACACACGTTTCCCTTGAATAATACTCGCAATAAAATCCGTGAGCTCCTCCAGGAATTGACGTAAACGTGGCCACGTACGTCAACGGCTGCGACTTACAAAAAGAGTACGATATTGACAGAATTGTGTAGTACTAGTCTAATAAAATATGTAGTATATCAAGGACCTAATTAAGGACGCATTGTATCAAACCCAGCCGACAGCTGAAGAACTGAAGACTTAAAAGGTCAAATATTATGAGCAGATTTTTAAATAACATAAATAATATAATTATTGTAGTGTCTACCGGTTACAAAGGAAAAACAAATAAAGCTTTAAAGTTCATTGGTGTAATCTTTACTCTACTTCAAACAAAGACACTTCGTCTTCGTCTAAAGCGCAAAATCGTGAAAGCCATGATGATGGTGTAAAAGATTTAAAACGATTTATTATATATATTATAGTAGAAAGGTTTAAGTTTAAGAAAGGTTTTGAATATATTATACCTAATAGAAACCTTTATTGTAAAGATATAGTGCCATATTATCGCTGCCGCAGCCGCTAACCGCTCCCGCCTGACTTCATGGCCCGCGGCACTTCGAGGCCCGAACTGTGATGGGGTCACGTACGGAAACTTTTTCAGTATTTAGTGGAGGGCTTAGAAAATGGAATTATATTACTTTTGACTGAACATTTGCTATTTTGTTCAGGACCTCTACGTGATAATTCTCCAGTTATTCCTGACTCGAACTTACAATGCATCACTATTTTGCCCTTATATTAATATGATCTCCATTTTAAAGGGAAAACGACTCCTCTATATTCTTCCTCTTATATTCTATAATTACAGGACATAAATATAATTTAAAAAACTCCTATACTTGAAGGCGCTCGAACAATTTCTGTCAGCATCACAAAACCATTTCTTAAAAATATTATTATAAAATCATTCTTAGCAATAACAAAATTTGATACAGTTAAATCTAGATATCAAAACAAATCATACAATCAGCCTTGTTTCCTATTTAAATCAAAGCCATAAACTGTCCATAAACCAGTGAACAAAACCGTCCAAAACGTAAAGCTTTACGCTTCGTAATCATAGTCATTATTCTTCTGAGCAATTAATCGTGAAACATAATTTTTGTAATCAAACGTATACCCTTTTATTTAGCAGGTAATAAACTTTTACGATTATGACATTTACTTACGACTCGACTTGACCCTTTTGCTATGAAGATATAGGGATGAGAAGATAGGGACTGAGGGAAGTCGCACCAAATAGAGCACGTTACGTACTAACTTCCTATAACCTATTTGCACGAAACGAAGTCCAAGTTGAAGCTTAATGTCATCTTATTAAAGTATTAAAAAATACTTAGGGTCGGTTTTTTTATTAGATAAGGGGGCAAACGAGCAAACGGGTCACCTGATGGTAAGCAACTACCGTCGCCCATGGACACTCGCAACATCAGAGAGCTTCAGGTGCGTTGCCGGTCTTTTAAGAGGGAATACGCTCTTTTCTTGAAGGTTTGCAGGTCGTATAGGTCCTGAAATACTGCTGGTGGTTGCACCAAATCAAATATGGTGTCCATGATGGACTTTTACTAGGGATTTGATAGTTCATTTGTCTTTTTGTTATGGTTAAAGTTATAGTTAAAATAAGTTGATGCAACTCACTCTTATATTATAATCATAATATTGTAATTGATATTTGCATGTTGTGGAAATTGTGCCCTTTGCTAATTAGTAATTACTATTAAATTAAGCAGCCTCGAAATAAAATTTCACACTTTAATTTTGCGAAAGTATGCAAATACTAGCGGGCTTGATTCTTTACTACACACATAATATATAATATGAATAACTATTACTTTAACGACACAGTTTTAGGGGGAGAACATTTAAGCTAATTTAAATGCCTCGAAAAACCTTAAAAAGAAGACATACAAGACCAAAATTTAATAACTATTTAACGTATGCATGTTTATATACAAATGCCTTTTATTAGCAAGATATTTAACAGAATATAGAAAGTCATTCTTAACTCTATGATACAAAAGTTTATAATTTAATTATAACACCCCTCGGCCGGCGCTGTTATCTTTGTTCCTGTGAGGTTTCCCTCCTCCTCCTCCTCTCCCCGCCTCACCCCCGCCTCACCCCGCACTGCCCTGACAAACAAACATATTTTTGATCTTATTTTTAATGGAAAAACCGTTGAATGGTTTTGGCAATTTACTCCAAATATAATTAAGTGAGCACTTGTGGTTGCGCGAATTTTAATTTTTGTTTGGGCATTTATAAATGGGTTTTGTATTTAGACTTAGCCAGATTCTTTTTACCTGCTGACTAAAAAAATTTAATTAGCTAATTAGTAAATTGCTTTGATGCGTTCTTGTCTGTCAAAGAGGAAACTCGGAACAAAAGTTTACTTTAGTAAAATCTAATTTATGAAAACCATTCATTTTGCTAGACTAGATTATACGTAGGTATTTAGAAAAAATATATAAAATATTAATTAAGAGAAGGACATACGAAGACACAAAATATATTATACAAATCTTAGAATTTATAAGTCAGATTACTCTTAACTTTATCTGAGTTTTATTGTCCTTTGTCTTAACGAAGTAAGAACTATCCAAGTAGTTTTAACAATAAATAACAAAGATAAAACTAATAAAGTAAAAAGGTTTTAGTTCGTGATTATGGCGATTAACGATATTGTTATTCTGGTCCATTTGCACTAAATCCAAATACTTTAGGGCGAACGTCACGTGACCCTAACCCTTTGCGGATTCAGTGTTGCCCGTTTACGTGAAGTTTTCTCCCAAAATTTAGGGACAAAACGTAAAATTTTGGAATAAAAGTCTGTATGGATTGAGGTAGTTTCAGGATGTTTTTGGGATTTGTTTTTTGTTTTTTGATGCGATTAGAAAAGTCACTTTCTCACTTTCTTTATAATGATTATGACATAATAATAAAACAATGTTTAATCAATATTTTAATAGAAATATGAAGTTGAAATAACATCTTTAAAATCTTGATCTAAAACTTTCATTCACTTGTCTTTTTATTAGGCAATTGGCATCGTTAATGTTATTTGTATTATTATTTTTTTATTCTCTCATTTATCTTCGGACACTAAACTATTTGAGTTGGGAGGTTTTAATCTAAATTAAGGAAGAAATATATTTTATGAGAGTTGGTAACACTGAAATAGTTCGCGACGGGTTTAGGGAAATTTACTCGAAGGTCTGCATTATGTAGAGTAATCCAAATCGAAATAAATTTGCAAATCCTGTTAGGGCCTCATTGTAAATAAGTAATGTGGGTTTGTAAGTGATCTTGAAACTTCCATCCGATTTGAGAGGTCACTGAACCTTATGAAAAGCTTATTAGCATAATATTATCAGTATCAGTCTTTGGTAAGTTGTGTAAGGCGTCTCCCAGACAGACGCGGGCAGCGGTGGCCGTCGCGGCGGCGGTCAGTTGTTTGTATTGCCACCGCCACCGCGTGTGTCTTGTCGTTCCTAGAACTCTCAAGTCATCCAAGTGACCGCCACCGCCACCGCTGGCCGCGTCTGTCTGGGAGACGGCTAATGTTTTAGGTCTAGTAATGATAACTGTCTCGCTCTACATGCCTTACTCCGATGCAGAATTTTCTTCATTATAACATTTTCCTCAAATTATATATTCCTCAAATATCACTGAACCGGATAAGATGCTAGCATCGCGCTTACAAATGCTTAGCCAAAGTTATTATACAATAGATTTTCTTGAAAACGATCCAAATTTTCACTGGAAGTTAAACTTTTTGGCACCGTCTATCCGAAGTTGCTTCAAATTATACTCGGGTTTTTGCTGAAGTAACTTTGGAAGTTAGTTAATTTTTCGTGTTGAGCAAAAACTTTGTAAAGAGAGTTGGTTGCTCAGTCATCGTTTTGGAAATAGTTATATAGTTGTTTTTTTTTTAAATAAAATACATATCTGGATAGTACATCTACACTACACTAGCGACAAGAGTTGGAGGTGCGCTGCCGGTCTTTGTCCCTAAAATCTATTTCTTTTGAATTTATTACTGATATCAGTGCAGCTGTTGCCCATCGCATCACTCGCGTTGAAAGTATTTAATGCAAATTTTGATCTCGATTTGAACTTTGGTTCCTCTGGCTAAGTGCAAAGTACCCGAAGGACTTGTGATACGGGTACAAAACGAAGTATTATTTCATAATAATTTATTTGCAAAGAATGTTTTTTATAAAGATCTTATAGAACTATATACCGTATCAAGCATTCTGCTTTTGAAGCATGCAAATATTAGTATAAATATATAGTTATTACAGCGATTAGAAGATAGCCACACATTAATTAATTACAATAGAAAAAAGTTGCCTTTACTATCCAGAGTATATCGACTAATGTCAATCTCAAATTATTAATAATTTGATGTACAGTTTTCCTATATTTGTACAGTTTTTGTAGACACCTGTAAAGTTTTCGTAGACACCAATTCGGTTTTCGTAGACATCTACACCGTTTTCGTAGTTATCTGTACAGTGTTTGTAGATACCTGTACAGTTTTCGTATACACTTGTACGGATTTCGTAGACACCTGTTCGGTTTTCGTAGACACCTACACGGTTTTCGTAGACATCTGTAGAGTTTTCATAGATACCTGGGGGGGTATGCTAAAATGTTTTCGTTTTCGCTTCGTTATAGAATCGCCGATCAAAATGTATGGAATTGTAGGGGAGACGTGGATCTTTTACCACAATTCGAAACACTCGCGATTATACTTCAGAAACTGTGTTTATTTACGTTCCAACATGAGTTAATTTGCGGCAACCGAATACCAGGTGGCGCTACAGAATTAACATAAGACGAGTCGAACGTCAACGTCATATTAACGAACGCTTATGTCAATTCCATACATTTTCATCGGCGATTCTATAACGAAGCGAAAACGAAAACATTTTGGCACCCCCCCCTGTACAGTTTAACTTAAACAAATAATATCATAATATAAAATAATAAACTTATCCTGTGAGTAACTACTATAAGTAATAATTATATTAACTTTTCATAATTTTACGTTAAGATAATCACAAAAACAATAAAAATTCTAGCTAAGGCAAAGCATATAAATAGGTAGTTCTCAGGAACTAAGTGAATAAATTTACTTTTTCATTCAAAACGCTGAAGTTAAAGTGCTTAATTTACTTCGCGAGTGGGAAAATAGCGAAAACTGTATTAGCGGTCGTGGTTTGTTTTGTACAGGATACTTATTTATTCTGAGGTAAAGTGCATCTAGCTAGAATACTGAATAATTTCTTATAAATACTTAAGTATGGTAATTAGTAGCAGTCCAGAGTAGATTTTGGTTTATCTAGAAAGTTGTAAGTTATGTCCCGTAAAACACCTTAGAATTTTACAATAACTTACAAAGTAAAACAAAGTATTTCTGTGACACTCTGTTTAGACACAAAACTTTAATCTTTTTCTAAAGAAATTATCATAAATCCGGTTTCGTAGCCGGTTTCTAAAGTTTTCCTCTAGCTCTTTTAACAATTTATCCGAGTGAATGAGTTAATCAATCAATAACGTTTCTTAAAATACAAGCTATCATACAAGGAGTTTATCTAGGAGACAGTATAATGACTAGTTTCTAAGATTTTTAACAGCTCAAAAACCTTAGAAATTATAATAGTCATCACTGCTTTTATAATCATTTTAAAATCACATAAACTTTATAATAATCAGACAATACGACTCACACCTTAATAGAATAAACTGTTCATAATAATATTGAGTTTAGCCTGAACGATCTCCTGCACAGAGTGTTGTGTTGCCATACACCGTTTACCCCTTCCAATTACTTACTCCCATAAATATGGCGGAGTGCAGGTTATGCGGGAGTAGCTAAGTGGCCGTGAGAGCCTTTAGCTGGACCCAGCAGATGGGACCTGGGGGTGGATGTCTGGTTATGGTATTTTATAGCTAGCAAAGTAAAAGTAGGGAGTGGTATAGGTAAGCTTTCAAGTGAGGAAAATATTTCAGAAAATATTCATTATTTAGGTATTAATTTTAGGGCACAAGTGTTATTCTTAAGCGTTCGTTAATTCTTGTTATTTAGGCTATTTTGTTGAATCTGTTATTTAATAATTGATCTCAGTTCCCTGAGAAACAAACGCAGGCATTTACAGACGTTCTTTAAATTTTAAAGTAGGTAAGGACGTAATAATCATAATAACATAATAATAATAAATAATAATAATACGAGGTTTGTATTTTGCCCTGAAAGATCAAAACTTATAAGGAACTGATTTTGCTTAAACTTATAACAGATTTAACCCTGTCAAAATATTAAATAGCTGCTTGCTTGCGGAAAATTGTTTTTCTATTTCATATTAAAGGACATTGACCATTTTAGTATGGACGTTGGACCAAGTGCTGCCCAGCATTGAAACCTACTGCATAATGTTCTTTACTATAATACTAGTCCGTAACCCAGAGCGCTTCAAAATCTATCCGAGGAGTATCGAGAAAAAAATTATTTATTTTATAGTTTTTACATTGACAAAATCATTATAATCTACTGGTGATTTATTAAAAAAAAGACGGCAGGGATTATAAACAATGGATTTAATTATTACCAATCAAACATTATTAATCTTTCATTTATTCGCTATCTATGAACTATGATATAAATAATTTTATCGACAATGATGTGGATGACGATTGATTATTTTGTTGAATGATGTCATATCATATGACAAACATTTATTCCCTATGACATGGCATACATTATTATGTTTATCATATCAAAGGGGATATAAGTATTATTTTTGTCATAATATGATTGACATCAATCAACAAAATAATCAATCATTATCCACATCATTGTCGATAGTAATTGTAGATATATAGTATTTATAATATCATAGTATTTAACAACATAATTATACAATACAGATATAACAATGTATGCCGTATCATAGGGGATCATTTATTATGTTTGTCATATTCATATGACATAAAACAACAAAACAATTAATCGTTATCCACATAATTATAGATATGATTCATATCATAGTTCATATGATATGACAAACATAATAAATGATCCCCTATGAGGATGAGAATGACGATTGATTAGATTAATGCCTCATGTACGAGTTAATCTAATCAATCGTCATCCTCATCATTGTCGAAAAAAATTCCTAGTAAAAAAAAACTGGTTATCGAGACTAGCGATGTCGGAACCGGGCCCAGGAATAGAATATGTCACAGAATAATATTTTTTAACGTAAACATTAAAGAAATATATTAAATATCAACACTTAAAACACTAAAATGCCATAATATAAGTTTGTAGGTATTTTGTAATTCCGTGGATGTTTTTTTTTTTTTAATATTTTTTTTTAATGTCTATTAATGTAAGGATAAAAATAGAAGTAAAACCATAACTGGGCAGCACTTGGTCCAAAACGGTCAATCTCCTTTGTATAACATTCTGTGACTATCCTCGTGGTCCAGACCATATTAACTAAACTTGTTTACAGCGAACTACGTGTTCACTCCGAATTGCGGCACAGTACAGGAAGCTGAAAGTTTTGACACAATATATTATTATGAAGATAGCGGGCACGGGCAAGCGTGTTAAGCGGTCGCCTAATGGAAATGACATGCAAACTTACATGTTACGTTGCGCAGATGCGAACTTCAGGCGTTATGATAATTGTTTTGGAAGTTTGTCGTAGCATGAGCAGTGTTATGCGGCTGCTTCACGTTGGTCATGATGGGGATGTGAACTTCGTATTATGCACGTGGGCCCTAGGAACAAACAAAACATGTAGTCTATTTGTCGTCACTTACATCTTTTTGTATATAGAAATACTCGTGATAGAAAAAAAAAGTAAGAATATGCGTCGCATTATATGGGTCTATATAATGATCATGCAATAAAAAATGCTATTTTGGACTTGACTTATTAAATTTAGTTTTTGTTGATAACTTTGAGTTCAGCAAAAGGCTTCAGGCAATTCAAATAACATGATAAGACCCGAAAAATGTCAACTTCTTGTCTGTAAGTACATTAAAAGTTATTTCCTTTAAAATATATTTATGATATTAAGTTTTCTTAAAATACTTTATCTTATTTCTATCATATTTTTCAATTACGGAAAATCACTCAACAATTCGGACATAAAACTAACCAACTATCACATTTAGTTCCATAGTAATATTTCAACACTTACAAAATTTCAGAACACAAAAACTTCGAAATTGTAAACGAAACGGCTGCAATAAAATTATTCTTTTCATAGCGCAATATTTAATTTTATGGAGTGGAAAAGCTGAGGGGTTCCGTAGGACAATGGCATCATAGGGACAGATCTTCGCATATATAACTCTAAGAAAATTCATCTTTTGTATGCGTTTTTATTTCAATTGGTAACAGGCGTTTTATTAAGTTTATTTATGGTGTTTCTCGGGGAAGATTATAGAACTTTGCATAATGCTCCGAGTTCATGGAGGGTACGATATTAACTTTTATAATGTTGTATGGAGGATGTACGTGTTCTTTGTGTTACTTTGCAAAGTTTTGGGCCCAGTAAGGGATTTCGAGTAGGGATTTCGAGTAGGGTTTGTTATGCGATGTAATAAAAGACTGGGTAGTTTATAAGGTGACTCAAGAGTGAGAGTTGATGGAGAAATAGCTTCCCACAAATACTACACAGTAATCATAAATTTTCCCCTGAGTACTATTGGAATTATTAATCATGAAAATGATAATTCATTTCCATGATTCAAAATATCTCCATAACCATCGTCTCACCATAAAATCGTCTTATAGACTAAGTTAAGGAGACAGACAGACACATTCGCATTTACAATATCACTTATTAGTTATTAGTTTATCCTCAAAGCAATTAAATTAACTTTAAATGCATATTTTGCCAAAGCAAAATATTGTAAAAAGTTATATCACTCAAAAATATGCTTTAACTGAGGGTTTACCTTTATAAGATTTTCGCTTTCCCTGATTTTGGGGTACATAATTCGGTGTGCGGTCAACCTAGCAGGTTTCTATAGAAATTGATGTCGCCACGAGGGGTTGCCAGGATCAAGTTACGGTGTAACCTCTGGTTTTGATGGGGAAAATATCAGTGAAAAAACTTGTTATATCTCCTTTATTAGTATGTATGTGCAATGTGTATGTAGGATTATTATTTGTAAAAATATCATAAAAACATTCACTAATGCCTAATTATTACTTTTCGCTGTACAGTTTATATTCTCAATCGCAAATTAATAATGATTATTAATTAGCGTGAAATTGAGATTTTCTACTTCTTGATAATTATGTACAACTTTTCTTAAACTGTTTGTAGCTAGCGCTCGCAGTTATTAAATATTTTGGTGCAAGGGAGTTCCCTTGCACCAAAATTATTCGTTTATCGCAGGGAACCGTAAATTTTTCCCGGATAAAAAGTAAAGAGTATCCTATTTGATTTTGAGTCCCGGCTCAAAGTATCTCCATACCAATTTTCAGCAAAAACAGCCAGACACACTTTCACATTAATAATATTAGTATGGAAGTATGGATGATGCTTTAAGTTTTTTGTTCGTTATCTTTTCAGTATCTAAACATAGACATCGATTAAAATCGTCATAAAACAGGATACACCCATGTTTCTGTCTGTCATTGTCAAATGGCTTTTACAATAATATAGAGGACAACGACAACAACACGCATTAGTTTGTTCTGTCGATTAGTATTCGTTTATGGATAAGGTCTGCCTTATCCATAAACGAATATTATTTATGTTTAAAGTTTTTTATTATGTTTAAAGTCACGTAGTAAAGTTTAAAAAAACTATTAATTTTTCGTAAACTTACTAAAGCTTATAGCCTGCCTAATAACAAGTGTACAATTATTAGTGTACACGATACCTCAAAACGACGGTCATGTCCGGCATAACCCCCAAATAAACTCTGCCAAAAAGACCCTAACCCTCAAGGTGTGCCCCATTGTTGTCAATTAATTAATTATTGCTGATAGGATTTCTGGAAGTCATTAGATGTATTGATGGGGAGTGACGTATAGATCGACAGTGGACATACTTGTAGGTGTATCTTTAATTTTATAATGAGAAATGAAAGCGTCTCGCGGCCTCTCCTCGCTATGGTAGTGTTGTGTAGAATATTCGCTATAAATTATAATATAAATATCGTCGATTAAGTATGCTGTAGGTGTCATGGCCCAATATAAGAAATCGAAAATATAGACCCTATAAAACATAATCTTTATATTTTATTCCCTAGGATATGTGAAGTCAATTTCATTCTATAGTCTATACAATTTCCAATTTCATTCCAGTCTATACCTACCTACAATTTCTAATTAATGTTATTTAAATATAGCTAAGTACCTAGTATATAAGTCTCTACTATAATAATATATTATATTTTACTACATTCACTAGAATTTAGATGAACATCTAAAGAAGATAATAATAACTGGATATTACACAAAATAATTATTAAGAATTATTGTTTTCTTATTACAAAAAATGCTGTAAGTAAGCTTTTTGAGCACTATGTAAACTTCGAAAGTTTTCAAAAATGTCTGAATAAAACTTCTCATTAACCAAAAGTTTTCAAAGAAAGTTTTTTCCCCAAAGTAAAACTTGGATTTCTTTGATCACTCTATAAAAACATCGTTCTTTACATTTTATTTCAATTAATTAATTAAAGAATGCGTTATGTCACCATTTAATGTTTTAATATTATGTAGGTACTAGACAATCTTGTATAATATTAAGGGCCTATGTTTCACAACTTCCTGATAAGTGCCGGATGAATTGACTGATGAAGTATTAAGATAAGTATGGAGAATCTGTCAAAAAAATTGCGTATCGCTTTATCGGGAAGTGGCGAAACAGGCCCTTAAGAGGATACACTACAGCCGCTTTTCCATACAAACTTGTCCCCTGTTTCCTCCCTAAACAATGCCGGTAGAGTTATAATTTTTTCCTGAATAATATCTACGGCCACTAATACAATGTCCCTATGTTTTATTTTTTTCACAATTTAACGATTAAAAAAGATATGAACGTTCAAAAACCCAAAAAAATGGCCAGATTTTCCGCTGTGTTCAAACATCCAGAAAACAAATTTGACTCGATTATAAAAAAAAAACATAGGACAACACAGCTTAAGCCTTGCCTTAATTTTTAAATGAAAAAAGTACTTAAATCGGTTACGTTTTGGCCAAGAAGTCAGGGGACAACTCTACCGCGCTCTGCGGTATAGGCTTGAGGTAAGGGAGACAGCAATAGATATTACAAGTACTTTTTTTTCATTTCTCTTGACCTTGGGGCTTGGAGTATCCTCTTAATCTATTTATTTCTCGGCAGCGGCTGCAAGTGTCATCATGAATTAGTTTTAATAAAATATAAAAAAAAAACTATCTAGATACTTACTCCGTCATAATGTTTTTGAGCTATTCATGTATTTATTTAAAATCATAAGGAATTTCCTACAGAAGAAATACCAAAGCTACCCAACCCCACCAAATTGTTACAGCAATGTTTATGAAAATTGAAAATATTGTATAGAAAACAATTTCTGCTCAAAAAGGTCAACCCGTAATGGAGTATTTGTTTAGGGCGGAGGGCCGCCCGCCCTAGGGAAGGTCAGGGCGGACACATATTGTGCGGTGACTTTGTCTTGATTGGTTTGGTTTGTGCATTCGCACCCCCTGAATCTACTAAATAATATTCGAAATAAGCTTTTGCGAGAATTCTAGATCTTTATCCTTTTAAAGTATTCAAGTTTCAAAATCTAGTTTGGAACTTGCTACCAATTTTGATAAAAAATAAAATGAATCCATTTCTATGGATAGGTACTTAAACCAATTAAAATGTTTAATATTGAGTGCCAGTAGAGGATATAGAAAAAAATTTACCCTGAAAAAATTAATTGTTTTCGCGTGATGAAGTATTTTCTGGTAAATATATTTAGTCGCTGATATTTTTTGAAAATAAATTCCAAAAGCCTTAAAAGTTTATTGTGCCATTTAGTTTACTATTTTAAAATTTTATTTTTTCTTCTCATATTTTTTAATTTTACTGATACTTGCAATTAGTGCTAAGATAAACAAAATATTATATTTATACAAACAATCGTCAATCGTAATTATTCACAATTCCCTGGGGGTGGTGTGTCAAGTGTAACCATCAGTGTAAATTCACAGAGATTAGCTGAAGATTAATGACGTACAGTTTGTCAAATGAGATAATTAGCTGAGATGTAATGAAGAAGGAGTTTGGTGTACTGCAAACGAAAAGTTGTTGTTCAGCAGAAATACTGAAATTTTAAACTCAGGAGGAGAATTTTTAAGCTTAGACTTGGCTGCAAGTTGTCTGAAAAATAATAATTACTTATATAAGAAAATGTTTAATAATTAAGTCAATTTCAACCCTCAGTCAAGTCAGAATGATCCTCAACAGTAAAAAAGTTTTAAAAGCTTGGCAAGTGGACGTAGAAAAAGGCAAAACATCAAAAACATAATGTTATGTGCTATGAAAAATAAGTGTGTCAGAAAGAATTATTAGTTATTATTACCTATTGCTTTTCTGCGCGCCTACATTTTTAAATTATTAATAATAATTTAAAAAAAATGTAAAAAAAATATCCAAGTAAAAAAAAAGTATAAAAAATAAGCTTACTTAATACTAATTGTATTGTTTAAATAAAATGTAAAAACAATTCGAATTTTGCATATTTTATTTTCACAATATTATCTGACATAAACCCACATCTACGCCAGTGCTCCTAACGGCCGTTCCCAATATTTGATCTATCTCTTACTTGAGATAGGAATAGCTCACGTTAGACATTAGCTCCATATATTTTATGTCAATTCTATGTCAGCTGCGATCGGTTGTATGTCAAACTAGAGATAGATTGAATATAGGGAACGGCCATAAGTCAACAAGGGAACAATTACTGTTATTGGCCCTATTTCCTATGGCTCGTATAGCTTTTACTGCCTAAAATGTAATAATATTAATAGTTTACTTACAAAATAATATTAGCCATACAAGTGTTAGTAAGATAAGAATGATGGCTGTTGTTGTTCTAAAATAAAATAAATTAAACCATGAGCATTTATCAATGATACAGAAACAACAGATTCTATCGATTTTTTCTTAATCATAGATCACTATCGCATTGTTTTCGCAAATCCACATAAAAGAAACATCCCCTATGTCAGGGGTTGCTAACGTTTGGTGCCATTATGGAATATAAAGGTTTTCCCAGAGACTAGTTTGGCCACTGGCCAAAACAGTGACTCAGTTTTTGGAATTGAATAGTCGCGTTGAGCTAGAAGAAAGTGTTAAAGGTAAAATATATTAAGATTTTGATACCCAGGAAAGAAATGTGATGGAAAAATTCCTTGAACTAAATTAACAAAATTTACATAGGTATACTTAAAATGACAGCACAGATGATTTATTGGAAATTAAACTAAAAAGTTTTTAGTATTGTACTTTAAATGCAAATAAAAAAACTAGGTTTAAACAAAACTTTTAAACCTACTTGAAAATTGTTCCTTTAAAAGATAAAAATAACAAAATATACCATAAATTTTTCATAGGTAAATATACTAAATATTATAGCATGGACCTACGTTTTTTGAATGGGTTATAATCAAGTCAATGCCAGTCGTTATCAGCTGTCGGCTGAGCTTAACATAAACCTACCAAATTACATCTGTTACGTGCGTCTGTCAACTTACTTTTATTCCTTACCTACCTACTTACGTATAAAATTAGCATCACAAATGAAAATGTATGCGCATTCTTTGGAACTTTAATGGAAAAGTTGCAAGAATCAGCACCGAAGTTGGCAGCCCCTGCACTTGACTGTCCCCAATAAAGCTTAATACAAGCTGTAAGCAAGGTGAACGACCCCTGCCCCGCGGGACGTCAGCTGATGTTCGCAACTAACCATGTTTCTTTTATACCTTACCCAAACAGTGGGGATGTTGTTAGGGTTTCCAAAACAACTGGACAGACTTAGCTAGCTGGAAATCCTCAGTAACAAAATATAATTTGTTTTATTTTTATTTCATTAATTTTCGGAAAACTTGCAGCTAACATACATAATATTATATTAGAATATTATAATTACAATACATTCAAATGTATTGTAATTATATTCTAATAACTTAAGAACGGCTGAACAGATTGGATAATTTTGGTCATAAAATGTTCGTAGAAGTTCAGGGAAGGTTTATATGAGTAGGAAAGTGATAAGAAGTTTACTATAAGATATTATAATTAATGTGAAAGTGTGTCTTTCTGTATGTCTATCTGTTACCTCTTCACGCTTAAGCCGTTAAACCAATTTAAGGTGTACAAATACAGAAAATACAAAGGGTAATTTTTTTCGCGGGAAAATAGCGGTTCCCCCCTAATAAACGAACTTCCGCGCAATTTTGCGGACAGGTATATCGCGATATTACTATTATGCATATTATAAAATTAACGAAAAAACTTTTTAACTTTTACCTAAGAAAAACCGTACAAAGAAAATCCAGAAACTGGCAGCCCTATGGCAGGTGAGCTTGTTGCAAGTTTTACAGTTATCACTTGCATTCAAACGTAAATGTGTCCCATCAAATGCATTAGATGCCATAAAGCCAAGGGTTCCGCAAAAAGTATGTGTCACATAAGCCAACTCAAAATTGAGTATGTAGTTTATTGTACTATCAAAGAAGTTCATTCCTGATGGGCAGATGAGGGACCTCAGACACTGTAACATATTTTATAATGTTAGTATGGACTATAGACTATAGATGTACCACTAGAGAAATTGGTTCACATGCAGCTATGGCGGATCATAGCCAAGTTACTGTTAGTTCAGCGGGGCTAAAATGGTTGCTTTGAAGAATCATAATTATTATGAATCATAATAATATTATGATTCATTTTTTTTAATCACAAAATGGTCTCTCTGCTTGCAATTCATGTCTAGTAATTCAAGTTAATTCGTACTAATTTGACATTTGTCAGTTTGACTCACAGACATACCTACCTAGATCAAGACGGCACTTTTAGACATTAGATTTTAGGCATTTTTTATATTTCAATTGACGTCCGTTTCCGATAGCAGACTAGAGAACAGACTTTCGAAAGACGAGCATTGCTCGTCGCTTGGGAGCGCGATATGGCACGCGAGGTACATACACGTCATGCGGTATCTATCATGATCTATGTCTGTGGTTTGACTGTTTTGACGATTCAGTTTCTGAATTGATTTTAGAGGAATTGCAAAATGCGACCATATTTTAATTCGATGCCGATTTTTGAAACCGAAAATTGGTCTATGGGCATCAATTTCTCCGACAGTACTTCAAGGTACGAAAAAACCAGAGAAAAAGTAAGCTTCATTTCGCAGAATCCATACACGCTGCAAAAAATAAAGTATTAAAAATTAAAAGCGAAAAATATTGACACAAAAAGCCCACGTTTCTCCATTCAAATTGCTTGATATGTGCCTCAACTCAAATATGAAACACGAAAAAATCGGAACTGGAAAACCCGTGAAAAACTCACGATACTTTCCTATAAACAAACCAGTTTCCTTTTAACAGATATTTTTGGGTGTGTTTTGGAGCTATACTTCCATTTTACATTCTCAATTCCATACTATCATTGTAGCAGAAAATTTTAGAATCACAATTTTTTCGTTGGACTAGAGCAGTCAGTAGGTATGTGAATTTATCATTTTGTAGAAACATAAAATATAATTTTCAATTCAGGAGAGCTGTGCACGAATGGCTAACAAATTTTATTGTCTCCGAGTGCGTGAGTAAGCCAGCGTTTAAGGGTACTTAGCCAGAAATTCAGAAAATTATATATATATATATATATATATATATATATATATATATATATATAATTTTCTGTATTTTCTATAATATAATCATAATATATTATATAATTTTCTGTCCTACTTTCCTTTGAATTACCAAAATAACATTTATTTCGTTTTAAAAGCGGTCCACTCCACTCACCGCTTACGCGCTTACGGGTATCACTTAATAAAACGTCAACAGTTAACTGTACCTTGTGAATTTTAAATGTCCTTCACCGACAATCTTAAAAGATTGCCGTGGAAGCTCAGGGATCCAGGGAGTTAGTGCAATAAAGAATTCAGAATGGAATCGACTTTATACATCTCAATTTAAAACTAAAATGTAATAAAAGTTTGATAACTTCGATGATACAGTTGTCTTAACCTAGTTAGTACTTAGTTACTAATAAATAAATAAAATAAATAAATAAAATAGCCTTTATTGCTGTGTTTACTAACTACACTAAGCACATAAAACATAATATTTACTAAATTAATACATTTTTTTTACTGACTTATAGACTTATTACTTAGTTACTTACTATAATATTTAAAAACTTAGTTACTAATATTGTTATAATTTATTATAACATAATATTATATATAAATAACAAATAAAAAATATTTTATACTTTAAATTTTTCATTTATTTACGACATAAAAATAACCTCTGATTTTGGATTTAGATTTGATTGGATTGGATATTATGAAACGAATGTTTGGGATAATTTTGTTAATAGTAAATATTTTTTCAAAGCATATTCAAAACGCATGAGACAGCAACTAAATTTCAAGATACATTGCAACTCTGCATGAAAAACTACCTATAAAATAAACAATAAACTTACAATATTTTATTATTTGAAATATATCTAACAATAATCTTTTTACCCGTAATAAATAAACAGAAGAAAATTGTCTCATTGCTCGATAATCCGTATCATACCTACAAGGCAACATTATTTTCAAGTAAAAGGATATTTTTCAAACTGTCGTGAAGCGGAGCGTAAAATCGGAAATGGCGGACACTGCACCCCCTAAACCTGCGCCTGTAAATCACACACACAAAAAAGTACAGTATAAATAGTATAGAACACAGTAGTCCGTATTCGTAGTAGACTGACCAAATCGGATCCACGCACACAATATTATGTCATAACTCATAGCCATGATTTCAGTAAGCCGCGCACAACTTTAGGTGCTCAGTAAAACTGGAGTTTTGCTAAGTTGTATTTATCTGTATTATTAATATCTGTATTAATAAATTTTTCAAACGTCAGATAAACTTTACCATTGGAATAAATTTGGCGTTTTGACAGATTTTATATGAAAAAAATGTCAGTGTCATATTAATTCTTTAGGTAGAAGTTATCCGACGATTGAAAAATCGGCCCTTAAACATATTAATTATTGTGCTATTTGTTTCAAACCCAGGCCACGGCTGAGTTACACTACTGTATAAATTTATATTGTAGTGAAAGTCTAAGGCAATAGATCAATAAATATTCCATGAGCATTTTATTGTGCTTTATAATAGTCGAACAAATTTTCGAGACCGTCTACAAAGTGCGACATGCATTTTATGGTTTTCCAGTGAGTAAAAATGCCATAACGATGTTTAAAAATGTATGTGTTTTGTTAGTCTGTCCAGAAATTAAATGGGATTCGGACTTACTAACTTATAATTTTATTCTTTGGATGCTGGGCAATTCTGGTTTTATTTAGTTTATATCTTTGTAAATTGTAATAGACAAAAAATGTAGAGCTAACTACCCTATTTATGGAAGTAATCGCGTTAATGGTAATTTTGTTTGAAATACTTACCAATGCCTAATATAAATTTCTATAGTATAAATTCATTAAGGGCCCTCACAGCCATTGTGAAATGAAATGAAATGATGAAATGAAAAGATTCTCTATACGTGGTCAATCATTTGCGATGAATCGAAACGATTCCCAAATTGAGCGTCCCAATCAGCACAATGTTTTTACACAAAAGCTGTATCGGTGGCAACTGGCAATGGTTATTATGCTTTAATCATCTAAGTTACCCTACAAAGTGCATACGACATAATTATATGAATAGATAATCCAGTATATACGTTGGATGGATGGACAAAAGCCACAGCACCTGTTACTGTGACGAGATAGCTGCGTCCCGGATAACGCCGTCCACTGTCCCTGGATATTCGGATAATAGTCCCTAGATATTCTATACCACAATTGTAAGCCCGAAGCTTCGTGATGGACATTTATATTTTCTTGTTTAGTCAAAACAATGAAGTGAGAGTACTAACGTACAGTTAGAGCCCCCGCAGACTGCAGACTTTTAGTCGGCCGACAGTTTGATCGAAAGCTTAATCAGTACAAAGATGTATGAAGATGCGCACAATAAACGATTTGTATCGGCCGATAACAATGTACTGAAACCCCAATTTAGTCAAACTATCGGTCGACTAAAATTCTGTAGCCTGCGGGGGCTCTTAGTGTCTGAACACACTAAGGTGGACTTGCGTAGTTCTGGGTTTTAACCCAGAACTACGTAAGTCTTAGTAAGAGTTAACTTTTAAGTTAACTCTGAGTTAAACATCATGTCATCTGTATCACTCTTTTGGTGAAGATGGCATTATGTTTAACTCAAAGTTAACTTTTACTCAGATCTGCGCAAGTGGGCCTAAGCCGTAGTTACGCGGCGTAAATTCCGCATGATTACGTCCGCATTGTCAAACGCATACAAAATACGGACAGAACGCGACGGAATAGTGTGTCATCGGTAATTTAAAATACATTGCGGGCGTAATCGTGCGGAATTCACGCCGCGTCACTTCAGCCTAGTGTGTTTAGACACTTACGGTCGTATGAATAAAAACTTAGCGAAGGTTTACAACAGCTTTATAAGCCTGTTGTAAAATTTAATATGAATAAACGTTCTCTAACAGTGCTCTAACACCTTTTTAAGGTGACAGCTGTCAAAAATTAGCGCATGTTTGATAAGCCTGATATAAACCTATTTTAAGCATAATCGTTATGAATAAACGTTTGCTAACAGTTGTTTAGGCTCGAAACGTCAAATAGGAGTTCGCTAACTTTAGTGAAGCCTCGGACCTACTTTAAGACCATTTTAAGAGATTGAAATGGACGAAATATCGAGTATTATCGCGATTTCTGACATTATTGCAATTTTTTAAGGGATTTCTAGCCGCCCTCGTCGACAAAAAGTATACATATAATAAGATAATAATAAATCCATTTGACGACTTACAAATATTTTTATTAGTACCTGCATGTTAGGGGCAGAGGGCGCTGCGCGTTGATAGTATTCCTGTTTGTCAATAGATGGTGTTTTTTAAATATTTTTTTTGAGTAGATTTTTTTAACTCATGAAATAACTCTATTCCTTTCGGGTGTCCTTTGACACCTCTCAAGTTTTTTTTACTACAAAATACTCATTGAATTTCATTGAATTTGACACAATATTGATGATTGAACACAATAAATTGGCACACTACCAACATTACCAAAAAAAGAATACTATAAAACGTCATCTAACAGTATTCAAGCTAGCGAAGGCTTAGCAAGCGTTTATTCATATGAAGTGTTTTATGACGGTTTTTAACTTTAGCGAACATTTTAGTTTGAAAACTGTTAAAACCTTCACTAAGATTTTTTTATTCATACCACCGTTAGGCCCGTATAAATAGTCAGATACGCGACCCGGTCTTAAGACGCGGTTTGGGTCTGTGATTGGTCCAAATTTTGACAGCCAACCAATCACAGAGCCTGAACCGTGTCTTGAGACTGAGATGCATCTTGAGTACTGAATGTTATCTAGACAGGCCCTAGGCCCACTTGCGCAGATCTGAGTTAAAGTTAACTCTGAGTTAAACATCATGTCATATCTGTCACTCACCAAGTGAGTGATAGAGATGACAATATGATGTTTTACTCAGAGTTAACTTTAACCCAGATCTACGCAAGTCCGCCTTACAGTGAGAATTTGGTAATTTATGACCGGCTTACATTGTTCCAATCCTGCGCTGAACTGATATAGGTATATATTATGTTACCGGCCAAATCCGATATTTTTAGGACAAACTAGCTTTGCCTATAGGCTCAACTAGTTCTTGTACGCGATAGAATTAACTAGTATAGCCTAGTCCAAACCAATACCCAATACCAATAAACTATAGGCAATACCTTCCTTTATCTTTAATACGATCTGGGATTTCAGATTCTCGAGATTTCAATTCCAAATTTGGTTTCAATTTAGTCCAGCTGTATTTCATAGCCCTTGTTCTAATTAATTTCGGATGTTATAAAATCCTTAATTGCTTATAAAAGTTGGTCGTAAGCGAATCCAAATGTTTCAAAATTTGAGTCGTAATTATTAATTCTATCTCAGTTATGAAAACACTGTTTGTTCATTATTAAATGATTTTAAAATTATTGTTTTGTTATTTGATTTTTCAGTGTAAAGTGATGAAACAAATGTATACTTACAATTTATAAATAAAAAAATATGGAACCGTCTAAAAAGATAATAATTATAAGTACTTTATTCTATAATATTTTTTCTATTTATATCTATACCATCCTGCCATTGGTTTGGAAATCGTTGTAGATTGGTTTTATACAAATTACATGTCTTTATACTACCAGCTATTACATCGACCTACCAAAATCCTCCCTCCTCCTTTTTTTGGAAAAACATACAAAGCGAAGATATAATTTTAATGTAATAGCGTTAAGTACACGATTTCTCGGCGAATTTAATCACAAATGTGGAGCGCTCTCGAAACGAAAACATTAAAAAGTTAGAACAATGCTTGAAAAGTAAAAATCTGGAATATTCTTTTATGAGATTGTGCTCGCTTGATAAATTCCTGTTTTCTTTCGTCGAATAAAGGAATTGCTATATTTTTTGTCGCTTACTTAGGGGATATCCATGAAACCGCTGACGAACTGGCTAGGCTTGGGGCCGAGAGTCTCATATATGGCCCGGAACCAGTCTGTGGTATACCTCCCAGTACCACAAAGCAAGTGCTCAAGGAATGGGGTCACAGTCTAAGCAGGAAGCAATGGGCTGAGACCCCTGGCCTTGAACATTCCAAGGCACTAATCCCTGGCTTCAACAAGAAACTATCAGAATTAGTGCTCACCTTGGGTAGGAACCAATTAAGAATTCTTACCAGAAGCCTAACTGGGCACTGCAAGCTCAACAAACACCTAAACAGAATGGGTATTTGTAGCATAACGACTTGCAGATTCTGTGAGGAGGAGGATGAGACACCTATTCACCTTCTCCTCAACTGTCCTGCTCTACTACAGAGCAGAAACAGGCATCTTGGTCGCCACGAATACTCATCCACAGAGGAAATTCGTGACACCAACCCCAACCACATCGCTCAATTTATGAGCAGTATTGGGCTGGGGATGATACTCTAATGCGAAGGAGTCACAATAGATCCTTATGGGTCGCAGTGACGTCAGGGCTACAGCGACCTGCCTTCTTTATTAAAAAAAAAAAAAGGGGATATCCATAAAGTATATCACACCTAAAGGGGGGGAGGGGGTTGACAACGTGTGACATGGTGTGACAAAGAGGGGGGGGGGTCTTACTCCTAAGTTTTGTGACATCACATTATAATAAACCAATTAGCCACATTTTAAATATTCAGATGATTTTAATTTTTACATTTAAGATTGCAAGGTGATGTTACAGGTCTCACAAATGTGACCACCTGTGACAAGGGTAGAGGGGGGTCTAAAAATCATGAAAATCGTGTGACGTACTTTGTAGATGGTCCCTTATTCTTTACCCTCGGAGGCGTTTTCGAATTCGCAGCTTATCGGTATTCAGGCGGCGTAGCGGCGGCGGCGCGTCGAATCGCATTTCATTAGAAAGCAGACAGGCTGGGGGATACTATAAAATTTTAGTTCGCCACAGATATTTTTATAACCACTATTTATAGGAAAATGTGGAGTGTTAGGGCCGTCGTGGCATACATAGTACAGTTTGACGGCAATATCGCAGTCGTTCTTATCCATGAGAGGAAAATGCAGTTCATGAACTTTTATTTCCTACAGTCTTATTAGACATGTCACATGGCATGTCAAGGAAAAAAGGCATTGTAAATAATAAAAAAAAATTCTGGAGTTATTTTGACATATTTTGAGGAGGACATATTTTATTTTTTGACATTGACATAGATGTCGTACATAAATGCGAAAAAAATGTTTGACTGTCTGTCTGTTACCTCTTCCCGCCCAAACCGCTAGAACCAATTTTGCTGAAATTCGGTGTGGAGATACTTTATGTCCCGGAAAAAGAAATAGGATACTTTTTATATCGAAAAAATGCACGGTTCCCGCGAGATAAATGAATTTTGGCGCAACGGAGTTTCGGGCTTCATCTAGTTAAATAATAAAAACCTGTATATTTTTAAGTTAAACTAGATGAATAATAATATTATTATGATGTGTAAAAAATTAAAACTCATGAAAACAACGTTACGTGTGTAGGATTTAAAAAGTCTTTTTCCCTTCAGTAATCCGTTTTCATGAAAATTCGATTTAGAATTTAAAACAAGCCGGATATTTGCATAATATCATGTACGTAACATATTCTGTGGAATTGGGATTAATTAATTTCCAACTCTATTCTATGTGACATTAGGATTAAAATTGAGGGTTGGTTGCAACGAATATAAGATGGCTTTTAGTAAAGATTAATGTGGTAAGAGAACTCCTGATTTACAGCTAACCAATTATTATTGATACCTGGAAATTGCTAAGGCTCTTCTTGATAATATCTACACCTTATTCTATATTAAATTAAACTTAAAATTAGGAATAATACAACACTTTAGACGACATTATAATTATTGAAAAAATTGCTTCGTGTTATTGTTTTAACACGTTCCCTGCGTTATAGGGCTTAAACGCCCGATGCATGTACTCGCGCTCTGTGCGGAGGCGAGAAACGGCGAACTTCCCCTGGTGCGGGGGCTGTATAATGAGTATTTTTGTATGTTAAAAGGAGACAAGTATAGGTTTGAGTTTAGGACTTTAAGGGCTACTCGACAAAGCATTCAAATCGTGATAGGGTCTTTCGGCCCGATAACGCACTGATTGATATTTTTTTCCATTCCTTGCGGGTAACAGGCCGAAAGGCCCGTCATAGATCACAGGGTCACTCCACCCGTTCCTGCACTGGTGTAGGTAATTGAATTGTTTACTTCATATTAGTGTTGTGACGTAATTAACGGGAGCGGTACGATAGTGCATTTACACAGTCGTTTGTTTACGTTTACGTTATTTTTTCAAAATTAAAAATATCTTTTTGTTTCTTCAATAGATCATATTAAAAATAATACGTTGATAACTTGTTTCCCATCACTAAAACTCCCTATAAACCTATAATTCAGTGCGGTATCGGGTTACAAGACCCTATATGTATTTTTGCATGTATCTCTCAAGTAAATAGTAGGAATCAAGGGCGAAGTCAACACCATGAACACTAACTCTTCTACGATCGATATTGATAGGTGGATTTCCAAATTTTTAAGTTTTCGCATAGTTACAGTCATTTATATTAGTCGATACCTTACTGGGCTAATAAGCCCTATACCGCAGCGGTGGAGAGTTTCAGTATAGGGCTTATCAGCCCGTTAACGCACCATATAAAAAACCGTCTCTTTCAGTATCGCAGCGAAGGTGTTTAACATGTAAAGACCCAAAGTTTTAGATACTCAAAAAATTATAGTGCATCTCATTACGTACTTAATAATATCAGAAAATTATTTCATAAAACGAATAAAGAAACATTTTTGTGTTATTTTCCAATCCAATTACTAAAATGTCCACCCGTTCGTTACAAAATAACACTTTGTATTTTCACACTTCAGCTGGTAGAGCCTTTAGTTTTACAATTTTCCGCGATACAAGACATTTTTTAATGAAAATTTTCTCTCGAAAATATTGCACTGAAAATCTTAAATTTCGTTGCACCGAAATTCATGTCCCCTTACATAAGGCCGCTTGTCCACTGCCGCTGTCACCGGGACGCCACCCGAGCACAGTGATGGACACACGTCCATAGTATATACCGATCCCTCTTACTAATAAAAACTTCTTAAACATGCGTTCAACGTGTGAATAGTTAAACAGGAGTTTTTAAGTTAAGGCCGCTTAAGTTAAGGCCGTCACAGACTTAGCTATAATATATATTAATATATTTATAGCTAGGCATATTAATGTATATTTTCTATACAATTTTCGCGTGACCACACACTCAGCTATAATAATATTTCTGGTCTCAGTGTGTTTAGTACGGTATAATAATATATATTATAGCTAAGTCTGTGACGGCCTTTACGTTACACAGAGTCTATGTAACAGAAAAATTAGTATGGAAATGACAGCATCGTTATACAATTAATATACAGGCCTTATGTCAAAATGAATGATTATTAGTAGAAAAAATCTTATGCACCCTCTATACACGCTGTGTAAATTTTTATTAGTAAGAGGTTCAATTTAGACCGCAACGCGACGCATAGATGCATTTCTAATTTTGTATGGATTTGAAAGACCTCAAATGCGTGAGAGTCGTGAGACGTCATGCAAGTCTGTCAATTCAATAAAAGTTTAGAATTGCATATTATCTATACGTCGCGTTGCGTTTTGAATTGACCCTCAATTCGCTCCGTCATCTCGTTCTCCAATTTACCGAAATTATACCGGTAGTAAATGAAACCTATAAGTCGTAAAGTGGCATTTTTTGAATTTTTATCGGTGACGCGGACGTTCCGGTGACGGGGGCCGTGGACAAACGGCATAAGACGGATTACGTTGGCACTCGGGTTATTCTATCCACGTTTCGAGTTTTATTGGAATTAAGCTATCCAACCCTTTTGTTTCGGAATTCTCTGGAATTACGGGGGATTACCGCTCGGATTTGACGCACAATTCCAGGAAACACCCAATTATGGAATCATCGTATATTTCGAATTTCCTTTGGATAACGACTAACGAGCAACAGGTTAATTGTTTATGGACGGGTTCTTAGAATTATTATGTCTGGATAAAACTGACTTATTTTTTTGTAAGCGAATTTAAAAGTAAAAGATTTTGTAACAAAAATGTTAGCGGTATACAAAAATAAATATGAATAATATTGGATATCAGTGTAATATGAAGGCACGTATTTAGAGGTATAACATTATTTTGTTTTCTTGTGTTACACTCGACTATTTACGCGATAATGTTGAATTCGAATGGAAGTGATTATAGTGTACTGTGTATGCGTCTTTTAGAGTTAAATCATTATGTGATTTCAGAACAATTAGGTACTTTCGTTTTAAATGATGTGTTTGGCACAGTTTCTTAGTATAAAAATACGTTTAACAGCTAGTTGGACCGTTGATTGCCAATCATAAGAACAAAAGTGCTGCCGTAAAATCCTGCACTCGTAAACTATCGACGCTTTTATGATTCATCTGCACCGCCCGTCGCCCCCGAGTGCGGTACAGTCGCGAGCATTCGTGAAATATTATAATAATACTGTAGTATTATTGATATAAATATTACTATACACATAATTATAATTTTCCAGAATTAATACAAGGTACACTATTTAGAGTATAAAATTTACAATATGTACAGAAACTTAGGTAAAAAATAATTTAATGATGATAATAATTAGAATAATAAAAAATGAAAGGCTAAAGTTCTTAATCAAAACGACCACCCCGCAGCGTACCATGATCAAAAATGTCCCCACAATACTTTAATTAAGTATAATAATTAATAAAATGATTACTGTACTACATAATATATATTAAAGTTTCTTATTAATTTTAAATAGCAGCTGTGTATTTTTACTTATAAATTTAAAGTGTTACCATTTAAGCTACTGAACCGATATAATTGATTTTTGCTATAAGAATATTATGAGCCCCGAGAAAGAACAGAATATTTTCATCCCGAAAAAATATGCGGTTCCCGCAATGAGTTTGAACGTTATGAAGTAGCAGACAACAATAATACTAGATTATTAACAGTTAATTATTATTTATGATCATAAAATACTTGGCAACATTTTGATTACTTAAAAATATTTCAAGTAAAAGTTGATATAATAGTCTATGATTTCTATGAATGAATATATGAAATGTGTTTTACTTAAAATAATAAATTCTTAGGCACCTTTATTTTGCTGGACAGCTACCGAACAAACTAAATTAAAAAAAATAAAAATACCAAAACCATGAACTCATCTAAATATTTTAATAATAACACTTTTGTACACGAGTGTACTTTGTCGCAAAAATTTCACTTGTAGCGTTCTAAGTAAATTTGGTCATCTCGGCCAATCTGTGTTTACGATGGGGTTCCCCCAACCCCCGACCCCTACCAGATTTAGGGGGAACTAACTATGAATCACAGGCGTGCTGATTTCTCTTATTTCATTTGTCTATCTTACTTTATCTCAATTTATGTCTAATCTATCACCTTTAAAGGAATTTTCGTGTAGGTACTGGATTTAACCTACGTCTTGAGTATCATAACTCTTCCATATCCGGCAATGATAGTGAGGGCATAATAAGGCATAATATTATATATTTTGTTGTTGACTATAGACTAAGCAGATAGAGAACATAAACTTTTCGTCTTGTAGTGCTTTGAACCTCCTCCCGTGATTTTCAAAGCAAAGAAAGTCATGTTTTTATAATAATATGTTTTTTACAATTATTGAATATTAAATTTGATGAAGACAAAACATCCTTTCATTTCATAGACTGTTAAAACCACTATTATGTGTGACATTGAAAAGCTATGTCCACATTGTGCCCTTTCATCTTCAATTTTCATAATCTTTAGACATTCGAAATGTCAAAAGATTATGAAAATTGAAGATGAAAGGGCACAATGTGGACATAGCTAAAGATCCATACTCAATTAAAAACTTTCACAGGCAATTTTACCTTTTACACCCCATTCCAGTAATTAAAATCTTTCACAGGCAATTTCATCACAAATATCACTGCCTTTTCAACTTACTAATGCCTGGTTTCAAATTGAGTACGAGTACACACATATTCTTAAATTGCCCAACACTTTGAACTCTAACAGCCTATTTTCAGGTAAAGTGCTGAGCTGAAGACAATAGGAAGGAACCTCACCGCAGGCACGTTTCCCCTCTCACTGCGTCCTCAGTATTCTCGACTTGTGCTTGTGATTGGATGTACTTGGTCCGGTTATTATCACCTAGAACTTGTGATAAGCTGCTCGAAGGAGGAATTTGCAGGAGTAATGTAGAAGTTGTAAGATCGAATATGACGAATCGATTGCATATATACAGCGTATCAATAGCTATTTACTTACTTGTAGTTAAATTAGGGTTTTGTAAAGCTTGTAGAGAATTTAGTTGGCATTATTTATTGCGCCGAGAAAGTTATATTACAAAAATGTGTAGCATTTACTCTGCTACATTACTACAACATAAACTGGATCTGTTTTTAAAGGAAAGCCCTAGTGGTAGGTATTCGGACGATGGTCTTCTAAATGTAGAGATAAGTAAAGGCGACGGGAATTAGAACTCCAAGCGTTCACATTGCTTTCGAACTTCATCGTTATTGGTAATGACAATTTGGCTTAAAGGCTCTGCCCCTAAGAAATATTTATTTTATGCAGCGTAAAACAGCTATTCAAGATCCAATGTCTGTTACGTAAATTTTTATCCACTGTGGGTACACAGTACACACAACACATGTTTGCCACTGAACTCCTAAATGGCTAGGCCGATTTAAATGATTTTTTGTATGTATAATATGTTCACAAATCAGTGGCGCTGCAGATGACTTTCATACAGGACAACGCTTGCTGGGTATAAGTTAGGCGATATAGTTTACAATATAATATTATCAGAACAGCTGCAGTTAAGTAATACAAATAGAACAGAGAATATTCACAGATAGCTCGATTAAACATATTGCTCATAACCAATGAAACGGTCAACAATTTGACGCCGAAGCCTTAGTCCTCGTTTCTTTATCACAAAAACAAATTGTTGGGCTTAGTGCGTCATTATTTACTTAGGCTTGACACAGAAGTGTGATGCGGGCATGTACTAGGGTCATCAGTATGGCCAATAATGGACTTTTTTCACGTAAAAATGCTTTACGCGTCCCCGGACTGGGGACATAGGCCGGGGTATGTAGGACTCCCCAGTACTACCCACTAAAACACTATGGTGCTCCGTACCCCGCTTAAGGCTGCGTTTCCACCAGAGATGTGTTGCGAGGAATGTGTTTTTTAAGATCCAATAGATTCTATTGGATCTTTTCACGGCAAGCTCACATCAATGAAGCGTTCTATTGGTTCTCTAAAACACATTCCTCGCAAGGTCGCGTGGTCGCAACACATCTCTATTGGAAACGCAGCTTAAAGGCCGTCACAGACCTAGCTATAATATATTATATTAATATATTTATAGCTAGGCATATTAATATATATTTTCTATACAATTTTCGCGTGACCACACACTCAGTTAAAATATATATTTCTGGTCTCAGTGTGTTTAGTACGGTATATTAATATATATTATAGCTAAGTCTGTGACGGCCTTAAGGCAGAGTTGCAGGTACGATATAAGTTATAACCTACCGCAACTCTACCAGGTGATGGAGTAGGTAATACAAGTTTGTATTTACAAAAGTGTAGCATATACTTATTAACACCAGAGACCAAAATATTATATGTCTAATGTCTTTGATCGTCCATCTTTGACGTAGATTGTTCATGTGTTAGAGAACTTGACAACCAAGATTGTCCAACGTGGCTCTATTTGAAGAGGGTTCTTTAAAGTACCATAATAAAAAATGTTTTTTTTAAGAAAAAAGGGGCGGCCAAACGAGCAAACGGGTCACCTGATGGAAAGCAACTTCCGTCGCCCATGGACACTCGCAGCATCAGAAGAGCTGCAGGTGCGTTGCCGGCCTTTTACGAGGGAATGGGGTAATAGGGGAGGGTAGGGAAGAGAATAGGGGAAGGTAGGGAAGAGAATAGGGGAGGGTAGGGAAGGAAATAAGGGAGGGTAGGGAAGGGAAAGGGGTAGGGGATTGGGTCTCCGGTCAAATCACTCACTCGGCGAAAAACAGCGTCATTCAGAACAACAGTTTCACGCCGATTTTCTGTGAGCCCGTGGCACAAATCGGCACAAATGGGCCGGCTCGACCGGAGAAATATCTCCGGTCGAGCCGGCCCATTTGTGCCGAAGATGGCTCTCCCACGGTGTAATGTTGCTTAATAATTCTGGTTAGGATTGTACAGTCCAATAGTCTGCATAGGCTATTAGTGTGTTTAGAAAGGAAATGCATGCCACGAATATGGGAATGTTAAAAGTCGGTTTTAAGCCTCATCACGTTTTGGTCATCCATTTTTCAGTGTATTCCACACATACAGAAGTCGATATATTAGTTTTGATTCCTCCCAAAACTAAAGTTCTTATATCTGGCAGCCCTAGAACAGCGACATACCAGCCCTTTTACTTATTATGTGGGAAAATGGGACAGCCCATTTCGCTTGACACTTATCTTTTTCGCTTATAATAGGAGCGATACATCTTCGTCTGTGTAAGTCGGTGGTAAACCTAATGAGCCCACTCGCGAACGTGATTGATCTCTTGACAAAATACTTTCTTTATGTAAATATTGTATAGTTTATTGAAAAAAGGACTTCAAATTTGAAATAGTTATTATTTACATACATTATCTAGACACAAGTAGAAATCTTCGATTTATTATTTCAGTTACAATAAACGATGACAATTATTATGTTCTTTAGCATGGAGCCACGGTCTCAAAAGAGATACAGAACTTTCAGAGGCAATGTAAAATAAAATGTCTCCCTTCTTTATAATGTTTGTGTTTTAGGGTAACAGCGGTATGGTGGTGATGGTGGTATCATCAGTAACAAAACAAAGTGATAAGGGTGTGTATTGTGTATGTATTCCTTGTAAAAAGTTTACTGTGAGTTTCACAGTAGCACTTAAAGAGTTACAATAATAATTGTCTTCTGTGTTTATATTAAAAATACTACAACAATAAATGCGCTGCTACCTTCACAGCGAAATATGTATAAGGGACACACAACAGCTAAGGGCCTGTTTCACCACATCCTGATAAAGTGCTGGATAGGCTATCCACCACTTAATTTGACAGATGAAGTATGGAGAATCTGCCAAAAAAGTTTTGGATAGCTGCCTATTCGACACTTTATTAAGAAGTGGTGAAACAGGCTCTAAGTATAATAATAATATTATTTTAAAATATTATACTCAGCAGTTGACACCTATCTACTGCAGGTAAACATTTTCTTTGTCTGTCCATCACGAGTATTTGCCGAACATGGCATAAGGCTTATGCCATGTTCGGCAAATACTCGGACGTGCGTAGATTGCTGTTTGTCCATCCATAACGCCGCTGATGAGGCAATAAACGAAGAGGACAGGAAAATAAAAGTGCCCCATTGTCCCCCACGTGCCCATTGTCCCCCATCCTCCCCCATCGGCCAATATTGATTTCGCAAATAAAGACTAGGCATAAAGTGTATTGTTTTTTCGGGACGTGCCACGGAAGTGGATTGAGTTACTCTATGTATATTTATAATTAAAGACGTGAGTGCATGAATGAGGTATGTAACACATTTCGAATTTCGAGTAAATCGCGTTTAAAGTTTTGAAAAAACTTTTTATGATTTTTCATCACAAATCAAGTAATGGCTTTTGTTAATTGTATCAGGAGGTGTAAATATCTTCCGTTTTTATTGTTATGTTAAAAATTATATAAAAAAATCTCCATTCTAGGATAAATTAGGAAAAATGTGAAGTTACTCGGTTCTTCACTTTTAAATGCAACAAAATCTGTAAAGACTACGTCAGTATATTATAAGTCTATGGTAAAGACTGTCAATGCATGAAGTACACATAAATCACTTTTTTTTATTGAGATGAAACAAGACTCAATTTAAAAGACAATAAATTCACGGCCAAACAGATTTAAACAAAAATGGATTATACTTTTGAAAGACGGGAAAGATTATATAAGGGAATTCCGCATTAGAAAACTAAATGTAAACAAAACTGAGTTGTAGGCGTCATCTACTAGGAATTATGTAGAGAAAACGAGATGATGAAAGTAATAATCTACAAAGCAAATTTCGTCGAAATCAGTTCAGCCGTTTAAGTGTTAAGAAGCATTTAAGATCATACAAACACGATTTCCCAATTTATAGTTTACTAGTAAGATCAATTAATTTTTTAAAATATCTTGGGTTTCTCAAAGTTGATATATTATAGATTGTTTAAAATGAACCCTTACTTAATAAATAAATTTAAGTATATTAATAATAATAACTTAAATTATGCACTATTCAAATGTTACAATTAAAAGAACAATATACTAATTCAAGTTTTTATTGTGTTTTATTATACTTATTTTTAACTGCGTTTTCACGACTATGGCTTGTACGTCATAATACCTAGTAAAAATAAAAAGCGGCCAAGTGCGAGTTGGACTCGCCCATGGAGGGTTCCGCAGCAGCAATAAGGTTAATTTTTATGAAATTATATTATTTTTGATTTATTTTTATATTTCAGTCGATTTAATGAAATTTAGATTAAGGTTTACTATTTATGACGTATAAAAAAAACTACTGGCTAAATCTCGTTCAAACCAATTTTCGTTGGTAGTTTTTATAGTAATATACATCATATATTTTTTTTAGAATTATCATGCCTCTACTTTAGAAATTAGAGGGGGGGGGACACACATTTTTCCACTTTGGAAGAGTCTCTCTCGCAAACTATTCAGCTTAGAAAAAAATGATATGAGAAACCTCAATATGATTTTTGGAGACCTATCCATAGATACCACACACGCATAGGTTAGATGAAAAAAATTTTTTTTTGTTTCATTAAGTTTTACTATTTATGACGTATAAAAAAAAACTACTGGCTAGATCTCGTTCAAACCAATTTTCGTTGGTAGTTTTTATAGTAATATACATCATATATTTTTTTTAGAATTATCATGCCTCTACTTTAGAAATTAGAGGGGGGGGGACACACATTTTTCCACTTTGGAAGAGTCTCTCTCGCAAACTATTCAGCTTAGAAAAAAATGATATGAGAAACCTCAATATGATTTTTGGAGACCTATCCATAGATACCACACACGCATAGGTTAGATGAAAAAAATTTTTTTTTGTTTCATTAAGTTTTACTATTTATGACGTATAAAAAAAAACTACTGGCTAGATCTCGTTCAAACCAATTTTCGTTGGTAGTTTTTATAGTAATATACATCATATATTTTTTTTAGAATTATCATGCCTCTACTTTAGAAATTAGAGGGGGGGGGACACACATTTTTCCACTTTGGAAGAGTCTCTCTCGCAAACTATTCAGGTTAGAAAAATATGATATGAGAAACCTCAATATGATTTTTAGAGACCTATCCATAGATACCACACACGCATAGGTTAGATGAAAAAAAATTTTTTTTGTTTCAGTTGTACCTATGGGGACCCCTAAAATTTTTAATACTTTTTCCATTTTTGCATCAAAATCTTAATGCGGTTCACAGACTACATCTACTTACCAAGTTTCAATAGTATAGCTCTAATAGTTTCGGAGAAAAGTGGCTGTGACATACGGACGGACGGACAGACAGACAGACAGACAGACAGACAGACAGACAGACAGACAGACAGACAGACAGACAGACAGACAGACAGACATGACGAATCTATAAGGGTTCCTTTTTTGCCATTTTGGCTACGGAACCCTAAAAAACAGTCAAGTACTTACAATAAAAAATTCTTTGTCGAGCATAGCTAGTTCGATTTTCAAATTTGGCGCGGGAGCGCGCTCATTTGAATTTGGAATGAAGTATCGACGCGACCAAAGAATAAATACACTAGGTACCTACGCGACGCGACGCTATAAAGTATTAGCACAGGATAAATGCAAACAGCCAAACTGATGCCTAAATATTTTTTTATATTTCCAACAATTTAATATTATAATAAAAACAAAAACAAAATATTTTATACGTAGCGCGTAGGTACCATTTAAGTTACGATAGGTTTTTCCAAAATTTTAATTTGTTTGGAAACAACGAAAAGCACCTAGTCTTTAATAAAATAACTATCGTAGTATAAAAGAGTATGGATGTGTATGAAATATCCTTTGATTATATGTATAAATATGTGTATGATAATGTGTCATTATTAATATACCTACTCGAGTTTTGCCTAGAATGTGAAAGATTACTGTTGTATTTTTTTTGTATTATTTTCCTTAAATTATTCTGTTACCTGTGTCTTAATGTGTATTATTGGCAGAATATTAACCATTATTACATATTCTTTATCGTGCACGTGCTGCAACTTCCAGGAACGTGCTTTTTGTGTCCCTCCAAAACTCCGTCAAAAGTTTCAGTATAGAGTATAGGGTAATCAACCGACTTGACTCCTTGACTGCTTGACTTGACTTTTACTTAGACTTTGACTAGACTTTAGATATGATCATAAATGACGATAATATAGTAAAAACAAAAACGTTGATGAACATTATTATTATGAAGAAGACTGACTATACCTTTGTATGTGGCAAAGTACACCCCCGATGTCAGAGCCAAACGCTAACAAAAAAAATATATACTAAATTATCTATGCCTTTGAATAATAGAACAATAAAAAAGTCGACATAATATTCCTTATTTAAAAAAGTAAAATATTCAAGCGATCTCCCGTACTGCAACGCTTAGGGGATTTGTATGGGATGTAATTACCCGGTTCTTGCATAGTCATTTGGACGAACCTTGCAACTTACCTGCTTCATCATCTGGCTAACTTTGTAAGTATACGTAAAATTCAAAATTTTTTGATTGCAAATCATTTTCCAAGTCCTAAAAGCTACATTTATGCAATAAAACGTAAATTTTCAAAAATGTTACTTACCTCATTCATGCACTCATGTCTTCAATTATAATTTATAATACCTCTATCTGTATTAGTCTGTGGTTTAATTCGTAAGTGTTTTATAATGGTCGCTGTTATGCAATTGTATCCTAACCCACAATTTTTTTGTTGAATTTTGAATGCAGTCTTGTTCTAAGTCATCTAAAGAACATTTAACTGCATTCATAACTCAATACGTATTTTTTGGTACTAGGAAAAAAAACCAGTTTCACTTAAGTGTAAACGGGCTGAGACGCTTTTTAAGTCCAATTGATACGTTATAGTTAAAAGGGATAAATCAATTATAGATACTACCTATACCGTAGTATTGAAATAATGTCCCAATAACATCCCAAAGTAATTAATATATTATGTTTGAGGTAATATGTAAAATCGCTACGAAATATGTTTGCATTACTTCAGAAATATTGCAACTTAAATTGTTTACATTTTCTTCAGCAATTTTTCTTCGGACGGATTCAAATCGATATTGCAAGTTGGCGATTTAATTAAAGCACTCAGTATTCAAGTCAGACGTGGTTTATCTATTCGAGGCGCGTGTGGACCCATTTCATCCATATTATTGTATTTACAGCTCGTGATGACGTAATTTTTTCGGAAAATTAGTGGTTTGCGGGAAAATGAAGATAGGGTTGGGAAAAATCGTAAATCACTGAGTTCTGCAATGTTGTGACTTGTGGTCTAGGAAGTCGTTATCGCTTACTATCAGGTGTTCCGTTTACTCGCTTACTTCCTTGTTTTTAAAATAATTTTTTCTCCTAATAAACAAATATAATTTCTTCACAATTATTTGTAATAATAATTTATTGTCATAATAATGATTGATTTCGCGATCTTAGAGATTTACGCGAATTGTGAATAATTTGAACGTTATCTCTAAAAATCCGTAAGTGTTTATAACTTTGTAAATTTCTGCTATAACTATAATAATAATATCTATGGACGCTTCACACCACGTCAGTCTGGCCCCGTGGTAAGTACCTGAAGGACTTTTGTTACGGCCTACGGGTACCAGACAACGGAAATATATTTACTACTTTTATACTATACATAAATATTTAAGATTTTTATTACATAATACATAACACACATATTTAATACACATCCATGGACCATGACCCAGAAACATTGAAAACTTTTTGTTCCGTCAGCGGAATTCGAACCCGCGACCTCCGGCTTGAGCTGCATACAGCCCACCAAACTGAGCCACAGAGGTCGTCATCTATATGACTTATATTATGTTACTGACATTTAACCATCGTTCCAGCATTCGCCCTAAAATTCACAATATGCATGTTGCATGCGACACACGCCCGTAAATATTTGAATTAGTTAGGAGTTGGAGGGACATCAACAAGATAATTGAGTTCCGTACAGTTATGTCAAAGTCTAAGTCAAAGGAACAGATAACTACATGAGCTGAGTTTAGCCACGTGAATATTTGAACATACAATGTTACGTTCAAAGCTAATCTTTTCAAATTAGTAGACATTTCTGGCGTACAAATGTAGTAAACATGGAGGAAACCGCATATTTTGTCAGTAAAAAAAGTAGCTAACGTCCTTCCCAATGTATGTCCCAAATTTCTCTAAGTTCCAGCAGGCAGCGAGTAGTTTCTAAGCCTATTTGATGTGAAGAAACATAATACCACACGATTTTTCTTCATGTTGGTTTTAGGGTTCCGTACCCAAAGGGTAAAAATGGGACCTAACTACTACTAACATTAACCTACTAAGACTTCGTTGTCTGTCCGTCTGTCTGTATGTCTGTCTCTAGGCTGTAACTCAGGAACGGTAACAGCTATAGGGTTGAAATTTTCTTCGGCTCCCATACAAAAAACACATTTCTGGCCTAATTTTGCTCTATAATGGTATGGATATAAACGGAACCCTTCGTGCACGAGTCCGACTCGCACTTGGCCGATCATTATAATAACATAAGTACAGATCCTAATCTTAATACCTATTAGGTATTAATACCTAATAAATACCTAATAAAGCATTAATAGTAGGTAACTATATAATGTTTATTAAAAATACACCCATCCTAAAAATTTACTTATCTCCCAAACCGGCTAATTTAACTTCAAAGTAACGCCAATCAAAGTAAATAAAACAAATGCTAGAGAACAAAAGTCATACATCAAATAAAAATATGAAACGTCAACGTGTTTTAGAATATAACCATAATAAAGCAAAATAATCTGTCAACAGAGACATCTGACTCGGGAAAATCTTGGGAAAATTGCGCGTAATTCCTGTCACCATTTTTCTGAAGCTGACTCAGCTCGGAAATTGTTTCGTAAAAAATATTTCACGGCGCTTGTGATTTGTTTTATTCATAAACATAATAATTCTGTTCCCGTTTAGATTAGGTCACATACGTATAGGGTGCAAAAATCAAATACGGATATTTTGTTTACTAATCTACTGCTTACATGAAAATGTTTAGGCAACATTACAATGGCATTTAAAAAATTATAATATGGATGACCTTCCGTTTGGAGTGAATGTAGAATTGTTTCACTCAGGTCAGAGTATGACAGTTATTTTTCTGCCTATGCCATAAAGTTAATATACCTAGCGGAATAGAGAAACAAAGGCCTGAGCAAGCGAGATGTCACTATCAGTTACACTGCTTGGTAAAAAAAGACGTGTGATACGTGACAGCATCACTCTTTTTTTGACGTCCATCAGCCCGGATCAGCCCCGTTGACAATTTAATCTCATAGAATTCATGTTCAATCATGCTTGTGTAAGTACACATATTTTTCACACAGATGAAAACCAATTTCGGTTACGTTTGACAGCTCGAGTTTGTTGCTCTATTCCGCTAGGTATATTAACTTTATGGCCTATGCAAGCAATAAATCATAATAATTATGCACAAAACAGACTTGGCACATTTTGTCACCTAAAAGTTGGGGGTGGTTTTGGGGCCCATTGAAAAACTGGCTAATCTGGTTCAAATAAACCGCCCATCGTTAAAAAAGATGTTGCTTTTTCATCACAGCGTTTTAGAATCTAGAATTATTATGTCAGCGTGGTAGCATATTGTCTTAAAATGAAGCCGCTCAGCTGTATAATATTTTTCATGAATAAAACATACCGTTTTTATTTGTGAATTAAATTTTCTAACGTTTTTGGTTAAATTGTTACTTGTTGTCTAGACTGAGAAGATTTTCGAATTGACTTTATGACCTATTTTTTATTTATTTTATGTTTGGTATAGTCGACTAAGGATTTATGATAATTATAATTAAGAGACGAGGTTGCGCGCGTTTATCAAAGGGTGATCATGGAGGAATCATGAGATGAGATTTGTTTTAATATGACATCTTCAAAACTTTGATACCAAAATTCTATCCAAACCGAAAAAAAAAATACAATTAAGTATTATATATTATACTTTATACTTAACTTACGGAATATGAACTACAGATTATCAATTTTAATTAAGTACTCTAAGGAAAAGTTTGACTTAGAATCTTATCTATAATATTATAGTAATGGTATTTTGAAACTGCAAAGATTATGTCTGTCAAGAACGTGATTGTCCCATTGTTACTGTGATGTTTGATTTCATTGATTTCATTAGCATAGTGTTAGTTGATTGAGCTGACAGCCGGGAGCAGAAAACACAGTGGTTTTCCTCGAAAAATGTATTCAGATTTCCCGATAGTAATATTCGTGGTGTTGTAAATATCCATTACAAAAAAAAAATAAGAAGTTTACGGATTGATTAGCTGTATTTAACTAATGAAATAAATAAACAAAAGAGAGTAAAAAACAGACATTATTATTCAGAGCACCTGAGACATAAAAGTCTTTTATTAGATTAAAATTATTATCGACGCTTTCTTTAAGAATAGCTAGTTATTTGTATAGCAAAAAATTTGCAATAACTTGAATGGGTATAACTATTAAAATAAACAAAAACCGTTGCTGTAGAATAATCTCTATAATAAATAATAACACTTAATATTATTATGATTTATGATATTATATTGTATCTCCTCTTTGAAAACATATTTTGTATTATTGTAAAAAGAAAGAAACATCTTGTAGAATATTACGTCGAACTCAACGGTAGTTGGTAGGTACCAAGTAGGTACCTTAATGCATATATTTTAGGCCTATTATAGGTATGCATAATATTATGCAAATTACCATTGGAAATTCCATCATTACTCTAGTAGTGGAAAACCATAATATTATTATACTGAGGATAATGCTCACAGTCTATTTTTGTAACTGTCATACCGATCAGAATCTATAATAAAAGCCACCTACACTAATTATTATTATTAAGACGCTATATTGATAATAACGTCCTTTTTGAAGTAATGCTATAGGACCCTCAGAAATGTTACAAATCTGGTAATGAGATATACATATTATTATCTCATAGCCTTATCTAGGGTTTGAGAAGAACCAGAAACACGATTAATGTATTTTGCCTCGATACATTTCTCGATCGAAATTACCTCTTAAAAATACGAAATTTGAAGATTATTTTTAAACGAGAATAGATGTATTGTAGGAAATTAGTCTAATTATTAGACACCTTTGCAACCCAAAATCGTATAGAAGCATTTCGCTTAAATGCTCCTAGTAATTATTTAAATAAACAAAATTACGTTTTTTCGCATGTTTTCCGAGCGAGCCGATAGCTTCTGGCCGCAGCGTACTCACGACTTTAAAGTCATACAAATTAAGTATAAAATTACCCTAGCGGTAAAATTACTATCATTAAAGCGTCTTCATGAGGTGAATAAACTTTTCCGTTAATTTCCATACGACATAGTCTAGGAGCCTTCATCCCCTAGGTGCGAGATGAGTCACGTGTCGCGCCAGTCCGTCGCGTCGCGGTGTCGCCGTCGCGTTGCCTAGCAACCTCTCGCGTCTGTTGCCTTAACCTCTCTGATCGGTGATTATCACAAATGGATGGCGATGATTTATGTTGTTTTAATTTGAGGACACAAATGAGGAAAATATACCTACTGTATAATTAGGGTATCGTGTTCTGTAAGCCAGTTTGGGTTAAAATTGTAACAAAAATGTGTTCAATGAAGTTTGCAATTATAGGAAATAGGATAGCTTGAGTCAGACTGGTTTTAAAATAAGTTTTACTTAGAAATGTGTCTAGTCTACTTACAAAACAAAATGTGGCAGTTATGAGGTCCAAATAAAATACAATTCAATTTAAAAGTAAACAAAACTGAACGATTTTATAAACTGTAATAATATTTTTTAACTAGATCAGATAATAAAAACTCTACCACAGGCTCTACCTTATAAGATGATCTTTGTGATGTCGTAAAGTGTGCTTTGCATTCATAATTTTACGTCAGTGATTAGGATAAATACATTTTAATAATGATGAGTACGAGTACCTTGATACTACATAATAATTAATAAGTAATAACTATTATTGTAAATCGGGGCTTATAAGTTAAATACTCTTTACGTTGAATCGAGGCAATACATGATGTTACATAGTCTATATTCCCTATTTTTTTTTGATGCGCAGGGGAAACCCTCATGGGTCCCCTGGGTTGGGTATGTGCTCAGCACCCTGGGGGTATGTGAGACTCCTACTCACTAAAACCACCTGCGGTTCGCCTTCAGCCGTATAAAGGAGGGATATCCCGGATCTAACAAACACGGGATAGCCTATATTCCCTATATTATTCTTCTTTATGGTAAACCTCGGTTTGCTTTTATGTATAAGTCTTATATACTTTGTATAAAACACTGTTCTATACTAATATTATTCACTAATAAATGCATCCGTCTGTCCCTTACAGCTTAACGCCTCAACGCCTATGTGTTATGACATATGAGTCTCGGGAAAACTGAAAAGACATGCATCACAGAAAACTAACGTTGCCGCAAGACAAACTAAATGTTGGTGCAACGATGTTGTGGAAGTAAATTACAATATGAAGATTGAAGATTGATACTTCATATTATAATATTGCCTTATTCTATTGGCTAGCTTAGAATACGTAATTTGTTATTTCTTTTGGTCACATCAACATTTATTTTTCAAATTATAATATTAACGCATAGATATTATGTTAAAATTTTGGAGTTTTTTTGATGAAAACCGTCCAAAATCACCCCAGAATGTAGCTAAAGCATTAGACATTGAAAAGGAACTCTACCCATGAAAATCATATTAATTAGTGCAGTGCACAGAGTAGCTGCAGGCAGAGCAATTGTCTCAGGTTCCGTAGCTCGACCCACAGAGCTTTGTGAGCCGTAATTAAAGTGTTATAGGATGAAGCTGCCGTCACTCCTGGTTTATACAGAATTCGGCTGTGATTTAACAGAATCAAGTTTCCGTTTTGGGTTTAATTATGTGACTTTGTGAATAGTGTTTGCGTTTTAAAGAGCGCATTTTGCAAGTCAAAATAATTATCAACCTTAAATTAAAAAAATTAAAACAACCCCCGATTTAAAAATTATAGAACACGCTAAAATTGTTCAGTAAGTACTGAGCAGACTGATAATGAAACATAGCTAAGAACACGCTCGATAATGTCGGCTTTCAAACAAAAAAACTAGATCAAAATCAGTTCACCCGTTTGGATGCTACGATGCCACACACACAGAGATAGTCATGGCAAACTTATAACACCCCTTTTTTGGGTTAAAAATGAGGTGGGCTCTTCACCTATAGGTACTTAATGTCAAAATGCCTTAATTTTATATTTAAAAATGTATGGACAAGCATCGCAAATGACATGTTAGTTATGTGAACTTATGTGATATCGATATGTCTATGAATGTAAGTCATATGATTTTTAGATCTTACAATTTCTAAACATTTTGCACCCGGATTACAATTATTATTTTAAATGATACTTCGTTGAAATTGTTTCCGTAGTAGTGTTAGGTCCTACTCATAAATTAAAACGATTTTAATTTATATGCTTTCAATTTGATTTTGAAGCCAGCGAAACTTTTCATTAGAAATTCTATTGGTTTTTCAAATCTTATAGGCACACATATTATTATATTAATTATTCAATTCTAAACTGGCTGCAAGAGCTCGTTAAAAATATGGAATTTAATTAATAACTCTTTATAGTTTAAAGAAACAAGTTTTCAGGGCGCCAACTTGTTAATGAGTTTTCTGTTTCGATACTTCGAAAAGTAATAAAAGTTTAGTTTTTTGAAATGCTTTTATGTCAAGTATGAAATATCTGAACACGTCTTTTGAAATTGAAAATTTAAATACAACTGCCTCCTATTGCTATTAAAATTTTCTAAAGGCGAACAACAATAATTATTTTGTCGTGTTATGTCAAGTCAATTAAATTCATGATTCGTCAGATTGGCTTGACGCAGCTCGACCAAATTATTTAAGTTACCATTTTGAACTCAATATTTTCGATAGTATTACACAAGTAACACTTTGAACAAAGTAACAATTGTTAATGCCAAAGAAATAAAAGCTGGCTTTAAATGCTTTCAAAGATAAGATGTTTCCAAAAAACTATAAATAACTTTTCAAATAGTAAAATGTCACCCTATTTTTCCCCTTTGTGAGACGTCTAAGGAATTAAATTCTTTTTGGATCAAAGCAAAGAAAAATTTAATTTGTGTAACTTGGACGTCGCGGTTCGATAAGTTTTGAGGAAACAAAGTAGGCGAGATTCTTTCTGTTCTGTTCATCAATATATTTTTATTAAGTTATTTTACTTCAAAAAGGCAGTAGGTACTTGTAAGTTGGTAGGTTATTGGTAGGTTTTTTTTTTTTTTTTTTTTTTTTTTTTAAGAAGGCAGGTCGCTGTAGCCCTGACGTCACTGCGACCCATAAGGATCTATTGTGACTCCTTCGCATTAGAGTATCATCCCCAGCCCAATACTGCTCATAAATTGAACGATGTGATTGGGGTTGGTGTCACGAATTTCCTCTGTGGATGAGTATTCGTGGCGACCAAGATGCCTGTTTCTGCTCTGTAGTAGAGCAGGACAGTTGAGGAGAAGGTGAATAGGTGTCTCATCCTCCTCCTCACAGAATCTGCAAGTCGTTATGCTACAAATACCCATTCTGTTTAGGTGTTTGTTGAGCTTGCAGTGCCCAGTTAGGCTTCTGGTAAGAATTCTTAATTGGTTCCTACCCAAGGTGAGCACTAATTCTGATAGTTTCTTGTTGAAGCCAGGGATTAGTGCCTTGGAGTGTTCAAGGCCAGGGGTCTCAGCCCATTGCTTCCTGCTTAGACTGTGACCCCATTCCTTGAGCACTTGCTTTGTGGTACTGGGAGGTATACCACAGACTGGTTCCGGGCCATATATGAGACTCTCGGCCCCAAGCCTAGCCAGTTCGTCAGCGGTTTCATTGCCGGGGACGTTACTGTGGCCCGGGACCCATACTAGGCGGATGTTGTTGTTCCTGCCCAGCATGTTTAACGTCTCAATGCATTCCAGAACTAATTTAGAGGAAACTTCTGCGGCAGTCAGTGCTTTAAGTGCAGCTTGACTGTCGGAAAAGATAAAAACATTTTTATTGACTAGGGCCATCTCCAGGCTTTCTAGTAAGCAACCGAGAATAGCGAAGATTTCAGCCTGAAACACGGTTGCAAACTCACCCAAACAGGCGAATTTGCCTTTTGGTGGCCTGCCTCCGTAGAATCCGGCTCCCGCACGGTTGTCTTTCCTTGATCCATCCGTGAACCAAACTATATCGCTAGGGCGGACGTCGATTGGGATTTCTCTTTCCCAGTCCTCCCTGGAAGGTATAAATACCTGGTATTGCTTCGAAAAGCTATACACCTTAATCATGGCATCTGATGGCATGACCATGACAGGTGATTCGCAGAGAGACTGTTCTAGCTGTCGAAATGGGGTGGATACCCAATTCGTCCTGCCCGCCGTCCTGGCCCTGAGAGCCACCTTTTTGGCCTCCATCTGAACAAGCAGTGGAAGCGGAGTTAGGTTGATCAGAGCCTCGAGGGAAGCGGTGGGTGTCGACGAGAGTGCCCCCGTGATTATTAGACATGCCAGTCTCTGTACACTGTTTAGACTTTTGTTACAGTTTACTTGTTCAGCCTTTTTATGCCACACTACGCAGCCATATGTGGTAATCGGCCTCACTACGGCTGTATATAGCCATAGCATTGCCTTCGGCCGAATACCCCATTTAGAGCTGACAAGCTTCCAACAGGAACCCAGAGCACATCTAGCCTTTTTCGTAACATACTCGATGTGCTTATTCCAAGTGAGTCCTTTGTCTAAGATTACTCCTAAGTATTTGACTTCACTCGCAAACTTAATAGTTTTCCCGAAGAGTGTTGGAGGTCTTAGACCCTCTAACTTCCTCTTTTTGGTGAAAGGTATCAAGACCGTCTTGTCAGCATTTACTGATAGCTTGACCCTTCGGCACCAATCCTCGACGACTCTAAGTGCTGACTGCATCAACCCGGCGACCACCGATGCGCATTTTCCCACCACCATAATCGCCAGGTCGTCAGCGTACCCTTGAGCGTAGTAACCTATGAGGTTCAGTTCAGTTATTGGTAGGTTTATGACATAAGTTAAATTTAGATGAGTTAGCCGTGTCCTCAGATAGGGGCTTGACGTATGTACAATGTACATAATCGGACCAAAATATTTCGTAGTTAAAACATCTGGCATCTGCCTATGAATAAACTCCAATTGTTTATCAGAGAAGTTGATTTCTAGGCAGATGGGGGACCTACGTAGTTTGGTCGCTTAATATCAAGCCGAGCCGACAGATCACAATCAATATCGAATTGACATGATCCGACCAAATGACGTTGTTCTATCAACTGCCTGGAAATCAATTTCCTCGATGGTACACAAATGTATGGATCTAGAACTATCCTAGTTTTATTTTGATTATTAAGGTACTTAAGAAGGTTTCGTTTACAGACGGTATAGATATGCCAGTTTTCATAAAAAGGATGCAAGGACTGCTGCAAAGTTGACGTTTCTACTTTGTGGTGGGATTTCCTCTTAGATAGACAAGCTCAGCGGGCAACCAGTAACTGCAGTCTCCAAACACCCTCACAAACTTTTCCATTAACAACGTAAAGTAACTGTAGTTTATAGGAAGCCATCTTCGGCGTTAAGATAAATAGTTTAAGTCCGTCGTGAGATTTATGATAGTGTTCCGCGATGAGCCTGCACTATTACACCCCATTCTCCTCGCATTACTAATGCCGGGGACATGGAATGAGGACTGAGCAATATACAGGATGTAACAAAACTAAGTGACAATACTTTAGGGTGTGTATGTGTTCCTTGTAGAGAGTTTGACACTGTGAAAGTAGCAGCGCCGAAAGACCAAATTATTTTTCACTATGGGCAAGGGCCCGAGCGCCACGAGTTTTCCCATATTATAAAATTGAAAAAAATGTTGGTCTTTCATTGCTGCTACTTTCACAGTGAACTCTCTACAAGGAACACGTACACACCCTAAAGTATTATCACTTAGTTTTGTTACACCTTGTAGATAGATATACAGGTGACGCCCGCAACTCCGTTGCGCCAAAAATCGTTTATCCTGCGGTAACCGTACATTTTCCGGGGACAAGAAGTATCGTATAGCCTTCTCCGGGACTCAAAGTATCTCCATGCCAAATTTCAGCAAAATCGGTCAGCGGTTTGGGCGTGAAGAGTGTTACCGACAAACTATCGCATTAATAATAAATATTATTATACTAGCTATCCCGGCAAACGTTGTTTTGCCATTTAAAGTATTTCTACTTCATCAGTTGATACAAAATCTTACCCCCTCTTTTGTCCCCTAAGGGGGGTGGTGGAGGGGGGGGGGAATTTTATCAACAGATGTTAAGTTGGAAAACACAGTTAATAATATGAAATAAGTCCAAGAAAAAAGTTTGATACAAAATCTGACCCCCTCTTTGGTCTCCTTAGAGGGGTGGGAGGGGGGATTTTTATACACCAGATGTTGAGTTAAAAGAAGACAAATATATCTGCGAAAACCGTATGCAAATCGGAAAAGTAGTTTTCGTGTTATATACAAAAGTTTGATACAAATTCTGACCCCTCTTTTGTCCCCTTAGAGGGGTGGGGAGAATTTTTTTTATACACCAGATTTTAAGTTTTTATACACCAGACAGACAGACAGACAGACAGACAGACAGACAAAAAACTAACCACAGTTTTGGCTTCTATAGCGATGTAGTGACACCCCCCGCTTATTATTTTTTGAATATCTTTAATGTACAGAATTCACATTTCTTCAGTTTTATTATATTTATAGATATGGATTTGAAGGGTAGCTGACCTTACAGCTTTCAACAACTCTGTTAAGTATTTAGATAAACTTTATAAAATATTATTTACTTATATTATACAGGTTGTGGTAATTTTTGCAAGACAATTATAAAAAATAATAAAATATTACATATTTTCAGTTTAGGATTCACGTAACTCCTAATAAACTCCGGTCAGAAAGACAGAATTAACTCTCAGAAACCGGACAATAGAGGAATATTGTCTCTTGACACTCCGTCCACATTGCATGTCCATGAATACTACGCTATTGAGTCTAAATACTATTAACGACCTCTTGTTCACAATTTGTATTATAAAGCAGAGATAAGGTTTTGATGGAATAATGGCTAGACTAGTAATGGAAAAGTTTGAAATAGAAAAGTTATGTTCTGAAGACCATAAGGAAGACATAACTTTAATCTCCTAAAAGTAACTACTATTATGTATACTTCAAATTAGATGTCTCGGCTAACTAACTATGCTAACTTCGTAACTTCGTTAAGCCAAACGGGAAACCTACATTATTTCGGGATAAATAATAAAAAATATTATTATTAGAGCAGATAAGCGCTTTTAAAGTTATTTTATCTTGAATACCTTTATCTAAATATATAAATAATGAAAGTATCAAAGAAAAGAAATACTCTTAAAACACTTCTGTGGCATCGAAATAAATTATTCAATAAGATAAACACAGTAAGTGGTAACAATCGTAAATAGAAAAAATCTCAGATAGAAGTGAAAAGGAAATAACACGGAGTCTCAGTTTCATGAAAATACGTTTTAAATGTACTGCGGAACGCTGGTGATTTTATTTATAAAATACATTTTATCCTTCGGAGATAACAATAAATATATTTGTTTTATACGAGACATAGAGACAGAAGTTGCAGAAGCAATTCGTCAATTATATTGTAACACGATACAACATTTAGTTGGAATCTAAATTTTGGAAGATATTTCAGATCCAAGTTTCAGAAACGTCTGAAAAGAAAGAATATGTTTTCAGATACTACCTGTAGAAATAAGTTTTCAGGCACTATTTATTCTATTCTAGTATTAAATATCCATAAAATATGCGAACGCGTGTCTGTCTGTCTATCTGTCTGTTAACCTCTTCATGCCCAAACCGCCGAACCGATTTTGCTGAAATTTGGTATGGACATATTTTAAGTCCCGAGAAAGGACATAGGATACTTTTTATCCTGGAAAAATGTACGGTACCCACTTGATAAACGAATTTTGGCGCAACGAATTTGCAGGTCTCCTCTACTTTTGAATAACTGAACAAAAGGTTCTGTTTCCTAGAGATAAGACCTAGTTTAATCATTATTTCCCTCCCAAAACCCCAGGCCATACTGAATTACACTGTAAAACTTGCAGCTGTCCTCAAAAATGCAATTACGTACGCCTAAATACACAAGATCATCTCGTTTACGATATCTCTCATAATATTATTTCCACCGAAAAGAAAACAAAGAACAAGTTTAATCTTAAGATTAAAAGAAACAAAGTATTCGTTAAATAAATGGAAGCACGTACAGGGATATTGATTATCACTTTGCCGGCTCTTAGCCGCGAAGTTGGCAATAATAGACCATCTGTGCCACCCCCCGAGCCAGTGTGGCAACACTTGTACTCGTCATAACACGATCAATATACGGATTGAACTGTTATCTCTATAAATTTGGTATCATCATCACACAGCCCACTTACTACTACAACCTACAACAATTTTACAATCAGATGTTTTGCACAGTTCGGTATAGCTCGGGAACTGTAGATGTTTTCCGAAATAAAAATTTTCTGTTTCTTTCCAAGATTCAAAGTACATCAATACCAAATATTATCATCGGTTCAGCAGTTTCAGTATAAAGAGCTTGTTTAATTTGAAATGACGTGCCCCACTACTTCACTAGTTGATATTTAAATGAAAAATTTTGTACTGTGAATACGAGGGAGGGGGCGCGTCATTTTAAGTAAGACAAGCGATAATATGCTTGTTATACCTAATCTTTTCTCAAATGTCATGTTTTCATTTTTACAAGGACAGATAATATTGTTGATAGATATCCACCCTAAAGTTTGACCCACACTGGTGCATATTCTTCGTTCATCCAAACCCTCTCGGTAGCGCATCCCAGATTGTAAACATGTTTAGGTTGTATTTCTTACCTGAATCACCAGCCCCTACAACCTGTGCTTTCACTTGAATTTTCAAAAGAAAGAACCCCATATTTCTATGTAAATCTAGTTACTGGAATCCAAAAACCCACATCAGTAACTACCCTGGAGAGATTAGATGCAGCACCGGAGAATTCCCTGGGGGTTTTGCGGGGAACCCCCGACTTTAATCTAAAAGCAATTTTGTGTTGTCACAGACCCAAATGTAGATGAGTTCATTTTTAACCCCCGACCAAAAAGAGGGGTGTTATAAGTTTGACGTGTCTGTCTGTCTGTCTGTCTGTCTGTCTGTCTGTCTGTCTGTCTGTCTGTCTGTCTGTGGCATCGTAGCATCCAAACGGGTGGACCGATTTTGATCTAGTTTTTTTTGTTTGAAAGCTGACATGACGGTGAGTGTTCTTAGCTATAGTTCATCATCATCAGCCTGCTCATTGCTGAAATATCACGGTATATCTGGTTCGTGATAGGACGATTAGCAACTTGCAGTCGTTTGATGGGTTTTATATTTTGCATCCTGGTTCGAGACACTTATGAATATATACACATTATTGGAAAGTTAACCTGGTGGTGCAGCATCACCTGGTAATCAATAGGATACCCAACTCCTCACCAACTTAGAGCAGAGGTGTGTTCGTGTTTGGGCTCATTTTAATTGCGACAACCAGTAAGACGTAGATAAACAGTAAATATTTGCATGCTGCTGCTGCAGCATCACCTGGATTCTATAGGAGCCAAGCTCCGTATGAACCTAAAGTGGAGGTTTCATGTTTGGGCTCATATTGATGGCCTCATCCAAGAGGACATATTTTATAGATGGTATTCATTGGGATATGATCCAGTTGATAGGAATTATTCTGCACAAGTTTAAAAAGCATAAAATAAAATTAAATTAAGAAATTTAAAAAAACCCCCGCCAAAAAACTTTAAAAAGTAATGAAATAACATTTCCTGACTTTAAGTTTAAATCATTCCTAAGAGTAAAGTAATATTTTAGTCCATAATTGTTGTCAAGGTGTGTCGGGGGACCGCTAATGTAGATGTTTGATTTCACTTAACAATATAAATTAAGGGTCTGTTCACAGCGACCCGAATCGAGAGAATCAGCGACTATTATGGCGATACAAAATGCAAAAGTCGCTGTTGTGGTAGTTTACTTAGCGGTCCCCCGACACACCTTGACAACAATTATGGACTAAAATATTACTTTACTCTTAGGAATGATTTAAACTTAAAGTCAGGAAATGTTATTTCATTACTTTTTAAAGTTTTTTGGCGGGGGTTTTTTTAAATTTCTTAATTTAATTTTATTATTCGATCAATCTTTATGACAGCACACTTAGCAGTGATATCTGGAGTCTTGTTAATGAATTAATTTGTGTTTTTTTTGCTGTAATGACTCCGACCTGCGAAATGCTACTTTATGAACTAGAATATAGGTTTCATTTTGCTCTACGTCACTACAGAGCTGCGGCAGCATCGGTAACTACAAAATGAGATCTATAATAGCCTCGTTCATAAAGTGGCATTCGTTCGTCGCGGTCGCCTGCTGGGAGGATCGGAAAGCCTTAAACCACCTTTCTATTTCATATTTTTTCACAATTTTCCTAAGCGTAACCTTTTTCAGCGTTTTAAATAAAAACAAATTAAATGTCATTGAAATGTACTTAAAAGTTCAAGTTTCTGTAATGTCAAACAACAATCAAAAGCAATATATTTTCTAAATTATAAATATTTCAATTTTGGTTACACAATAATTACATTTTTAATAACACAGTTACATTTTAATGAGCAGATTAAAGGAAAATAAAGTTCTATTATCCTGTAAAGTTCCACTTAAATATAATTAACAGCAAAGAGGTCGTTTCAAGCTTTGATACCCACAGTACAAAACACTGGCCTATTTTTTTCAAATTAAAAGCAAACCAGTCTCTTTACAGTGGTGCGTTCATCACAGCAGCGCCGCAGGCTGTTGGGGTTTCTAAATACTTTATATTCATCATCATCATGACTAACAGTCGTTTTTAGACTCTAGAGAGATAAATTCTAATTGAATTAATATTTTGGATACAGCTTCATACATTTTCAGTCAAACTCTTCATTAAAATAAAGTCATTGTGTCTTAATAACATAAATTCAATATCGACTATTATACACGATCAACCAGGAAAAAGGTTAGCTAAGTCGTTATTTTGAGGAAATGGAGAAAACCACGTTACTGCGAGATTTCATGGATACTTGCAACCATTGTCGAGAACCTGATTATATAATAAAGAAGATTGTGACGAGGTGCAGCAAGGTGGGATTTTTGATACGAGATCAAGTCTGCGATCGGTCAAAAAGCTTAAGTATAATATGAAAAATTCAGGCCGCTCCACTAGGCTCCTCAATGTGCGCATAGTTTATAATAATATTATGTACCTACAACGTTAAGAACACGTACCTACTAGAAAATGGCCGAAGTTCCTTACTTAGCTTTCAACAAGCGCCATAATTTCAATCATGGTGCTAATTTGAATGTAATGGCACGGTGATAGATTGGCAATCAGCAATTGGGGCACGTACGATTAATTCCGCCATCGATTACATGTCGCTGTCTACTCAAGCGAAATATCTATAATTACCACCGGATTAGTTACAATTATACTGAGTCTATTTTCGTTACTACATACCTACTATAGTATATTAGGATTAGAAACAATTTGACGAAAATTTAGGATTTTTAATCTAATAAAACGATACTTAAGGTGACGCCTTGATAATTTGGCTGTAGCGATGTCCATTTTTCTCAGCAATGACTAAAGCTAAGAAATTAAAGTTCACTGTCAGGTATTCATCATGTCTTTGTCTTTAAATTACCCATAGCATAACACGGTTGGTCAACTTTTATAGCACAGAATATTCAATCAAAAAGACCTCTGTAAAAAAAGGGATTCCTATTTTGCCAACAGAGGAGAGTGATATAAGCTTCCAAAATTTGTACATAAATTGGTTCTAGTATACACTTTAATTTGTCCATAGCTTATATGAAATTTATTTATGGCTTTTAAATTACGCGACAAAAACCATTTTATCGCTACGCCCTTTCAAGTTTTTGCTGTTCCATTGCTCGTTTTCTATGAGAGGCCGAGCCGGCCTCGCATAGAAAACAAGCAATCTCAAACACATCCAACACGGTTTTTTACTTCAACATGGCGTCACCTTAAGGGTGTGTAATATGTATGTGTCCATTATATTGTTGAGTTCACTGAGAAAGTGTAGCGCTGAAAGTGAAAATTGTTTTTGAGATTGTATGGGCATTGGGCAAGCGCCCCAGCGTCATGAGTCCATACAAAAGTAGAAACAATTTTGCTCTTTCAGCTCTTTCTACTTGTCAATTACCACGCCTTTATCAAATTCCATTTTTTTATATTCACCCATATTTTAAATTTCAAACTTTGACAGCAAAAGTAACGAAAGCATCTTGTCTATGGATTCTGTTGGGTATATTGCTAAACGACCTAATAACACAAAGACCTTCGCAATATGAATTTGAATAGAATGGATATTGTGTGGCTAGATTACTGAGATAAGCTGTAAGCATTTTCCACTGCTATTATATTCCGACATTTTGCCATAGTTTGAATGAAAATGATCCTTATGTTGTTGGCATAAAGGACCTATCAGAGGTAGAATAACTCCAAACGGATGTGTTGCCGTAAAATTGTAAATACCGTTAGATTGTAAAATCCTTAAGTGATCCTTTGAAAAACAATGTTTTGTTGATTTTAATTTAAATTCGCATCAGTTCTAAATATTACATCAGCTTCTTAAAATGTTCATAGAGGTACAGTTGATATAAATGGTCGTGTATGATAATGTAAACGTTAAAATTAAGGCTAGGTTTGGTGACTAAAACTTTCAAAATTCAAGTATCTTTACATAAAAACAGATTTCGTTTAATTACACAATAATTTTTCACCAAATTCGTATACTTATTTCATACGCCATGACACTGATGTCATTTTTGACATGAAATTTTGACAGATTAAAATCCACTAAAACCCAGTTATTTTACAATTACTTAATAATATTACAATTTAACGGTATTTACAATTTGACGGTGACGCATATGGTGTAGATTGCAGATGGATGCCCGCCGCATCGCGTCCCGCTCGCGAAATATTAAAATTTAGCTCTTTACGTGGAAATTGGCAATCTGTTACGCTCCGTCTTGATTGCCTTTTCTCGTACAAAAATAACGAATGCTGCAGTATAAACTATAAAGGTGCTTCCTCACCGGGAGCATTTGCTTGTAAGGTAACGTTACAGAGACAAGCATTATATCGGTGAGGGAGGAGAGCCGAGCATTCGAATGCTCAAAGTCTAATGTTACATTACACGCGAATGATCGTCAGTCAGGAAGGCAGTATTGTAATGTAATGCTCAAAGTCGAATCTTTAATGTTCCATTACTCGTGAATTCTCGTCGGTCAGGGAGGTATTTTTGTAATGTAATGCTTAAAAACTTATTTATAATGTTACATTACACGTAAATGCTCCTGGTGAGGGAGCACCTTTATATGAAGATAAGTTTCTTTCAGTTACCTACTCTAGATTTCTGGACGAAATATAAGTTATAATCTAACAACAAACTTTTACCGGAAAAAAACGCTTGTCATGAAAACTTGAACAAGACGTTACTGTAGACGTAACAGAAGGCCGAAGAAATCATCGTCAAACATTATTAGCTATGTCCACATTGTGCCCTTTCATCTTCAATTTTCATAATCTTTTGACATTTCGAATGTCGAATGTGAAAGCGATTAATGCTGACCATAAAATAAGTGCATTGTCGCACTGTTCTTAAAAAAACTTAGTATATAAAAGTCATTCGCCAAGTTTCTACATTCGGAGTTGTAGAACGTTTGAGTGGTCGGAAATTGACGATCCAAGTTCTGCGGGAAATGAATTCGAGAAAAATCACCACTTCACCATACTTCAAGATAGTTAGAATTTATGCTGAAAACGATGTAATGTCTTTATGTAGGTACTAACTCTTTTACAAAAGGTTCTATTTCAATTTACAAATTAAAAGATAAGCCAAAGTTCAGTCGTAATACCTTCTCTCTAATAAATTTTAGCTATTCATAACCCAATGTTTCAGTCTATTGGACATTTTAGTAAATTATAAGTGATTTTTCATGAGGAAATACGGACAAATTTCCGGCTGAGGGACGAAGGGCTAAGCTCGTAATTAAATCAGTCCTAATCCCGAGTTAGAGAAATTAAAATCAATTTTCAACATCTGTGCGGATAGATTTGCTCCGAAGGTTTTGCCCTCCGAATACCCTGATTTTCCTATTCTAATCTAACATTAAGACAGCTGCTATGCTTCCGATGCAGTTTCGGTATAAATAAGCTACTATATTGATGACAATAGTCGCACCAAAGTTAAACGCGCGAATCTAAATAGCTATGTCCACATTATGCAATTTCATCTTCAATTTTCGTCATCTTCTTTTTATTCAACTTTCGTTTGGCATATTCAATAATTATTGATTGCGTCAAAATCCACCCGCGTTGAAAGAAAAGTATCATAGCGAGCGCGTCGTCGCGAGCGTCACGGGCATGCCTCACGTTCGCTGTTGACTGCGCTATAACGCATGCCCTTGACGAACAGAAAAAGGCACAATGTGGACAAAGCCAAAGGTCCATCTTAATCTTTATATTACAATATAAAATTCTCGTGTCACTGTGTTAGTGCGCGAACTCTTCCAAAACGGCTAAACCGATTTTAATGAAATTTGTATACATAATATATTTTCATCTACTTTTTATATTGATAATACAAAGCTCACTAAATATATCATTTATACTAAGACGTAAATTTTATTATTTCTGTTTAGTTTGGTACAGGTTGGCAGCACACATCAAGTAAATACTATGAAATTATGACCTACATAATTATGTTTCGGATTTATGACGCTATTACTCAGTACTCTATATTTTGTACCGGAGAACGTGCAACTATAGGTGGCAACTGGCAACACGTATCAAGAAAATAATTACCACAAGTTTCTCATTGGCGACACAAGTTCGAAGCACCTTAATTGTGCACGTTCTCTATAGGATAGGAATTGAAGCCGTATTAATAAAAACGGATTGAAATGGCAGAATAAGAGTACTGAAGTTGCAGATGCTTAAAATTATGAACCCATGCTCGAACCCTAAAGTTATGATCGAAACGACATTTGGAATTGGTTAATTATGGCCAGATTTGGACCAATATTTTAGCTCATAGGTTCAATAGATATCTTTTCGCATCAATATTTAAAATGAAAAACTTTCGTCTATTCATTACTGAGGCTATAAGAGGTATTAATAGCCCAATCGCACAAAAATTGTTTGAATGCTTATAATTCAGGGCAAAGCTCAAGTGAACAGAAATAATAATATGTGCCATCAAAGAAATTAATTTATAGGCAAATTATAATAGCGAACCTACTTAATTCGGTCGGATTATGTCAGTTCAATGGTAGTCGTGATTTGTGGGCTGGGTTTGACATAAAACGACCAAATTAGGTCTGCTACATAATAAAATATATTACTGCAATGTTTTAACGCGAGAGTGCAGCACCAGCATAGGCAGTAAATAAAAAGTTTTGTTCGACGTTTGGCAACTTTTCTCGCAATATTCTGATTTACAGTATGTGCTAGAGCCTTTTGCATAATATTCTCTATTTTCTTCGTATCGGACCTATACCTTATATCGCGGACATAAGCATCAACGGAATATTAATTTTAATATATTATCTAATATACAGGCATGTCCTCTAAAAAGACTTTTCCGGGAAATGATCCACAAAGGATAATTACAGGAGAAGAGCCAAAAAGCCGTACTTATCATCTCACGAGCGGTTTGCGAGGTAGCACTCCGGATTATATGAAATTCACTGTATTCGTTAAACAACAGACTAAAATATATTGTCACATAAAATATGGGTATTTTGCTGCATAGTACTAATATAAAATGAATAATTCTGGCAATATACCGCAAAACTAACTCAAACTGACTACGGTCTGTCACTTCTAAATGAGGGAGAGGAGGGAGGGAGGGAGCATAGGCAAGCGCTAGACTCTATAGTCTATAGCATCTTTGTTTTGCCAAAATGGTACAGGAAATTTATAGACGATAAACCCACTGAGGGTATTTATCAAATCATAATCTTAAAATGCTCTTGTGTACTGCGCACACACTTGGGCACTATAAAAATTATTCATGCGTAACTGGCCTAGTTTCAATAAAACGGGCCACCGTCACCGAAACCGGTGTGGGAGTTAATAACATTATTACACATTGTCACACATGTGTCTCCCAAACATTAGGCGTCGCCCGCAGACATTTACCTACAGTTAAAGGGATCAAGTGGTTTACGTAGTCCCCTCTGGGAGGAAAATTTCCCTCGGTAGGACAATCATAATCGTCCTAAAAGGGAAAATTATCTTTTCCCTTTGTTACTTTGAACGATATAACTTTCATCTTATTTATTTATTTAAATTAAGGACACCAAACAGTACATACATTAAAACTTTGTTAAACACAATAATAGTAATTTGTACCGATGCATGTACCTTACGAGTTACGACACAGCATTCACGATTATAGCTCTACAAAATATACAATATAAAAATTGATTTCTTAACAACACAGTAAAATCGATAAAATATGATTAAGTATGAATTAAATAAAAAATAAAATTAAATAAAATGTTTTTAACTTCATTCCTAAATAAGCTTAATCTACATATTGTATTTTCAAACATAATCATTATTATTATCTCATAGAGAGTAATGTATATTGTTTGAGTCAATTAATGTAGAGATCTAAAATTTACAATAATATCAAATTATTGTAAAATGTGCAAAAAAAAATCTATAATCAAAACTACTACTTTGTTAAGAATAAGGATTTTTTGTTATTTTATTTGTTTTTTGTTTGTAAAATATATATTTTTTTTTTGTTTCTATGTTAGCCGCATTTCTTACTCCTTGTACTCATTTAAACTCCCCCATAGGACATGCCTCGCCTAGTTTGGGGGACTGTATCGTCAAAATGCTTGTAAATTTATTTATGGTGCTAATTGTAACTAATTAGCACTAAAGATATAAAAATTTGCATGCTTTTAGCAGAATATGTGTTGTCTAATATTTAATATTAACATCAAATTTGTTACCATATTCTAGCAAATTCTACTTTGAATATCGCGTAGACTGATTTAACAGTATAAGACGTGATATTCAGTAGACCATCCTTATTCTACAATCTACATTAAACAGCGCGCCCGTACACATTTCCGAGTGATTTCAAGATAACTTTGGAAAGTAGAAATACGAGTATAATATTATGCATTATCACTTCTGGTATAATATGTTAGCGTTGGCTCTAAATTGGACGAATTTACAATAACACGGCTAAGTTATCCTACTGTATGTTCATATTATGTTAATATTCAATTACTGAAACTCGTCGTTAAATCGGAAGATTATGCACTGTTTGACATTTAATCTATACACATTACACAGTGTATAATATAATGTAATATATAGTCCAGTAAGCTCAGATCAATTAACTGAAATGCACACAACAATATCACTTACATTATGACATAGGCTTTGCGGACCTCAATTATTCAGATGCTGGATGGAAATGTCACATAATTACATTAATTAATACTAGTTGTATCTAGATATAACTGAACATAAAATATATATTATACTTATTACATATACACAGGTTGCCGTAGCTCTACAATGACTGGACTTTTCTCTATCTGGCGACCAGAGTTTAGGCGTAATTTTTAGACTTCCTTGAAAATAAGGGAGCGTAGTAGAATCTGTGCACGTTTTCCACGTACCTACAGCTGTATTTCTTTATAGCCTGGAAAATTTCTTAAAAATTGCAAATAAACTTCAGAACATAATATCAGTCATCGAGGTTTTCTTCTTTATATTTTTACCATCTTTCCGGTATCCACTCTCCACGCAGAAACCGCTGAACCGATTTCGTTAAAGTTTGGCATGAAGATACACTGACTCCTCGGAAAGGACATCGCGTTGACAAAACTTCATATTCTCTATCTTGATTGCAAACACCGCATGACCTAAAGGTACAAGTTGGAAGCCGGCTATATGAAGTCGCAGCAGACGACGTGTTGTCGCGACACTACTAGTTTCTATGTATTTCTATGAATAAGTGTCGCTAGCTTTGTGTCGCTAGCTGCGGAGGGTTTTTCAGAGAAATACATACATACAAACCAGTGCGCCTAACATGCGCATAACGAGAAAATGTTGTCTACATATTTTCTCGATGTTTGATGGTTTATCTCTTCATCTCTATTGACCCCATGACACACATTTTTTCTCGTGTAGATCTCTCGTCAAAATCTATCGATATAATGTCAAAAGTGTTAAAAATGATTTTGACATTATAATAATAATAATAATAATAATAATAATAACTATTTATTTCAGATCATGAAAATCCATAGTGTTAGTAAAAAAATACAATTGAAATTTAAATTATGTTAGTAGCATTCCAATTCTTATATTATAAAATTATTGGGAATAGTAAGGCATTGAAACTATTAAATGAAACTTAATGTCTATGTAACATGCACCTCTATCCAATGCCTTACCAAACCATCAAAATTATCAGTTAATACCCTTAGAATGCTGTTATGACTACTTCTGACACGCTGCATCAATGACGCCACAATTATGTCGATATCGACGATATACCTACACTCGAGCTCGAGAGTGAGATATCTCGTTGTCCGCGCATGCTAGACGCACTGTAGTGTCGCTGCGACACGTCGTCTGCGGTTGCTTCATGTCGCCCGCTGCCAACCGGCACCTTATGCTATGCTAGTGTGTTAAATAAACCAAAACCTACTAGCATCGATCATCAGTTTCACTTCCCGACTGTATCGGGAGCAGGGAAAAACCTCCTTACACGTTATTCAAACATACTTTATGCTCCATATTTCGCATTAAAGGATAACATCCATTATCTTCAAGATGCTATGGGATTACTCAGTGATTACAGTAGGTACTTCAAAATGGCGCAGGGAGCCTTAATCGCTAGGGTGCTTCTTAATGTGGTCGTTACAGGGAAATATTAATTTTTATATCGTCCAAAGTATGCCTACGGGTAATAACGGCATACTTTAAAAATTCAAAGACACAATGAGTTAAAGAAAATATAGAAAGTAGCAGAAATATTGCACTATCAGAGAAGTTGGCTCATAGGCAGATGGCAGATCCACGTAAATTGGTCGCGTTGTGTCAAACCCATCCGACAGATCACAGCTATCATTGAATTGACATAATCCACCTAATTAACGTAGGTCCGTCAACTGCCTATGAATCGAGTTCCTCGATGGTACATCAAATACAGATGGTACATCAAGTATCAAGTACAGATGGCACATCAAGTACTATCAGAGAAGTTGATTCCTAGGTAGATGGGGGACCTACGTAGTTAAGTTTACGTCTAACCCAGCCAATTGATATGATCGGACCACTTGGCGTTGGTTTGTCAACAGCCTAGGAATTACTTAATTTCTTCGATGGTACAAGCAGGTACAAGTCCGCAACTATGTTGGCGCAGAAATTAGTTTAACACATGGCAACTACATTTTCGCGTAATAAAAACTATTCTCCATCCTTTCCCGCAACTCCAATTGTTTCTATTTTTAATTTTTTGAAAACGGGTTCAGCTGTTTAAGCGTGAAAACTGAAAAGGTAACAGACGGCTCAATCATGTTTGTATGCATTATATAAATGACCAAAACTCTAAGCTTTTTAAGAATAATAAATATTGGTACTCATTTCAGCCAAAATGCTTGGATGAATCGTGGATCAATCCAATGATAATATAAATGATAGATCAGTCCATAATATTGAAACTAATTGATCGAGCGATGAAGCTATTACGAGCTAATGGGACAGTTTAGTCGGAAGCCATCAATCATCATTGACACTATACTGTAAACACCACAGACTCAGTAATAAGTAGATATGCCCGAAATTAGTTTGGTAAAGGTCTACCAGAATCTGATAGAAAAAAGTGCGAAAGTAAATTGACTCTAGCAATACCGGGGTAATTGGAATAAAATATTTTGATCCTTTTTTTCCTTATAGCGGCTGATTCTGTGTGTGATACAATATGCAAATACATAATATATAAATTTATCCAATGATCAAGAATATTTTTTGAAAATCTGCTGTCAAAATTTGCCATCAGATTCTGGTAGACCTATACACCGTACAACTTCCACTTGTTAAATCTTTGGCCGTGCATTTACTAGACTTAGAGCATAAAAAGGCTAAAGCTGCAATAAGGAGTATGAACGTTACCTCTCTATAACCAATGATCGGTTAACCGTTTACTATGTTAAATCAGCAAAAACATCATTAAAACCAATTTCAGACGCGCTTTGATTGACCGCAATAACCTAATAAGTTTATAAAATAATCAAGCCAGCCCTTAAGAGGAGTCCACACCGCCGTTTTTCCATACAAACGTTCTCCCCTGTTTCCTCCCTGGATAATGCCGGTAGAGTTATAATTTTTTTCCTGAATATCTATGGTCACTAATACAATGTCCCTATATTTTCTTATATGAACGTTCAAAAACCCAAAAAATGGCCAGATTTTCCGCTGTGTTCAAACATCCAGAAAACAGATTTGGCTAGATTATACAAAAAAAAACAGGATACAGCTCAAGCCTTTCTTTAATCTTTAATGAAAAAAGTACTTAAATCGGTTAAGTTTTGGAGATGGAATCAGAGGACAACGAATGATTTTCTGTTCTTTTAATAGAACTTTTGTCGTGTTGTCTCTATCGCGCTCTGCGGTGGGAGACTTGAGATTGGTGAGACAGCAATACATTTTCAAATACCTATTTTCAATTTCTCTCGCCCTTGGTGTATCATCTTAGTAAGATTTACAAAACAAAACTTCATTACTTGGGTTCAGTGCCACAAAAGCTCTTGGCTTGAAACACTTACGCATGAGAACTGAGAAGTGCAGCACTTACTTAAGTATGCCGCATCGCTTTGTGTCGTACACTGTTATGCTACTTTCCTTTGTTTCTTTAAGGTAGAGTAAAACTCTTTAATTGTTTTTACGGTTCCGTACCCAAAGGGTAAAAATGGGACCGTATTACTAAGACTTTGATGTCTGTCCGTCTGTTCTGTCCGTCTGCCCGTCTGTCCGTCTGTCCGTCTGTCCGTCTGTCTGTCTCCAGGCTGTAACTCAAGAACGGTAATAGCTAGAGAGTTGAAATTTTCACAGATTGTGTATATCTGTTGCCGCTATAACAACAAATACTAAAAACAAAATAAAATAAATATTTAAGGGGGGCTCCCATACAACAAACGTGATTTTTTAGCCTTTTTTGCTCTATATTAATAATGGCAAGAGGTACTCGAATTTTTCACAAAATCCTTAGTTATACTTGTACTTTAATATTTTATGATAATATTAAAATAAAATAAAAAATTAAGGGGGGCGGCTCCCATACAAAAAACACAATTTTTCGTCTAATTTTGCTCTATAATGGTACGGAACCATTCGTGCGCGAGTCCAACTCGCACTTGGCCGATTATTTTTTCTTTACACGACCTATGAATACATAATATGTTTGGCTCACTCTTAATAATTTAAAAAATTGTAAATTAAAAACCAGTAAGTTCATGTCTACTAGTTTCTTCGGTCTGTGGCTCGTAATATAAATATTATTAAGCCATATCTATTACCAGAATCATTAAATCCATCAGCAATTTACCCAATCTTTGGTCACAATAACATTATTTTTTGTATGCAAGTTTTACGACCTTTCTTCCAAGCTTCTACTGATTTACGTCAGGGTCATTAATTAATTAACCTTGACACAAATTTAATTTTTTCCATGCAAAAAAAGTGCACAAAGCTGTTTTCACTTCAAAAATCATTTCCGCAATTTTCTGAAAACAGGCTTATTCATGTAAGGTTTTGAATTATGTTATCGAGTATTTCTCCAACCGCAGCATCAATTAACGATCCTAAAAAGCATGATCAATCTTAAGATATCGTCTAATCATGATTAAGCAGGCTCCGCCCATTCCCCCCCCGATGGTTGCTCGCCTTGTCGTGGCGGTGGGGCTCTAGTAACCGCGGCTTGGACAACCGCGGTGAAGCGAAGAGGCAACCAGGGCCGGCCGGTGTCGCCGCCTGGCCCGAGGAGGGCGCTCCCAGCGGACTGGAGGAGTCCGCTGCGGATGCGCACCGAGGTGGGGCCGCAGAGGAAGAGGCAAGTAGGTATTACGGTGCGCCGCTTGCCCTATCCTCTGCGGCCGAGGACGGATCGCGGGGGGGGGGGAGGCATTGTGGTAGGTTGCCGCTTTCCCTACCCCCCCCGGCGAGCTGGCCGTTCCGTTTGAACGGCATTGGTGGGGCCGCAGAGGAAGAGGCAAGTAGGTATTGCGGTGCGCCGCTTGCCCTATCCTCTGCGGCCGAGGTGTGGTCGGTGGCAGAGCCACAGACCTGATCTGCCACATGGCCTCCAAGTAGCAGACTCGGGGGGCGTCTGCTGCAGCCCTGGTGGGGGCCGAGGAGGAGGGCGCACGTGTTGTGCGCCCATCGTGGAGTCTTCGGACCGCTGGCGGGGTCGCGGATGTGTGTATCGTTCCCGTGGCCCCGTCAAAAGGCGGCGTGGTGGAAGATGGGGGGGGTTTTAGTGGGTATACCGTGGTCTCATCAGCTACGGGAGTCCCACATCACCGCTCGGGTCGCCCCCTGCGCCTGGGTGGTATGCGTAAAGCATTTCCCCCTCCGGGGAAAAAAAAAAAAAAAAAAAAAAAAAAAGGCCCCGCCCATTCCCCCTTTCTTTTTATTTTTAACAAGAAGCAATTTATCAAAGTAGGGAAAACGCGTTGCATGCTCATTGCCCTCCTAACAAGATCAACAAAAGAAAAGGGTAAGTATTGTGTAAAAAATCATCCCATTACAGGACAAAGGATGAAGGGTAAAATACATTTATTGCACACAGTAATAATATTAAAGTAAATTACTCGTTTCATTGCTACATTAAACTAAATTAGTTTCTGCGTTCCCACTTCCTCATTTTTAAAAAAGATTAAAAACGAAAATAGTGTAAAAATTTTTGTCAAATGTAAAATACATTTTACTTTATGTATAGCATATTGGAAAAGTAACATGACTTAAAAGAACTAAAATAAATGGATAACGATAATTATTAATCTGTTTCAATTAATTATAATCTCAAAGTCAACAAAGCACTTTATGGGTGGCTTTGATGCTACGAATTTAAAATTTACTTTATTAAAAGTTATCTTTGTCTGTCATTTGAAATGTTCAATATACATGACAAGGACATGTTACATGTATTTGTACAGTTGTACTTGTAGTTATTTGTTGCGATAATATTTTTTAAGTAAAAGGTTCGCAGAGGTTACCTACTATATTTTGTAAACAGTAAAGCACAGTTTTCTTTTCACAAGAAGAAGCACCGATTAGGAAGACATTACAACAAATGGCACACGCCGATAAAGACAAAGTGTGTTCAATTTTGTAATTTTGGAGCTATGTAGACCTAATTAGAGAACAGACGAATAGCCTGTCCTTCAAGAGAATTGTTTTCTGTAAGTAAAGAAAAAGCGGCCAAGTGCGAGTTGGACTCGCCCATGGAGGGTTCCGCAGCAGCAATAAGGTTCATTTTTATGAAATTATAATATTTTTGATTTATTTTTATATTTCAGTCGATTTAATGAAATTTAGATTAAGGTTTACTATTTATGACGTATAAAAAAACTACTGGCTAGATCTCGTTCAAACCAATTTTCGTTGGTAGTTTTTATAGTAATCTACATTATATTAGTGTTTAGTGTTTAGAATTAGTGTTAGTTTTAATATAATTGTATGTATGTTAGTCTATAAGGTATTTATAATATGGGCCTAGATGCCTGATTTAAACAAATAAATAAATAAATAAATAAATAAATAAAATATATACTTTTTTAGGGTTCCGTAGCCAAAATGGCAAAAAAGGAACCCTTATAGATTCGTCATGTCTGTCTGTCTGTCTGTCCGTCCGTATGTCACAGCCACTTTTCTCCGAAACTATTAGAGCTATACTATTGAAACTTGGTAAGTAGATGTAGTCTGTGAACCGCATTAAGATTTTGATGCAAAAATGGAAAAAGTATTAAAAATTTTAGGGGTCCCCATAGGTACAACTGAAACAAAAAAAATTTTTTTTCATCTAACCTATGCGTGTGTGGTATCTATGGATAGGTCTCTAAAAATCATATTGAGGTTTCTCATATCATTTTTTTCTAACCTGAATAGTTTGCGAGAGAGACTCTTCCAAAGTGGAAAAATGTGTGTCCCCCCCCCCTCTAATTTCTAAAGTAGAGGCATGATAATTCTAAAAAAAATATATGATGTATATTACTATAAAAACTACCAACGAAAATTGGTTTGAACGAGATCTAGCCAGTAGTTTTTTTTTATACGTCATAAATAGTAAAACTTAATGAAACAAAAAAAAAATTTTTTCATCTAACCTATGCGTGTGTGGTATCTATGGATAGGTCTCCAAAAATTATATTGAGGTTTCTCATATCATTTTTTTCTAAGCTGAATAGTTTGCGAGAGAGACTCTTCCAAAGTGGAAAAATGTGTGTCCCCCCCCCCTCTAATTTCTAAAGTAGAGGCATGATAATTCTAAAAAAAATATATGATGTATATTACTATAAAAACTACCAACGAAAATTGGTTTGAACGAGATCTAGCCAGTAGTTTTTTTTATACGTCATAAATAGTAAACCTTAATCTAAATTTCATTAAATCGACTGAAATATAAAAATAAATCAAAAATAATATAATTTCATAAAAATTAACCTTATTGCTGCTGCGGAACCCTCCATGGGCGAGTCCAACTCGCACTCCAAAAGCGGCCAAGTGCGAGTTGGACTCGCCCATGGAGATTGAGTTTATTTGTCCCCACACGCATAGGTTAGATGAAAAAAAAAATTTTTTTTGTTTCAGTTGTACTTTACTATTTATGACGTATAAAAAAAACTACTGGCTAGATCTCGTTCAAACCAATTTTCGTTGGTAGTTTTTATAGTAATCTACATAAGGCTATGAAGATATGTATATCTCATTACCAAATTTGTAACATTTCTGAGGGTCCTATAGTATTGGACATGTAAAAAGAACGCCTCCGTGGTCCAGTGGTCTAGAGCGTCGCTCTTGACTCGGAGGTCGTGGGTTCGATTCCCGCGTTGGAAACATATTGTTATTTCCAAGTTTGGTTAGGACAATGCAGGCTGATCACCTGATTGTCTGACAAGTAAGATGATCCATGCGTCGGATGGGCATGTAAAAAGTCGGTCCTGCGCCTGATCTCTCGCCAGTCGTGTCTGTTTTCCGTCCCACTGGGTTATGAGAGTAAAGGAATAGAGAGTGCTCTTGTGTACTGCGCACACACTTGGGCACTATAAAATTACTCCTGCGTACCTGGCCTGGTTTCAATGAAACCGGCCACCGTCACCGAAACCGGTGTGGGGAGTATTATTATTATTATTATAGTATTACTTCAAAAAGGACATTATTTTCAATATAGCGCCTTAACGAATAAACGTTTATTTTTAATTATTAACAGCTAAACTGCGGCTAAACCTTTTTTAAATTATATTAAAAAGTAAATGTTATTTAAAATGTTAATTAATTCATTTTAAATAATATAATAATAATTGAAGCTATCTTCCACAAGGTAACCATAAAATGTCGTATTCACGCTCTTACCATGGCCTTTATCGCACCGCAAACCGCATGAAAAGTATAATTACATCATCAAATTTTAATGATAGACATCCTTGAATTTATTTATAAACAAACCAATTGAATAACGTAATCAAATACTTACTTTAACTACGATTTAAGGTTGTTTAGTCTATGGATATTCTTTATAAATAAAGAAAACAACTTTAAATATAACGAATCTTAAAGTAAGTATTTTATAATAATTACTAGCTGTCCCGGTGAACTTCTTGTTACTTTAAAACCTTCCCTGGACTTCTACGAATATTTTAAGACTAAAATCAGCCCAATCCGTTCAGCCGTTTTTGAGTTTTAGCGCAACTAACACATTTGAAAATCCATTCTTATATAATATAAGAGAAGATTTAGATTTATTATTTTATAATAATAAGCGGTATTAGCAGTCCCTCAGACTGGAATCGCTTGCAACTTCTTTAAGGCAGAATTACTTCATGGTGGGGAAACCATACAATATTTTTCAGCGATCTTATCCCATCCAGATTAATTAAACTCATGACGTCTGGTAGAAGCTTACCTTTATCTTTATCCCTATCAGTTAACTATGACAGTAATGATTATAATAATGATGATGATGATAATGACAACTTAACATGCAGTGTTTATTCAGCATGAACATTCAAACCGGAATGAGTATTAGTTTCAGCCTGAAATTGTCACGTCCATAAAACGCAATATGTACGCAATACGCATTAGAAGTTAAACGATTTAGAAATATTATTGTATAAATAATTACTTTTATGGTAAATAAAAATTTTTTTTGATGTTTTGCTTATTGTCCTTCTATCCTTCTACTAGCTTACAACTTCAGTAAAATAATATTATAAGAATTATTTTGGAATAATAATATAATATTATATTAATTAAAGTTTTTATAAACACCTCTACATATGTAACACCTCCTAAAATCTCTATAATCTCCAGTTCGTAAAGTTTGTCCTATTTACCCTAAGTACGCCAAACTATTTAATTAAAACATCTTCACATATTTTTGCCTCACACCTTTCAGGGGACCCTAGTATGTAAAGGTGCCTTTATTGCTTCACGCCATCATAAAGAAGCCACAAAACTTCGAGGTTCGCATAAGAACAGAAGACTTTATGCAATTAAAACTAGTGGTCCGGACAATAAAGAGAATTTTAACGAGTACGCTCTGTTATGAAATCCTTTGTCATTAAGATTGATATTCTATGGAGTTAAATAGAAGAGCGTATTAAACAACACTAAAAATAAGCGTGATGTTGCAGTATCCGAACGGCCGCCAGTCCGCCTTGTGGTCGGCATACATGACGCACGAATCAATTCCACATTTGAATTTGAAAAAGGCGGGAGTTGAAGTGTTTTTTTTTTTAAGTTTTGAAAATGGAGTTTAAGGTTTTGTTTTTATGTTTTATTTTGCTGTACGGTACGTAAAATTTTTGTTTATTATTTTAAAATAATTTAATGTTTATAATTTTTTAATCTCTACAATTATTATGACTTATGAGTTATTTTATTGCATCTCAAAAATACCTCATCAACATAATATTTTAATTTAAAGGTTGTTGACATTTCTGTATTATTTCCATTCAACATTTACAGTGTATGTACTTAGTTGACAATAATTTTATCTGACGATGGGTCATGGCTTGTTGATGATGTTAATTTAATTAAAAAATACTAGGCCACAAATAGAGCCTGCGTTCTTAATACATCTGACACCAGCGCGGGCGATATTATGGCCTCTTTATTACAGTATTATTGGTCAATGTTTTTGCTTTCTTAAAAAATCTTGATCTTAATTTAAGATTTTAAATTAATTCATTTGCTATGTTTTGTAAAGTCTGCTTTACAATTAGTGTAATTTTATTACATTACAAACGATTTTACAAATACATCGACGAGAAAATTTTCCAGTTCCAGTTCTACACTGGAACGTTACTGAAGATGCGCAGGGGCATATAATATTTTAATCTAAAATATATTGGAATACTAAACTGTTTTGTTATAAATAGCCTATAATAATAAACCTAAAATAGCCTCAACGCTAGAAATCTAAATCCGTTATATTATACAGGGTATAAGTTATACACTGTATAATAATATAACGGTCAACGGATTTAGTTATATCTACCGTATAACAAAAATAAGTGATAATACTTTAGAGTGTGTATGTGTTCCTCGTAGAGAGTTCACTGTGAAAGTAGCATTTTTTTCCACTGTTGTGTGGGGAAAATCGTAACGCTGCGGCGCTTGCCCATACAAAATTGAAAAAAAAATTTGGTCTTTCGGTGTTGCTACTTTCACAGTGAACTCTTCGCAAAATAACACGTACACACTCTAATGTATTATCACTTATTTTTACATACACTGCATACGCTACATATTTTACATACGCTACACCCGGTATATAGTAATTTTTCCTGAAGTAACAAACATTCGTTTAATGATTAAATATTTCTAACTCTACCAATGAGGGTTTTTTGAATATCATTGATCTCTACTTTCTGTTATTTTTGTTAACAGAAGAAGATATATTATAAATAGAGAAATAAAACTTTCGGTGCCAGTTTTTTTCAACGAATATTAATTATGTCTTGTTTATTTAAAGTTTTATGTTTGTTTAAAATTTTGTAAAAAAAAAATGTTTTTTAACGAAGCAAGTTTTCTCTGCAGAAGAGTTAAATTAGTTTACTATCCTTATTTTATTATGATTATTCAATAACAATACGGCCAATTTGAATTTGTTGGCTAACAATTTTCTTTCAAGTTTTTCTTTCAGGCGTCATAAAAGTGCAAATGAGTTTTTAAGTGCATATTTCACTCAATAAATTATTTAAATTAATGTTTTACATTACTTATGACCTTGGTAGATGCAATGTGAGAATTATATCTATGTGTATTTTATGTATTAGTAAGTTGTAGCACAATATGGAAATAAGAACAGTAAAACATCTCTACAAAACGCGACGCACTCCGCACGCAACTCACGAGTAGTGCCACAGCCTTGGTTCGCTCTACATTCACCTACGGAAGAAGCATTTAAAAACTTTTTCTGCCGCACTTAGAGACGACGATATTAATTACTTACTAAAATGAAGATTTTGACATAAGCCCCGTACATTTTTTGTCAAAGTCTTTATTATTCATTATTAAAATGTCTATGTGCGGCCGTTTATCTTTTAATAAGAATTTTACAAAAAAAAAACCTTGTAAGGAAAATGTATGTAAATTTTCCTCTTCTTTTTTTATAAAGTTGTTTCATGGCCCATCTGCCAAATTTTAGGCTGCGACCGCGCCTGGGCCGGTGCACGCACACATTCAAACAAACGCATACGACTTACTATTTTATACTGTGGTAGATAATATCCTGGTATCGCGGTTAGCTACCGTGAAGGGTGACGAAGGTGAAAAGTCTCTTATGTTACACTTCCCTCTTCCTCCTGCACCTGCATAACGTCATAGCCCTTCGTCACGTGACATGTGATGTCACATATTTTGTGACACTTGCCTTCCCTTAATTTGTGGCTATTATGATTTATGAGTGTACTTTGTAAAATATACCATCGCAGAAATTGATTCATAGGAAGTTGACGGACCTTTGTCAATTTTGTTTTTAGGGTTCCGTACCTAAAAACGGGACCCTATTACTGAGACTTCAACCGCTATAGCTAGAGTTCTGAAAATTTCACAGATTGTGTATTTCCGATGCCGCTATAATAACAAATACTAAAATAAAAATAAAATTAATATAATTTAAGGGGGGCTGCCATACAACAAACGTGATTTTTTTGGCCTTTTTTGCTCGTAATCAATAATGATAAGAGGTAAGCACTTGAAACTTTCACGCAGGCACAGAATATATTATAATAGTACTCCGTAACGAAGGCCATAAATATAATTGTACTTTAATAAAAATATTTCAATAAAATAAAAATAAAAAAAAATTTGGACTCTTTTTGCTCTATAACGGTACGGAACCCTTCGTGCGCGAGTCCGACTCGCACTTGGCCGATTATTTTTTTAATGAAAAAAGGGGGTAAACGAGCAAACGGGTCACGTCATGGAAAGCAACTTCAGTCGCCCATGGACACACGCATCAGAAGAGCTGCAGGTTCGTTGCCGGCCTTTTACGAGGGAATAGGGTAATAGGGTAGGGGAGGGTAGGGAAGGGAAAAGGGTAGGGAATTGGGCCTCCGGTAAACTCACTCACTCTATTTTCTGTAAACCTGTGGTATTTCTCCGGTCGAGCCGGCCCATTCGTGCCGAAGCATGACTCTCCCACGGTATAAATCCAATTGGTCAGATTATTTCAATTTAATGTTATCTGTGCTCTGTCGGCCGGGTTTGACGTAACGTGACCAAATTACGTGGGTCCGCCATCTGCCTATGAATCATTAACTTCTCGGATAGTACATAATATTCAGAAAGTATCTGGTTCTGAAATAAAATCATGCAATTACGGTCGTGGTTTGGTCGGTTCACGTGGTAGTGAAAAGAACAGAAATGTTGTTTTCAACTTTTGGTTGGATATTTCAGGCAGATCTCCTGACTCTGGCAGCTAAATATTAATGCGTTGAGTGTGCAAAAATTTAAAAAGTCCGTTCTGCCTCCTGCGCCATAACTATTCCATTCATCCTACTGCATAATGAGAGTAGATTGTTAACCTTGGGCAATAGTAAACACCGAATACACGGTCGTCAACGGCGGTCGTCAACAGCAAAAACTGCGCGTTGCCAGCCACACGGTTGTCAACGTGTTGTCAACCAGTTTTTCATTAATCATTATAGATTTTGCGTGGTCGTCAACCGCCGTTGACGACCGTGTATTTCTTGCTTAAGGCCGTCCCCCGAGCAAACGACCTTGGCCATACATTTGCCGCGTTGCCGAGATCGCACCAAAACCGTATTTTTTTTACTTATCTTAGTTCCAAATTGACCTAAAAAAATTTAAAACGGGGAATATGTAGTTTATGATATTGTCGATCTATTGGCGTGTGTTTCAAATAAAAGTAATTTGTAAATACCAAGGAGATGCTGAATGTATGCTTGAATTTTAATAAATTTGCTTTACTTTGGAAGCTGATATCATGAGTATAATAAACGAAAATAGAAAATTTAAAACGTGGAAAGGAATGTTGAGATACTGAAGATTATTGTTGTATTTTTATTATAACTCTGTAGCTGTCAAATTATGAGTTTATAAGGCTCCAAATACGGTAAATTACGGATTCTCCATAGGGAAGGCCCTTAAAGATGACTCTTACAAACCTGGCTTCAATGAAACCGGCCACCAAAACCGATGTGGAATTATAAACTAGAAACTAGACCGGAATTTACCTACTATAGTCAGTATATTAATATTCAAGGGCGTATTCCCAGCGGCTCCCGTTATTAAAAGGAGCGAAACAAAATGGCGGCGGACACTAGCTCGTTGAGCTCATTAAAGAGTGACGCTACCAATTTCTAAAATATGTCGCTCGGTGTTGAAACTATTGTGACACGGGATATTCACTATCAGCATCAACAGCATCAACAATTCAAATAAACAACAGGCAGATGGAGGTACTAAGTCGTTTGGTCTGCGTTGGTTTATATATTTCCCGTATAAATTATAAAGGTTTCAGATACTACGACAAAACCTCTCGAGTCTCAATAGTCTCCATGTAGGGACGCCTCAAAGTATTTTAAAATAAGCATACCGCAACAACTAAGGACTCAAAGGATTTACAACTGAATATTTTCAACTCATGTCTAGCCAAGCACCAATATAATTTGTCTACAGTACGTTATAAATTATAAGGCGTCTCCCAGACAGACGCGGGCAGCGGTGGCATTCAGTTGTTTGTACTGCCACAGCCACCGCGTGTGTCTGTGTCGTTCCTAGAACTTTCAAGTCACCCAACTGACCGCCACCGCCACCGCCACCGCTGCTGCCCGCGTCTGTCTGGGAGACGCCTTATACAGATTAATCTCAAAAAGTATGTGGCGGTTACCCACATCACGTCGCCACTGTGGGGTATTATTGCGTGGAGGCCCAAAGGAAGATCTTCCGACCGAGCGAGGTGGTATGCTCGGTCAGGCCGGAGCCCACGTAATACATTTCAGCTGTCGTATTTATACCGACGCGCTCAGAAAACTTCGATAGCGCGATGCAGGAATGTTAGGCGAATGTGGGTACCGCCACAACTATACACTTCACGGTTGCGTTACTAAATATAACTTCAATAACTTCATATTAAAGAAGTATAAGTTTCAGTAGGACTAACAAACCAAGCTTTTGTTGTGGACATCAAAAAAAGACAGCTAGTTAAAAAGCCAAGACGGTACTTAAATAAAATATTTAGGTCGGTGAAGATAACGGCGAAATAATAAAAGCTCATGAGTGCTAATTGAGAGCACAGTTAATAGAATTGCGACTTCAGGCCTACCGCTGTGATACAATTCTCTTAATACGTAACAAAACAGAGTAATAGTACTTTAGGGTGCTATATCTGTTTCTTGTATAGAGTTTAATAGCAGCGCTAACAAAGTATGTTCAAAAACGTAAATAATTTCATGAGATTAGGGTATTTCTCTCAGAAACATATACGTCAAAAGTTCGATTATCCATACATTTTTTATTGAAGCGAAAAAGAAAACGAATTGGCTAAGTCCCCCCAAATCGTTACGTTTCTTTCTGTTGTAGAAAGAGTGTAGTTGAAATCCCTTGTGTTTTAAAACTTGTGAAATCAGTCTAGACGCATTGGCTCCTTGTGAATTAAATTAATCAATACTCAATTGAAATACATAAACAGTTAGCCCTATTTTAACAAGACCTTTAAAATAAAGTATAATGACCTTTAAAAATTCAATTTCAAGCAAAAATATTCATAGTCCAAACAATTTACATACCTTATTTATCTCCTAGGAGATAAAAAAGCTTTTTCATGAGAAAATGTATTCTCTTAAACACAGAAAGAAAACTCTAACGACGTCAGAAAGTCTGTACAAGTTTTAATATTTGCAGTAACTACTGACTATTACCACTGAGAAAAGATTTTGCTAAGGCTCAAGTGATATTGCAACATCACGAGGCGTTGCGTTGCATTTTAAATACTTAAACCCTAAAATTTTGGATAAGGTAACCCAACAACCCGACACCGCGAGTAACAAGTCTGTTAATTGTGTAGTAAATAAAGTTCAGTTCTGAATAGCTAATTTCAAAATACACCACATTGCGTCAACGCTTCACGTTGCAATGTGCCCTGACCCTAACCGTTTTGCCACTGAGAAAAGATTTTGCTAAGCGTTCTATGTTGTAATAACATTTCAGTAATTTCTTAGAGATTTATTCTGCGATGTTATTTGAGATGGTCTTTTTAATTAGCCCCTTGTTACTCCCTGGCAAACTTTATTTAAGCCCGGTTTTCTGTGAGACCGTTGAGTTTCTTTGTAGGAAATAAAATCGGTTTTTAAAATGACTAAACTAGCGGTTTCCTGTGACGGTCCGCTTAGTACAAATCTGCGTGGGCGCCGCTATTGTCTTAATAAAAGAAGTTGAGATTTTACTACTCTACAGATTGACGATATTGTGATTTTTTGATATTTGTTTTATCATTTTGGGCAGCCCCTTCTCACTCGCCATCGTAGTTTTGAAAACTGACGAAGCATTTTTGATAACTTCTACCTTCCACCAGGCGAAACTCTATATCAATCAGGTCCTTAAAATGGCAAACGGTAAAAAACAATGAAAAAATCTATAATTATTCATTGTTTTTATTATTTTATCGTGTCTACACGATTTTACTTCCATATAAAAGGCTCTACGTTAGCTCTACGTTGTATACTCTAAGGGTCTGTTTCACCACTTTCTGATAAATTTCCGAATAGGCTATCCACAACATTTTTGACAGATTCTGCATACTTCACCTGTCAAGTTATGTGGTGGATACTGGATAGCCTATTCGGCACTTATCAGGAAATGGTGTAACAGGCCTTATTTTTTATTTTATTATTTGCGAGGTAAACAACTTTGAGTATAATAAAATGATAATTTGGCATCTTCTGTATTTACTAATTATTTACCTTTAAATCTACAACACAACATTCTAATGGGTATGATGATAAAATCCTAACTTTACTGTGGCACAAAACTTGTTTTGAATAATTCAGAATGAATTTATACATGTAAATCCTTACAAACCTTTGGCCTGGATACAGTATAATGGTTTAATAATATTACCTTCGTAAAAGGCTTATGTCCCGCACATTGTGAGGGTATTTACCCGCGAGGGCCGTATTCATCAGATTCAGTAAAATAATATTTGTTATTTATTATATGTATAGATAATATTATACTGAATCTGTTTGTCTGTTCATTATAAATTACTAGATGACACCCGCAACACTGTTACACCAAAATTCGTTTATCGCGCGGGAACCGACATAAAAATAGTCTCATATAATATTATGTCCTTTCCCAGGACTCAAAGAACCCCATACCAAATTTCAGTGAAATCGGTTTAGCGCTTTTGGCGTTAAGAGGCAACAGACAGACAGACACGCTTTCGCATCTCGTCCTGCTCGGAAATCAATAGTGAGCTGGTAAAGGAACAGTCGAAGGAGCAGTGAGAGTGTTTTTGTGTATTGGAAACACGTGGGCATTTATAATATTATTAGTAAAATAAATTATAAATAAAAAAAATTGTTTTATTCCTGAATAAATTTGAAACAAGAACTTTCAGAAAGTCTACATGGCGCCTAGCCTATAGCACCGGTTCGAGAACTAACTCGGTGAGAAGAACCGACGTAAGAAACGGGGCCCACTTTTTACAAAAATATTGGAAAATTCATCTTTTAAAAATAAAATTTATAATGTTGTAACTTAACATTAAATAAATAGTAAAATATATGGATTAGTTTAATAATGGAGAAAATAATGTAGTAAGCTGCCTTTACCTAAAACAAAATCTTGATGCCCTGATATAGAGTCAATCGTACGAAACTCAAGTTTTATTGAAATAATATTCGATATAGAAAATATATTAGAAGATGCTATTTATTTATCATAATATTATTATATCTGAATACATGTTCCCGGCGTTTTCTTGTTAATTGTACAATATTAGCAACATTCTCTTTTCTCTGGCTAGTTTGAAACCATAAACTTTTGATTGGGTAGTCATATTAATTATTTGAACGTGGTCGTCTATGCATTATAATAAATGTCTCATTTGCCTACTACTCTTTTGTTTTGACATCAATAGGAACGTAAAAAACATGTTTTTTGTAAACAATTAGTTAAAATCACTTTCTAATAAATAAGTTAACTAAAAATTCAACGAATGTACGAAAGCTGTTTTCAGTTCTCACGTAGCTGAACAATATAATATTTTATGCCGTTATTCGCAATGGCTGTAAGCTTTAATGCCAGTCGTGCGAATTATACTGGGTTACTGGGTTGACTATTACACTGAGCAATTTAAGGAACAATTACACTTATCCGATTTTCAATTTGAAGTTTTTAAAGAGTACGTGTCATCGTGTCATGACCATAAAGTTAATATACCTACGCTAGGTATATTAACTTTATGGTCATGCCACCCCAAGTTTATTGTCCTATTACGAACGTGTAGCGGACTTTATTCGTCAATGATTATTATTGACTAGCTTAATATGAAGTAAGACCATTAAAAAAAATTGATACAAAATCTGACCCCGTCTTTGGCCCCCTTAGAACGGGGGGGGGGGTTTATACACCAGATGTTGAGTTGGAAGAAGACAAATATATCTGTGAAAACCGTATGCAAATCGGATCAGTAGTTTTCGTGTTAAAGAGAAAAGTTTGATACAAAATCTGACCCCCTCTTTCGTCCCCTTAGAGGGGTGGGGGGGAAATTTTTTATACACTAGATGTTAAGTTGGAAGAAGACAAATATATCTGCGAAAACCGCATTCAAATCGGATCAGTACTTTTCGTGTGATAGTGGAACAAACATACAGACAGACAGACAGACAGACAAAAAACTAACCACATTTTTGGCTTCTATAGCGATCTAGTGACACCCCCCGCTTATTATTTTTTGAATATCTTTAATGTACAGAATTCATATTTCTATAACAGTTTTATTATATCGTGTATAGATTACCCATGCCGGTCTTCAACTAACAATACTGGCTCATTGAGAGCCAATCAAAACAACTTTTTTTTTGTTCATTAATTATTAACTCCCGATCTTGTAGGGGTTGTGCTTACGTCACATTATGCTAAGTACTCACATACGGTTTTGCTCGGTAGTTTTTCTCCAAATCGAGTAATAATTACTGTGTGGATCGCAAAACTCACAGCTCGAAGGCTCGCATCGAGCCAGCTTGAAGTCTCGCATCGAGCCGGCTCGGTGGAATTAAAGATATCGATTTAGGGTAAAACTATCGAGCAATGCTGAACGTGTGGACGAAAGTCTGAGCCGCGGGTATTGCTCGATCAATTGCTCGATCGAGCAAAACCGTACGTGAGTACTTGGCATAATGTGACACCGGTATTCGGTAGTCGATAGTCGTAGAAACCCTCAAAGTTCCAATAAACTTGGACGAAAAAACAATCAATGAAAAGGAATATTGCGTACTAGCTGATGACGCCCGCGACTCCGTTGGGCCAAAATTCGTTTATCGCGCGAGAACCGTACATTTTTCCGGGATGATAAGTATCCTATTGTCTAACTGTATAATAGTTATAGAACCATTATACAGTTTACTGTATAATGGAGTATGAAGGCTTAACAAATGTCTAACGAAATATTGCAGAATTTCATTATGATCAAAACAAAACAATAATGATGTTAGTCATGATAGCACTATAAAATCACACAGCCAATTAAACCATATTATGACTCTAACGCATATAATAGCTATGATGTTATTCTTGCGTTAAGTTACATTATGTAGTTTAGCGCTCATTTGCTCGCTGGCAGTCGCTGTAATACCAAATATATTTAGGTATGAGCAATTATACAGCTAGCTTTCAACTAGCTAAAAGCCGAGCTTTAGGCGTCTCCCAGACGGACGCGGCCTGCGGTGGCGGTCGCGGCGGCGGTCAGTTGGATGACTTGAAAGTTCTAGGAACGACACAGACACACGCGGTGGCGGTCGCAGTACAAAAAATTGACCGCCGCCGCGACCGCCACCGCAGGCCGCGTCTGTTTGGGAGACGCCTTATGAGGGCTCGTGTCGTCACACCTTGTCTGACATTATAATTTATAACACATCTACATTTATAAATAAAAATTACTATGTTAAAGCACAAATCAATAGGCGAGATAGTTTTTCCGTAAACCACAAAATGTAAAGGTTGTGGGATATACTACCACACGCCCAAATAATATTGCTATATTACCTTGCTCTAATCTTGCTGTCCGGAAAAGGCTATGTCCTTTCCCACACAGCTAAGATAGCTCAACCCAGAAAAATGTGCGGTCCCCGCGCGATAAACCAGGTTGCGACCTACATTTTTACCCACTACATATATTTAGAAAGGTTTGTATTACTATACCTACAAATCGTGTACCTAAATCGCAAAGAGTGTTTTCTTTCTTTCTGTCTACAAAACGGCTACATTTTTTACAGCAAAACAAAGTCTTCCCCATTTTGAATTATCGCCTCGTTAGTGGAAAAGCATCGGAAAAGGTGGAGGGAGGTGGAGGGCTTGCAATTTAATGTTATCTCTCCCAAGTGCAAGAATTAGCACATTGCAAGGGTGGTTCCCTACAAAAAAATCCCTACCGATTCTTTTTTTATGGCTAAACGGCAATGTATCAATGCAATCTAATAAAAGCAGTTTTTTTTGTCTTCATAAATTATACATTAAGTATTTTTCCATGTAATTTTTTTACGTCTGCATTTAATTGTATTCTAAGAATAATTATAATATTGTTGTTAATAAATTTTATGCTTGTTCTAACTTATACATTCAAATTGATTTTTTTTTATGTCTAGCTTGATGCATGTAATCAATTTAACCTTGTGTTCGTCTAACAAGATAAATAATTCTCGTATTTTAATTCAAACAAGGAACATGACGTGTATTACAGCACTCGAAAAGCAATAAAAATTGAACCCGCAACCTGACACGAATGATGTCAGAAATCTTTTCTAAGATTATGACTATGAGTTATGTCAAGAATTAGGATTAAGTTTCCTTCCGTTTTGATGTCATTCTCGTAATGAATGAATCACGAAGTCATTTTAGAACCTTGTAGTAGATTTACAAATTAGCATAGCCCGTCTACATCTGAAACCATGGAAAAGAAAAATAGTACGTATTTGTTGAGAAATAATAATGCAGAACCAAAATAAAACTCATCCAAACATGGAACGATTTACGTGATAGTATTTTTATCATTCATAAATCATCAATCATCATTGTTATACGTCTTACATGCGTTATACCACAGTTTATACTCACTTCAGCTGAGTAAACAAATAAAATAATTATGAATTATCTACTTTATGAATGAGTTTTATCAATTCATCGTTCCATAACCATTTCATATTTTATTACCGTCAATAGGAACAAAACATTTTTAATGAAAATGTACCAGTAACCTAATTGTAAAGACAACATCGTGACTAACAAAAGCAATTAACGTGCTGTTATTATTACACTAATTAGGAATTGTCCCTGTACGTACTGCGTTTCAATTAAATTTGATATGAATCTAAACAAAGAAGAGTACGGATATAAAATGTTACCAACTTAAATGTGACCACGAACGTAAGAAAATAAATATAATGTAAACAAAAAACACTAAATGAAATGCCATATCAATTTGGTAGAGTTAATTTTTTTTATTTATACACCAAAACTAATTTAAACCGGGTTACACACAAGTTATTTTGCTTGTAAAAATATTAATTGCATTTTGAATTAAATTATAGTTTGACGTTATTTTTAGCACATAGCTTAAATATTATGGATACTGAAAAGATCCAGTACGTAACGATAGATATTATAATATAATATTATTACATTCTTAACTCTTAAGTTATAATATTGCACTCAAGTAGTACCAAGTACCAGAAAGTTTTAATCCATTTTAGATTCGTTACTATTAAAAGAAATGTGGCAAAATACTAAAAGAACACAGACCTGAATCTGTCAGTGAACATCACACGCTAAGATGTATGTTGTTTACGCACATCAAAGAACACTTATCTCACGCACCTCCTGTACTATTTAGAAGGTGATGTATTTTTTTTAATGCATAGTCTAAGCGCTGGATGTAGAGTTCTCTACTTAAGCAAAATATAATCTGAAGAAGATAAAGAGAAGATACATAATATAATATGTATAATATTTACTCATATTATAATTTATATAAAGAATTTGTTGTAATTAAAGTCGGTAGAGTTAGGCCGTGTAGAGATTCAAAAGCTTCGCTCTACATGAGATCTGATATCTTTTTCACAGGGCGAACCGTATTATGTGGTCGCCTTGGCAACATTTTACATGAAATGTTTTTGGTGGGCACACTTTATCCCGGAAGAATGTACGGTTCACGAGAGATAAATTATTTCTTGTGTAACGGAGATGCAAGCATCATGCACAAGTATATTGTTGCAGTAATAAATCGTACAGTTAAGGATCTCAGTAAAAGTTGTGAATTATACAAAAACACTTTGATAAAAACTTATTCCATATTTGATGTTTTATTTTATTTTAACATTTGCGAAAGAGAACGGACGAGTTGCTTTGCTAGTAAGTAGTAACTAGCGCGCGAAGTCGCAAAGTTGTTTTGAGCAAAGTTTGCAAATGTTTAAGCGAAATTGTCAAGGAAAAACATGTCGAGTAGACAACTGGAAATAGCTTTTACAGTAAAATTGGGCGCATCCGCCCAGCCTAAATACCGGGCGTGGTGTTTACATAATATTTTCATTTTAAACTGTAATATGTTGGAAAACAATTTTGAGTAGGCTAACTGCATCTTGCGTTTAGCTAAAGGCTTTTATTATGAACCGACTTCAAGAAAGAGAAGGCTATTTTTCGTACTGGATAACTAATCATTGTAAGGTTTATAAAGGCTCTCCGGTATCACTAGTTAAATATTCAGACTAGACAGTACTCAGCTAACTTTTTTTTCACAACTATATAGGCCTTTTTTGTGCAATTCTTACGTAATATCCGGGAGTGTTCTAATTAAGGAAATTCTTTACAAGTATCATTGCCGCTCCTTGTTGTTGGCAAATCGTAAATTTTGTCGTTAATATACTGGATGACTGGTGAGACATGTTCAATACTTGAGGACGTGATATTTGGCTATTATATTAGTTGAAAAAAAATAATATAAAAAATTAATATCAATTGATCACTGAGTAAATGTAGCTTAAAGTTAATTAATTATTTACCCAACGCATGGACACCGCGAGTGGGAGGGGTAGTTGTGTGGTGTTTCTTTGGTAGCGCACGCCTCTGCACCGGCCGCATAGTATGCCTACTTGCCTAGCCGCGTAATTTACTTAGTATCCATGATTCACTAATTTTTGGGAAATTCAAAAAAAAATTAAGAACCTAATTTTATTACATATTTATAATGAGAATCGAGTACTGAATACTATCCTTAAATATCGGTATTGACTCACCAGTCATGCTGTAGATTATGCTATCTAGTATAGTATTATTGTGCTAGCTTTAACAATAAAAAGTAATTCATGTAGGTCTATATAATCGCTAAGCTTAGCAAAAATCATGAATTTTCTCACCCACAAAAAATGTACAAAAACAACTAACTACAAAGTACGCTATCGAAAAACTTTGAAGTCCGATTTTTCCTTAAATACAAGGAGAATAAGACGTTAGTCGACAAAGTTCAATATTACAATCCGCAAAGTTTTACAAGTTAAATAAGATCCCGGAAGAATTCCCCATCTTTTCCACTTGTCATAAGGCATCAGAACATTTTGGAGGGCGAAAAATAATTGATTGATAATGCTTTTAAAAGTTATTATTCAAATATAAAGCGGAAAAGCGTGCAAACTTTTTCTTTAGTATCTTAAAATATTTGCATAATAATATGATCCTAAAAAGGACCTACTGTAAACCGTTTTTTTTTTAAATAATATTATATGTAAAAATATAAATCATAATATAAAATAAGTTCGTTCAATAATTGACTATAAAGATAAGTAATGTTAAATTAAAACCATGGTCAAAACGAGGTATCATCGAGGAAATTGATTCCTAGGCAGTTGACAGACCAACGAAATTTGGCCGGATCATGTCAATTCAATGTTAATTATTGTCATCTGTCGGCTAGGTTTGACGTAACGTGACCAAACTACGTAGGTCTCCCATCTACCTACGAATCAACTTCTTTGAGAGAACAAAACCCAACTCTGACCTACAATTTCTTTAACACTAGAATTTACAATACTAGTCATTTTGTTTCAGGTACCGAAGCTTGCTTCACGTACAACCAAGTCGAGAATACCAAAGTGAAGACCGGCAGTTCATTCTACCAGGAGTGTCACTGCGACGATCCAGGGGCCGGGATTAATCTCAAATGGCTGGATAGCAGAGAAAAAGAAATCGTGCCGTTGGGGTAATTTATTTTTTTATTGTCGTTCGAATTTTAAAAATTTGAAGGCGCTTGGAATAGGAATTTTAATTTGTTTTTTTTTTCGGAAGGCTTTGGGATGCTTTGAAATGTTACGTAGAGTAGAGCTACAGATACATGTTTTAAATTAATTTTGGAGATACTTTCTAACCTAGAATGCAGACAGTAATAATATGTCAGTTTTTTTTACTCTGGTAATATAATATTATACCGTCCATTATAGATGAGTGTAACAAATAATAATAACAAACCAGGCATTTCGAGGCAAAAAATGTAATCAGTTTTTTTAACCAATAACTTTACAACTTAGTAGTTTGGGGGATCTTTTTCTTCAGAAAAGTTTTTATGTGAAAATATGTATTAAGTATTTTATGTGTTAAACATTTTGTGAAGGCACACTTATTTTAGCTCAGAAAAATTCGTTGTGTTCACAGTACACACAAATTTCCTTTCATTCACCCCGTTTTTCTTCATTTTATTCACATAACATTATTAAATATCATGTGTATCTTCTTTTACCAGTCTCTAAGGCCACCGTTAGATATTATGTTTACAATACGACTATTATATTGAGGTCGATAGGCCTTATGTCTGCGGGAGGCAGATATACAACGTCGTTTGGGTGGCTCGTAGCAATAATAACATACTGTTATTGTTCGGTTATGTAATGCGTATGTGTAGCTTATGTTATAGAGAATACATCGCAAGTCATAATAATATCAGTAAAGGCAAAAAACACAGAATAAGAAAGAACTGTAATCACGTAGAGTTAACGACTGCGAGCTGTCAAATCAAAGTCTTATAAACTAAACTATAACAATTATCATTGAGTACATCATAAATCTTAATAATTATTATAATAAGTACTTTATAAAACTATTTAGACTGAAATAATAAATATTATACAAAGACACAAGATACATAGCAATTTTTTTCTCTTGGGCGGGGCGCCATATAATAATATTCTATTGTAAGTTCTAACTAGTGTAAGAAATTATTACAGACATAAATCATAAGAGAGCCGACCTAGTAGCGTAATCGCGATACACTCTATGCAATCTTGCTCTATATATGCATATTATATTATAGCTTATCATTTTTACCAATAGCTTGACCATAAAGAGTAGAAATTGTAAAATGTCTTGTAGTGTAGTGATCAAAAAAACGAATAAACGTTTATTTATTTTATTTATTTATTTATTTAAATTAATTAAAGTGTATTTATAAATTTTTCATACAAACCTAATAAGTACATAAGCATTTTACGCCAAAGAGCTACCAAGAAACTAGCGCCTTCATTTTTCAACTCTATATGGCCAAGATTTTTTTTTCTATTACTCACCTAAAACAAACGATTATTTCACAAGACCAGGTACAAAATCGAACCTGTATTCCGAATGGATGGACAAGAGTACATACAGTGTGTACATAGCCAACATCACCAAGTCGATATCCGGGGCGTATAAGTGTATAACAATCAACAATGGGAAAATATACACGCTGACTTATAACGTGGAGGCTTATGGTATGTATAATAATAGTTAAAAAAACACGCTTTTTTAACAAATTATTGCATTGTCATTGGCTTTTAATACTTAATACAAAGTTGTTAATTGAACTAGGTACTGGAGAAATTGTGTAAAAATCGTCCTCAAAGATTCCGTTACATACATGCAGCCTAAGCTAATTAAAAGCATGTTAATAAAAGCTTTTGCTGTGAGACGAGAGCCGAGGCACGAGTGATTAAAAATTACTTATGTCTTTTAAATTCCGTGCTACGTCTCTTGGATTTGATTATAGAATAAGTTTTGTTTTATGTAAATTATTAGTATTTTTATAGCTGAAAATTGTGAGGGGTGACTCACAACTCACAAATTATACGCTCGTTTGTCTTTTACGGTTCAAGGGCAAAAAGTATAAAAATACTAAGAAACACATTATTTGTTTTTGTGAGAAGTCTATTAAGCTATTTATACACTGTTTTGATCAATACGCAATAAAAATATTCCAAACGGTGAGGTAATATTTTCCAGTTTTAAAGACAATTATAGCAAATTGTTTCTGAAATGTTTTCTATAATAATAATAGCTCCCACACCGGTTTCGGTGACGGTGGCCGGTTTCATTGAAACTAGGCCAGCTACGCAGGAGTAATTTTATAGTGCCCAAGTGTGTGTGCAGTGTTTTCTATGTATGAAATAGGAAACGGTGGCACTGTGATAAGTAATATGAGAACAAGCAAGCCTCTATTGCAACTGTAGTTAACTAGATCTACTCTTAATTGGATGTAATCATAGTATAACAGTTTCAAAAGTTCAAAATCTGTCTCCAACAGTAAACGTCTCCCCAATTTTCAGACGTATCGATTCACCACAATATTTGTTCCCAGACCCTCCTTACTTCGTAAACACGGAGAGTACTCAGTACGTGGTGAGCGGCAGAGACGCGCTCGTGACGTGTGAGGCGCGAGGTGAGACAGAGCCTATGATCGCCTGGTACAAAGACCGGGAGGGTTTGATTGAGGTGAGCAAATAGGAATTAGCTTATAGAGTCTTCGGCATCTGGAGCTGCCCGGGACGGGGCGAGCCGAATAAATACGAAAATAGCCGAAGTTCAAATTGCTACACGAACTACGTAAATACTAGTACTAAGTAAAAGTGCTTCATGGATCACTGGTTTTGTTCGGCTATTTCTATACCCATTCGGCCTGCCGTGCTTACCCTGCCCCGGGGCAGTTCTAGATGCCGAAAACGCTATTAGAGTGTGCGAATGTTTAGATAAAGGAGGTTGGCATCACTTCATGTATTTTAATTAATGTACCATGCTATGTAAAATGTAGGTACGATTACAAGGTAGATGACGAACTTACGCCATTTGGTCGGATCGTGTCAATTCAATGTTATTTGTGATCTGTCGCCTGGGTTTGACATAACGCGACCAAAGTACGTAGGTCCCCCGTCTGACTAGGAATCAATTTCTCTGATAAAACAACCACTCCCAGATAGATTTATTGGTTTCTTAAATTTAATTAAATGAAAGGAGAATATATTATAAATGTAAAGGTGGTTCGTCTAAAGATATAAACTCAGTTCTACTAGACACATTCCGTTCAGCCTGTACCGTTATTTTATACTAATTAGTAATAACTAATAATAGTACTTACTAAAAACATCACACCATTATTAAATCAGTCACCATTAATCATATTTTAATAAACTGTCCTATAGATAGCGAACGACGAGAAATATGAAGTGTCACCAAAAGGTCTTCACATAAAGGACATAACAAAGCACGACAGCGGCGTTTACAAGTGTACAGCATCAGACTTGGAGACTGGCGAAGGAATTGATAGAGATATTAACGTAGAGGTCTGTATTTTATTTAAAGACGAGCTTTTGCCCGCGGCTTTGCTCGCGTTAAGAAGTATTATTACCAATATACAAACTTTCATCCCCTATTTGAACCCCTTGGGGTGAGAATTTGTCAAAATCCTTTCTTAGCGGAAGCCTACGTCATAACATCTACCTGCATGCCAAATTTCAGCTCGATCCGTCCAGTGGTTTGGGCTGTGTGTTGATAGATTTGAGTTTGATATATATAGATCTACTTGTACGGAGATACCGATAGAATCGGCAGGATGATTTTGTATCTTGTGACAGCAAATGCTGTCAAACGCCTGTTGCATTTCTGTCGCAAGATACGTGATTGCCCTGCCGGTAAAGACTGATCGTAGCTCGACCTGATCGAACTCCTTTTGTGCATTTCCGTGTGTGTGCATCCGGTCAGGTCGGCAAATTATCAGTCTAACCGGATTTGATTATTATGTGTATGGGGGTATTCCTCTCTCTCTCACTTCCTCTCAGTATAAAGACATATCCGTATATACAAGAGTATAATAATATTATTATGATATCCGTATAGGGGGATCTTTATTCGACCCTTTTCCATAGGTATCGTCTAAGTTTATCTAACTTAATTTATTTAATATTGCACAAAGAGAAAGTATCGAGTTTTTTCTGAGAAACTATCCTAAATTGTTTTCCGGAACTCAAGCTTTGTCATTACCATTAATATTAATAATAATTCAAGGAACAAAAATATTCTAAAGCCGGTGTAAAGGTTTAGAGAATAGAAATCGTCACTTGTTGCATTCTACCGAAATCCCACACGATTCTAGAAGCTGTAAAATGCTAATTTTGCGCATAGAGATGTCCGTGTAGCTAAGTCGTTTACATGAATGAATTTTAAATTTAGAATGCAGATTGCAGAATTTTTTTTTGTTTATAACCAAAGCGAACTAGCCAGCATTTTACCTTTTTAAAATTCATTATTTACGTCCAGTAAAGCAAATGTTCAGTTAGCTAAGGATAAAATCTGTGCATTGTAATTTACGGCTAGTTTATTTTCCATGCATGAAAGTAATTGTTGGGCTAATGAAAAATCATTTATTAGTTATAAGTACAGCCTTAGCAATACCATACTGCCCTGATACCAAAGAAGACCGCTACGTGCAAAACGCAACTTTTGGTAATTGGCAAAAATAGCGGGAAAAGAGATTTCTTGAAAAGTATTATGATTAGTTAAGATTTAATTATTGATTAAAATAAGTGACCTTACGTAGAATATTTTCATGTTCTCCTTTTCTATATAATATGTTTGTAAGGTAATTTAAAATACAAATTTCTGGTTTAGCTTAGCACATGAATAGCTCTTTCATTCACGCTGCTAGGTTAAAACGCAGTTACCTCGACGGTAACTGCCATTTAGCGTATGATTTTTGTCTTTAAATTTTGATATACCCATTTTTTACATGAATCATACGAAAAAATGCCGCTATGTCGCCTAACTGCTTTATAGATTATTACGTAACTGAGAAGAAACAGATTCATCAATCTAAAAACGCCATTATGTGACGTCAACTGCATTTTTGATTAGTTTAATCAGAATTGGTTTAAAAGTTATCAGTATAATACTAAAAAAGAAAGCAGTTAAATGCACTACCCACTTAATAACTGTATTTTAACTAAGTACTCCACTTCAAATAATTCTAATCATTAGCTGAAAAGACCGTTAGATCAAAAATGCAACAGCAAAAAAATATTATATTTGATCAGAAATAAAACTACTTATTAGGGCTGATTTTTCAATCGTCAGATAAACTTTACCATTGGAATAAATTTGGCGTTTTGACAGATTTTATATGAAAAAAATGTCAGTGTCATATTAATTCTTTAGGTAAAAGTTATCCGACGATTGAAAAATCAAATGAAAATGGTTCCTTACCGATATATAGCAAAAATGGTAAAAAAATGTGTTTTTTGTATGGGATTAATTATATATTTTATTTAATTTTATCATTAATTATTAAAGTATAAATACGGTTGAATATTTTGTGTACATTTCAAGTGCCTAGCTGTTGTCATCATTGATATCGAGCAAAAAATGTTAGAAAAATCACGTTTGTTGCATGGGAGCCCCCCTTAAATATTTAATTTATTTTATTTTTAGTATTTGTTGTTATAGCGGCAACAGAAATACATAATCTGTGAAAATTTCAACTCTCTAGCTGTTACCGTTCTTGAGTTAAAGCCTGGAGACAGACGGACAGACATCGAAGTCTCAGTAATAGGGTCCCGTTTTTACCCTTTGGGTACGGAACCCTAAAAACAAACTTCAATATAATCGCTGTCAAAATAGGATTTCTAAAACATGTTGTAGCTTTTTTGTTCAAAACTAACTTGAACGATATTTTTCATGTACACTCTTGGTGTTGAAGAATTCTTCGATTACAAGTATAGTCAGATATATCGATAAAATCTGCTATTTGCATCTCTTTCACTTTCCAGAATTTGCTTTTTCGACACAATCAACAAAATCTTGAAAGTCATAGAGTTTGCCTGACTTCTTCATGGAGAGTTCTACTTGGTGATGATTGATGAAAATGATCACAGCTCATATACGTATGCCCTTTTTTCCTCGATACATTTTACAAACGGCCTCTATTGTTACCTAAAACAAAAGTAATGTACTTAATTAATAATTCATATATTAATAATTTAGGTATATATCTTAGTTCAATACAAAAACTCGCTGTTAAATATAATAGAGTAAGAGCTTGGCTTAGGAAAGCTGAAAGTTTGAACACTAATGAAACACAATTTTCGTGCACTTTTTCCACTATATTTAAGAAATTATAACAATTTTAACAAATTACACGACCGGTTTCGAATTAAATCATCATCAGGTGTAAGTTTAACGTCGGTTAAACTTACACCTGACGTTAAACTTACACCTGATGATGATTTAATTCGAAACCGGTCGTGTAATTTGTTAAAATTGTTATAATTTCTTAAATATAGTGGAAAAAGTGCACGAAAATTGTGTTTCATTAGTGTTCAATATGAATTTCCACCAAGAACCAGCAGTACAATCAGTTACATATAGCTGAAAGTTTACCTGTTTGTGACCTTTACAGAGATAGGAAGTAAGAACGACCAACAACTATGGAGTTTCGGTCGCGGTTACTTTAGGAGGAATCGAGTTCTGAAGGTCTACCTGACCTTCGAGAAAGAGTAAAGCTCAATTTCATAGCTTATATTTTTCGCGGTAAGTGGGAAAATCTCGTATTCCAGTACCGGACATTTTTGACAGTTGCTTCCCACTGCTAGACATCCAAGAAAGTTTAAAGGTGTCTAGCAGTGGAAAGCAACTGTCAAAAATGTCCGGCACTGTAATACGAGATTTCCCTACTTACCGCGAAGAATATTCTACGTTCTCACCTCAGCTCTGTAAAGGTCAAAAACAGGTAAACTTTCAGCTTTCCTAAACTGAGGAAGGTCTGGACTCTGGCCGTCGCAGGCTCTTGATCCATAATGTTAACAGTTATCAATTAAAATTATTTCGTAGTAGAAAATAATTTAAATAACTTGTACTTTATGTTACCTCACCTGTCCCACGAAAATCGCGCCAAATTTTTGGCGCGCAAACAAGCACGCGCTTCCCCCACGGGCCACGCACCACGCCGACAAAATATTGACAGCATCAATCGATTATCGATTGATGCTCTGCTCTGCCGCGTTCGTATAATTCCCCCCCGCTCTTCTCTCAATCAACTTAAATAGCGGTCTTTTTGTTTAGTTTTTTAATTAAACCGCGTTTATAAAATGCCATCATGCAAATATTTAAATAATATCCTAAGTTAAATGACGGTCATAGTTGTGTAGTTTAGTTTTTTAGTTTGATTTATTAATTATTCTACTACGCTTAAAGACAGTTTACATATCATAACGTGGTTCTAGTGTATGACGATAATTTAGCCGTTTTATTGCTTATAATGAAAATGGTTCTGGGCAAAAATTTGCTACGTATTAAGGTCGTTATAGTTAAATAACGGTTTTTATACTTATCATGACCATTTCACGGCATTCTTGTGTAGTAGTTCCCGAACCATGTTTTCAATTTTTACTAACATAAACATCAGTTAAGATATTATAACATGTTTATAGCTTAGCAATTTAGTTTAGCGGCTTTTTATCTTATGGCCATCTCTAAAAACTGAAAATAGGGGTCTCATAGCGGCAACTTATCTCAGAAACTAATAAACTTAAAAATATAAGTCAAATAGAACCAGAAAGCTGACAATCTGCTTAGTTTACACATAAAAAAATAAAAAAAACGTATTTTTCACGTAGCGGTCTTTTCTGGTATCAGGGCAGCATAGTGTGTTAGCGTGACGTACAAGCTAGAACTTAAAACCCATATTTCAAGATAGCATCTAGCGAACATTAATTATGCTTTTATGGAATTTTAAAGCATTACTCGTGTTCTTTATTTGATTAATTTGAACTAGGATTCGAGTTCATTTCAGAATTAATAGCCTCAGTTCAGTAAAAGCTTTTTAGAGCCAGATGTTAAAATAGTTAGGGCCGCGCGTGCAATTTCAACTAATTTTGCCGCTATAATCAAACAACTGTAAAATAAATACCAACCTCAATTATTCGAAATAGATTTGTATTAAGAATTGAGGCAGCTTTTATTAATTTACTACACGAATAAAGTGAATCAGTCCAATTGTTTGTTCTTCCATAATAGTATTATAAAGAATAATATTAACGTGTAAAAATGCTGATCTTAAGACGAAAATATTTAAATACTGATTGAACGTAGAAATAATAAGAGCTGCTGTGTAATAAGATCTGGACTGTACAAAAGCTGTATTAATAATTAAAATCTGTATAGCAGAATCGGGATAGGAACTTATGTGACTAACGTGCTGACGCAGAAAAAATACATATTGTGGCAACAGCAGCAGCTTTAGCAGTAAAAACAAACTTTTTGCACGAGGTATTTAAGATAGCTAAAACCACTGCTAAAACATTTGTTGCATATAAATCAACGTCTTTGATGAAACCGCATGTTCCGTTGACAGAAAACTGTCCCACAAACCTACAATTCGTTCTATTTTCAGGTTATATCGGTGCCAATTATAACCGGTGTGATTGCGACACCGAACAGCAAGGTACATTATGGCGGGAGTCTAACCATCGAATGTTTGGCCAGCGGGGTCCCCCATCCAGAGTATACCTGGAGAAAAATTAATGACACTGTAAGTTATTAAAGCTTTAATAATTACAAATAATTAAATACTGTTATTAATAATTTTAAATATTATGAGAAGAACAAAAATTAGTAAGATTAAATACCTAAATAATGTCAACTTGAACAGGTAAAGTACTTATCGTGTCAATAGCTAATATATATGACTGTGAACTCTACATAAGGGATACACCTAATTTGTTTTGTAACACCCTGTTTATTATATCATAGCTAAGTAAAGGACAATCTAAACAATAAACAGCTAAATAATTTATTATATCTTCAATAATCTACATTCAAACACGTTATATTATATTTTGCAAGTACTAAATAAATTATTTGCAGGCAAATAAAATAGGTTTTCTATCGATAGGATTAATTCCTTGTTCTAATGTTTCAATCAGCCCGACCCAGTTAAGTGTCTAATGCAAATGAAAGGATTCCCTATAAAAAGTATCTAAATGCAATTGCTGCAGGCTATGTTCAATGTTCATTTATTCTCCTTTTCATTCCCTTCATTAATCATTATGTTAGCTTATTAAATAAATCAGTAGATAATTAATTGGAAATATGATAGTATGTAATGAAAAAATTAAAAATCGGACAAGTGCGAGTCGGACTCGCGCACGAAGGGTTCCGTACCTACCATTATAGAGCAAAAATAGGCCAAAAATGGTGTTTTTTGTATGGGAAGGGGCCCTTAAATGTCAATTTAATTTAAATATTATTATTAATAATTATTAAAGTACACATATATTTAAGGCCATTGTGAAATTTCCAAGTGCTTACCTGTTGCCATTATTGATATCGAGCAAAAAAGGCCGAAAAAATCACGTTTGTTGTTTGGCAGCCCCCTTTAATTAATAGTTTTATTTTTATTTAAAAAGTATAGTCCTTTGTCGTAGCCCAATGTATCTTTATACCACTTTTCAGCAAAATTGCTTCAGCGGTTTTGCCGTGAAGAGCTCTAACAAAAAGACCGACAAACACACTTTCGCATTCACAATATTAGTATGGATAAATGATGGTGATGATGATTAATATAACGAACAAGATGTAGATAATATCAGTAATGAAGATTCAAATGTTAATTTACAGGCAAAAGACAACACAACATGGCGACAAGTTGGCAATAAAATAATATTCGACTCTGTGGAAACTACAGACCAGGGTACATATGAGTGTACAGCGACTAATTCTGCAGGAAATTATACCATGGGTATACCTATACAGGTAGAAAATAAAAAAATACTTTAGAAATTCAAATAATTATAAATCACTTTTAAATAAACTTAAATCTATTAAAATAGAATTAACGAAAAAATAAAAATAATATTAGACAATTAGGATATTATTTTAAAGAACTAAGATGGTAAATATATACATAGAAAATTCACGCATAACACAAAATAGCAACGTCAAAGCTTTAAAATCAGAGAAGTAAATAAATGCACAGCTACAAATCGTAAACGAAATAACCAAGAAATAACTAGATAATAATATTTGCGAATGACTGGATAATTATAATCATCCTAATAATATGTTGTACCCAATATCACTTCTTTTTTACAGGTACTGATACCGCCAACGATAACGCAGTTTGACAATGTAACGGCTGTAGAGGGGTCTACAATGCAGATAGTTTGTAAGGCTAGCGGCCAACCCATGCCCAAAATAAATCTTATGTATGTTGGCGAAGAGCCTACTGATCAGAGGTAGGTCTTAAATGAACAATGCAAAGTTAACCTGCTCGTATTTCGAATAAAAATATATTTAATTTTATTTATTCAAAATCTGTAGTGCGGAAGGCTGTTTAGTGTTTACCAAAGCGTTTGTTTAAGCTATGACTATTTGGTTATTGATTTTGAAAGCGATGGATAGAGGAGATCGTGTTAATTCGACTACAGTTGATTTGACTGATAAACTAAAATCGGTGTCCATAAAAGCGTGTCGACAAGAGGATACGATAATAACGATTCGATATTTTCAGTATCGTATGGAACACAAACAATGTAAGCGATACAGATGTAGAGTTCTACCTGACGTTCCTCAAAGTAAACTGGACACACGCTGGGACATACCTCTGCAATGCTAGCAATGAAGGTATCAACTGTTTCATCATAAGTAATAATATTAAGTCTGATGAAGTAAATGGTGTTTTATAACATACCATTTACTTCATCAGATCAGATCAGATCATAAAGATGATTACGTAAATGTACGATGGACTAAGTACAAATGTTGGAAACAATATCATCAACAAGAAAACTTTGAAGTAAGTAACATCACTTTATCACATTGCCTTCTTTTCAGTGGACTACGTGACAGAAGAGATGACGTTGACGGTGGAATTCCCGCCGTTCTTCCCCGAAACCATGGAGAGTGCGTGGAGCTGGCGCGGGCGGCCCGCCAACCTGAGCTGCGAGCATCTTAGTAATCCACCTTCGGAAGTCACTTGGAGGTAGGTAAAGAGCAAATGTAAAAATCTCTTATCTCGAGTGAAGTCTTCTTGAGATGAATTCGAACTATGATAGGTAAACTGTGAATGTCTATCGTTTGCCAATATAATATCATGATTTCCCTAACACGATAGTCAGTGATTTAGCTCAAGCGATAGTGAAATTGACATTCATTATTTCCAGGTACCACGCCAACGAAGTTCCTCCAAAGGACCAAGTAGATATAAACAGACTGATCGCTGCCAAAGAACACGATGTTTGGTTGTCCTTAGACGATGCGAATTTGTACGGAATATTCGAGTGTATTGCCAAGAACAGGATCGGTGAAACGAGAAAAATGATCAACTTACAGGAAGGAAAAGTACCACCGATTGTAAATAACGTAAGTAATATTTACATGTTTCGGTTTTAACAAAACAATATATTTGTCTTGTATCCAGGTGTAAGGATTTTAAAAATAAAGATTAGCAAGGTATGTACTTAAAACAATAATTTTTAATTATTGATTTTGCAGGCTCTTGGTCTGGTCATTTTGTTCTTACTACAAGGAGAGTTTTTCAACTGACATAATTTGTTCTTTAATGCAAATCAGTACTCAATATTTTAGCATCCATTAGGATAATATTATTAGGATACCATTAAAGAGTTTTTAAGTACAAAACTTACTTTTGCTTTTATCATAAACTTTAACTTGTACACTTCGCATAAAATCATAAGTCTATAAAATGTTTTAAAGAAATAAGTTCTAAGTTATCAGCTCAAACTGAAATTAATTATTATATTGTTGCTCCATATTTTGAAATTTAGAAAATTTTCTTTTTACATTAAACATACCTTTACCTAAGCAGAAGAGGATAACTTATATTTTTTCCTTGGTCACAATATGATAACTTAAATAATGTTATGATTCCACCCATAAGGGCCATAGGACTTTCATGATTTCTATGAAAATTTAATAACCTCGAATACAATATACATACAGGGTGTAACAAAATTAAGTGATAATACTTTAGGGTGTAAAATGCGAAAGATTGAAGGGACGGGAAACCAGAGTTGTATCCCTTATATTATAGAGTTCGCTGTGAAAGTAGCAGCGCTGAAAGAGTGAATTTTTTTTTTGCATTTGAATATTTCTTTTCCATTTGTATGGGAAAGCGCCCTAATGTCATAAATTTGCACTGAAAGAGTAACTTTTTTTAACTTTTGTATGGGAACAAAAGTTTAAAAAAATTACTCTTTCAGCGCTGCTACTTTCACAGTGAACTCTATTTATGAGGACTCATACGCACTATTAAGAATTATGACTTAGTCTTGTCTTACATCCTATTTGCATAACTCAGATCTCAGATCAGAGATTAAACTGTCACTTTACCAATAACTCTTTCAGGTGACCACAGTGGAAATTACTCCAACGTCCGCGGCGTTTTCGATCCAAACCCCGGAAATTGTGAACGGACCACCCATCATCGGGTACCGGGCAGAATACGACGAGCTACAGAACTACAACGTGACAGACATACACACAAACAGGACTTGGTCCATAGATAGAACGTTTAAGGTGGACAAACTCAAGGCTAACACGAGTTATCTGATCAAGTTCGCTGCTATCAATGAAGTCGGGGTCGGTGGTTGGAGTGATTTTGTGGAGTTTGTTACTTTGGAAAGGTATTTATCTATTATTTTTTTGAAGTTTCTACGTGGTATTTATGAATAAGTACTCACCATGAAGGAAGGTCCAGGTCCTAGGTGAACCATTCTCCACGTCCATAAAAACGTACCCATTGAAGTAGATGAAGTGTTGTGTCTTGACCATAACTATGTGACCCCCCCCCCCCCGGCGCCAAAGCTGGATCCGCCATTGAGTGCTGCAGACTGCATACTCATGACTACCTGTAATTTTTTTTTTTTAAGTTTGTTCCTTGTTCATCAGATCATATTTGAGGCAAAAGTTGTGTATTAATGGAAATTCGATAGACGATGAACACTAATAATGATAAGAATTCCACAGGAACCAATTAATATAAAAGGATACAATATCACGTTATTATTGCATAATAGTTTCTAGTACAAAACAATACATTCTACTGAAATTCTCCTAACAACTGAAGCTAAAATTTTAGATACTTAACATGAAGTATCGAAGGATTTCCTTTTATAATCCTTCGTTCTGATAAGCCATAATCTCAAAGAAACATCAAAGTCAGTAAGTGGTTCAAAGCGCGAGTATTCCGTGAAACATGGATTAATTTCGTCCCACTTCACGTTTCGAGACTTTTATAAAACCACATCAATTATGTATCGCTTTGTCTGGTTACTGGAAATACTATGTAATAATCTATTACCGTTGCTGAAAGGAACATAGGTTTTAAGTCTATTATTACATTGGTATAAAGAAAGTAATTTTAAATAGATTCAGGTTTTCATTCTTATAGAGTCTCAGGTTATTCTTATAAAATTTAAAGAATTTGGAATCATTTGATTAATGACTATTATAACTATTTGGATATCATGAAAGTTACCTTTATTTTGGTTACCCAAGTATATCCAAGGGATGTTAGGTCTTTTATAACTTGTAAAATAAAACTTTTTGACAAGTCTTTTTTTTTCCATAAGCCTTTAAGACGGGGCTGTCATTTTTTGCTGTGTTTTCTACTAAGTATTACACTCCCGGAAGACGATTGACTCCAATGAAATTGAGATTTATTTAATCATTGTATATTTATCTGATATTTAACTTACGGAAAACACGATTCACTCATTTTGACTCGATAGTTTTATTTTTCGAAATTATGAATATTTTTGGGCTTTTCAACGAATATCTGTTACACTTATTGAGTTACTATCATTAAATAGCATGCACTACTATAATCACACACTTTATAAAATAATAGCTAGCGGAAATATTTGTATTGTATTTAGTTTTTAAGTAATCACCAAAAAACAGTCCTGGGACTTACGACCTTTACTTTCGTGCTATAATGCGGGGACCGTTGTTACGCTATATTGTTCACTATTAGCTGCAGCGTAAAGCACATTGCTCGGAAGCACGATTCATGGAATCATTGTATCACGATTGGAGGATAGCGGGATGTGTAGGCGGGGCTAGCGTTTTAGCAGCAGGCTCTTAAGGTATCAGAGTAGTTGATTCCTAGGCAGATGGGGGACCTACGTAGTTTGGTCACGCTCATAAGACAAAGTTATTAAATTATTATACCTAGCGGATCAATCAATCAATTTCCTCGATGGTACATAGTAAAACGAAATACGTTCGGCACGCTTTTGCTGTTCTATTACGCTGTGTGTCATGTGTGTCTGTCCCTGAGGAATATCAAAATTGAAAAATCAAAATACTTACTTTCAGAATATGCATGCTTTTGCCTTTTCAATTATTATTTATTTGTTTTTTTTTTCAGAAAACCAACAATGTCCCCTCCAGAAGAGCCAGTATGGGATGTGAGTAAAGAGGACGTGGCCAAGTACCGCACACTCAAGTGGAAGAGTTTGGACACTAGCGAACCCATCGACTATTATGTTCTACGACAGTGCCTGGTAAGTAGTGATAATCATTTTAAGCTCAATTTTGTTGTACGTTGTTATATATTATATAAAATCTAGTCGTTGATAGTAAGTACCGTACCTACTCTGCCTAATTTCTTATTTCAAAACCCTTTACTAATTTAAAAACATCTACCTAATGTACAGTCGTAGTTCAGGAAGGTTATATCCATGTCCGATACTGACGAGCATTCGCGTGCAATTTATCGTATTTTGACTTTGAGCATTCCATAGCTAGTTGATTCCATAATGACAGATAATTGTTACAAGTTGTATCAAGATATTACACATTGTATCATTACTAGGGACGCATTGTAATGCTCGGTTTTGTATCATTATAAGGTGTGCATTGTAATGTTCGGATCTCCTCCCTTACTGATGTAATGCTCGAATCTGTAACGTTACATTACAAGCGAATGCTCCCGGTGAGTGAGCACCATTATACATTCTTTTTTTTTCAGACCTACAATGGCTCCATAGACGAGGACTATTGCATAGAAATAGTAGAATCCTCCACAGAGTACCACATCACAGAGGCAGGCGACATCTATTTCGAACTAGTCGCGCACAATTCTCTGGGGAATTCGTCTGCTCTGTACATGATTATCACGCTGACAGGTGCTGCATTATACATTTGCATCAAAATAGCTCTAACGATCAATGATTTACTATATTGTTCCATTTAGTTGGATTGAATTAATGGCTAGTCGAGTTAGTCTAGTGAAAATGCTTTTATGAAAGAACGGAAAATATAAAGTTACTAAATGTTGCACCAAAACTCGTTTATCGCGCGGGGACCGTACATTTTTTCAGAACAAAAAATATTTAATGTAAAGGACATTGAATACTTTTCAGCAAAATCGGTTCAGCAGTTTGAGCGTGAAGAGGTAACAGACAGACAGACACACTTTCGCATTTATTATATTAGAATGGAGTAATGAATATCAAATATAAATTTTACATGACATTATTTATTTAGACGAAGGAAAAATGATTTTCACTTCTAGATGCGAATGTTTTTGTAATGTAATTCTATTTTCAGGTGACGAAGAACCGCTCCTATCAGCTGGTGGTGTGATCGGTCTTTCAATAGTGGTGGTGTTTGTCTGTCTGGTACTGCTAGACCTTCTACTACTGACCTGGAGGCGACAGGGTATCCTGGCGAATTGCTGCTTCAAGAAAAAAGATGGAGATGAAAGTTTGAATTCGAGGTTAGTTTATTGAAGATATATTTTGTAAATAACGTTAAACATTTGCCATTATATCTATCCTTTGACAAGTTACAAATAGGCCAAGTAAATATTTAAGATCGCTAGACTCTCCTTCTATTTTGTAGTTGTGCAGTGTAATGTACTATCAAAGAAGTTAATCAGAGTCAGATGACGGACCTACGTAATTTGATTGCGTGATATTCCTGCAACGCGTTTTGTTGCGACAACTAATATTAAATAACCCGACTAAACGACTAAACTGGTTCTAGTTAAAGTTAAATCTAGTAATAGTTATAAACACTAAGATTAGTTAAGTTTGTGCACCTACACGATTTTCTTTTATCCCTATTTTAAATCTTGTCTACAAAAGATTGACTGGTAGAGATTGCTTAGTAGCAACAAATTCGCCTTTTGTACTTCGAAAGTATAGTATAATATTTAGTAATTTATCATTCATATTGTGTATGTATTTTGGTGTACATTAAAGAGTTTTATTATAATTATTATTAAATGACGCAGATCCACCATCTGCCTCTGAATCAATTTCTTCGGCGATACATTGTCATAAAGTTCGGACGTGATACTATGAATTTTCAGTCAGATACTTACAACGTCTTAATAATTATTATACAATTGTTTTTTAACTGTTCACAATGATAGCAATTAAAATATCTCCTAAAAACCTACCACTCCATTATTTTCACCTTTAACAACTCAATTACATTAACATAGATGTTTAAATTGTTGTCAGGGATAAAAAGGAGCTCCTAAAAGATGGCGAAGGCACAAAGCGACCGAGCAACGGCCATAAAGAATACGAGTACAATAAAACTACCGGCGTTATTACTGGGAAACACTCTGCCGTGTAGCTACTCTGTAAGCTCGTAGTACTAAGTAGCAACTGTATAATGGATTAGGGCTTGTTTACTCTGTGGCATTTAGGAGACAAAATTGTCGCTGAGACGTATTTTACTTTTTAAAAATACTTACAGCATGTATCATAAGGAAGTGTTAATACTTTAGGGTCTGTATGGCATTTCTCAAATTAAAAGAAATCTGTTCTATAGACACAGAACTCAAAATTAACTCTTTTAGTTCTGCTACTTCTTACAGTGAATCTAAACAAGGGATTCATACACGTTACACTCTGTATACTTACTGATAATAATTAAATAATCTGTTATCGTAAGTTTGTGCGACTGATTAAGTCAGTTTTGTGTGTAAGTGATCTACTGTATAATACAACTGTCTCTACTTTTAAAGTGGCAGCATCAGTTTTCTCTCCTTTAACCGCAATAGGTATTATAAGCATAAAATTATAGTGAACATGTGAACATACCCTAAGGTGGTACAAGCTAAAGTAAAGAACGGAATAGAGTAACATATTAATTACTATTCCATGTCATTTTTAATAAAAATAAAGTTATAAGATTGTGTAAATGTGAAAGAAAAGTTTGAAAGTTTTCGAGTGGCTTATTCCAAATTAAAAAAATGAAAATTGAAAAAAAAAACCCTAGATCAATTTTTTTTTCAATTTACATAATTGTATTTTTACGATTAGTATTTAAAAAGTTAAGATGTTATTTTTAACCGACTTCCAAAAAGGAGGAGGTTATATTATTATGTTCGTCTGTTTATATTTTTTACTAATACAGATATTATAGAGTCAATTTACGTTCTTACGATATATATTTAATTGTAAGTACAAGTTAATATTTTGTAAAAATATAAGTTTAACAAATAAGTTTTGTACATTACATTTGTAAGTTTAACATTTATTTTAACGTTATAATTTTAATTTATTCTCCTAGCTTTAAATTATTTCCAAAAAAATATTATTTTACGCTTTAAAAATTTTATAAACCCATCGATTTTAATAAAATTTAATATTTTCTTTAATTATGAATAATTTGGATTAAATATGTTGTCTTCATAAATATTATAATTTAAGTTATAGGTGATATAAATTAGCCAAAGTATTTGTTAAGACTATTTTATTGTATTTGATATTTTAATAAACATTACATAGCAGCAAAATTTGTATAATTTTATGAATTATAATTATTTTATAAGTATCTAATATTATAATTTTATATACGTAGTAACTATTTAGGTAAAACGTTTTAAATAATGAAATATTATGGCCCAAAAGATTGATTTTAAATGACAGTCATTCGCCTGTATGAATAGTTGCTACTACGGAGTTTAGATTTTAGTTCTAAATATCTACCTAACCTTTGATTAAGACTAAGTACAAAGCTTATTTTTACAACATTATTAACCGACTTCTAATCTACGTCTTCTATTGCCAGACACCCTAAGAGCAGCTGCAGAGTACAGACTTTTGGCCGATAGTTTGGCTAAATTAGGTTTCATTTACATTATTATCGGCCGCGGGCCGATACAAATCGTTTAGTGTGCGCATTTTCATGATTACCTATGCTTTCGACTAAACAATCGGCCGACTAAAAGTTTGTAGTCTGCAGGCGCTCTAAAGTACGTCTTATTAAAAATTATTAGACACTAAATCTGACATTTTATTATCTGCATCGTTAAAAAATATTTGAAACCGTCATAATGCGTAATATCAAAGTAGGCCATAATATTATAATGTTATGGAAAACTTCATAACACTTATACGGTATTATAGTCGTAAATTTAGGGCTTAATACTTTTATCTACTTCATAAAAAGGGCGCATGAATGACTTTACGACATACGAACAGAGGATAAAGAGGCTTTAATATTTTTATGAAAATATGACTTACATAGTTTTGGCCCTTCGAGGCCATATTATTATAACGCAGCCTTATTTTTACGTTATAAATATATCAAATAATAGCGTAAAAATAAGGCTGTGTAATAATAATATGGTTGTACTGATTATCGAGTTAGACATTAGAGGTTGCGTTTTTTGTTTTGAATTGATAGTTTTTAAGGGTAATAACTCAAAAATTCAGTTTTTCTGAATCTGTATTAAAAGGTCATGTTTTAAATATTCGCGTTTAAATTATTGGGGGTCAAAAGATCCGGGGTAAACAGATCCAGGGTTAGATTTGTTTAAAAAAGGCCGGATTAATAAATACCCTCAAAACCCTTCGGGGTGAAACAGTCACCACTTGCTGAAAAGTGCCGAATATGCTATCCACCACTTAACTTGACAGATGAAGTATGGATAATCTGTCAAAAATTTTGTCCTATTCGGTACTTTATTTGAAAGTGGTGAATTAATATTATCCTAATTATTATCCATGGACACAACATCGGATATTATTTTAAACACAAAGTGCAGTGGTAATGAACTAAAGATCCTATTGGATCACAGATGATACATAATATTATCTTTCCAAAATCTTTGCCGTAGTCGGATACTATTGTATTCATTCTGCATTGTTCGTTACTGTTCTAAAATCTGCGGTTACAGATATCAGAGAGTAAGTGTGACTGTCGTCAGAACAAATGCGCTCTCACGTTTACAAATTACTTTAATTTTACTGTCGACGGCTCAATTCTGTAGCGAACCTCGGAAAATATTTCCACGTACGTTGCACTATGTTTCCAGAAAGTCTAGAAGTAAAATTTGGTAACAAATGCGGAAAGGGACGCATATTCACGTCTTTAATCTTTTTTAGGGTTCCGTACCCAAAGAGTGAAAACGTGGCCCTATTACTGAGACTTCGATGTATGTCCGTCGGTCTCCAGGCTGTAAGTCAAAAACAGTAATAGCTAGAGAGTTGAAATTTTCACAGATTATGTATTTCTGTTGCCACTATCATAGCAAATACTAAAAACAAAATAAATTAAATAATTAAGGGGGGCTCCCATATAACAAATATGATTGTTCAAACATTTTTTGCTCGGTATCAATGATAACAACAAGTAGGCACTTGAAATGTTCACAAAATACTCAGCTCTATTTATGCATTAATAAAATATAATAAAATTTAAATAGAATAAATAATTAAGGGGGCTCCCTTACAAAAGACACATTTTTTTACTATTTTTGCTCTATAATGGTACGGAACTCTTCGTGCGCGGATCCAACTCGCACTTGGCCGATTTTTTTTGTGTTAATAGGCAGATTTTTAAAGCTCTGATGTCATTGCGACCTAAGCACCTACTTAATTATAGATTTATTGTGACTGCTTCCCATAAGATTGGGGTTGGTGCCACGAATATCCTATTTGAGAGCATATTCATAGTGCCCAATGTTTTAGAGCAGGACAATCAAAGAGAAAATAAAGAAGTGTCTCGTCCTTCTTCATAATAGTCTACAATTCATTATTATCTCATACGCAATGCAACGCAACACAATATTATACTTAATCATTATGTGGTAGTCACTAACGTCTTATTTATTATTTATTATTTCATCGGACCCTTATAGAAATAAGGGTCCTTGCTTTACTCGTATGGTGCTCCTATGCAGCATGCGATTTTCTAAAACAACATAAACTTTCATGAATTCACGAAGTATGCCTGAGTCTAGGTAATCCAATTTGCATTAGATTTTTAATCTCCATTCTATACATACATAATACTGTCCGAGTCTTTTGTGTTACAAAGTCGGGGTTGAAAAATTAGGGATTAAAGAACATAGAATATATGTTACAGCCAAAGTAATAAATCTGGATATTATACACATCATCGAAGACTCAGCAATAGGGTCCCGTTTTTACCCTTTAGGTACGGAACACTAAAATACAGAGATTAATACACATATTTGGTATCACTCTCTAAAAAGACTACAATAATAAAATATTTAAAATGAACTGATATTAAATAACTGGGTCATAATAATAATTATTATTTATTCTAACAAGTAAGGAGGGGGTGATTTAAAGTCGGTTATACCGTATTTATTACTTTGGCTAACTTCAACCAGCTATTATAAATCCGGATAAAGTGATTAATTAATCACATTGTCTAGTCAATATAGATATTATATATAATGACCAGTCATTATGTATAATATCTATTTAATCACTATGACTGTAACATATAAATAATTTAGCCTTCTGAAATATGGACGTTTCTGTGTAAGAATCGCATGGAATCTCTGTTATATAATAATAAGTACAATAGGTATTTATATTAAAACGTTTGAATCTTACTTCGAAACTTTACCTTGTTAAAAACGAGTGCTGTTAAAGTTTTAAAGGAGATGGAAAGAAAAAGTTTTTATCACCTTTTTCATAACTGAGCCATTCAGCCTCTGAATAATTCTAAGCATTATTATAAGTTTAACTTTGCTGCTTCTTAAATCAATGGAAGGTCTATTGATTTAGGAATCATAAAAATAATATATTTATTACTCTATGGTACTACTAATTATGAAATATATTCTGTGCTATCGAGTCATTTGCGCCTAATTTCTGCAGTAGGTATGTCAAGTAAAAACCGACGTCGCCGCATTGAGGAACATTTTAATGATTATTATCTAACTTAAATTTTTTTATCATAAGAATCACATAATTTTCTGTTATGAAGTGAGTGTATTTAATGAAGAGTTTGATAGAAAATGAATGGAGTTTACGTCGAAAAGTAATCAATAAAAATATCTCTCTTTTTGCAACCGTTAGGACTCTACTTTAAGTTAATTTGTGTATCATCAAAGGAAAACAAAACGTAAATAAAAAGATATTATTATGTTTATTTCATACACATGTAGGTTCCCACATTTGCCGTGATTAAGTTAATAATTTATGTCCGTTTTAAGGACGCATCTGCCAATAATGGTTTCTTAAGGCTCTCGTGCCTTACCTCTATAACTATTAACTCCCTACTACGTAATAAAACTTAATTTTATTATGGGGTACATCATAATGTACATTAATTATGAGCACTAATATGTAAGTATTTGAGTAAGATATACCTAATATAATATATTTTTTTTAATTATAAATTACAATGTAACAAAAATATAATGTGCAAGCAGTACTAATTCATAATACATAATCTGTTCGGTTCTTAGACAGTAAAGTTTTTTTTTTTGAAATAAGGGGGCAAACGAGCAAACCGGTCACCTGATGGAAAGCAACTTCCGTCGCCCATGGACACTCGCAGTCCCACGTCTAAATATTACAAAGAGTTTCTTCTCGACTGTCCTGCTCTACTACAGAGCAGGAACAGGCATCTTGGTCGCCACGAATACTCATCCACAGAGTAAATTCGTGGCACCCACCACAACCATATCGTTCAGAATATTATGAGCAGCATTGAGTTGGGGACGATACTCTAGCTAGTGCGAAGGAGTCACAAATCACAATATATCCTTATGAGTCGCAGTGACGTCAAGGCTACAGCGACATTCCTTCTTTAACGAAAAACAAACTGAAGACGATTTCTTATTCACGAGTGGGTTTAAATACACTATCATAGAGGCAATCGACCAATCACGAACGAATAAGAAATTGCAGCCAAAACTTGTAAAAGCGTGTTAAAAACAGCGTAGTTTGAGAACGTAAGCGCGCCCCGTCGCAGAAACGCAGCACAATCACGATTTTTATTTGATCTTCTAGTCTTACTTTCATCTAGTTCTTATACGTGGGAGAGCCATGCTTCGGCACGAATGGGCCGGCTCGACCAGAGAAATACCACGGGCTCACAGAAAACCGACGTGAAACAGCGCTTGCGCTGTGTTTCGCCGAGTGAGTGAGTATACCGGAGGCCCAATCCCCTACCCTTTTCTCTGCCCTACCCTACCTTATTTCCTTCCCTACCCTCCCCTAACCTATTTACCCTATTCCCTCGTAAAAGGCCGGCAACGCACCTGCAGCTCTTCTGATGCTGCGAGTGTTCATGGGCGACGGAAGTTGCTTTCCATCAGGTGACCCGTTTGCTCGTTTGCCCCCTTTTTTCATAAAAAAAAGTTCTTATTATATTTTAACCATAGTTTAAATTTAACCACAAAATATAATGAAAGCTAGACCTATAGGGAGTGGGAGATGCGAATTGTAAATCATTCACAGCGCGGCGCGAGAACACTAATTATTCATTCTGTCCTCTACTCCTCTCAGCCCGTAAATTATGTTTAACTACGTCACAGTTTACGGTTTCATTTTCACCCGACAACGAAGAAAAAAGGAAGTAATGATTTTGGTAGTCTACTAAGTGGTGAATATTTTGTTCTACCGTCGCACCGTAGTGCCTAAGCTACTGGGATTTTAATGAAAAATATTTTGTCAGCTGCAGTTTCGCCCCTGGCGGGTCCGGCGGCCGAGCAATAAGCGGAGGAGGCGGTACCGGTGAGTTTTAGTGGGTAAACCTGGGTGATCTTCCTTACCGCAGCACCTGGGGAGTCCCACATATCCCGGCGGCCTTTCCCCCGGGCTGTCCGGAATGCGTAACGCAGTAGTTCTTACTACTTTCTTCATAATGTAATGTAATGCTCACTGCTCAAGCGATTTGGAGGAAAATTTTCTTGGATAAAAACAATCCCATGTAATTTCCAGTGATTCAAAATACCTCCATCTGGTCTCCCCAAACAGCTTTTTTTTTTTTTTTTTTTTTTTTTTTCCGGAGGGGGAAATGCATTACGCATACCACCCAGGCGCAGGGGGCGACCCGAGCGGTGATGTGGGACTCCCGTAGCTGATGAGACCACGGTATACCCACTAAAACCCCCCCCCCCCCATCTTCCGCCACGCCGCCTTTTGACGGGGCCACGGGAACGATACACACATCCGCGACCCCGCCAGCGGTCCGAAGACTCCACGATGGGCGCACGACACGTGCGCCCTCCTCCTCGGCCCCCACCAGGGTTGTAGCAGACGCCCCCCGAGTCTGCTACTTGGAGGCCATGTGGCAGATCAGGTCTGTGGCTCTGCCACCGACCACACCTCGGCCGCAGAGGATAGGGCAAGCGGCGCACCGCAATACCTACTTGCCTCTTCCTCTGCGGCCCCACCAATGCCGTTCAAACGGAACGGCCAGCTCGCAGGGGGGGGGTAGGGAAAGTCCCCAAACAGCTAGTCTAGCTTCTACTAACATCATAATATCCGTACTAATATTACAAATGCAAAAGTGTATTTATTTGGCTGAAATTTGTTATGGAGATGTTTTGAGTCCCGGAAAGAACATAGGATAATTTTTCTCCCGGAAAATGCACGGTTCCCGGGCGATAAATGAATTTGGTGCGTCGGAGTTGTGGGCGTCATCTAGTTAATATTATAAAAATACGAAAGTGTGTCTGTCTGTAACGTGTTTAGGTACGTTTAAATAAGAAGTTCATCGGTCTAATAAGTACCTAATATACTAGACAATGAAGTTCCGTTTGCAGTAGAGTTCTTGGTAAATTAATATAATATTAAATAATATTATGGACATTATATCACTGAACTCGCATTCAAATAAGTCCAATATGGATATTTATTACAATTTCTGCTGCGTCTGTTATACTTCGGTGTTTTGCAGAAGTGTTAAATTATTAGTATTGCCAGTATTGCTAGGTATATTATATTGCAGATTGCAGCCTATGACCTATATGTATATAATATTATAACGAAAATTGGTGTATAAAGGTAAATATAATATTATATTATGATTCTGTTATAATTTTAATATTGTGAAGTACACTTATTTTAATCCTGATTCCTGGCAGATTTTAATCAAACTCTAAAACATTTCGCAAAGATTAATTTTCTTTAACTAGACTTTAGATAGAAATTGTTTATTTTCTCCTACATTATCAATGTAAAGGATACTTAACAGTTCTCTGAACCGAAAGCATCGACAATAATAATTATTATTACTTAATACGTGTAATAATTATTTTCAATGTTTTCAACGAGTGCATTTCGGTACATTTAAAATAATAATTGCAACAATTATACCGCTTCAGATCGAGTAATGAGCGGGGATTGCTTTACAAATTGCTTTATTGAGTCTGACGGAAATGTGGCGTTTTTAAACTTTAAAATATTGGGAAGTAAAATTAAAATGTAAGGTATATTATGTTATAAGTAAGTTACTGTATATAAATAAGGTAAGTATAGGTTACCTATGCTGTCTTAAAAGTTGAAAGTGGACGGTGGTCTTGAAAGTTGAACGTCACAGGTGTAGAAAAGAATGCCACAATAAGATACAATATTATTACTGCAATTATAGTTTTCACGTTAGAGCACCAGTATGTAAGTAAACAAAAAGTTTTGTTCAAGGTTTGACAACGTTTATTGCATGTGCTAGTAGCGCGGTTTGATGAAATAAAGTCGACATTCGACTCATTCTATGTCAATTCCACATTTTGATTTGCGACTCTATACAGAAGCGATAAAGAAAAGTCTTTGCATAGGGGCTCCGGTCAGAGTTCCAACTTCCAGCTTCTACCTTTAGGGAGCGCAACCCTAAAAATCATAACTACAATAACCTACAATCATCATACGCATTGTGCTACCAAATTGTATCGTTGTGGAGACAAGAGGAGTGATTGCGTCCCCTACAGCACGCTCCTGGAATACCAATACCCAATGAAACGAGGTTTGGGGTTGAAAAATTTCTGAAGTGGCAATCCTTTTAAATTAACTTCCAATGAAGGTTTTCAAAAGTACCTAGACAGTTTAAAATCTTACTAGACACTATTAACAAATCGCTGTATTCAGACCGTCCGACCGTCAGACCGACCAGTACAGGTGATATAATACATAAAAATTTGGACTAGTTTTATATTTTACTAGTAAGATTTGTCTAGGCTGAAAATGTCAAAAATGCCGAAGAAGAGAGTAAATGACATTTAGAAGGACCAAATACTCCTATCAGAATTTTTAAGCTACACTCTCAGAGTTTCACCTGAAAATGATAGGGAAATTTTAAAATATTTTCTCTTAATAAAATCCTTCGACTCAAACGCAAAGTTCAGTTATTAACTATTTAAATTACTATTATTATTAAATCTCTAAACTGAATTTCAAATTCATATTCCGATTTCCAATAGAATTTTCTACAGCTACAATTCTTACCGAATTCTATTTATATGCTAATCGCTAATAGATTTTTAATAAAATATATTATATTATAATATTTTTAATAACTAAGTAATTAATTTATGTTTTTACTTAGAAATGAGATTACCTCGCGTTGCGGTCAATTCAGACCGCAACGCGACGCGTAGATGCATTTCTAGATTAGTATGGATTTGACAGATTCGCAAGACGTCTCACGCTGACGACATATTCTGTCAAATCCATACAAATTTAGGTCGCGTCGCGTCGCGCCTCGCCTCGTCACGTTGCGGTCTGATGGCGGTCTGAATTGACCCTAAGGCGTAGGTAAGTATAGGACGTAATTAAGTAGATTTATGTCTAGTTTCTAGGGCTTTTCCGCTTTTCCCTATTCCCTTGGACTTCCGACTTCCACGAATATTTTAAGACTAAATCCAAATTCCAAGATAAGCCTCATCAGATGATGATTAAAAGAAATTTAGCCGTTCTCGAGTTTTAGCGAGACTAACAAAATTTAAAAGTACTTACTTAATTTATTTAATAAAGAAGATATAATATAATATGTACACAGTAGATACAAGTCAAAGTTATCTACTTACTGAAGAAACTTGAAAAATATAATATATTATAATCTTCATTGGCTCTTCCTTTGTTACAGTAACAAAGTTCTACATCAAGAACATAGATTAAATTATTATTAGCGTCGTAATGACTTTAGTTGTGAGATGTGAGCCTTGCTAGTCGGTACTTAAGTTCTTGCAAGTTTTAGTGATGACTGATGAATTACGAATACTTATAAGATGACACCGCTAACAAGATTACTAAGTACCTAAGCTTTTAACAAGTGAGGTTTACATGAGTAGTATGATAGTACCATAGATAAATTATTATACATTTTCTCTATGAGTAAAATATTATCATGATAAGGGTGAAGCCAAACAAGCGTAATTTGTGAGTCGTGAGCCGCAGAATTTCTGCCGGGCAGAATTTCTTGTCATATTAAGTACAAATGACAACTCATTTTGAGTCGCCGTGTGAATCAAACATGACTTTTGTATGAAACTGAATGCAGCAGAATTCTGCCCGGCAGAAATTCTGCGGCTCACGACTCACAAATTACGCTCGTTTGGCTTCGCCCATAATCAACAAAGTTCGTCTGGCGCAGATTCCCAAAAGCGCCATCTACTGATCAGTGGACGAGATTTTACAAAGAACGTTTGTTGCTTTGCAACCAGTGCCGGGTTTATATTTTTTACGAGTTTATGCCACTTTGTGCCGCCGCCCGCCTCTCTAAGGCCGGTATAAATAGTCAGTAGTCAAGATGCATCTCGGTCTCAAGACACGGTTCAGGCTCTGTGATTGGTTGGCTGTCAAAATTTGGACCAATCACAGAGCCGAACCGTGTCTTGAGACCGAGATGCATCTTGAGTACTGACTATTTATACCGGCCTAAGACACTGCTGCCCCTCCAGAACCTCCCTAGGCCGCGGCCATCTATTGTGACACTGGCATGTACATATTATATTGCGTAATAACCACGTAAAAACTAATAACATAATTTTTTTTCTACGTTTCGTACCTAAGTAACGGCACAGAATATTATAATATAATATTAGTAATTCCAAGTAACGGTTAAAACCACAACGTATATTATGTGGTATGGGGAACGATTGTTATTGTACACAACAATCGTCCGTAGCTATAGCGGTTCTAGAGAGTTACAGCCTGGCGACAGACAGACAGACGGACGGACAGACGGACAGACAACGAAGTATTAGTAATAGGGTTCCGCTTTTACCCTTTGGGTACGGAACCCTAAAAATAAGTTATTTTATTTGTGTATCGACTTTCGGCGAAATTTCGCGCCGACGACAACTTCGTGGCGCGAAAGCGACAAAATAAAATTCACGGGAAATTCACCCTCAAGCTGCATCCAATAATTTCGGCACCGAAGCAGCCGAAGTTTAAAAGGCAAAGAAAATTTTATTTTTTTCAGAAACTGACGATTATGAGTAATTAGGTAATTTAACTTGTACTAATCATTGACATAATGTCATGCCCTATTACAAGCCCACTAAGTTATCAGAAGCAGTTTTTTTATTACTTATATAAAATAATATACTGTTACGAATGCGGACACGTAGTGTCATCTAGCGGCAACCAGGCGAAACCATCACAGACAGCGTAAATCCCCTATTCAATACCAGATGCCGCTACTTGCATGTTTTTGTTTACTTACGCGTACAATCCAGAATTTTCCCACGGTTGTTTACGTATTACGCGAACCGGTATTGTTCTCGGAAAATTCCCGAACTTTCTTTTACTTGCCTCGACCCGTATAAATAGGGCAGGTAAACACGCCAGGAGTCAGTCTTCGAATGTTTTCGAGTGAGCGATAATCAAAGCGACTTCGGAAGTGAGAAACAAGTGACTTAGTGAGTGAACCAGTGATAGTGCTTAGTGTTTGAACTTAGTGCATAGTGTTTGGACCTAGTGCTTAGTGTTTAGACATAGTGATCTAGTGTGTGTAAGTGTAGTGTAAGTGTTAAGTGTAGTGTAAATAAAAGTCTTCAAGAGAGTCACCAGGTCTTTTTCTCCGAATCATCGAACCTCAGCACGTAACAACTGGTGTCGGAAGTGAGATTTGGAGATGCCATTGACTCCGAGAGAGGACTTCAAGGGGAGTGTCAGGACAAGGGCACAGCGAGCTGCTGCCATTGACTCCGAGAGAGGAGTTCAAGGGGAGCGTGAGGACAACGGCGCAGTGCCAGTGACTCCGGGAGAAGACTTCGAGGGAAGTGTCAGGACAAGGACGCAACAGGCTGCGGAGGCCACACCCACTGGGGACCAAGCTCCACCCACTGCGGGGCAGGCCTCACCCACTGGCCCCGCCCACCGGGACCCGCCCACCGGCCACGCCCCTCAGGCCCCGCCCACTTTGGGTGTGGCCACGCCCACTGGCTCCGCCCACCAGGCCACGCCCACTCAGGCCACGCCCACTGGCCCCGCCCACCAGGCCCCGTCTGCTCAAGCCCCGTCAACTGGCTCCAGCCACCATGCCTCGCCCGCAGTTTCTACGGCCCCCCAAATGGCTCCTCAATTGGAAAGCATAATTGGGTTAATCCAGGCTTTACAAGAGTCACAAGATCGCAAGCTCGGCGCTCTGCAAGATTCTCAAAGGGCTGACATTCGGGCAATGATGGAGTCTCAAGAGCAACAAAGGGACCTCCAAGAAAAAGCGCTATTGGCAATAAAGGATGTTGGTGACACGGTGACCAAGCTTCGGAAAGATGTCGACATAATGGAAGAACGCATCACCGGGCTAGGAGTGGATATGGAAAATGTGAAAAGTGGCCTCACAGAACTACAGAAGTGGAAAGTGCGCCTGGAAACCACAGGAGTCGCGACGTCGAGTGGAACTACCGGAGTAGTGGTACAAGGACCAAAAGTTAAAGTGCCACCATACGACGGTACTACTTCTTGGAACGCTTATCGTCAGCAATTCCAGACGGTTGCTACTGCCAACGGATGGACTGAAGACCAATGCCTGACCGCTCTCACTGTTGCGCTCAGAGGGCAAGCTTTGTCGGTCCTGGAAGCACACACAGGAAATGGGTTCCAAGATCTGATGGAGGCGCTTGAATCCAGATACGGGGAGCGACACCTGGAGCACGTGTTCCGTGCCCAACTTCGTGACAGAGTCCAACGCTCAGGAGAGGGACTACAACAATGGGCGTTGGAAATTGAAAAACTGGTCAAGAAGGCACATCCAGGAGCAGACTCCAAGATGGTTGACTCAAACACTATTCAAGCCTTTGTCGACGGAATCAGGGATCTGGAAGTCCGAGCTGCAGTAAGGCTACGTCACCACACCTCGCTAAAGGAAGCGTTGGCGCATGCTCTAGAGGTCGAGGCTGTCCGGCGTGACATACGGCAGACCTATAAAATCCGCGAGGTCTCGGAGGAAGTGAAGGAGGTCAAGGCTCCTACGAAGAGAAGTTTTGGAGCCATGTGCTACAAGTGCGGCGAAAGGGGTCATCTTCAGCTCAACTGCCCGCAGAAGGATACCCAGATGGCAAGAATGAAAAGGCTTGAGGAACAGATGGAGGAGCTGGAGAAACAGAGGGCTTCAGCCAGGACTAAGGGGCGAGTACTGGCCGACGCGGAGGAAGCCCCAATAACTGTTGTCTCCCAAGCAAGCAGCGGGAATAGTCTTGTGATTCAGGGGACTATTAACAGGACGGATTGCAAAATGACTCTAGACACAGGAGCCTCTAGAACGATAGTGAACCCAAATCTGGTAAAGGCCGCAAGGAGACATAAGAGGAGAATTAACTGTCGGCTTCTTACTGCCTCCGGTCAGCCAATACCCGTCCTGGGAGAAATGTCAGTAATGATTAATGTAGGGGGATCCTCATACCCTCATGACGTTATCGTGGCTGAAATAATGGATGATTGCATCTTGGGCTTGGATTTCATGAAGAAGCATAACTGCAGGATTAATGTCGCTGACGGAGTATTCAAGTGTGGCGAAGAAGAAATTTTCATCCTTGGAGGCGCCTACGGGAAAGTTGCATGTGTAAAGGAAGTCATTATACCTGGACGAGCGGAAGCCCGGGTGCTGGTGAAACTACCGCCAGCTGGAAAGAACAAGTCTAACAGATGCGTGTTGATCGAAGACACACCCACCAAGACATCAGCACGAAAACTGATGACGGCAAGAACCCTTGTGAGTGGAAGCAGTCACGCTGTGGTCCGGGTTTTGAATCTTGGTGAACGCGAAATCTGCTTGAACAAAGGTGACGTCATTGGAAAGTGCGAGGAAGTTGTCTGGATGAGAAAGTGCAGTTCGACGACGGACGCAGACCCCGCAAACAGCAGCAACAATGGATTAGTGACTGAGCTACTCGATGACTGCAAGAGTAATCTGACTTATTCGCAGAGGATGAAAGCTAAGAAGTTTTTACAGCGCCACGCGAATATCTTTTCCAGTCAGGAAGGTGACCTTGGAAGAACGTCGATGGTTCAGCACAGGATAGATACCGGAAACGAGAACCCGATTCGTCAACGAGCAAGACGGATACCAATTGCAAAGGAGAAGGAAGTGGAAAGCCTTTTGGAGGACATGAGAAGGCATAAAATAATTGAACCGTCTGCAAGTCCGTGGTGCTCACCTGTGGTATTAGTGAAGAAGAAAGATGGCAGCACAAGATTTTGTGTGGACTACAGGCGTCTCAATGATGTCACTAAGAAGGACAGCTACCCATTACCTCGGATCGACGACACTCTGGATACCTTGAGTGGCATGAAATGGTTTTCGACCCTGGACCTGAAATCTGGATACTGGCAGGTGGAAATTCATCCAAAAGACAAGGAGAAGACAGCTTTTTCCACCGGTAAAGGTTTATGGCAGTTTAACGTCATGCCCTTTGGATTGTGCAACGCACCTGCCACGTTTGAGCGACTTATGGAGTGTGTACTAGCAGGCTTAGTTGGAGAGGCTTGCTTAGTCTACTTGAACGATGTCATCATTGTTGGCCGCGACTTCGAGGACCATTTGCGAAACTTAGAACGGGTTTTCGCCAAAATAGAGGGGGCCAAGTTAAAGTTGAATCCGAAAAAGTGTCGTTTATTCAGGAGTAAGGTCAATTATCTCGGCCATGTTATCTCCAGTGATGGAATCCAGACGGACCCGGAAAAACTGGAAGCAGTTCAAAATTGGCCAACCCCTAAGAACAAAACCGAAGTGCGAGCATTTCTCGGCCTATGCTCCTACTACAGGCGTTTTGTTAAGGGATTCTCGGAGATAGCCAAGCCATTACATCGGCTGACAGAAGATAAACGACAGTTTATTTGGGACGAGACTACTGAAGATTCTTTTCAGAAACTGAAGAAACATCTGTGTGAAACACCAATCCTGGGGTATCCACAACCTGAAGGTCAGTTTATAGTCGACACGGACGCAAGCAACACGGCCATTGGAGGGGTGTTATCTCAAAAACAGGGTGAAAGAGAAGTTGTAATTGCATATTTCAGCAAATCTTTATCCAAGCCAGAGAGAAACTACTGTGTGACAAGAAGAGAACTCTTGGCTGTGGTAAAGACGCTACAACATTTCAGCAAATACCTCATCGGCAGACAGTTTTTACTGCGAACTGATCACGCAGCCTTGAAGTGGCTACTGCAATTCAAGAACCCAGAAGGTCAAGTAGCACGATGGATTGAGCAGCTCCAGGAGTACGACTTCAAGACCGAACACCGCAGCGGAAAGTCGCATGGGAACGCCGACGCACTCTCACGAAGGCCGTGTTCAGAAGACTGCAAACATTGTGTTAAGCAGGAATCTAATGAAGTGACAATAAAGTTAACGAGAACAAGTCCTTTGGGTCCATGGGAGAATGATGCCATGAGGGAGGCTCAAGAAAAAGATGACGACCTTCGGCACATCATCACATGGAAGAAACGGGGTGACGTAAAACCAATCTGGAGTGAGGTTGCACCCACTGGCGCTGTCACTAAGGCGTACTGGGCGCAGTGGGAGAGTCTGGTACTTCAAAACGGAATACTCTACCGGAAATGGGAGAAGACTAACGGCAGAGAGTTCCATCTTCAGATAGTTGTCCCAAGAGCGAGAGTACCAGATATTCTCCGTGAAATGCACGATGGCGTATCAGGAGGTCATCTAGGTGTCAAGAGGACGTTAACAAAAGTGCGGGAACGATTCTACTGGTTGCACTGTCGAGATGACGTGCAGGATTGGTGCCGCAAATGTACTACTTGCGCTGCAGTGAAGGGACCACAGACCAGGAGCCGTGGGAACCTGCGGTTGTATAACGTTGGCGCACCGTGGGAACGAATTGCAGTTGATGTAGCTGGGCCATTTCCTGTAACGGAGTCGGGAAACAAGTATTTCATGGTCGTCATGGACTACTTCACCAAGTGGCCTGAAGTGTTCGCCATACCAAACCAAGAAGCTACGACATTTGCTTCTAAGCTTGTGGAAGAGGTGATATCTCGCTTTGGTGTGCCTCTGGAAATCCATTCCGATCAGGGCAGGAATTTCGAATCGCAGGTCTTCCAGGAAGTGTGCAGAATCTTGGGAATGCATAAAACGAGGACCACCGCGTACCATCCGCAGTCTGATGGAATGGTTGAGAGATTTAACCAGACCCTTGAGAGGCATTTGGCGAAATTGGTAGATGACAAACAAAAGGATTGGGACAAGTACATACCGCTCTTCCTTCTGTCGTATCGTACCGCCGAGCATGAGAGCATAAAAGCTACCCCGGCGTATGTCAATTACGGGAGAGAACTGCGAGTACCAGTAGACCTCTTGACAGGAGGGTCACCGGAGGAACCAAAGACCGTACAAGACTATGTCTGTGATTTGAGGGAAAAGATGCGCTATATACACGGCATGGTTCGGGAGAATGGGTTACATTCAAGTGAGAACATGAAGACCAGATACGACCGGAAATCGAACACAAGCGGCTTCGAAGAAGGGACACTGGTGTGGCTGCATAACCCAACTCGTCGAAAAGGGAAATCTCCGAAGTTGCAGACCAAGTGGGACGGCCCATACAAAGTGGTTACCCGATTGAATGATGTGACTTATAGGATTCAAAAGCAACCAAGAGGGACATTCAAAGTGGTACACATAGACCGTCTGGCGCGTTACCATGGCAGTAACAATGATGCTCGGGACGAGCATCTCTAAGAGGGGAGTAGTGTTACGAATGCGGACACGTAGTGTCATCTAGCGGCAACCAGGCGAAACCATCACAGACAGCGTAAATCCCCTATTCAATACCAGATGCCGCTACTTGCATGTTTTTGTTTACTTACGCGTACAATCCAGAATTTTCCCACGGTTGTTTACGTATTACGCGAACCGGTATTGTTCTCGGAAAATTCCCGAACTTTCTTTTACTTGCCTCGACCCGTATAAATAGGGCAGGTAAACACGCCAGGAGTCAGTCTTCGAATGTTTTCGAGTGAGCGATAATCAAAGCGACTTCGGAAGTGAGAAACAAGTGACTTAGTGAGTGAACCAGTGATAGTGCTTAGTGTTTGAACTTAGTGCATAGTGTTTGGACCTAGTGCTTAGTGTTTAGACATAGTGATCTAGTGTGTGTAAGTGTAGTGTAAGTGTTAAGTGTAGTGTAAATAAAAGTCTTCAAGAGAGTCACCAGGTCTTTTTCTCCGAATCATCGAACCTCAGCACGTAACAATACGGTATGGAACAAAAAAGGCATGTAAATAATACACAATTTATTTTTTCTAATCATAATATTATAATCACTTACTGGAATACATTATATTTACAAAACTATAAACATCTACACTTAAAAGTTTAAAATACCACAAAGGTAAGATTACAAGTCTTTCCATTTCCTTCAACAGGCATAGAAAATAGAATGCTGTCCTTGTCTAATGAACAAGTAGTGAAAGAGATAGATTATCCTATTTTCTATACCAATTTTACAAGCCACCTCGAATTTTAAGCCACCAATTTAAGAGTTACTTGGTAAATATCAATTGTATCTAATCATAAAATAAAAACCAAAAATCTTTTACATACACAGGACTATATAAAACAAGTTTTTGTCTGCGTACAGTTTTGAATAGATAGAATGACTTAACAGTTTTGTAGACAATTATTTGTAAATTTTCTTTATAATTACAAAGACTGTACGTTTTTAAAAGTTGGTAAGTAAATATATTTTACACTTAGTAAGCATAGTGTCAGTTTATGTATTGTAAAGTTAGTAACAGATGTATGATATCAAAGCAACGCCCCTAGTGACAAAGAAAACTAATTTGATATTATACAAATTGCTAACTTTTTCACAGCGGATACAACTCGCACTTAGCCCACTAATACAGTAACTAAAATACTTCATTCTTATGAGCAAATCTAAAAACCCAATCATGATAATATTCTTTCCAGTTTCAGTCAAATAAAATTTTACATTTTCTTTCTTATATCTCTATACAGTTATATGAAAAGATATTTCAGATATTTAACTAGGTATTTTCTAAAATATAAAGGCACGAACACACATTTACGTATAAAATATCCCATGAAATTTAAGATTTTTTGCCATTTATTTAAAAAGGAATTATAAAGTTCAAACTGTGTTTCAACTGAAAATTGAAATCAAGCACTGTGAACGCACCATTACATTATACAAATAACTTAAAATATAAATGAATATCATCTAAGTACATTTCTTTAAAGCTAATATTTATCTAGGAGTCTTCGAGTTAGACCGACACATTTTGAGCTTTTAAAATTAAAGCTACATTAAGCCATCAGGAATAGATTCAAGTATTAAGACTGTTTTAAATATAGATCAACTAAGTCTAAGATTTAGATACACATTATACTGTGGAGAAGTAAGTCCACAATATAAAATGTATACAGCTGTAGACTGTAGAGTAACTAAGCCTGTCCCTGAAATGTAACTAGCACAACACAGATACATTTTTTACGGTTTAGGTTAAGTATGTTCAACTATATAATTTTAATATTTATATTGTGGTGGTTGAAAGACAATGTATTGGATTTACGAAGCCACACATTACCTACAGATGACATTTTATTTTGCGCCGGTTTCATGATGTATACACTTATAATAAAACTGTAGAAATGTGAATTCTGTACATTAAAGATATTCAAAAAATAATAAGCAGGGGGTGTTACTACATCGCTATAGAAGCCAAAACTGTGGTTAGTTTTTTGTCTGTCTTGTCTGTCTGTATGTTTGTTCCACTATCACACGAAAAGTACTGATCCGATTTGAATGCGGTTTTCGTTATCATAAGCATAATACCAGATATAAAAATAAGCTTCAGGTACAAACATATAGGCTTAGTAAAACTAAAAAATCTTTTATGGGAAACTGTGTCAAATTTTATAATAAAATTCCGGCTAGCGTAACCGACCTAACGGAGACTAAATTCAGGCAACAAGTTAAAATGACTCTTATATCAAAAGCCTATTATAAGATACAAGATTATATTGATGACAAATACGTATGGGTGTAATTTTAATCTGCACTATGTTTGAACACAATATTCTGGAAATCTTTTTTATACTTACTCACATAATATTATTAAATATAATGAAATAGCATAATGATTAATGACATAGACATAAATAATTAAATTGACATAATATTAATATTAGCTAAGTTAATTATTTACTTGTGTTTGTAATAATAAAAATATAAATTATAATAAAATATGTAAAATTTAAAATTGTAACTACATTTAAAACTGTAAAATATTGTATTTTGACGTCAAAAAGTGTTGTAAAACCTATTTTGAATAAACGAATTTGAATTTGAAATTTGAATCAATTACTGATGAAGTAGAAATACTTTAAATGGCAAAACAACGTTTGCCGGGTCAACTAGTCTTCAATATAATTGATTGTAATCTCTATAAAATGTCTAAATAATTTATTTATTACATAATATTGCATTTTACTCATATTTACTAAAATAACTATGATTATTATATTTTGTGCTATAACATTTAAATAATAATAAGTAATTGTGATGATAATTACATTTTACTGGAAGTAAAAACACATTTTATGAGGAATGTACAGCGTAAATGATACAAATATTTAAAAAAATAATGTGACTAAATAAACTTAAAACTAAATATAATTCGTTTGTTCGTTTTAAGGAAGCGGTCAAAACGAAAAACAAATTGTCACGAAAGACCAGAAACAGTGGCACAGATACTTCATTAATTGGCAGCATTTTTTTTTATATTATTATGTAATATAAAAAGGGCCCGGGTTACCCTCGAAATTTTCATACATTCTTAATACCAAAATCATTTTCTCATACGAAAATATTTAACATGTTTGAGTTATTTTTCAGCTTAAGATAGTAATTACCTAGGGTCCTGAACAATTTTTTTTTACAAAATATTTAAATACTAAAAAAATTTTTTTGTGTTTAATTAAATATTTTGTAGTAAATTTACTACTAAATATTTAAGCACCAAAAAATAGACAAAAACACAAAAAAATATATAAATAAATAGTAAATTTACTACAAAATATTTAAATAATAAAAAATATTTTTTAAACTTTAAATATTTTGTAGTAAATTTACTATTTATCTATATATTTTTTAGTGTTTTTGTCTATTTTTTGGTGTTTAAATATTTAGTAGTAAATTTTCTAAAAAATATTTAAACACAAAATTTTTTTTTAGTATTTAAATATTTTGTAAAAAAAATTTGTTCAGGACCCTAGGTAATTACTATCGTAAGCTGAAAAATAACTCAAACATGTTAAATATTTTCGCATGAGAAAATGATTTTGGTATTAAGAATGTATGAAAATTTCGAGGGTAACCCGGGCCCTTAAATATAATTAAAATTAGAAGTAAAGTTTTGTATTGCCAAACATTTAATAGTATCCACAGCCTAACTAAACGAAATAGATGTAAGCAGTAATGTTATAGTACATTATTACATTTGTTATGTTGAAAGTAATGTTAAATAAATAATTTAATAATAAACAAGGACAACACTAACTAATACATGTTGCTATCTTTGTCTGATAATTTGTAAAAGCTATTTGAAAGACAATAATAGCAACATGGATTAGTCCCTTCATTATTAGTCTAAACACACTATGCCGAAGTTCCGCGGTGGAATTTCCACATGATTCCGCCTGCAATGTATTTTGAATTGCCGATGACACACCATGCCGAAATTCCGTCGTTATATTGTATGCGTTTGGCATTGCTGACGTAATCATGCGGAATTTCCGATGCGGATCTTCGGCCTAGTGTGTTTAGACACTAATTACGTTTACATCTATTTATCATCTTTGTTTAATTTCATATTTTGATCATTCATTTATTACTTTACCCTTCATTAGAAAAAAAAGTATGAATAAAGTAAAAAATTATACTAATAAATAATATCGATATGTATAACATATTGTTATAAAACATTACTAATAATATTGTTCAAATAATGTCTTTTCTATTCTTAAACTTTTTTGTAATACATTTTTAAATAAACTTTAAGAAATAAATAAGTAGATATAGACTAGTATCTAATGAAGACTAAGAACTAAACTAGCGAAACTACACTCTGTTACGTTGTAGATAAGATTCAAAATACAACTTAGGAGATTTATAATTGCTTTGTTTTATTGCCCTTAATACTACAATTTTGGAATTTTGTCGTATATTATGTTTCACATTTTTTTTATAATTTTGTTATCATTGAAATTCATTACAGGTATTATAAACAATACCCAATTGCTACTAAAATGTTACATAATGAACACGCTAGAGGATATTTTAGAATTCTATTTAACAAATTACTTGTATTTTCGGTATTTTTAAAAAAATAATTATATGTTATAGTAATTATTGTAGCTACGCAAAGTAAAATGTAGCAGCAATGCACAGTTGTCTAAGAATTTATGGAGGTATATTTTTGAACATTATTGCTAAATGCTATAAGATCGAAATGGTACCGTTTTTTGGCGACCGTACGTTATATCATGTCATCACAGTAAGTATGATAAAAATAATTATTGTCTACATAATATCTATCTTAGACCAATACAGAATTAGGTAATACTACATTAAAATAAGAATTGTATCTTCAAAAGAATAATTACTATTATTATTATGAGAATAGTTTTTTACACAGAAATAATTAGTTTGTTATAATATTATTTATTCGAGTTTTGTTCTTTTTGTGAACAAAATAAAAAGTTGATTAATTAGTCTACAAAAAATTGATTAAACCACTAAAAAAATATTAAATTATTATAAAATGATATTTTGTGATGTTTAAAATAATCATACTGGTGTCACACAAAAGATGCAGTCCAAATATTATGACAACCGATATGGGATACTTGGCAGTTAGTTAATGTAATATTTTGAAAAACACTTTTGATATTGCGTTGATAATATCAAATAATATTGTTCATATTTTGTTCTTATGCATTATGTAAGTACTTATATACGTAATTATTTTTAACTGATATCGCACATCAACAAAAATGTTTATTTGTTCTGTAGTAGCAATTGTATACATTTTTTCACTAATATTAACACACATTAGTGTTACAATATAATATCAGTAAGGTAACCTTACTCTAGTTTTTACAATGTTTTGTATATTGTAGATTCATTATCAAACCTACTTTAATGCAAGTTGCCTTATCATTTGACGACTTAGGTAAACGGAATTTAATAATAAAAATAAAACATACATTTCTTAAACACCCTGTTTATACATTATCAGTCCACACATCTTTACTTTCGCACATAATATTATAGCTATCTCGTTACCACGAGTAAGGGTTGGACCTCATCTGGCAGCACGGAATCGCCTTTTTCCGTCGCCCTTTCTCTTTCTGTCGCTTAGACTGCCATTTGATAGACCGAGACAGAAAGCATAATGCCGATCGCCTCGAGGATTCCGCCGCGTGCTATCGCATTATGCTTTCTGTCTCGGTCAAGTAAATGGCAGTTCTAAGCAACAGAAAGAGAAAGGGCGACGGAAAAAAGCGATTCCGTGCTGCCAGATGAGGTCCAACCCTAAAGCAACGTGCGCGAATGAAAGGGACAAGTAGCTATTAGAGGACCTGATACTTGCTTCGGGACCATTCTATATAAATTAACCGTTTGTGCGTTTAGATTTAAAACTAAGTAGGAACTAGTAATTACTAAATTCCGTTTATCTAAGTTTAGCCACCGCTACACTAACGGTCGCACTTAGGGACCTGTCAGACAAAGAGCGGTCACGCGTTCAAGCGTTTACCGTTCGAGTGGTCAGTGACACAAGAGGAATGTTGACGCGGTCAGAACCCCCCCTATGAGACGTTATATGGAGATACTCATTATCTCCATATAACTACAACACAAAGAACGCAAAACTAATCGCTTGCACGCTTGACTGCGTGACCGCTCTCTGTCTGATAGGTCCCTTAGAGAGACTTAATAATTGCTTAATTTTAATTTAATGAAGATTATGACATAAGCTTCATACGTTTTATGTCATTCTTTATTAAATAAAAGTTGAATAATTAAAAATGTAATGAGAAATGTCCGTGCGTAAAAGTGCGGCCGTTATTAAAGTAGTAAATTTTACATATTATTCGGTATGTAACCGGTAACCCTTTTATTAAATCGATAATAATCATAATATTACAGTAAAAGCCTTCTACAATATAGGCTTGAAGTGTACTCAAATGCATGTTGTATCCAGCACATAATACCTAATTACGTCTTAAGTGCAGTCACTTTAATACCGTAGCTGTTGCTGAAATCATTCCAGCATGGTATTTGAATATAAAAATACCAGCAGATGAATTTAAATCAACAACAACACCACATTACTCAAATGTTTTGTAGTGGCAACTACCGACTCTGCTCGAAATAATTTCGTACAATAAAGGTTGGACCTCATCTGACAGCACGGAATCGCCTTTTTCCGTCGCCCTTTCTCTTTCTGTCGCTTAGAACTACCAAAAAGGCGATTCCGTGCTGCCAGATGGGGTCCAACCCTAAAAGTACAATATGCTATTCCCATTAAAATATGTCAAACCAACGTAATATGTGTCATTAAAAACAAAAGACTAAGGACCTGTTTCACCACTTCCTGATAAGCTATTCATCACATAACTTGACAGATGAAGTATGGAGAATCTGTCAAAAAAGTTGTGAATAGCCTATTCGGCAATTTATCAGGAAGTGGTGAAACAGGCCCTCAATGTTTGACATTTGTTTTTGATAACGTTACCTATGTCCGGTTACTGAGTTTTGTTGACAGGAATTTATCTAGTTATTCTAGTCAAAAGCGTTGTTGATTGGTTAATATTTTGACGTAAGCCACTTAAACCAGTGAATAGATAAACTTCAGTAAAAAAAACTCTCGAAACCGAGCAATAGTTATGCTCACCCCTTGTTCAATCAGTTATTATTTGATGAATATTATAACACTTTTTCCAGTTTGATCCGGACTGCATCGACGCGATTATTAAACTAGCAGAATCGATAATACGTTTTTCAACCTGCGTATCCATTGGCAGCATTTGGAGCGCAACACGTAGGGAAGACGTTGAAAATAAATGTGCATCTTTTCTTTACCAACTGCGTATCTCCTAAAGGTGAGACCGCATTGGGCGTAACTGCACTGCAGTGCTGCGACGCGACACGTTATATATTATCTCTGTATGAAATCGTACAAGTCGCAATACGCGGCAGAGGCGCAGCATAAAACGTCATTACTATGGAGCGTGAAGTTTCTTCGTGTGTAGTGTCGCTAATGCGGGGTTTACACGGGTGACTATAGCCGCGCGATTTACGCCGCACGTCGAAAATCGACTGTCTAAATGGCAATTCGGCATGCGGCGTTTTAACATTTATAGACAGTTGATTTTCGCCGTGCGGCGTAAATCGTGCGGCTATAGTCACCCGTGTAAACCCCGCATAAGGCCTCAGCCTTGAAATGAGCGGGCAACGGGGCAGTGGCGGCGCGTTCCAATGTATTGACTTATTATTTTGAAACTGGCCGCTGAATGAGACGGCACGCGGCGTACTAGACGGCTTCCCGCACCGCCACCACCGCTCCTGCCCCGCTGCCCGCTGATTTCGAGGTTGAGGTCTTAGTGCGGTCTCGCTTTAAACGCGCGCTGTTCTGCAACGTTGCTGAGCATATTACTTGTGTTGCCCTACAAATGTTGCTCAGTGGATTCCTGGTTAGTATCCCGTATCTACACCTCAATATGGCCATCAGGCAGCGGCGGGTGCTTCAGTTTCTTAGGGTCCAGTATGGAGGGTTTCTGTGTGCGCGTGTGCCACACATACACTTTAGTGCAGTTCTCGGCCAGGGGTTCCAAGTCGTCCCTTGTCGCGAAATACTTGAGTATCTCACTCTCCTGTAATTGAGAAAAAGTTTATTTTAGTGAATAAATTATCACAGTTAGTCGACAATGGAAATTATCATCCACTAGAGTCGTTCCGCAAGACTTCGCTCGCGTAAATTAGGAATTTTAGGGAGACCGTACATTTTTCCACAAAGAAATAGTCTATGTCCCTTCATATGGTCCTCTCTATATATGTGCCAAATAACATAAAAATTGCTCCAGTAGTTCGTTAGATAAGCACTTTCAATTAATTTTTCTTGTTTTTTTTTTCCAAATTTTCCTCTTTTTTTCGCTCCTATTAGTCTTAGCTTGATAACATAATATAGCCTTCCTCGATAAATGAGCCATCTAACACTGAAATAATTTTTCAAATCGGACCGGACTCCTGAGATTAGCGCGTTCAAACAAACATGAACTCTCCAGCTTTATAATATTAGTATAACTAGAAACGCCGTAATTAAATACTAAACATTTACACAGATAACAAACGTCACCTTAAGGGCCTATTTCACCACTTCCTGATAAGTGCCGAATAGGCTATTCACCACTTGACAGATCAAGTCTGTCAAAAAAGTTGTGAATAGCCTAATCGGCACTTTGTCAGAAAGTGGTGAAACAGGCCCTTAATCCCGCTACTTTATGCGGTCAGTAAACCCTTTAGCGCTGAAAGCTCATGGCATAATAACGTAACAATGGATACAGGACAAGTAGACCGCAGCTGAAGTCGTGTTAGTGGGTCAACGGTCATACAGGCCCGCAGGCCGCTGGCAGGTTATGTCACAATGCAGTACTGCGTTTACCCTAAAGTCTAAACTCTTTAAATGTTTTGAATTTAGAGTATAGTCCAAACTGAGACGAGTTTCAAAACTTTTTATTAAATACTAGAATGACGTACAGTTAGGCTGTATTTGTCGCGAAAAATCGTACATTTTTCTGCAATATACACTAGCTCATAAATCAACAATATCGCGTAGTATACAATGTCATAATAAAGCCAATAATATTATAAAGCCAATAATATTATATAGTATAGTACAGTATGAACTACGAACATGTCTATAAAAATACAAATAACAAAATACAAAACAATGTGCAGTGTGCGATATTTTCAGCCGACTTCCAAAAAGGAGGTTATGCTTTCATATTTTTTTTAAATCTTTATTTAGGACTTGGTTCACAAACATTGGCGACCATGTCGTCCTCATATTATTATTGTTAGCATAGTCTGAAAGCAGTCTAAGGAAGTGTAAGCGCTGTACTTTACATATGAGTGAGTTTTTTTAGGGTGCAGTGTTTTTTAGGGTTTCGTAGCCAAAATGGCAAAAAGGAACCCTTATGGATTCGTCATGTCTGTCTGTCTGTCCGTCCGTCCGTATGTCACAGCCACTTTTCTCCGAAACTATTAGAGCTATACTATTGAAACTTGGTAAGTAGATGTAGTCTGTGAACCGCATTAAGATTTTGATGCAAAAAATGGAAAAATTATTAAAAATTTTAGGGGTCCCCATAGGTACAACTGAAACAAAAAAAAAAAATTCATCTAACCTATGCGTGTGTGGTATCTATGGATAAGTCTCCAAAAACCTTAATCTAAATTTCATTAAATCGACTGAAATATAAAAATAAACCAAAAACCTTTTAATTTCATAAAAATAAACCTTATTGCTGCTGCGGAACCCTCCAAGGGCGAGTCCAACTCGCACTTGGCCGCTTTTTTTAATCTTGCTGCCGACAACATGTCTGGCAAAGGGCGGATGTTGCGATAATACTATCTGCGTAACTTATAACAATATATTAATAACTTATTTGCAGAAATAAATGTGGTCTACAAAAACTAACTGCTGCACTCAGAGAGTTTCAATCTTTACTTAACTTTAATTTAATCAATTTTGGATATTTTTTATCAATAATAACTCCATACATAATCTATCATATTCTTTAATAAATGTTTTCATTTGAGCCATTATAGCCCATAACAGGAATTTCCTCATGTGGATTTTTTACCGTGACCACAATGCGGCAACGTGATGTAGCTATTTTTCTGCGCACAGAGCGTTTTCGATTTTTGAGTGTAACATATTATAGGTACATAGTTAATATACTTGAGCGTAACATATGCATAGCTTGTATACTTTAATATCATACAGTATATTACCTCAGCACTTGAAATCAAACTTTGCTCAACAAAAATACACGTTTTACGCGTGTACGCTGCATCGTTGCTACTTCATGTTATCTATAATTAATTGCAAGATTCTGTCGGTCTTATTTAAAGATGATCTACTGTATATTATTTATACTGTATGCCGATAACACTATCAGATACATAATAATCACTGTGTATTGGGTCATTGAACTGTTATCTTAGCAAAAGTCTATAGTTTGATCATTTTCATTTAAAACTTATTTTCGTAGAAAGTAAATCACACTATCACAGTAATATTATACAACATGACTGGTGAGACATTACCGATACTTATGGAGAGTACTCTGTACTCGATTCTCATTATAATTATTATGTAATAAAATTAGGTTCTTAATTTTTTTTCCGAATTTCCCAAAAATAAATGAATCATGGATACTAAGTGAATTACGCGGCTATACGGCAAGTAGGCATACTATGCGGCCGGTGCAGAGGCGTGCGCTACCAAAGAAACACCACACAACTACCCCTCCCGCTCGCGGTGTCCATGCGTTGGGTAAATAATTATTTAACTTTAAGCTACAATTACTCAGTGATCAATTGATATTATTTTTTTATATTATTTTTTTCCAACTAATATCACGTCCTCGAGTATTGAACATGTCTCACCAGTCACGCAGTATAGGCGAAAGTTTGTATGTCTGTTACTTCTTCATGTCTAAACGGATAGAGTGATTTAAATAAAATTTGGTATGAGGTTATTTCATTAACACAGGCTAATTTTTGCTACAGGAAAATATCACAATTTATTTTATCTAATAAACCGCAGCTAGCAACGAATTAAACTCGTTAGCAAGGCCCGAATGGTATATACCTACAGCTTGTTTTAGGGATACAAAATTACGAGATTAATAGATTATATAAAAACGGGACCGTATTACTAAGACTTCGTTGTCTGTCCGTCCGTCTGTCGTCAGGCTGTATCTCAAGAACCGCTAGGTATAGCTAGACTTCTGACATTTTCACAGATTGTGTAAGTATATATGTTACGGCTAATAGCCGAAGTGCGGCTACACCTAGTTTTACCCGGCTACAACTAGGTGCAGCCTGCCACATGCGGTTAAACTTAGGTATATCCTACTTATCTTCGGTTACAACTAGGTTTAGCCTTCATTATAGCGGCTAGAACTAGGTACAGCCGCACACTAGTGGTTAAACTTAGGTGCATCCTATTTAATATTTATCATCGGCTAGAACTAGGTTTTCAGTTCAGTTGTTTTAAGATTCTAATTTTGCGTTTTTTAATTTTGCGTTTTTATTCTAATTTTGCGTAATTACATGGAATAAATAAAAGACAACATTTATTATTTGACAGGCAAATATCTTTTAACAAAAAAAGGCGTTATCATAAGTAATTAAAACACAAAATATTATAAATGTTTTCTTTATAAACTAATTACAGAACTCTGAACTAGACATCTTTGGCGCAAAGATAAAAAAATAAACATAAAAAACCGGCCAAGTGCGAGTTGGACTCGCCCATGAAGGATTGCGCAGCAGCAATAAGGTTTATTTTTATGAAATTAAAAGATTTTTTTATTTATTTTTATATTTCAGTCGATTTAATGAAATTTAGAGGCCAAAAAATCACGTTTGTTGTATGGGAGCCCCCCTTAAATATTTATTTCATTTTATTTTTAGTATTTGTTGTTATAGCGGCAACAGATATACATAATCTGTGAAAATATCAAATCTCTAGCTATTACCGCTCTTGAGTTACAGCCTGGAGACAGACAGACAGACAGACAGACGGACGGACGGACGGACGGACGGACGGACGGACGGACGGACGGACGGACGGACGGACGGACGGACGGACGGACGGACGGACGGACGGACGGACGGACGGACGGACGGACGGACGGACGGACGGACGGACGGACGGACGGACGGACAGACAGACAGACAGACAGACAGACAGACAGACAGACAGACAGACAGACAGACAGACAGACAGACAGACAGACAGACAGACAGACAGACAGACAGACAGACAGACAGACGGACAGACAGACGGACAGACAGACAGACGGACGGACAGACAGACGGACAGACAGACAGACGGACAGACAGACAGACAGACGGACAGACAGACAGACAGACGGACAGACAGACAGACAGACAGACAGACAGACGGACAGACAGACAGACAGACAGACGGACAGAAGTCTTAGTAATAGGGTACCGTTTTTACCCTTTGGGTACGGAACCCTAAAAACAAAATAATATTTAAGGGGAGCTGCCATACAACAAACGTGATTTTTTCGGCCATTTTTGCTCGATATAAATAATGGCAACAGGTAGGGACTTGAAATTTTCATAACGGCCTGATATATAATATAATGTGTAATTTTGTTTAATAATTAAAGTTATATTGTTTAATAATTAATAATAATTTTTAAATAAAATGAAAATTTAAGGGGGCTCCCATACAAAAAAACACAATTTTTGGTATATTTTTGCACTATAACTGTACGGAACCCTTCGTGCTTCGTCCGACTCGCACTTGGCCGATTTTTTAGTTAATTAACTTAACAAAAAATAACTCTATTATAAAAAGTGGCAATGTTTTTCCCTTGTCAGATATTTTAGAAAAGTCGCTTGACAGAAAAACTTAAAAAACTATAAAGTCTGCTCAGATAGTATGACTGTTTTTTTGGTTCTTAGGTCTTGGTTAGGGCATAAGTTAGTATAAAAGTATGAATAAAAAATACCTAGGTACTTATAACATAAATTTTTAAAACTAGATGAATCTTACACATGATAATTATTATGATCATAATAATAATATTGTAAATAGATAAGATGAGCTAAAAAATCCTCGAGGTCAGACTACCGGAAAGAAATTAGTTTTTACAATTTACATAATGATTTTTAAATACATAGTAATTTGCATAAATTTTTACAACAGATGTGCTACGTAGCAACCTAATAGCTATGTCCACACTGTGCCTTTTTTTATTCATTAAGGGCATGCGTCATAGCGCAGTCAACAGCACACGTGAGGCATGCCCGCGACGCATGCGCTCTGACCGTATCCAAAACTTTCGCTTTGTTCTTTTTTTCCTGGAATTTCTTATGACCAAAATTTATTCCACCCAGTAAAATGATATCGTCGCACATGTTACAATAAACTGACAGACACTGCAACTGAACAAAAATGACAATGTGGGCGTTGCGTTCCTTGACGCATTCAATTATTGAAAGCGCCAAACGAAAGTTGACGAGAGTCGTTGACAGAAGATGACTAAAATTTAAGATGAAAGTGCATAGTGTGGACATAGCTAATTATACCATTTTCGACGTGCCATCTAAATATTCTATAATAACTCAAAGGTGACTGACAGACATAGTGATCTATCAAAGTAGAGCTGAAACCACTGGACGGATCGGGCTGAAATTTGGCATGCAGGTAGATGTTATGACGTAAGCATCCGCTAAGAAAGGATTTTGATTAATTCTACCCCCAAGAGGGTAAAATAGGGGATGAAAGTTTGTATGAGACTTTGATAAATGATACCTAATTAATAATAATACTTCTTAACGCGAGCAAAGCCGCGGGCAAAAGCTAGTGTTGGATAACCATGATTGCGAAGCATACAGCATGTAATACACATCGATCAAGGGCAATCACAAACTGTAATCGCTTGTTTTGGTATGAATGTAGAAGCCGCATTATCTCATAGATATAAGACATGAGTAACATAGAAAAACTATTTGATAGGTTATGTCAATCAGCGTAATAGTGAAACGTCACATCTTATCTAGAGTTAGAGCGTTTTCACACGAGACACGACACGACACGACAAAAAGCGGTGACGATTCCGCGTGTCTCGTGTGAAAGCGCTGTAAAGCTGCTTGCAGCCTATGCTGTAATATAATAGCATTTAGATAATAATAGCTCATAGCATGACAATATTGTGCACCAAAATTTATCTACATGGTAATAAAGTCCCAATGTCAAACACCTCCGTGGTCCAGTGGTTTCGAGCGTGGCTCTTTACTCGTAGATCGTGAGTTCGCACCGTTCCCACGTTGGAAACATGTTATTGCAGTTTGGTTAGCCGTTAGGATAGTGCCGGCTGATCACCTGATTGTCTGACATAAAAGAGGACCCATGCGTCGGATGGATACGTAAAAAGTCGGTCCTGCGCCTGATTTCTCGCCAGTCGTGTTGGTCGTCCCACTGGGCTAAAGGAGAAGAGTGCTCTTGTGTACTGCGCACACACTTGGGCACTAAAACAACTGCGTAACTGGCCTGGTTTTAATAAAACCGGCTACCGTCACCGAAACCGGTGCAGGAGGTTATTTATTAAAGTCTTATATAATAAAGTCTTCAGTAAAAAAAACTCACCTGGAACCCAGACTGCACCTTCCTCGAGAATTTAGCTTCGGGATGATCCAGGAACAATGTCGCATTGATGGCAAACCCCGCCATATCTATGGGGAAAGGTCTGAAGGGTTTCCACACTGCGTTGTACCCGGAGACCTTGCCGTCTGTGACTAGAGGCATCTCCACTCTCATACCACCAACTATGCCAACCGGCCAAACACCCACTTTATTCTTGATTTTGCGCATCTGAAAGATGAATATTAAAATTATGCTTTTGTTATACAGGGTGCAATTAAACCTTCCTGTCAAAATTTTCCAGGGCTTAAGTATCATTAGGAGAGTCCATTTAACCAATAAAAATAGTGTGTTAATTTTTTTACAATCGCGGCGGTGAGTAGAGCGGGGGTGACGCGGGGGGTGGAGCGCGTAGTGCCCATTAATTGCAGTGTTTTTTTATGATGACTTTCGGAAGCTATTTCTCAACATTTTAGTACTTACTGAGTTATTAAAAAAGAAAAAAATACGTGTATTTTTATTTTTAACAAGGATCAATAATATATCAAAATTTGGCAGGAAGGTTTAATTGCACCCTGTATTAGCAACTGAGCAGGTTCTTCTCTTCAGTGTAGTTGTCAAAACTAATGGTAGGCATCGTCATAATTATTATAAAAAAATATAAATCACAACCTTTGGCTTTCCCAACAACAAGATTATTTTCATAATTATATATAAATTCTTAAACAATCACGTTTGTTGGCTTAAGAATTTTAATTTCCGCTGTAATGTAGCAAAGACTGATAAAGGTCTAAAATTATCTAACTGTAATAAACTGGTAGTAAAACTTATTTTATTATATTTTCTGTTACTTGAGATGAAGTAGTAAAAATATGATGTAATTGACCATATTGCAACTACTATAGGCTACCTGCTTATTACTAATTTCCTTGATATATATTTTTTTAATTTATGTTACTAACTAGTAACTACATAATATTCGAATAGGAGTTTGGACAGATGTCTGTAACCTACAGAGAAATTGCAACTTTTTGCCTCACTATTTATGTAAGTAAATAATTACTTACAACGCTTTGATGCTTAATTAATAGTAAAAATCCCTACTTCAAAAGCTCATTATATAGAGGTAAAAGAAAGAGATTCAGTCTCGATAATCAAACAATAATTATTATTACTGATGTTTTGTTTTCCAATATACAAATAGATAAACAATAAAAGAATTCATAAACAAACTATTGCTTACCTCATCAAATACTTTTAATGAATATGTGTTGTCATCATCCATGAAATACACAACACCTCTTTTGTCTGCCGCACTGGATAAATGATTTCGAAGCCAATTTAAAGCTTCATTCCTTTGCTCTACACCGCTAGCCTGAAATAAGAAGAGTACATTTTAAAATCTATTCTTACTCTAAGCATAAGTTAGTTTAATAAGGGATTATTACAAAAACACTTAATTTCAAGTTAAACATTAATGAAGTGTTATTCAATTAATAATTATTATTTATCTCGTAGTTTATTCCATAACTACAATCTGAGCATAAACATAATTATTAACTAGTTACTTGTTATATGGAATTGAAATTCCCCACAAAACATCGTCAAACAAAGGTTATTTGAATTAATTTTATAAAACAATATTGGTTTTTAATACAAATACTTAATATTTTTGAAATTTTTTACTATTAATACTTTATATTTTTGAAGTTTTCTAGGTGTATATTGGTTACTTAGTCATTAACAGCTAATAACTTAGTTTACTCTATAATATTATAGACAATAATTTCAATATATTAGAAGATCACACTATTAAGGCTCCCGCGGGTAGGCTCATCAATCAAGTCAGACTGATAGCAGGCCGATCTAATTGGATTGGTTTTGCTCATTCCTGTGTAGGCACAAATTTAGGTTGGCCTACAATCAGTCCATGGAACTATCAGCCTTTTGTATACAGGGCCTTTAAAAAATGTCAAGAAAAGTTTTTTTTTTTAATTATGAATTAAAGAACACAATGTTAATTTAAGTGGATTAATGCAGAACACACAAAAATGTAATGACCAACATACACAATACCAACGAGTGAAGTATGAGTCCAATTTAAACACACAAATATTGATATCCATTTCCTGTAATACCACAAATTAATGAATGAATGAATAAAGACAAAAGTGTGCAAGTATTATTCTATTTCTTATGTATGAATAGAATCAATTTGGGTCCATCATCATGTTTACTGATTTTCTTCATCCTAGACTCAGTAAAATGTACCTTTAGTTATAAGTTCTTACTGAAATATTATCTTTGTTGATTGGAAGACTAAATAGGTGATGTTTATTTGTGACAATGAACTATTTATTGAATGAGGACATAGAGTAGTTTGTTCGCTATTTCAATTTATATCAATTGACTAGTCTGCCAATATTAGTCTCTAGGTACAACATACTTTTTGTTTTGTGCGCCATAATAATATGTGTATTTTGTTGTTCTTTTTTTATCAGAAACAAGTAATAAAATATTTTCAGAAGCTTATACCATATCAGATGTACATGTCATATAATATATTTTAAATGTAATAAAAATTAAGAAGACACAAAATATGCACACAATGTAAGCTAATTTAAATGGCACAGAACTAGTTGTTAATTATTCTCAATGTCATTTCTATAATTTCATATTATAATTTTTTTATAATGTGGTACATAGTAATAATAATTGTACATATTGTTAAAAACATAATGTACATGAAAACTGCATTTAAATGATTAAAAAAATATAAGATTTTTTTTATTTCATGTCAGAAAAAAAATTACAAGAAGTACTTACAGTAGATTGTTTTGACTTGTGGGTTTTAGCATTAAGATGGGTGTATTTTAGAGTGGACTCTTTCAATAAATTAGCAACCAATGGTGTTTTACTCTCAGAATCTTCGATGACAATCCAATGAAAGTTCTTAACCAGCATCAAAGTTTGAGACAATCTGAAACAATAGATTGAATTTGTAGCAGGAAGATCAACATCACATACGTTAATACATACATATTTTGTTCTTGTCTGTCAAGAAATATTTCTAATGTATTAGACAAAGGCAAAACACTGTTCATTGAAAACAGCCTTTCCCAAAGTGGGTGATGACAACCCCTTGTGGGCGCTGAAGGTTTAAAGGGAGGCAGTGTGGGACCTAGATAAAAAATGGGAGCATTGTGTAGGGGCTGGGGAGGGGTGGTTTATTTCATCTGGATGCCTTTAAAAATGAAACAAAGGGGGCTCTAAACATAATTTGTTTTCAAAGTGGGCAGTAGATAAAATAAGTTTGGGAAACCCTGATGCAAAATGTCTTTAGATAATATATATTTTAAGTAGTGTAGATCTTTTCATTAGTAAAGACAATTAGCATAAAAATGTCAATTCTCTGTTAGTATAATTGGTGCTGTTAAAATGTTATCTTAATGGAAATCAGAGTCATTGTAACACAAATGACATTTTCCTGTATTGCAAAGACTTACCTTAGCAAATAAAAGATTCTTATCTTTATACTTGACATCGAACCCCAAGGGACGCTCGGGTGCCGCATAACAATTGAAAATCTATTGTCTGTGATTCCCACGACGTATTAATATTTAATATAAAATCGCAAAAAATTACAATATTTTACAGGAAACTGTACTAATCTTTGACTTTGTTGATTGTCATAAAGATGGCACTCAACATTGATAGTTTAAGGAATTTACTGGTTTTGGCAATGCAACCGAGGTCTAAATAGTCACGATGTGTGCTTACCTTGTGAGATCGGCCTTTTGGGCAAGTCTGGCGTAAGTCGGAGTTATGCCATAGATCGTTGGAAGGTACGATACAGGCATTTCAGTAGTATACTGGCATTGGAATGCTGGCCGACTGTTGAACAGGAATAGCGCTACGAAGAGTAACATCACGAATGCTAAATACTGCTTTTTAATTTGAACAAAAGGCATCTTATTGTCAGAATAATTTATCGGTACTCCGATTTTAACACGTCGACTTCCGAATACACATTATTGGCACTGCAAACAGCGATATCCCGGCCGCGCACACGTCATCTAATTACTTGTATTTTATTATTCAATTACAACTACTGAAGTCCACTTCCAGGATATTATAATTTTTGTGTATTCGTGAGTAAACCAAACTTTTGAGCAAAACACGACACTGACGCTGCCGAGTGCCGAGCGAGCGAATGACATTTTTCATGAAACGTCAAACGTCAACAAAAAATGTCAACAGCTGTCACTTTGTTTTTTTTTGTTTTTTTTTTAATTTACTGAGAGCTGGATACGAGTCTTTTGCTCTATTTTTCACGTCTTTTGTTCACGTTACTGCCAAAAGTAACAAACATTTTTCATGAAGTAATAATAATAATTAATTCATTGCTTGATTAAAGAAAACAAAGCAAATCTAGATACAAACTCTCTAGGGACCGTGCAGAAACTATAGAGGGCGTCGTAATTCGACAGCAGCGCCGCGATGCGAGTAAAAGACGTAACTTGTGAGTGACTTTGACTTCGCATTCTCCTTGACCCTGGCTAGTTTATGAGTGTTTTTTTATGTTTTACACTATAAAATGATATAATACTTACACTCCCAAGTGGCCACATGCGGCCGCGAGAACAACGACAGATTTCCAAGAATCCGCGATCGAAATATTAAAGTTAAAGACTAGATGACGCCCGCAACTCCGTTGCGCCAAAAATCATTTATCGCGCGAGAACCGTACATTTTCCCGGGATAAAAAGTATCCTATGTCCTTTCCCGGGGCTCAAAGTAAATCCATACCAAATTTCAGCAAAATTGGTTTAGCGGTTTGGGCGTGAAGTACTAACAGACAGACACACTTTCGCATTTATAATATTAAGTATATTTTTATAATATTAAATATAATATTAAGGGTTTCTACTTTCTACCCGTCAACAAAGAATGGAAGAGTGAATAAAAATGTATAAGGCTTATCTAGTTAACTAAGAAAATATCTGAAAAAGTAATTATTAGCATCCATCAGTATAGAAAGTAAAAACTTGATAAATATTGCAATAAAATAATGAAGCTATGCAAAAATACTTATATTAATTACTGAAAATGCTTGTGGATTAATAAAATAAAACAAGTTCACTAAAATAAATGCTTTTATTTCAACCTTCTGCGATTCGATCGATACCATCTTCACAACTTTTGTCTGTCACTTTTTTTAACTAATTTCAGTCTGGATCTCATAAGTGTAAATACCATTTAGGTATGTATTCTTCAAATAATACACAAAGACTGCACTACTAATCTTTTTCTTACTTGAAGAATCATCCTTTTGAGAACCAACACTTTGACAAGATGGTTCAAGTTCAATACTATCCTCAGTGTTGAATTCCTGGCAGGACTTCTCCAAATTATCCTTACTTTTGATGCAACTTTATGCCAATTAAATGAGCCGTGCCTATGTATGTATATCAATTAAGATGGAAGCCAGTTTGGATGTTTACTGAAAGAAAGCAATGGTTATAGGTTATGTTCATATTATTGTGTTCATAAAAATGAATTTACGGTTATAATCTACAAAATTTAGTGTTTTTACTAGTCTACGCATAACACTCATGGAACTTTTTAAATACTTACGTATATTTTTACCGCCTTTTATCCATTTCTTTCGTTTTTCAATAAGCAAAACCATGCGAATATTTTGGCAGAAAAATAGTAAAATTTTACATCGTTCGATTTGCCTTTATATTTCTTTTAGGTATTAGAACATCCGGGAATACAACAATACATTTCAATTCTTGAAAATACTCGGAATTTGTTAAGAAATCTTCTAATTTTCCGTAGCTCCACTAGAGCTTGACAGTAAAATTTTCGTAAAAGTTTCGGCTATTCGCCACTTGTGGCAGTGTCGTCGCTCTGCACGGTCCCTCTACTGTATGCTCTCGAGTCTCGAGTCTCGACTCGAATTAAGAAAAGTATCATCAACTCAGCACTAGATGGCGCTTTTAGGACTTTGCATTCAATGAATAATAATCTTGGCTTTCAGTAAAAATATGCAATTTCACTAGTCGATAGGGTCCGCAACCCGCACGCGGGGTGCGGTAAATTTTGTAACACATGCGCCAGGGCCCGCATTCGGGGAACCATTTTCATTATTATAGTCATTAGTCGATATCAGTCGATATCGATGCGGGGTGCGGGAGATTACTGGAACGCATGCCACAGGGCCCGCATTCGTCATCATTCGGGGAACCGTTTTCATTAGTCGATAGGGCCCTACAACAATAATTATTATTTTAATAATTATTTTATACAACTACAACAAGCGCTTGCAAATCGAAATTGAATAATGAAAAATAGTATATTGTATTTGACTCGCATCCCGCAAGCTGTATATCTGTCGCAGTCATCTGGTTCAATCTGTGATTCGATTGAATGACTAGCGTATTCATTATATTATGACACCGTTAGATTGAACTTAGATGACTGCGACATATCGACTGATGAATTTCATTGGTCATTATCACGGTCGGTTTAAAGCATGCGGGCAATCCCCGCAGGCGGGTAACGAATCCGTATCGACTTGTAGTTAACTTTCATTAGTTGTTATCTCGGCTGCGGGGACTCCTCGTATGCTGTATAATGTATGTCGAACGAGTTAACGACCAATGAAACTGCACTCATAATAATATAGAGATTATCATAAATTTTGAGAAACTATGCATCAATTATTGGGGGCGATACTGGTCCGTCCACGTCGTGTCCCTGGGCACCTCCCCCGTGCCATCGTGAGCCTTATCACGGTGACACGGGAGGGGTGGCTGAACGCCGATCGACGGTGTGAAACGTCCATAGATATTATTAATATTATTATCTGAAGCCATATAAATTCCGTGTAATTAGTTGTAACGTAGTTTATATGCTTCCGTACGTAGTTTGCGTTTATTAGTAAGGGCCTATGTGTCCAGCTATTTGTAATGTCGCGGCTGCATATGCGTGGTGCTTCGCGCTAAAACCGATATATTGGACGATCTGCATCGTCGATCGATCAAATCGAAAAAAAATGAAATTATCTTTGTAAAAAATATTATGGAAACAACTACCATCCGCTTTGGACCGGTTGTGGATGTTGAAGTCGAAGGATGAACCGTCGAATATATTCAGATCATAATATTATTATCCATTATAACAGCTTGACTGTAATTATTACTATCAAATATATCAACTATTATTGGTTATGACATTGATGGCGTAACAATGACGTCACAATCCACACGTCATCGATACGTAGAACAAAGGGCTGGTGTTGAGTTGCGGCTTCAGCAGTCAGCCACGATTCACGAACACGCTGTCAGTTACAAACAATAATACGTAGTATTCCCTTAGTAGTCTGTGAAACAATACTAAGTTTGGGTTACAACTTAGAGGCCACATTGCTCCGTTGCGGTGCGTTGCCGTAGCGGCGATTTACCAACGTTTTACACGCATATTTTACGATATTATAATAATATGCCAGCTATAAGAATTGCGTCGTCGGAATGGCAATGCCACATCTACGGTGATCGATGCAGCAACTTGTAACAACACAATAGGATAACAAGATTTTGTTAAGCGTTATAATATTGGTATGCGTTATATTTTGTCGTATTACTGCAACGTGACCGAACAGTGTAGCTTTGCTCATAGAGATGATCCAATTTTTTGAGTTTTAATAATAATTATTATTTATCTCTTTCAGGACCTTTATGCAGACTAAAAGATAATAATTATTATAAACAAACACTGTGAACGAAAATTTTATATATTAGGTCAATTATTAGGTAAGTACTTCAGTCAAAGTCAACCAGCTCTATTTTCGCGTCCAGCTGACCTTACCGACAACGTAGTTATATAATGGTAGGGTATAGTATATAGAGTATAATATTAAGACTATAGTTGTTTTGAACTTGTAGGCCTTTTTTCGTCGGTCGTCTTCTTTGTGCCGCGATGCGCAGGAACACAATGCGCATCGCGACTCTCTCGGGGACTTGGTGCAATGAGTGGCGGCATCCCCATACCGTCACCCCGAGTTCCCTGCCTAAGGCGGAATGTCGCGCCCGTTGCGACGTTTTCGCCTTGGCCGTCTTCGCCGGGGGTCGTGCGCCTCCCGCTCCCTTACGCGCTCGGCCTCCTCTTTGGTCGAGATGACGTTATGTGCGAACGTCTCGACCGCATACCACTTTTCTCCGCTCTCGACCAATGCCCTGCAGAGGGCTGGGACTTGGGAGAGTCGCATCCTCGCCGATAGCGTCAGTTAGTGCCGCACGTTGTGTCGCCCAGGCGGGACAGGCCGTGATGGTGTGCTCGGCCGTGTCCCGTTCCTCTCCACAGTGAACTTGTAGGCCTACAGTGGGTTCACAAAATATATGATAAAGCCTCGCACTCGAGCGTTTGAGCCGAGAGGCTCGTAATTTCTGCTCAGCAGAAATTCCGTTGAGCCGCCACTATGGCGTTATTTATTAGGTAAGTTGCCATTTTTCGTTTTCGAGCCGCAAAAAAACTCTGAAAGGTAACATCTATGCTGCGTTGCGTTGACGCTGAAAAGACGGCGATTAGTAATATCATGCTCGGAATGTCACCAATATCATCACCATCAAACTTATCTGAATGGCCAAAATAGAATTGGCCATTCAGATAAGACGTTTCACAGCTTCGACGGCATTTTGTCGATCCGTTGAAAATTCCTCGACTGACAACGTATTAATTTTATCAAACGGCGCAGCGCGTTGCAAAAGCTGCAACGAGGCATCATGAGTAAAATATTGTGTTCTGTGGGAATCATGGCTTCTATTCTATTTTAATTATTTATTACTCTGAGATTCCATGGAAGTTCCCCTATGTCGTTAGCTTAAAGTTAAAAGTATGGTGTCATAGATAAATTAATAACTTTGAAAGCTCTATAACATAATGCTTAATAATAAGAAATTTCAAACCAACCTCCGATTCCAAAGTCTTAATATAAGTGTCAGGACTCAGGAAGTAGTAGAATACAAAATATAGCACTGAAACGAAATAAAAATATTAAACCACTGGAAGTTTTTAGTTAGCTATAAACTTTCGTGAAATAGATTAAGATAAACTATCAGCACTGAGCGAGTGAGCGAGCTGATGATGATGAACTAGTATTGCTTAGGACAGTTTCGGTTACGTCAGTTTTGAAACAAAAACAGAAAATTGTTTATCATTTTGAATGCTACAATTAAATAACTGTCCAAATGTACATACACACAGCCACACAGGCCTTAAGTTCTTCTTCGGGGCTTAAAAATTACAAATAAAATAATATATTTTTCAAGATATTTTTATGATGAGTATTGAGTACAAAAGCCTGAGCCTGTCATGTTGTAATTAAAAAATCACTCACACTAGGATTACACGATCAGTCTGGCTGCTGGCATCAGTTCAGTCCATCCATTGAGATACTATAGGTGAGTCCATCAGTCTCAGACTGACGTCATAATGATGGCCGAAAATCTATACTTATAAAAAAAATACTACATAATAAAAAATTATCGCAGTCCGTCAATCACACGGTAAACACGATCATTCTTTTCTCAGTCTGGATCAGACTGATGGACTGAACTGATGCCAAGCAGATAGTCTAGTCTAGTGCCAGAAGATCCTAGTCTTAGCTAACGACAAGTTTAGAAAAAGTGGGTAGTTCGTAAAACATTCATAATGCTACAGTCGCCTTGGCGCGGGAACTTTCGAAGCTCGCAAGTTTGCAATTATCCGACAAAGCGATGCCCAGCCGCCTAATGTATGGGCACGCATCCAGCCATTTCATTGTGAAAGCGGCCGGGGGCCGCCCGGGCTTACCTGTCGCACACACACGCGCGGGGCCGCGCACACTCACACAGCGAGGCCGCGCCGTCCGCACGGGCCATTAGCGGGCGAGCGCTCCCGCCGCGTGGTCGAGTAGGCCGGGACAGGCCGGGCTAGGCCCGCGACGCGCGCGCTGCCACTTGTTGAATCCGTCGTCCGCGATTTCAATTTTTCTCCCTGTGATGTCTCTTCCATTTCTTTTCGGACGACGTCGTTGTTGTTTTTGAATATTTAAACTGTTGTTATACTCGTATATCTGTGTTATCTGTTGACTATTACATAGTATAAATAACTGAAAGCGCCGCTGTAAATGTTCGAACGAGTTCTCCTGTTCTGAGGTAAGTGAAACTTAATGTTCTGATAAGTATTGTCTTTTTCAGGTAAAAATAATGATAAAAGGAGTTTCTTAAAACATATTTTTTCTTCTGAAACGATTTTGCTTGAAATGTGGGTAGTTGTAATTTTTTATGTGGTGATTTTAAAATTGTGAAAAATATTCTGTTGAAAACACCTATTGAGACGTCCGCATTTGTTCATTAATTTTTAAATAGACTTCCGCTAGGTATATTAACTTTATGGCACGCTCCGAATACCATTATGGTGTCAAAATTTTCATTTAATCATATTACAATAATTTAATATAACCTTTTAAAGGTGAATGCCCAAAAAAAAACCCGTAGTCGATTAAAATAATTTGTGTACAGCAAAATATACCATAAATAGATGAGATTGTAAATATATAATTCATTTTATTCAAAACCATAACCGAAACCGATAATTTGAAAAAATAATTCTGAGATACACAGTACTTCGAATAAACTAGTTACTTCCTTTATTTTTTGTGTTCTTTCTCGTGAAGGCGATGTTAATGACAATATAATTTACAATTTAGAGAAAAGAAGACTAAGTATGTCAAACTTATAATATTATAATTAAGTAATAATATACACTTTCCTTGCACTTATTCCACTTTATTAAAAAAAAGTGGAATAAGTGCAAGGAAAGTGTATAATTATTTAATTGAACATGAATTTCCACCAAGAAGTGACAGTACATTCAATATCATAATTATCTATAATATTCTATCTTTAAGAATAAACTAAATCACAAGGGGCTTCACTCTACATCCTCTATCGGTTGTATGACATGGAGTGCTCTAAGAAATTGTTCGGAATCATACCTCCTTCAACTTTTTGCTATCGTTCCACGCGAAATATAATATTATACATAGGTATATTATACCATCCTCATCACCTTGATAAGTGGCACTCTTCCACGGTGCGTTTTTTTGCATAAAGTTCTGCTGCGCACTGTAAAACTTTGAAACAAACTGTCACCAACAGTATTTTCAATACGATCTGCAAACCTTCAACGCACATGCAGCTTTTATGAATTATGATGTTGCGAGTATCCAAGGGCGACAGTAGTTGCTTTAAATCAGATGATCCGTTTGCCCGTTTGGCCCATTATTTTATATAAAAAAAACGATCATATAACCAATAATATTATCATCTATTAAGTAATCCTAAAAACAGTAGGTACATAATATACAGATTATTTTCTATACCTACCAAACTAACATTCTATACTGTCAGATATAAAAGTGATAAATAATAATTAAATATGAAATCCATGAATATGATATCATACAAGACATCTATTAAAAAATGTTTTTACTACGCACTAATCGCCACACTATCGTTTGTAGCATCGCGTCGTCCTAAGCCTAACTATCATAGAATTCCAATATGAAAAGTCAATTAGTTACGATCGTTTTTAAAGCACTCGGTGATTGTTTAATCCAAAAAGGACATTGTATTTGGGATACAGTATAATATTATGTAGTCTGAATGCGTCAGAATTCCTCCCGTGTAACTGACCGCTCGAATGCAGAACACCTGATTCCCGCTCTCTGTCTGATAGGACCCTGAGTCGGCCTACTGATTCGTTCTGTCTATTGTGGTTGTAGTTATCAAATGTTTCATAAATCATTATTCGCCAGTCGACGCGTCAGCCGCGGGAACATATTTTAGGGGTCTTTGTGACGTTATACTTATAATAAATGAATCGCTTTTTGCTTCAGGGTTGTCTCTAACGTAATTTCATGGAATAAGAATTATAACATATTTTATTAATTTACCGTGATTGTGATTTATAAAATATCATGTTTACATACCCATTAGGTACAATACTTAATATGCTTTAATAAGTTTTAAGGTCAAGGTAAAAAAAGATTGTCAACTTTTGTAATAAGCACAACAAATAAAGAAGGCAGTTATCGTTTGTTGCCTGGTTTGTATTGGTGTCTTGAGAATAAAGTTTCTTTCTAAGCTTTTTTTGTATTATAATATTACTGTGATACCAGCCCTGAAAATATATTATGAATTTAAGAAAAGAACACTCGTAGTATAATATAATATTATGGTACAAGAATGCTACGTCGCGTCGTAGAGGGCTACGGCGTAGCATTTGCGTAGCACTATCTCTACGATCTCGTTGTACACTGGATGTTTTTCTTGACAGACAAATAGACAAGCAGATAAAGACACGCTTTTGAATTTATAATATTAAGTATGGATTATTACTTATTATGAATTATTATAAACTAGATAATGTTCGCAAATCCGTTGCGCCAGAATTTGTTGCGCCAAAACTGTAGTTTTCTGGGATAAAAAGTATCCTCTGTCCTTTCTCGGAAATTAAAGTAACTATACTTTTCAACAAAATCGGTTAAGGGGTTTGAGCGTGAAGAGTTAACAGACAGACAGACACACTTTCGCATTTATAGTATTAGTAAGTATATGGAATTAAAGTGTATTAGCATTTTACAATAACTATAAATAGTGCAGTATTCCTTCATGTGTTAAAGCCACATAATATTATAAACCGTACATACACCGTTAAAGTACATAAAGCTATCAGATCGTAGCTTATTAAGAAGTAACTAACTGGTTAATCAGTTGTGCGAATTTCCACCTGGCCGCCCCCAGGAGTCCTATCTGTGATCGCCGACAATATTCTCTGAGAAATTTCATTAATATTACCGTTTATCTGCCCGTTTCAAATGATCTTACACAAATATATTTGTAGTAGCTTTTGCCCGTTAATTTGCGAAGTATACTGGTTAACATTTGTACCATTCTGTGACTTTTCAAAAGAACAATGATGTATATAATATACTCCTGAATATAAGCTATTTTATCTGTTATACTTATGTACTTACCTCAATGAAAAAGTCGTGTTTAATTGGAAACAGAAATTGTTAGCTTCAGCCTATAATTATAAATAAAGCCAGCATTTTTGTTGCTTTTAAGTTTTACATCTCATTTAAATATGGTGTAAAAGAAACAAATATTCACCCCGTATAGTAAAAAAAAATATATAACTAGTATTTGGAGACTGCGATTACTCGTAATAGGGATGATGACAAGGTCAAAGATTAGCGAATTTTGTTAATAAAATAAAGAAATCACGGTAAAAAATAAGTGTTCCCAAAATTTCAGCTCGATAGCATTTGTATTTTTTTTGTTATGAGCCTTCAAAGTTGGATAATCAAGTCGATTTTTTTTTAAATTAAATTTCTTAATATTTGTATACCATTCGATAACTTATGCAATTAAAAGCAACTTTTGTTATGAAACCACTTTCATAAACGCAATATTTAATATACCTATCGAACAAAGTTCTCTCCCGATGCGTACAAACTAAGAAAGAGTGACGTCAGTCTTTCGTATCACTTTGTATGGAGCGTTTTCGGGCAGGTCTATTTTATGAGATGTTTGAATTGTCATATCTCGGTGAATTTTTAAGCTATCAGAGTCATTCTTTCAGCGATGTTTCTAAAGGGTCTTTCAATTACCAATAAGAAAAAAAATTGTCATCAAGCCTATTAGAATTAAAGAATAACAATCTTTAGTCACAAATCACAATACAAATTAAGCATAATAATATAAGCATTATAAAATTTAAGCATATAAAACTGTCTAACGTGAGTCGTGAATCTGAAGACGTGAGTTGAAGAACACGATAACTAACTTTTTGTTACATACGGACATTTACTCATTTTTTCCCTTATAATTTGAAGAAACCTTGTAACTTAGCTGCTTCATTAACTGACTAGCTACAAATGAAATGCTCAGTTTTTTTATTAAAAACTAGCTGTCCCGGCAAACGTTGTTTTGCCATTTAAAGTATTTCTACTTCATCAGTTGATACAAAATCTTACCCCCTCTTATGTCCCCTAAGAGGAGGGGGGGGGGGGTTTATACACCAAATGTTGAGTTGGAAAACACAGTAAATAATATGAAGTGAGTCCATTAAAGAAAAAAGTTTGATACAAAATCTTACCCCCTCTTTGGTCCCCTTAGAGGGATGGGGGGTAAATTTTTATATACCAGATGTTGAGTTTAGAGAAGACAAATATATCTGCGAAAATCGTTTGCAAATCGGATCAGTAGTTTTTGTATTAAAGAAAAAAGTTTTAAAAAATCTGACCCCCTCTTTTGTCCCCTTAGAGGGGTGGGGGAAATTTTTTTTATACACCAGATGTTGTTGGAAGAAGACCAATATATCTGCGAAAACCGCATTCAAATCGGATCAGTAGTTTTCGTGTGATGCTGGAACAAACATACAGACAGACAGACAGACAGACAGACAGACAAAAAACTAACCACATTTTTGGCTTCTATAGCGATGTAGTAACACCCCCTGCTTATTATTTTTTGAATATCTTTAATGTACAGAATTTTCATTTCTACAGTTTTATTATACGAGTATGTATAAATAATTTTTCTGGTCCAAAGAGCCTCAATTTATGCAAAAAAAAACGGCAATTTTTAGGGTTCCGTAGCCAAAATGGCAAAAAAGGAACCCTTATAGATTCGTCATGTCTGTCTGTCTGTCTGTCTGTCCGTCCGTCCGTATGTCACAGCCACTTTTCTCCGAAACTATTAGAGCTATACTATTGAAACTTGGTAAGTAGATGTAGTCTGTGAACCGCATTAAGATTTTAAAGCAAAAATGGAAAAAATATTAAAAATTTTAGGGGTCCCCATAGGTACAACTGAAACAAAAAATTTTTTTTTTCATCTAACCTATGCGTGTGTGGTATCTATGGATAGGTCTCCAAAAATCATATTGAGGTTTCTCATATCATTTTTTTCTAACCTGAATAGTTTGCGAGAGAGACTCTTCCAAAGTGGAAAAATGTGTGTCCCCCCCCCTCTAATTTCTAAAGTAGAGGCATGATAATTCTAAAAAAAAATATATGATGTATATTACTATAAAAACTACCAACGAAAATTAGTTTGAACGAGATCTAGCCAGTAGTTTTTTTTTATACGTCATAAATAGTAAACCTTAATCTAAATTTCATTAAATCGACTGAAATATAAAAATAAATCAAAAATAATATAATTTCATAAAAATTAACCTTATTGCTGCTGCGGAACCCTCCATGGGCGAGTCCAACTCGCACTTGGCCGCTTTTTTACTGTTAGTTATCGTGTTCATTCACTCACGTCTTCAAATCTTAAGCATATTAAACTGTCTAACGTCAGTTGGGAATGAACCAAGTCTCTTACACAGCCCACGCACCCATTAAGAAGTCTGTCCTAATAAAAATTGTATAAAACGGCCAAACTCGTACATTCGACCTTATTAAAATCTAGAAATATTAATAAGGGTGGGTCTTCATGCCCCGAGGACTCCGGGACCTTCATTAAAATAAATATAATAACAAACTCCAAGATTTTCCACGCACAAGGGAAGTGTAAAAATCTAAACTTCGCAAAGTAATAAAAGAATTCCCCTTCGCCTTTTCATATTTTCACATTTTCTCTCACACGTGTCGGTAAAGCCTCAATTAGTACTTGGAATATTGGACTTTATGTAGAGAGCATTATTATTGCCATATTATTTATTTTAAGGTTTATAAGTAGTCCATAATATATAATTTGTGTTTGTAAATTTGTTTGTAAATCGTACAAAATGTAACAAAACTATTTTTAAAAACACAATTATTATAAAAAATACTGACATATTATTCTATGCATCAGCTGTCTACACTTTACCTATCCAATAGCTATGTGCACATTATGCAATTTCATCTTCAATTTTCGTCATCTTCTGTTTATTCAACTTTCGTTTGGCATATTCAATAATTGAATGCGTCAAAATCCACTCGCGTTGAAAGAAAAGTGTCATAGCGAGCGCTACGATTTTAACGCGCGTCACGGGCATGCCTCATGTTCGCTGTTGACTGCGCTATAATGCATGCCCTTGACGAACAGAAAAAGGCACAATGTGAACAAAGCCAATATCCATGCTTAAACCGCAAAACCAATGAAATATAGCGGAGAAAAAGAGAGTGATGAGATTTTTGGCGTGTATGAGGCATTTTCTAATTTTTACCAATAGAGGTAGTCCCTGAAAAACTAAAAAAATACAGCCTTCAAAAATATTTTAATGGAAAAATAGCCTATGCGTCACGCCCCAGTTTGGGTTAAGGCTATACTTATATATAAAGCTGTAATTCAACAAATTACAAATTTAATTAAACTTACAAACGAAAAGTTAACCGACGTGTCATATTAATTAATTTAAAGCCGCAACTCAATAGTTTCTTATGGATTTAATTAAAGTCTGTATAATATATTATTATCTCAAGATCTTTTTCGTTCGTTATCGAATTCTCGTATAACAGTGTTTGTACGTGAACTCTTCCAAAACGGCTCAACCGATTTTAATGTGTATACACATTCGTTAGGCCTGAGAATATGTTTTTATCAGATAAAAACATATTATCAGTCCTAACGAATATTATTATCAATATTATATAATATAACAACAAATACTAAAAACAAAATAAATTAAATATTTAAGGGGGGCTCCCATAAAACAAACGTGATTTTTTTGCTATTTTTTGCTCGATATCAATAACGACATCAATAACTTGAAATGTTCATAGAATACTCAGTTGTATTTGTACTTTAATAATTATAATAATATTTAAATAATTAAGGGTGGCTCCCATACAAAAACACAATTTTTAACCTACTTTGCTCTGTAGTGGTACGGAACCCTACGTGCGCGAGTCCAACTTATACTTGGCCGATTTTTTTTCAACATGGCCGCCACAGCTGAAGGGAGATTTTTTAGGGTTCCGTAGCCAAAATGGCAAAAAAGGAACCCTTATAGATTCGTCATGTCTGTCTGTCTGTCTGTCCGTCCGTCCGTATGTCACAGCCACTTTTCTCCGAAACTATTAGAGCTATACTATTGAAACTTGGTAAGCAGATGTAGTCTGTAAACCGCATTAAGATTTTGATGCAAAAATGGAAAAAATATTAAAAATTTTAGGGGTCCCCATAGGTACAACTGAAACAAAAAATTTTTTTTTCATCTAACCTATGCGTGTGGGGTATCTATGGATAGGTCTCCAAAAATCATATTGAGGTTTCTCATATCATTTTTTTCTAACCTGAATAGTTTGCGAGAGAGACTCTTCCAAAGTGGAAAAATGTGTGTCCCCCCCCCCTCTAATTTCTAAAGTAGAGGCAAGATAATTCTAAAAAAAAAATATGATGTAGATTACTATAAAAACTACCAACGAAAATTGGTTTGAATGAGATCTAGCCAGTAGTTTTTTTTATACGTCATAAATAGTAAAGTACAACTAAAACAAAAAATTTTTTTTTTCATCTCACCTATGCGTGTGGGGTATCTATGGATAGGTCTCCAAAAATCATATTGAGGTTTCTCATATCATTTTTTTCTAACCTGAATAGTTTGCGAGAGAGACTCTTCCAAAGTGGAAAAATGTGTGTCCCCCCCCCCCCCCCTCTAATTTCTAAAGTAGAGGCATGATAATTCTAAAAAAAATATATGATGTAGATTACTAAAAAAACTACCAACGAAAATTGGTTTGAACGAGATCTAGCCAGTAGTTTTTTTTATACGTCATAAATAGTAAACCTTAATCTAAATTTCATTAAATCGACTGAAATATAAAAATAAATCAAAAATATTTTAATTTCATAAAAATAAACCTTATTGCTGCTGCGGAACCCTCCATGGGCGAGTCCAACTCGCACTTGGCCGCTTTTTTTATTTGCTGTAAAAGTATACAGGTACACGTACACCATTGGGTATACCTAAAACCAAAGTATCATTCATTTAAAAAGCACTTTAAGTAAGAATGGAGTATATTTTGATAGGTTTCGATAAATAAGAAATAAAATAAATATTGACTTTGAACGCTCGCGCTAAAAGCATAGTGCTTATTCCCTCGCATATAACAATAAAATTTATTTATTCCATATTTATTTTAGAATGTTTTGTGAAGTTTCGAGTACATTTTTGGATTTCATTACAACAATACGACCGATTTAAATGCGAGAGCAAAGAGAACCATTGTGTTTAAAACAATTGGAATTAATTAAGTTTCAATAAAACAAACATTAATAAATTTATACAATGCCTGGAATTTGAAAATATTTTAAGTGGAAACCCGTGAAATTAAAATCATCGGGCCGGGCCGGCTACGAACAATTTTGTTTATTTTCTACTTGAAAGTTTTTCAAGTAGTCGAACTGACTAGTGACTGTGTTGTTTTTCAACCGTAATGATACAGTACAGTTTACATTCAGATGATTTTTTGAAAAACTCCCTTTACATTAGCAGCATATTGTCGTATGCCAAGGATATCCGTAATCTCATTTTCCGCAGATTCCGTAATATTTTCTTTAGGCAGGATTAAGGGTTAAATCAGACCGCAAAGTTACGCGTAGATGCAATTTCAATGTGACGTAGACAACGTCTTGCAAACCTGTCAAATCCATACAAATTTAGAAACGCGTCACGTTGCGGCATTGACCCTACGCGGCGCTGCATTCGAGCTGTTTGGTGGCTACGCTGCAAGATGACAAGCGAACGTATGTAAAAATAGCGTGACCGCGCCACTATTTACTAAAAAATCGTTATATACATTTGTTTGTAATCCCGCGGTAAAGCGGCCAAACCGCGCGTTCACGCGGACGGATATTGAAGACGGATATAATATAAGAATTCAGCCAAACTTACGCGTCAGTAACGCAAGATGCGAGCGGGACGCGGTACGGGAGCGTCTACAACGCGAAACCTGCCATTTAGCCAAAACTTTTTCGTTATCGCTTCGTTATAGAATCGCCAACCGAAATGTATGGAATTGACATAAGCGTTTGTTTATGACGTTGACGTTCGATTCGTCTTATCTCAATTTCATACATTTTGATCTGCAATTCTATAAAGAAGCGATAAAGATCTTGGCTCACGCCCCGTGTGCTCACCTGCGCCACTACGGTGCAAAACCGTAAATTATTCCCGCTCTGCCAACGCGAACGTCCCGCTTTGCAGACGTTCCCGCTTCGCAGTCGCTTTGGTCGCGTAGGTTTGGCCGAAGCTTAAATCCAGCCTAAATATGTGGACATACTACCTGAAATTGAATTGCAGTTTTTAAGACATGTCCACTGTCCAGGGGCGTTTCATAATTAAGTTAATTTGCTTCACAAGGCCCTGCAGCGTCTTGGATTACACTGGAATTCCAAAGAGCTAACGAATAATTAGAAAACAATTACAGTTTTCGAATTCTGTTGTAAAATATTTCTAGTCTCAACGAGGAAGGACAATTATAACTATCTATTGCTTAGCGAAAATTATTTTAGTTTATTTCTCCCGCGGGGTCTAGCGATAATATTAAAAGGTATATTTTGAAAATTAATCATAAATTAGATTAAACATTTTTATTAAATTTGAGGGATTACTAAAATAAAAATAAGTGTATATCTTTAATGATAATAAAAGTAACTCAAAGGATTATTAGATACGTTTAAGTTAAGTGAAAATTGCATTTTTATGCGAAATTCTCATAAAATAGACATATACACTTTTATTATACAGACATTGACTTATAACTTATAAGTGTCAGTATAGAGACAAGCAGTCACTGACTGAATTTTAGTTTATCACATTTCCATGGTAAAATTTGCTTTTTATCAATATTTTGTTAAAATAATGTCGGAAAGACAGAAAGTTTTGTGTACATTAAAAAAGTAATTTTTAAAGTAACAGTTACAGCAGAAGTTTCATTTGAACTTCTCTGCGTACATCATTACGGGGAACTCTAAAACATAATATTTTTCATTTCGAAACTCAAACGAAGCTGCAACTTTGATTCAAAATATTTTTTCTCTTTGATAGAGGAAATGAGCTTGTCGTATCTAACTTTCTGTTGGGAAATTATCTCGAGATATAAACGGTGGAAAAATATATAAGAATTTAAGTGTTTGTTTAATGCTTGACCATTTTGCTGTGACTGTTTTCATGAAAGCTAATAGTGAAGTTTTCTACGAAATAAAATATCACCACTTAGTGAGCATATTTTATGCTCTTATATTTCTGTTTTAAAATTAAAAGCCTTATTAAAGAGTTTAGAAAATTATTCTTCTTTGAAAAACAATTCAATCAACTTAATATGCACTTATAATTCGTATACGTCTAGTCGCACGCACACAAACACCGGGCCGAAATCTGGCAACGCCGCACGGCTGTACCGGTCGGAGTGGAGAGTGTTAGGTTTTTTCGTTACGGAATTTCTTCACCTCGATAAAAGTTATGCAAAAGCTTAAAAAAATCAAGAATTTCACCGACTATTTCTTGACTTATACCACACAAACAAATTAAGACAGCATAGAAAAATTCTGCAATATTATACAATATTATCATATCCATGTCGTTTAATTAGTTGATGTGTATAGCTTCTGTACACGTTAATATAATATGCGAATGAGGTCACTAAGTCACGACATGTACAAAACGTCTGAAAATCCCTCAACACGATTTATCATAATCTTAGCAACAATCATACATATTCCTTACCGAGGTTGGGCACCATTAATATATATTACGCAGGAACGCATTAATTAATTTTAAGAAACGTTGATTTTAATACAAACGGATTGGCTTTTAGCCAGAACAACTCGTTTTATTGCGTGTAAAGTGGTATAATTCTTAGAACATCATTTAAGAAATAGTAGACAAGTATAACAGCTTAGCATGGGATTGAATGACGTGATGTAATTATATTATGGCCTTCATTAATTTTATTGTATTTAAAATGTTATTATGTGTGGAAAGAATTGAATTTGATAATGAACAAGGGACATCTTATGTTTAACTAAAATTAGATTTTCAAAATTAGAATTTCTTTTGATTTTGTGATTGTTATAAAATAAGTAATTGTTGCCATTTCCATAGATTACTAAAGTTTAATTTTTTAATACTTTTGCTAGTTGTAAAAAAATAACTGAGGCTGGAACTATACTTCGAATTGCACATTGTATAGAATTAAAATTTAATGAAAAGTGATAAACAATGCAATTTCATGTTATCAATATCTTGATCGAATTAAAGTTAAGTAATCATTAAATGAGAGTACAGCCGTTAGCTTTCTATTCACTTATATCTAAGTGACGTACACATATTTGCAATAATTTTTAATACGTCACAATAGTCACGTAATAAACGTATTACATACCATGATGTCAAGAGCCCTGAGTGATATTTTACCTCAACAGTTAATTACGTATCGGTACATGTACGGCATCCCCTAATGAATTCTGTCAGAATTTAATTAGTCCATATCAGGCCGGCTGGTATTCTTCAAAGAATTTTATTACGTTCGAACAAAGTTTGGTAGGACTGAAAAAGCTTTATTTTTACTGGCGCGGCGCTCAAAAAACTACAAAAATGTTTACGTGCGATGTACAAAGGATGAAAAATCGAGCCTCTAATTTAATGTTTGATGGATATTATGGTTATTCACATCGAAATCGAAAATACTGTTTTATTCCATCAAATAATAATCTAGCTATATTGTAGTTTTGTTATTGTAGCGTTCCCATTGAAAAAAACATTATTATGTGCGGAATTAAGGTTATATTTTGTGCGTAATATCAGAGGTTATTTTTACAGGGGATATGCGCTTTTGATTAAAAAAAAAAAAAACCAATTGACAACGCATGTTGCCTATGCTAAATGCTCAAGACTTGTCATGGGACTCACCATCACCTCTGGGAGAGCATTATTGTACGGTTAGCGATATTGTACGGTTTAGGTTTAGTTAATTTTTTAACACAAACAACTTAGGTAATTTTGTGGGATTATGGCCCAATTTCATCAACAACAGCTGTTAAATGATCGAATTAGTGTCACGTAATCACGTTACCTCTACTCTTTCGTTTTTTATATGAATGAAAGAAAATACATGACATTAATTTAAAAAGCAGTTGACACTAATAGTAGAGGAGGGGGAGAGGGGATTTCAGGAGTAGCTCGAGTGTGTCAGAGTAAGCTTGTATTATAGGCTTAAACGCCTCCGTGGTCTAGTGGTACAGAGCGCGGCTCTTGACTCGGAGGTCGTGGGTTCGATTCCCGCGTTGGAAACATGTTATTTCCAAGTTTGGTTAGGACAATGCAGGCTGATCACCTGATTGTCTGACAAGTAAAATGATCCATGCATCGGATGGGCATGTAAAAAGTCGGTCCTGCGCCTGATCTCTCGCCGGTCGTGTCGGTCTGCCGTCCCACTGGGTTATGAGAGTAAAGGAATAGAGAGTGCTCTTGTGTACTGCGCACACACTTGGGCACTATAAAATTACTCATGCGTCGCTGGCCTGGTTTCAATGAAACCGGCCACCGTCACCGAAACCGGTGTGGGAGCTATTATTATTATAGGCTTCCGACATGTGTCTAGTTATCATGGTATAGAAACCAGATTTCTCACGTGGTGGGTTAAATTTTTTTTTTTTTGAATATTGAAATGTCATCCGATCTGTCAGATTAAGATAGAGGATGTTGAGTGTACCCCAAAGAAGCTTTCATAAAAAGCACTGATGATTCAAAGGTTAGGTAACCTTGTAGGGCTCTGCCTTAAGCGGAAGAGCAGAACACCGTTGGGGTTTTAGTGGATATGCCCGGGTGCGGTCCTTCGCCCCCAGGGAGTCCCACATATCCCGGTAGCCCTCTCCAGACTGCCGGGGATACGTAAACGTATTTCCCCAACGCAAAAAAAGGTAAGCTTGTAGGGACATTTTAAAATATAAAAAAATAAACCTTCATATTTTCCTAACTAAGCTTCGCAGATATTTTATTTTGCACTAAACTATTTTATAGTAAAAACTAAACTATTATGCACTAAACTATTTTATTTAAGATTTAGTCCTTGTTGTTTAAAATATATTTATAATTTACCTAAATAAGCAATTTTCTCATTCAAAACTTTAAAATGGCTGAAGTTTCTGAACCCACCACTAATATAAAAACGCTCTTATTATTTTTTATCACTTTTACCTAATGTAAAAAACCTACTATGTCTCCATGACGCTCGAGTAACTACAAAAATAGCACCCTCCCCTCCCCTACTATAAGAGACGTTGGCAAAATTTGGCCTAGGTGGAGTCCAGCAGACAGATTACGACTAAAAATAGTATAACATCTTCACCAAATAACGTAGACATCTTGTCATTTCTCTGATAATATGTAAAATCTAAACATAATTATACCTTCGTGTAACCTCAACTACATAATAATAGCTATCACACCGGTTTCGGTGACGGTGGCCATTTCATTGAAACCAGGCCAGCTACACAGGAGTAATTTTATAGTGCCCAAGAGTGTGCGCAGTACACAAGAGCACTCTCTATTCCTTTATTCTCATAACCCAGTGGGACGGCAGACCGACACGACCGGCGAGAGATCAGGCGCAGTACCGACTTTTTACATGCCCATCCGACGCATGGATCATCTTACTTGTCAGACAATCAGCTGATCAGCCTGCATTGTTCTAACCAAACTTGGAAATATTCTTGTTTTCAACGCGGGAATCGAACCCACGACCTCCGAGTCAAGAGCCGCGCTCTATATCACTAGACTACTGAGGCGTTATCAGCTCAGCTCACTGCTCTCTTTTATACAAGTAGGTACGCTAGATAGCTGATTCCCTTTGAAATGACAGCTATTTCTTGTGATCTTGTTGAAGCGGAATCAGCGCCCCTATTATTCGGGTAGAGAACTTAATCTGACGTAAACATGACGTTCGAAAGCCGCCATATTGGCGCTGATAGCAGTAGTGAGAGTATTTGGAACTAATACAAGTGATGACAACTGTTGTTATTGGTTGTGGTTACGTCAAATTTAGTTCTCTACCCGAATAATAGGGGCGCTGATTCCGCTTCAAATAGGCACAAAAGCAGGTGTGTATCAGTTATCCAGCGTACTTGATTAATAGAGATCAGTGGCTCAGCTACATAACGGCCATGTTAGATACATAATGGCCAGTATTTGTGGCCAACCTGCCCCAGGAGGGTGGCTCGGGGACAAACGGTGCATGCTCCAATGACCTTTTTTCATGTACGGCTTATTATGCGTAACAACGAGGAACGTATTTTAGAAAACAGGGTCACGAGAATCGAAACTCCGAATACCTGCCGGTATAAAAATATTATACCTTTATTAAATTTGAAACCAAGCATATTAATCATAATTAATATGTAAAAACTGTTAAATAGATTTTCATAGACGTACAAGTATATTATAATTTATTTATAGTTAAGACACACGCAAATTATGCTTAGTTCAGAAAACACACGTCTCTGAAGGAAGATAATTTAACAAGAAGCGTGTTCGCGTGTCAAAAACCTGTCAAAACCTGTCAAATGTTGTCAAATGTGTGTTTTGTATTCAAAAAACACGTTTGACAACATTTGACAACTTGACGCTCCCGCTTCGCAGTCGCGTGGTCGCGTAGGTTTGAACGAAGCATAACTTCGGATGTCTGTCAGTAATAGCTAAACAGCCAGTAATAAAAATACTCCACTTAAATTAATCACCATTCATATACCAAAACGGTCTAGTGCGTTTCACATAATATTTTTTGCATTTTTAATTACCTCAAATCAAATATTTAGCCTAAATAATTGGCCAAGTGCGAGTCGGACTCGCGCACGAAAGGTTCCGTACCATTATAGAGCAAAATTAGAAATTGTGTTTTTTGTCAGGGAGCACCTCTTAATTTTTTTATTTTATTTTAATATTATTATTAAATATTAAATAACACATACCTATTACTTATAACTAAGGACTTCGTGAAAAATTCAAGTACCTACCTGTTGCCATTATTGATATAGAGCAAAAAAGGCTAAAAGATCACGTTTGTTGTATGCAGCTCCCTTTAAATATTAATTTTATTTTGTTTTTAGTATTTGTTGTTATAGCGGCAACTAAAATACAAAATCTGTGAAAATGTCAACTCTTTAGCTATTACCATTCTTGAGATACAGCCTGGAGACAGACGGATAGACGGACAGACGGACAGACATCGAAGTCTCAGTAATATGGTCCCGTTTTTACCCTTTGGGTACGGAACCCTAAAAATGAAATTGTGATTTCTGCAGCCAAGCTTAGAAAATTAATCCAATTTCTGCGAAGTTGTGAAATATGTCACGGTGTGGTCGAGCCATTCAGCACTACCCGCCCTCATTCATCGCCATTGGCGACGAAAGCCACAATATTGATCACCTCCACTTACTAAATGTGGCTCGAAGCTGCCAAATCTGCACCCCAGTCTACTATTTTCACCCAACAGAGTAGTCTTATGTCGGATTTTAAGTAACTGAGACAAGTACGATTTCCCAGGCCTGAAGCTAGCTTTATTATACATTATATAGGTTCCAGCTTTATTAGTAAATTACTGAAAAAACGCGTATTGTCCAAAAAGAAAATTTACACTAGCACACATTAAAATACTTAAAAACGAAGTAGCCGCAGCTATCTGTATGTTCTTGGTTAAAATTAAGTCGTAATGGCTTTGTCCACATTGTGCCTTTTTCTATTCGTCAAGGGCATGCATTATAGCGCAGTCAACAGCGAACATGAGGCATGCCCGTGACGCGCGTTGAAATCGTAGCGCTCGCTATGACACTTTTCTTTCAACGCGGGTGGATTTTGACGCATTCAATTATTGACTATGCCAAACGAAAGTTGAATAAAAAGATGACGAAAATTGAAGATGAAATTGCATAATGCGGACATAGCTATTAGTTGTCTTACAAGAGTGATAAGTGATAACTATGAAATAAATTAATGATTCATAAGCAGAATATGGCGGACTGGCATAATTGTATTGGGTTATACAGCATGACTTGTGAGACATTACCGATACTTAAGGAGAGTACTCTGTACTCGATTCTCATTACAATTATGTAATAAAATTAGGTACTTAATTTTTTTCCGAATTTCCCAAAAATAAATGAATCATGGATACTAAGTAAATTACGCGGCTAGGCAAGTAGGCATATTATGCGGCCGGTGCAGAGGCGTGCGCTACCAAAGAAACACCACACAACTACCCCTCCCGCTCGCGGTGTCCATGCGTTGGGTAAATAAGTATTTAACTTTAAGCTACGTTTACTCAGTGATCAATTGATATTATTTTTTTATATTTTTTTTTCAACTAATATAATAGCCACATATCACGTCCTCCAGTATTGAACATGTCTCACCAGTCATGCAGTATATTAACTCGTTCAAATGACGTAGGTTCACTACCTTTCTTTGGATCAATAATATTATCTCTGATAGTGCACACCTACAGCTATATTATTATTATTATTTTACCGTTCAATATAAAAAAATCTTTTCATCATATTCTATCTGACAAGGGAACTGAGCGTAAATTTGTATAAGACAATGCCTCGCCTAGAATTTAAATAAATGAGCTTAGTCTAGATACTGACTAAAGAGGAGGGGTGGATTAGAATAGAGTTCCTGAGGGGAAAAAGAAGGTCTACCCGTAATTATATCACTAGGTATAAAATAGCATATAATTCTCTATATTATGTTCAATACGTATTTTTATTCTATTCTAGTGATAAATTGTTTTTATTTCATATTTAAATGCTAGCCACCAAAAAAAATTATTAAATTATGTATAATATGATAATGAGTTATTTAACTGTTTAACGTACTTAATAATTATTATAATAAAGCTTTTAACGTAATTATTTAGATCTTCAATCTATTTTTTACAATCAAAATAGCAACGTCTGCTCTTTACGAAAAAAAGTAATATCACAAACAAATAGAGGCATCATAAATTATGATTTGTGCGGACGTTCTGGATTTGTGAGATCTTCACTTTTGTTTGAAATTCGAATCAGACAACGGTTGATAACGGTTGAACAGACCGTGAATTTTTTCATTTTTGTTGACGGCCAAGCCTTTTGTAAATGTTTTGACTTTGTCAAAACGACGGGAATATCCGAACTTTTGAATCGTAATTGGTAATCCTACTCCTTTGTGATGAATGCAATTTTTCTTTGATCTTTTTAGTTCTTTTTCAAATGTGATTATTTTTGACTCTGCTATTGTTAGTTGTACCGACTAATAATAATAATGATTATATTATAATTTAAATAATATAGTATTCTTTCAAATCTTTACTATTATTAAGAGGAGCCTATCCTATCAGCCTGTATAATATTAATTATTATGTCTATCCCTTTTCTGATGTTGAAGGGTACAAAAGTCTTAAAACACATTTTTAAAGTTTAAAGCTTTTAACACACCCAACTCAAAATCGTAGTCTTTCTGTTTCTGGTTTTCAATTTGTGCGCATACCGAAGTGTCACGAGTCATGACGCGTTAAATATTTGTTTATTTTAATTGTTTCACCAGGAATTTAATAAATATTCAGAAGCTCTTGACATGTACCTCGCATCAGATACACATTGCGAGGATATTTATTTTGATTAGAATTTGCAATTTGAGCCTGGCTTCACGTAATTAATTCCAATCTTAGGTATTCGACGTCTACGAGATTAAATTAAAATAATAAGATGATAAACAACGAGCTTAAGTAAACAATTTATAACAGAGTATCAGCTGCTTTAGGCCGGTCGCAACTATACGTTTTTCGTATGCGATTTCCGAATTCATTTTCCGTATTAGGAAATCCGTATGCATGGAATCATTAGAAAATACAATAACTGCCGCACACGTTCGTTTTTCTCCGTACGGAACGATTTCCGCACGTACGATTTAATTGCATGCTGACGCGTTTACGCGTATAACAACGAACGTACTTTGAACTAGTCTTACGGAATTCCGAATACGAAAAACGTTTGTATTGGTTGGCCCTAAGGTTGGCCGGTGTTAGGGCTAACCCACACGTACCACAACCACACCACGTGATCGGCGTATATATCGTATAGTAAATGAATAAAGACTGTTCACAAGTACCACATTCAGTCGTTGCCGACCGTGTGTGTGATGTGGTCGATCATCGCAACCACAGCGTTGCGTCGATCCAACAACAGTGCGCGCACGCCGCCTGCTTTCTTCCCTCCCTCCGTTTCATTCATTCCGCGTTCGACTGAGGTGCCGTACACATCAAAACTACTGACGACAACGCAACCACATCGACATTTTGTCGGTACCACCTAGTACCACAATGCAAACTTACAAAAATCTGCAGCGACACTATTAAAAAAAAACTGATTTAGATGACATTTGGCACATATAAAGAGTAGACCGTGGAAAAGGGCATAACTTAATTATTATTTGTGTTAAAATCAGTGAAAATCGTGCGTCTCTTAGGCACGTGCTTGTCTTTTAAGGAAAATATACAACGTTACCTTTTAAGGGTTAAGCGCCATCTTAGCAAAATATTACACAAAACATCGTTTAATAAGTAGGTACGTTTTAGTATTGAGATAACATAAATTGGCAGGGGAAGATAGATTTTTAGCACAACAGCTGATATAGAGCAGACTATAGAGAAAGGCATAATTTAATTTAAAATGAAATAAGTGTTAATTTTTTATTTTTATAATCGTTTATTTACTTATCTAAACAAATACATTAATTACCAAGTGCCGTACCACGGAAACCACGCAGGGTTTATCTGGGCTCCAGCGAGTCGCTTTTACATATTAGATTATTATTAGTGTTATTGAGGTACATATTGTAATGCAGTTATTACTTATAGTACATTTAACATTACATACAACAACATACATAATATAATCATGCGCGTTTTAGACACGTGCCAATCTTCCAAGTAACAAAAACAACTTGACTTTTTTAGGATTAACCGCCATCTCAGCAATGTTACACAAAACATCGTTTAATTATAATAATACGTATTTAAGTATTGAGATAAAATAAATTGGCAGGAGAAGGCAGTTAATGAGTGGGCGGCAAACGGGAAGCTTGTTAAGGCTTTCCGTAGCGGATTATTGGTATTTTTGTTTCGTTCAGATTATATCTGATTATTTCTAATAATAGCTTTTACACGAGTAGATAGAAAATAATAGCTTTTATATGGCTTTGTTTGAGTTGCTGGGAAGTGTTCCGATTAGTGAAGTTTGTTAACATTTTTTCTCCCAAGAAATATAGCAATAAATTACGATAATGTTTAATTGTTGTGCTTCGTTCCGACGAAAAGTAAAGTTAAGATGTTATACGATATGAAACTACAACGGCATACGCGTATACGCGCTGACATATTAAGGTGACGCCTTGATAATTTGGCTGTAGCGATGTCCATTTTTCTCAGCAATGACTAAAGCTAAGAAATTAAAGTTCACTGTCAGTATTCATCATGTCTTTGTCTTTGAATTACCCATAGCATAACACGATTGGTCAACTTTTATAACACAGAATAATCAATCAAAAAGACCTCTGTAAAAAAAGGGATTCCTATTTTGCTAACAGAGAGTGATATAAGCTTCCAAAATTTGTACATAAATTGGTTCTAGTATACACTTTAATTTGTCCATAGCTTATATGAAATGTATTTATGGTTTTTAAATTACGCGACAAAAACCATTTTGTCGCTACGCCCTTTCAATTTTTTGCTGTTCCATTGCTTGTTTTCTATGAGAGGCCGGGCCAGCCTCACATAGAAAACAAGCAATCTCAAACACATCCAACACGGTTTTTTACTTTAACATGGCGTCACCTTAAGGGACCGTTCCAATCTTTGCCACGAGTAACTGCGACCGACAAAAATTAAAATAAAATGCCAACAATGACAAAGGCTGTACGCGATTCCGCGATTTAGAATAACCATACATAGTTATTACTTTTTTAATGGGCAAAATGCAAGTAACGTCTTCCGGCCGCGTCATCTGGCAACACAGGAACGTCGCTAGCAACACCGGAACTTCCTATCTCTTCACTTAAACATTCGTCCCTACAGGGACGCCATCATTTATCTTTAAACGTAATAATTTATCTTTATTTTATATTTTGCATGATTGCATCTAACGTCTAAGTCCACAAGTTTAAAGTAATTATCACAAACAAAGGCTATTATAGGTTTTATTTTAATCTACGCTACTAAGCATGCGGTGGCATGGGTCGCTAGACCAATGTTGGTAGAAAATGAAACCAATAATAACCCCCACACCAGTTTCAGTAACGGTGGCCGGTTTCATTGAAACTAGACCAGTTACGCAGGAGTAATTTTATGGTGCCCAAGTGTGTGCGCAGTACACAATTAAGAGCACTCGATTCCTTTACTCTCATAACCCAGTGGGATGGACGACCGACACGACCGGCAAGAGATCAGGCGCAGGACCGACATTTACATGCCCATCCGACGCACGGATCATCTTACTTGTCAGACAATCAGGTGATCAGCCTGCATTGTCCTACCCAAACTTGGAAATAACATGTTTCCTACGCGGGAATCGAACCCGCGACTCCCGAGTCAAGAGCCACGCTCTAAACCACTGGACCACGGAGGCGAAAGCTATAAGCCTAAGTCACAAAGAGGCATTTCATTTGAATATTTGTCGGTCGCGATTACTCGTAGCAAAGATCGGATAGCTATTACTTTAGAAGTACACAGCCTACGGCCGAAAAAGTCTTGTTTTTATGTATCAACTAAAATTGTATCTATCCATACTTATACACTATCTCAATCGTAAACTTTTAACTATAAACTAGTAGATAACAAACAAACTAAATGTTTATGTGTACGTAAAAACAAATAAATAAGAGATAGCGCTTTACTATGAATATGCAAAGTATTCTGAGGTACTAACGACCGGTCCCGACCGGGGACAATATTTCTGGTCATTAGTGAAATTATTTATCATCCAACACAGGCGAATGTTTCGCGGTGTAAGGGATAACAGGGTTCGCTTACCTTGAAATGTTTCATCTCTTATGTATCTTTTCCATTTAGTTTAATATATTTATCTTATCTTTAAAGTGATCAAGAGAATCTATATATTATGGTAATCATCCTTAAATGTTACGTACAAAGCTATTTATTGATAATATTAATATTATTATAGTCAATTTTGCTTTTTCTGCCTTACATCGTGGACGCATATTATATGTCCACGATTTAAGGCCAGGCTTAACAAAACTAAAAGTATCTACGTGTCTCATATTTTATAGACAAACTGCAAACATACTTTCGCATTTATACAGGTTCAAACGAAAGAAAGTGATAATACTTTAGGATGTGTAAGTGTCCCTTGTATATTATATTATAATTAACTATGAAAGCAGCGCTCAAGGAGCCAATTTCATTTTTGTAATTTGTATGGACAACCGCCTCAGCGTCACGAATTTGCCCATATACAAGTTTTAAAAAAAGTTACTCTTTCAGCGGTGCTACTTTCACAATGAACTATACAGGGGACTCACACACACCCTCTTATACACATCACTTAGTTTTGATACACCTTGTACACCTTTTTTTATTTAATTTAATATTATATTGATTGTATCTCCTAAAGCAAAGAAGAGAAAATGTTATAAGGTAACCATACTTAGTCATAAAGCCATGAAGTATGGATTTTGCGCAGGTTTTTTTATCGTACGGAAACCGGGCTAAAAGTATAACTATCTTCTTACTACATTCAATCAGCATGACAAACTGATACACATAGTTTCGCATTTTTAAAATTCGTGTAAATACTTCCTTGAAGCATGGACCAATCATACTATTTATTTACTCTATGCTTGAAGCCAGTAACTAATTGCGAATGTCCAAGAGATATCGCCTATCATCAATTACCATCTACTTGTTTCCTAAAAAAAAAAACATTACCACACATAATTCAATCTTAGCCAATATGAATAAATAATGAACCACATTAATCAGTTTTCACAAACATCTACATAATAGCATTTGCATGCTTAATCTGCAAGAAATATTGCGTTTTAATTAAGCTCGCCCGAGCCTTCTAATTATTTTAAGGCAGATTTGCCGATTAATTTATTATGTCACAATAAGCTCGCTTATATTATACGATGAAAGAAGTTAAGAAATGTAAAATGCTGCTAATGAAGTCTTGTTCCTTTGAAGATTTACAGTTTTTTACGTTTATGCAGAATGCTAATCGAGATTTTCATTTTACTTCTAGAAAATCGTATTGCTATTATTGTTAAAGTTTTAAGATTCCTACCACGACTACACTTTTTGGAATAAGAAGTAGCCTATGTGTTTATCGAGAGCCTTAACTGCATAATATAATATGCAAAATATTACACTTATTGCCTAATAATGTATCATCGAAGAAATTGATTCATAGACAGATGGCGAACCTACGACATTTGGTCGGATTATGTCAATAATTTTAGTGTTTGTTGTGATCTGCTGACTGGGTTTAACATAACGCGACTAAATTACGTAGATCTGTCATCTGCTTAAGAATAAACTTTCTGATAATACAACTACTAAAAAACTTTTCAATTATTTCTAATTATCTAGTTATAGCAGCTTTTCTAAGGTTTGTCGTAAATCTAGATTCTAAGCGTTAATAGCACCCCTATTTTTTCGTCGGGAGATAAATACCAAGTCACAAATATAAACATTGGAGAGCGTTACAGGGTACAAAATAAAAAAACAAAATGAAAACTAAAATGTTATATAAAACAAACTCGATCACCGTAAAAATAAGCCATCCAACCATTAAAGAATTGCCGCCATATTTTTCAGTTCCATGTGCTGGTTTTATCATAGTTTACTTTTTAGTAAAATATTATCTGTATGAAACAACTATAAAATGTATAAAGTAAGCAAATTTCTATGTTTTCGTTGTGTTTCAGTTGGACGCTTTACGCTGAGATCTTATAAGTTATATAGGCAGATGGCGGACCAACGTCATTAATTGGTCGCGTTATTGCTAAACCCAACCGACAGATCATAACTAACATTGAATTGACACAACTCGGCCACAGGTATACCTATACATGAGTGATGAGTCCTGAGAAAGGACAAAGGTAATTTTTTCTCCTGTTAAAAATTAGGCAAAACAAAATTGGTATTAATACCTAATATAATTCATAAAAAAGCGGCCAAGTGCGAGTTGGACTCGCCCATGAAGGGTTCCGCAGCAGCGATAAGGTTTATTTTTATGAAATTAAAAGGTTTTTGATTTATTTTTATATTTCAGTCGATTTAATGAAATTTAGATTAAGGTTTACCATTTATGACGTTTAAAAAAAACTACTGGCTAGATCTCGTTCAAACCAATTTTCGTTGGTAGTTTTTATAGTAATCTACATCATATATTTTTTTTAGAATTATCATGCTCCTACTTTAGAAATTAGAGGGGGGGGACACACATTTTACCACTTTGGAAGAGTCTCTCTCGCAAACTGTTCAGGTTAGAAAAAAATGATATGAGAAACCTCAATATGATTTTTGGAGACCTATCCATAGATACCCCACCCGCATTGGTTAGATGAAAAAAAAATTTTTTTGTTTCAGTTGCACCTATGGGGACCCCTAAAATTTTTAATAATTTTTCCATTTTTACATCAAAATCTTAATGCGGTTTACAGACTACACCTACTTACCAAGTTTCAATAGTATAGCTCTAATAGTTTCGGAGAAAAGTGGCTGTGACATACGGACGGACGGACAGACAGACAGACAGACAGACAGACAGACAGACAGACAGACAGACAGACAGACAGACAGACAGACAGACAGACAGACAGACATGACGAATCTATAAGGGTTCCTTTTTTGCCATTTTGGCTACGGAACCCTAAAAATATCATACAATGAATACAATACAATAGATGAGACTTTTATTTTACGATCGATTCGCGTCGTTTCAACATAAATTCATAAAAAGTATCTTCGGATTGCTCCAGCCAAGTATAATTACCAAGTTTCCCAGAATCCTGTCATTGGAAAGTGTCTTGGATTTGTTCGTGATTTTTCTCCTTTTTCTTGGGAAATCTAATTATCTTAATCATTTTATTTTATCCGAGCGATTCGAGTTACTGAGATCTTAATTAACTACTTAGGAGTTCAATAGTTGATTGCTCTTGTGATTAAGGTGGCTTCACTAGAATTTGCTTTCTAAACTTTTAATATATGCATGAAGTAATGAAGGTGGTTAGATCTTTTTTGTGTATTAATTAACCCTCACCTGTATAAGGCTAGTTTAACTTCAGGCCAAGAATAAAAACTTTTTGTAGGCTAAAATCAGCCTATCTACTTGAAATTATAAAAACAGTAAGACCTAAGATATTGATGTTTGCTAGTGTACATTGTACAAGTCCTAGCCAATTTTAATCCCACGTTTCATAAAACTTTTCTCAAAAGTATTTAAAGCACCCTTATGTTATTATTTAATCTTTGGCGTGAATAATGATAGATGCTGTATCATTATGATAGATACTATAATAAACTTAACGTAAAACTAAAAAAAAAACTGTTACTCATACACTCATTAACGAGTGCTAAAAACATTTTAATTCACAATACGAGTAGTTCAACTGGAAACAGAACAAAAGTATCTCGGTCAAGTTACAAGAACAAAGCAGAATATCCGAACCAATATGCATAGGCAACGTAGACTTCTGACGTTCAAAAAGTGTATCATGATACCTATTTTGAATAAAAAAGATTTCATTTCATTTCATTTCATTTCATTTCATTTCATTTCATTTCATTTCATATCTTCTCTTATTGGGCTCCCTGACCGCATATTTGACCTAGTCAAATAACCTTCAATAGGCCTTTTGCAGAGATTTTTCGAGAAGCTGTACGATGTTTCAGCTTTGAAACGTGTCAATATTTAGGTCTTTCTTGTTCTTGTCCACATTGTGCCCTTTCATCTTCAATTTTCACATTCGAAATGTTAAAAGATTATGAAAATGGAAGATGAAAGGGCACAATGTGGACATAGCTATAGAAGTATAAATGGTCGCGTTAAGTCAAACTTATCCGACTTATCACAGCTAACGTTGAATTGACATAAGCCGACCAAACGACGTAGGTCTGTCAACTGCCTAGGAATCAATTTCCTCGATGGTACATAGTATTGGCTTCTTTTTTGTGATAATATATTAATACACTTTTGAAAGTAATCCTTAACTAAATTAACTCGGAGTACTGACAGTGTTCATTATCAAGTCGTCGAGTTAGGAGTCGCATCCATGAAATTGTAATTGGATTTATAATTTAAGTCAGTGGATGAAGGGGTTAACTTACGATTAACAACATTAAAGGCCGGTAACGCACCTGTAGCTCTTCTAATGTTGCGAGTGTCTATGGGCATTCGCACACAAGGGAAAGAATCGACGTACTGACAGATTTTATTGACAAAATGGCGGATTTACATTGTCTACCTGTCACTTTGTCTTATCTGTCACTTTGTCTATTCTTCCGTTTCTATGGTGACCATGCTACGCCGGCAGGGATGAGGTGACCCGTTTGATCGTTTGCCTCCATATAAAAAAAAAACTATTTGAAAACTGTCTTTTTTACATAAATGGGGTTTTAGGACTGGGAAAACGATTTGAAATAAAAAAATGTGGATATTGTGTATAGCTAGATACATAATTGTTTAGATGAAGTAGGTAAGTTACAAGGTTTGTTCAAATTATAAGGGAAAAAATGAAAATTGCTCTTATGTTGTAAAATATCAGTTACCCGTTTCATCCACTCATGTCTTCAATTGGATTAATAATTAAGTGGGAACTGGTGAAGTTCCCGCGTGGGATCTTTCGCCTGTTATCATTTATAATCGGACCTGAATCGATCAGAACTTGAATTTTGTATGAACTAAATTTATCTTTTCGTGTGAAAAAATACAGCCTCCAAATGCTTTAATATTTTAGGAGTAAAGAAGCAAAAATGAAAGATATTATGAGATTCACTTTTATTTGTACAGATCATAGATTTTTACTTACCAATTTTTGTTCATTTATTTATTTTATAGACATTAAATTTCACAATACACAGATAAACTCACCATCCTTTTATAGACTCACCAACATTAACACAATCACAAATATTAAAATTATAACTGTGACAGTACACCAAGTAGTTAATTATAAATAAACTTTTGAATTTTGAAATATTGTATTTCAAGTACGACTCTGAAAATTTCGTTCCTCCGTTTCTTGTTGAAAGTACATTAAAAATATTTCATTTGACTAGGAATAAGAGCTGTTGGTTAAATTTAATTATGCATATGCGTAGCCATGATCCCATGTTTGCGAAAATTTGCATTTTACAAAGCTTCTGTTGATATGCGAAAGTAACAATAATTGTTTTTATAATTTAGTACGTATATTATACCCATACATGAATATGTTATACAAAGCTTTCTATTAATTTACAGGTAAGGGTCAGTTCAGTCGCTCGATGCAATGCGACGCATTTTTAATATACATATTCAAATTTGAACCTCATTTACTATATTATAAGACCATTAACACTCAGTTGAAAGATTAACTGCTGGTAATGACGACCTCTGTGGCTCAGTGGTGAGCGCGTTGGTAGCTCAAGCCGGGGGTTGCAGGTTTGAATCCCGCCGACGGAACAAAAATTTTTTTAAAGTTCCTGGGTCATAGATGTGTGTTAAATATGTGTATCATAATATGCTAAAAATCTTAAATATATGTATATTGTATAGTATAAAAGTATTGAATATACTTCCGTTGTCTGGTACCTGTAACACAAGTCCTTCAGGTACTTACCACGGGGCCAGACTGACGTGGTGTGAAGCGTCCATAGATATTATATTATTATTAATGTCTATCTTAAAAATTTGCATGACTCACTTTGAAATGCATCACAACGACGCGTTACAATGTGAATTGACCCTAACAATAACAGCTTACGGACGTCTTCAAAAGAACATTTTCCAGTTGAAAAACATCGATCTAGTTTCATTATTGGCCCTATTTATATCGGGGAGGGTCGGAAAACAAGCACAAATAGAATTACGTGATTCCTCGCCTGTCTCGAGAGCACTCAGATATATTGATTCGAATATACGATATCATACTTCTACCTGTCACAGGTACAGTCGCTGTTATTTATCGCCTCCTGTTTTTTGGGAGAGAAGAGAGAGAATGAGAATTTGTTGCTTACCTTCAGGTAACCCGTTTGCGCGTTTGCCACATTATTTTATAAAAAAAGAAGTGACTACCTCCATGCAGGGTGAGTAAGGTTTTTAATATCTATGTTAAAGGTGAGTTGTTTGTGCTTTCTTATTATTTATGTTTTATTGATTCTTAAAGCATGAACAAGGCTATCTATTAAGTTGTTATAGAATTAAACAATTTTCGTTATACAGCTATATTTAGTATATTTTACAGCTTAGACAGCTGTAAAATACGTTATATTATATTAAAGCTTTAGGATGTTAAAGTCATAGTTTATCAGCTATTTTTTTTTAATTTCCATCGATACACACGATTTATTCAACTTCTTAGTATCTAAACATACTATGCTGAATTTCCGCGGTGGAAGTTCGGCATGATTCCGCCTGCAATGTATTTTAAATTGCCGATGACACACCATGCCGAAATTCCGTCGCGTTATATTGTATGCGTTTGACATTGCTGACGTAATCATGCCGAACTTCCACCGCGGAAATTCGACATAGTGTGTTTAGACACTTAGATTTTTAGGATGTCAAAAATGAAACATAAGAATGCTGATTTTACCCGTAACATGCGTAGTAATTCCGTTATTGCGCAGCAATTGTACATTTTGATCCATTAAAAGCTATACCATTATTTTCTCTAAGGGTTTCATTCCACCGCGGCGCACGGGGAGACGCGGTGAGGTGCGTCAAGCTTCGCTTTGTAAGAAAATATATGTGACTGCGTCCACTGCAACCCATGGACACGCTACGCACGAATTGACTCAAGTCAAAGAAATAAATCCGTGCACGTCCACGTGTGCGCGTGGCCGTGCACAGCGTGCGCCGCGGTGGAATGGAGCCTTTACTCAAACCATTTCCGTCATTTCAGTTAAGCTGTTAAACAACGAAGTAACAGACATATCCACTTTGGTTTTCACATTGGTATGGACAAAACATTTCTCTCCCCTTTTTATAGAACCCATGTTTTTCTGCAGATTTATTTCAATGTTATGAGTTCTTAAGCCAATCCTAAGACATTATTGACCGCGTAAATATTGTGAGTGCACTCAGGTCTCAGAGCTTTATTGGCAAGGAAACTCGCCCACCGTGAGAGGTATATTGAAAAGTCATGTACGTATCGCGTAAATTACATTTAGTGGTATATTTTTATACAAATGGTATTTTGTTTTAGTACATTTTCTGATTGTTTTCATTGTATTCTCCTAATATGGATTGATTTTTTGTTTAAAACTATTTTATGGTGTATATAATATAATAATTTAATAATTAACTCTAAAAATTATTACCTTATTTTTAAGAGGATAAAAAACATTCCTTTAAATAAATATTTAGATATTTCAGCGTTTAAAACATTCAAATATACAAACAAACTCTTGCATTAGTAATATTATTATAACGCTTTGTCGAGACTCCATTACCTTTGGCCACAAATTTTCATGACGCTTGTAAAAAAACAAATGGCTAGCGAACCTTAAATATTTGAATTTTGAAATGTCTAAGTCATATGAATCATGTCGGTTATAATAGAAACCTTTTTAGTGAGCCAGGATTACAATAGAAAGCACTCAGGATATTGGAGAAGGGTCACCATTTAACTAAACCAACCCGACAAGGAGTTATGTTACACAAATATTTGTGAATATTGACGTTATATTTATACAAATACTAGGGTATTATAATTTATAACTAACGACGGCACTTACGCATATAATTAAACTTAAATTTAATTAATGTAGAGTTTGACAGATAATGTAAGGGGCTTATGTCAAAATCCCCTTATCTCGGCTTTTACTGATAGTAGTATACAGTGTTTTACATTTCTGTCCAATAATTCTTTGTAAGTTCCTCACGTTCAAATTGCTAAGCCGATTTTGATGGAATGGTGGTATCAAATTGATTCTCGTGAAAGGATTCAAAATAGTTTTCTTTGCATAAAAAAAACGCCTCGCCAGGTACACGAATTTTACGCGATCTCAGTTGCGGGCATAATATAATGATAATAATAAACTATATTACTTATATAATTATATAAAATATATTATAACTCATAATATTGTTAATGTGTTCGGTATAATAAATATAAACTAATAAGTTTACCTTCCAATGTCTTCGTCGTTAGGGAAACCATATTAGAAATGATCCGCGTTTGATTATATTTATTCGGTAAATATGAAGATCTGTCTTGCGGCGAAAACATACGTTGCCAGATCGTGGCTTTGTCTTTACCTACACTTTTATGTCGCCAATTTAATCAAAAAATTATATGAAAGCTATATTCTAATGACTACAGTAAAGTAAAAATCATTAGATCATGGTCCCAATTTACTACCCGGCGCCGTGGGAAACGCTTTAGTTTGCCTAAGCGTTCCCTAACTTTGGTGGAAGTCCGGTCCCTATTGAGGTAGACCGGCCGGTCGTGGAGGGAGTCTTGTGTTAGATAGATCCAGGACATCCCTCCGTATACGGCTGAAGGCGAACCGCAGGTGGTTTTAGTGGGTAGGAGTCCCACATATCCCCGGGGTGCTTCAGCTTAACTGAGGCACATCCCCGACCCGGGGAACCCATGACGGGTTTCCCCTGCGCATCAAAAAAATGGTCCCAATTTACTAAGCATAGAATTAATATTGTGTTATAGTAGGTACATCTCAATGTGTTAAAGTGTGAAAAGATTATAGTGTTTTTTAGATTATAGAATTATAGTGTGAGTTAGATTATAGTATTATAGTGTGAGTTAGATTTAGTTTTAACAAATGCTCAATGTGACCAAAAATGGCAAGTTTTTAAAATGTTTGCGTCGAAGTTCGAACAGAGTGAGTATAAAGGCTCACTCACTAGTCAGTAAATAGCTTACTATACTATAGTCAGTAAATTTACTTAGTGTTAATTACTTTAATATGTCCTTGTGCATGGGTCCCATATACGGACATATTTTGTATTCCTGTAGTGTGCCATAAATGTTTATACCAATATCGGAGATAGGAATAAACGAAATAGAATTGTAACTGGATCGGATATGCTATATCAGGTTTCGTAACAGCTATTTCAACGTACATCTGTTATTCTATTCCGATTCTACATTCGGCGTCTCTGGCCCAAGCCTATATTTGGATCATATTTATCATAATTATTTTGTTTGCAGCAAACCCATACTAGTATTAAAAATTCAAAAGTGAGTCTGTCTGTTAACTCTTAACGCCAAAACCACAGAACCAAATTTACTGAAATTTGGTACGAAAACACTTAAAGTCCCGGGAAAGGACATAGGATACCTTTTTATCCGGAAAAATGTACGGTTATTTCGCAATAAACAAATTTTGACCCAACGGAGTTGCGGACGTGAGGCGTCATATAGTTAGAAAAGGATAATTTTACCGGATGCATTTTCGGACAGATAAAAATGTATAATTCGCGTCAGGATACGTGATCTGATCGAGAATTTGTAAAGCAGAGAAAGAGCAGACCACCTGCGCGGCGTAGCCGAGGAAGAAATATCCCTCTGACTTTGCTTGCCTGTTAAGTCTTTGATGTTTAAATTTCATCTTCTGCCAGCATTCCCTGAGTGCCACTCATTGTTACGAGTACACACACAAACATATTATTACGTATTTGCTGTAAAATACAACGCTATTAGTAATATTGAAAATAAGTCAAACCTGAAAATATAAAAAAATCGTAATACCAATAGAATATCACATATATAAAAGCTTAGGTGATAGGTACCTATACATTTAACCTTGAATTCAGTAATGGCGTTTCATTTTTAGTATACCCTTTTAAATCACGTATAAAATGCGCTATAAATCTTTGAATAAATGCGATTACATAAAACACGAATAACCATTTCTTAATAAAATCGTTCGTAAAGCCTTCCTCAACTTGGCACACTCATTGCGCCAACTTTTCTAAATCAACAAGATTTTACGAAATCCTCGGCTAAGATGTATGGACAAAGAAGAAAAACAAACTTCCTTGTAAAGCAATAAAGAGTGGATTTTGTTATTAGGGAGAATATGTGGCCATGAGAGGAAAATTTCACATTTTATTGAGATTACTGCCTTTCTTATCCGACTGCCGCAGTGAGATTAGGTTTTTCGAGTATGTGCCTTCGAAAAGCTCTGGCGCGAAGATGATTTGTGCCAATTTTGAGCTTAAGTGGCGTTAAGTAAGTTAAGTATTGCCGTGAAAGTGACACATCAAAGCGGTTTCTTATGATTAATCATAAGTATATAATATACATATTATTACTTATAAGTATATAAAATTATAATCAATAATAATAATTTTAAAATAAATAATAAGTTAAATAGGAAAGTGTAGCGTTGTGGTATACGTTATAGAGAAAAAAATAAGCCGAAAATTGTTTTATTGTATGGGAGCCCCTCTTAAATTTTTATTTTATTTTAATTTTATTATGAATTTAATTAAAGTAAACATATAATTCAGAATTCTGTGAAAATATCAATTGCCTGCCTGTTGTCGTTATTGATATCAAGTAAAAAAAAGCCAAAAAATCACGTTTGTTGTATGGGAGCCCCCCTAAATATTAATTTTATTTTGTTTTCAGTATTTGTTGTTACAGCGGCAACAGATATACACATCGTGTGAAAATTTCAGAACTCTAACTATAGCGATTCTTGAGATACAGCCTGGAGACAGACAGACATATGGACAGACAACGAAGTTTTAGTAACAGGGTCCCGTTTTTACCCTTTGGGTACGGAACCCTAAAAAGGTAGTTAGTGCACGTAACAAAATGTACATAATTATTAAAAAAACTAGATTGATATGATCTACGGAATGTTTAAGTCATTAGAACTCATTTTATCTGTAAACAAAATGTATGTACAAATTTAAAATGTCACAAATGCTGTTCTGTTGGTGAGTCTATAAAATAAATAACATACATTTTACTTTATCAAACAAAAATTTAATCAATACCGTAGGCTATATTTAAATTTCAGCCTTACTAATTTTATTAACTGGAACATCTATTTTTAATAAACAGGGACAGGTTTATAAGCCCTTAAGTAACATCAAAGTAATACTATAAAATATACGAAAATGTGTGTAATATAATGTTCTGTACGTGTTCATAATATTCTAATAATTGTATGTAAATGTATGTAATTATTACCAGAGTAAACAGAACTAAGGAGTGCTTCGACTTCAAACGAACGGGCGAACGAGTTGGGCGTGACTGACACTTTCAACAAGTTTCACAATTATGCTTAACTAACGCAATAGTAGGTACTGCGCGCGCCGGCCGATATGACATACTACGTCAAACGTATCGAGATCTCTTCTGAGTCGGCCTTATCTGTTATTACTGCTTAACCTAAAACTCTTAAATATAGGTATTTTAAACAAACGTACGTAAACTAATACAGCTTAGACGCACATTAATTACTATCTAAGCTCTCACACACATACACACACATACACACACACACACAAATACACACACACACATCACATAAGTTTAAAAACAATAAACTTGAGAGGTAAATATTCGATATTATGAGCTGTTGACTCAGTGGTCCGTGCATATTTAATGGTTTAAGTGGTTTTTCGTGTCACAAAGTTGCTGGGCCGAAATTGAAAATCTATTTTGGTTATTTCCGTTTTGTCCGCCGTTGTGTTTTTAATTGAAACATGTCTATGTCGCTGACATTTTAGCTGCATATAAATGTCCACGAATTCTCGGTATAGATAATGTTATGCACTATTTTTACCCAACAATAAAGATAAAAGAAATATAGTTTTAATGTACCTACCTACATTAGATAAAAGAAATATAGTATAAGTGAATGTTCATTCGTCCAACTATAGCGCTGAAACTTCTCTGATTAAAAAAACAACAAATTTATTTATAACAATTATTAATATCCTTACTAAGCAATACTTCCATACTAATTACTAATAATATAAATTCGAAAGTGTGTCTGTCTGTCTGTTACCTCTTCACGCCCAAACAGCTCAACCAATTTTGGTGAAATTTGGTATGGAGATACTTTGAGTCCTGGGAAAGGACATAGGATACTTTTTATGCCGGAAAAATGTACGGTTCCCGCACGATAAACAAGTTTTGGCACAACGGAGTTGCGGGCATCTCTAGTATTATTTATTTTATTACGTCACACTGATTCCCTAGTAGCATTATATTTGGCAGTTGAGTTACAGTGGTTATTACAAACTGCTTTTATTATTAGTTTATGTAATGTTATAAGTTTATCATTAGTTATATTTTTACAGATCAGTTATTTGTGGATTAATATTGTTATATTTATATTTCTCTCATTACTTTTTTGTTAATTGAACAGCATTTAAATGATTTCTGAATTTGCAATTAATGATTTAAAGCTAGTGCCTTTATACATAAGACTTGTTATAATATGAAAGTTCAATCAATAAATTGAATGATATTTACACTGTATGAATTTTAATCACCGCAGAGTCAATTTTGATTAGTTTTGGTAATGGCTATTGATACCTCACTTTCATAACATTGAATTAAATATTCAACTCGACTCAGTTAATTGTTATTTTACTCAAATTAAATATTTTAATGAACACGTTTATTAAATTTTAAAAGGTTGATTAGGATTGATATTCGTTGACGGTTTTTAAAACTGGTAAGTCTTCATTGTTTTTGTTAGGCATTTTATAAAAATTACATGACTTTGATTATAGTATAAATAAATATGTCAATGAAGTGTAAGCTAAAGTATTATCATTTATCACTTAGTTTTATTACACCTTCTATAAGCAAGTGTTCAACTATGAATTAAATGTGTATTGTATTTATATTTAGATCCTGGGCATTCCATACACAAAAAGATACAAAGATTAAAATGTATTGTAATCCGCAGAAGTACTGTTATTTCATATTGCCTTTTCTTCTAAATTGAGGGACGACGCCCTTTTTCGTGCTACCTTCATTTGTCTTTGTCATGAGAAGCCATCCCTTATATTAATATTTGTGGAATTCGTGTTGGGAAGGTAGTACAATCCCTATGGCCCTGTCGGAAGGCTTGTAGATGCCCAGGTTAAGTTTCATTAGCCCTTTTGAATAATCTTGCTTGCTTCTTAATAGTTATTATTGATGTGAATAATGTTCACAGAGAGTAGTGTTATTTATAGTAAAAATTAATAAATATAAGGGAAATAATGCACAAATTGGCGACAATCTTCTCATTGTTTCGCAGCTCGTGGTAATTCGTAGACTCGCGTAGCTCGTAGCAGTTCGTAGACTCGCGTAGCTCGTAGAAATTCGTAGACTCGCGTAGCTCGTAGCCGTTCGTAGACTCAGTACGTAGCTCGTAGCAGTTCGTAGACTCGCGTAGCTCGTAGCGGTTCGTAGACTCGCGTAGCTCATGGCAGTTCGTAGACTCACGTAGCTCCTAGAAGTTTGTTGAATAAGAAATAATATTATTATTTTAACACTTTAATAAATATTTATTATATTTATAGTTTTTCAGGTTAAAAAATTTGTTTGATGATGCAAACATTTCGGAATCAACATTATGCAAAAGCATAGATTTTTTACTACCAAATTTTTATTTATTTTAAGGTACTTTAATGTGTTATATTGTGTGTGTATATTCAAAATTATTAGAGAATGAGAGAAATGAAATTAATTTATTCGGCATTAAAACATTTAAAATAAGTAAATAAGTTACATAATACCTAATTGGTATCAGTGTTATAGACTTAATGCTAAAAACGAATTTAAAGTAAAGTATAAACTACAGTTGCATACTGTAATCTTTCTTTCTTTATAAAGTATATTTTTATTAAAGAAAAACGTAAAAACGCCCCAGCCGCCCGGGAGTGTAACACAATCTGCCAGTTGACGTCTGTCGCTCCATGAACGAGAGAACTTTACAATTTTAACTTTTTTGCGACAAATTTTAATTGCTTTTTAATTACACTTTCAAACAAATTATTAACTTTCATATTTAGGTAAAAAAATATAGTAAAAGGACGGAAAATAAATCCGTGTGACTTGATATACACCTAACGATAAATTTTTAAACCTCCATGTGATTAAAATACAATTGGCGTTATTAAAGTGTACATAATAATGAAATATATTCCACATATCATTTTTACTAACGTACAACATAATATTATTAAGATTTCGAAATGATGGTGGGCGTCAAACGATTGAACTTACTTTTATAATGACTGTTTATTGTTTAATTGCATTAGGCTACTAAACTACTAGACCTGTATTGATAAAGTTTAGTAACATAGAATCTGTACTGCATATGATATCAATATTATATCATAGGAAAAATATTTACATACATTATATTTCTTTGATATACTTGATACAATGAGAGTAGACTACGAGGAAGGAAAAAATATGCTTTTTGAACAGTAAACTGTACATAAAAAAGACGGATTGCACTCCGGGAGTGCCGGCAGAAGTGAAAACTTGATTATTAATCCATTTTTTATGAAAGCAGATTAAAAAAACTATTTTTTTATTTATCGAAACCCTTACAATCGATTAAAAAATATCGACAATCGAAAAAAAATAATCGATTGTTCGATTAATAGATTTCGATGTTACAAAACTACTCTCCAACCGTCTTACGGTTTTTCGATCAGCACACGTGAGTTGAAGCGAGTTTCACAGTTTTTACCCATCCCACAAAAGTGCTGAATGCCGCTAAAGAAATTTTCACTTCAAAAATTGATTTATAGGCAGATGGCGGCTCTACGTAATTCTGCCGATTGTGTCAAGCTCAGCGAACAGAAGATTCATATAGACTTGACATAACAGACCAAAAATGAAGCTCCTCCAGAGTAAACAGAACTAACCACTATTTGCCTAAGAATAAATTTCTTTGACAATCTTATAAATTATATTTTGTTGCTAATAATTAAACTTAGGTCAAAATATATCTAACTAAATACTCATAAACTATAACCTTCGAACTATCGCGGGCAACAGCTAGTTGTTAAATAAATAATTAAATCTCCAAAAAAGTTCTTATACTTTACATAAATATTTAAGCGAATTGTTCTACACCGGAATACAAATTATACGATACGACACACAGAGGTCGTATAAAGTGTATATTTTGTATAATATTTTAAGCTTAAAATATCTTAACCTGAGTAAACTCTCTGTATTGTTATACTTTACCGAAATGAAGATAATATGTATAAGACTCATATCAGCTTACACACTTAGCTAAATTTCAACGTGGGTAGATGTAAATTGCCAAATAAGCTACATAATTTCGTATTATAATTAGCTAATATAACATTGTTACTGCTACAAATTTAATAAATCTGTATTACGCGGAAGAAACGTGTACTTATAATAATACTATTTAATATTTTTATTATCTTTTCCGTGAATCAGGATATGACAAATAAAAATATTACCTCTATATTATTCAACATTTAAGCTATTGAGCCTTAACAAGTAACATAATATTATATACTTTCGTAATTTATAATGGTAATATGGATATAGAATGTTATAGATAACAATATAATATTAAACAGAGCATAAAATTAAACAGAGTACGGATTGTGAAATATTTAAATATGATATAAAATATTAAACAATGCAAAAATCTATTAAGTTAATAAATAGCCTGATCAATAACATAATAAATCTTCTTGATATATTACATCGACTATTATTATTATAAAATAGAACACAACACTAATCCACACCTTTTGTTGGTACTAATTACAACACAAAAAGGTTTTCAATACCGATAATATCCTGGGTACTGCTATGGGACTTTCGGGAGTTACGGAAAACTATCCCATGTATCCCAAATGTATCCCAGATGTATCCCACGTTATATCCCAGAAGGCTAGCGGGAAATTGGACGTCAAAAATCAATTGCTCGTGTTTACAGTAAACAGTCTTGTGTTTTATAGCGTTTGTATTTTGCGGTGGTATATATTTTTATTTCGGTGAGTTTTGTGAACACTATTTTACATTAATTGTTTGTGTGGGATAATGTAAATGACCGCATTAAGTTTGTTAAAGTAGCCTATTTGATCACTTAATAAAATTCGTGGAAGTATATCCAAAAAGAAGCTCTTAGTAGTTTCACATTAAATGAGGAAAACGTGTGTACAAACTTTTAGCTCAAATATATAACCTCCTCCTTTTCGGAAGTCGGTTAAAAAGTGTGACTTGTACGTTGACTATCTAATAACAGCGTAAAATAGTAGCTAATGTACCACTATTTAGGTTAGTCAGATCAGGGCAAGTCTACCGTGCTTAGCAAGCCAAGGCAATTTTCTCTATTAATTTCGACAATCTGACATACCTATACCTGGTGTGTCAATTTTCTGGTTCTGACACCAAACATAATGTATTGGGTGTCCCATTTTCATCGGTCCCCCACTGTCTCGTAGTTCATTAGGCCAAGTTCACACTGTAGCATACGTTTCCTGTGTGTATTACGCCTTACTTTAATAAATACAAAGTGTAACAAACTTAGTGGTAACTAGACGACGTCCGCAACTCCGTTTATCGCGTGGGAACCGTACATTTTCCCGGGACAAAAAGTATCCTATGTCCCCCCCGAACGGCCCAAGTGGGCCGCGATAACAATAGATAGACAATAGATTTACAAGAACTCCGCGATCGACGGATTAACATTTTTATTATCACGTTAAAATTATTGAAATTTTAAACAAATATAGCAAACAAAGATTGCGAGAGGTTCATGTTTAACTTTTTTACTTAACAATATAATTTTATTTTAACCATACGTCATTCGAACAGAAATTCTTAAGAACCATACATTTTTCAGTGATAAATACTTCCCTATCCTTGTTCTTAATATCTATTTTATCAAACATTACAATGTAACACAGTTTCGCAATAAAATATTTGTAAGGTATACATTCCAAGAAAAAAAATAAGAAACTTTTTCTTAAGAAATAATTCGATATTCCGAGACCCATGAATCGAATCATCTTCCTTTGTGGCCTGAAATGCCACGTTATTGGTTTACCTTCGTAATGAGGTACTGTTAAGACTTGCATATTTTAACCGTACTCGTTTAGATTATTTTTAATTTTATTTACGATAATATAAGGCAACATGATTACAGTGCTGTTTGCGTTATTGAAATCATACAGATTGTTTTTTTCTATAATATTAGGAAAGACTATTAATTGGCGTTTCTTTTCCGCGTTTTAAAATAGTGTACGTTATACTTCATGATCTAAATTCTACACTAACTTGAACCATCCAATTCTTCAATTCCATCCAACCATTGCATCATAGGAGTAAAAGCGCATAACCAAGCTTTCTCTGTTTTCAAAAGCCAAATAATTTCAACCCCTTTCATAAAAATGGCTTATTGTGTAACACAGATCGCCAAGTTATAGTGTTCAAAAGAGAAAATAAAAAAAAAAAACTAACTTGAACCTAAAGCTACGCTTAATTGCAATGAGATGATTGCAATAGGCTTGATGACTATTTTTTTTCTTATTGGTAATTGAAAGACCCTTAAAAACTAGAAACATTGCTGAAAGAATGACTCTGATAGCTTAAAAATTCACCAAGATATGATAATTCAAACATCTCAAAAAATAGACCTGCCCGAAACGCTCCATACAAAGTGCTACGAAAGACTGACGTCGCTCTTTCTTAGTTTGTACGTATCGGGAGAGAACTTTGTTCGATAGGTATATTAAATATTGCGATTATGAAAGTGGTTTCATAATAAAAGTTGCTTCTAATTGCATAAATTATCGAATAGTATACAAATATTAAGAAATTTAATTGACAAAAAAAATCGACTTGAATATCCAACTTTGAAGGCTCATAATAAAAAAAATACAAATGTTATCGAGCTGAAATTTTGGGAAAACTTATTTCTTACCGTTATTTCTTTATTTTATTAACAAAATTCGCTAATCTTTGACCTTGTCATCATCCCTATTGTCTAGTAATTTTGGATTAGGTTTGTATAACACAAACGAGACTGAAATAAATAACGACCAATAAAATATGCTATACTCTAATAGGATATTATTGAAATATACACCAGCAAAATATACGATTTTGAACGCGATGAAAGCTATAAGAAACACCTAGGTAGTACCATAAAAGCTTATAATGATAATGTAATAAAATGTTATAATATTCATGATACGCCAAGAGGGCCATTACTGAAACCGATCTTCTTTCGAAAATTTCAGAGAAACAGCTCTTTGCGCTGTTCATTCTCAGACTCCTATTTATAGTATTACTAGCTGACCCGGCAAACGTTGTTTTGCCATTTAAAGTATATTTTCTACATCATCAGTTGATACATGTTTTACCCCCTCTTTTGTCCCCTGAGAGGGTGTGGGGTGGGAAGGTCATACACCAGATGTTAAGTTGAAAAACACAGTTAATACCTAATATGAAGTAAGTCCACTAAAGAAAAAAGTTGTATACAAAATCTGACCCCTCTTTGGTCCCCAGAGAGGGTTGAGAGGGGAGGGGGGGGGAGGATTTTTATACACCAGATGTTGAGTTGGAAGAAGACAAATATAATATATCTGTGAAAACCGTATGCGAATCGGATCAGTAGTTTTCGTGTTAAAGAAAAAAGTTTGATAGAAAATCTGACCCCCTCTTTTGTCCCCTTAGAGGGGTGGGGGGAAAAAAATTTATACACCAGATGTTAAGTTGGAAGAAGATAATTTATGGTTAATTGAACTTACCTTAAGTGAACTTCAACCAAAATTATACGAGTTGCTGCATCCGTAGAGATTTAATAAACCTGTAGTCCGAATTTTGTGGTACTGCATCATCACACGCCATTTAGATATTATTTATTTAATTTAAAACTGAAAAAAGACAATCAATTGGTTTTATAGTACTTCCGCCTTGCTTTCCTAGATGGCGGTGTTAGTTCGTCCGTCATTCTTTTTAGAGAGGATAATTCATAACATTTTATCATTCCGCAAGTAAAGAATAGGGGCAACAAACTAAGAGAAGTGGGTGGGGTGGGATCTTAAATCTCTACGGATGCAGCAACTCGTATAATTTTGGTTGAAGTTCACTTAAGGTAAGTTCAATTAACCATAAATTATACTTCGTTGCTGCATCCTATGAGATTTAATAAACCTGTAGATGTTCAGCGCGTAATTGCGGAATGATAAAATACCAGATTAATTATATTAAGTTAATTAATTACGGAATTTAAAATGATATAACATTATAGACATCATAACAATTTTTAGTTAATAAAGTATTGTACTTCTAAATAATAATACTACTTAATTAGTTTGGATATGTTATGAATCTGAATTTACATTAAAAATAGCTTCTGCGAAAGCTCTGTCTTGTGCTAAATCTGGTAAAGGTAAGTTATAAAACTTAGCAAAACAAAGTGATGAGCCGGCCCAGCCAGCGCATCGCTTGATAATGTCGACGGAGACTCCCGCGCAGCGCGCCGCCGACGTGGAGGCGTGTCGCGTGCTGTGCGCTGAATAAACGCCAATCTCTATGCCACTGTCCTTGAGGACACTCTTTATCCAGCGACTTATAGATTGGGAACTGGCATTATGAAAAGGCTTTCTAGTTGTTAAAATGAGCTTATCAGTAGCTGGGCCATTTCTCAGCTCTTTTGTCTTATCTAGGTAAATAAAGCTTTAGCTGGGGCTTGATGAATAATTATTAATAGTGATTACGATACGTGAATTTTTCGGAATGAACGTCTTCTTTTCTTATGAGTGATAACGTCTGCACCCGTTGTCCCGTCGACAACGAGTTGAATTATTATATATAATTATATAATTATTATAATATTAGAATGAGTTACAATTTTTTTTTTTTTTTTTTTTTTTTTTTTTTTTATATATAAAATTTCTAATGATAATAAGTATAGAATCTTACGGATAAAATTTAGATACGTACTCCAAAAGTTTATAAGGTTCCCTTAAAAATGAATACTTTAGGAAGCTGGACTTACTCCTAAAGACTCCTTTAAAAAATCTTAGGATCGTTATTGCAACGGGATTTACCAATGATTAGAGACAAACTAGAGTCTAGACCTATAACAATTTAACATTCCGCAACTTGCTTTTTCATTAAGTTTTTCTGTTAAAATTTAAGAATTCGTAATATTATATCAGCTACGAATCCTTAATACAAATCAATTATTATTATTAATTTGACAAAAATTAAACCAATGTTTTAATCCTGTATCATACTGATTAATTGTACCTCCCGATAACGGTTTTAGTATGATATTGTCAATAGACATCTCCGGTATTCGGCGTCTTAGGTAGACTTTCCGCACAATACTGCGCACGCCAGAAGGTTTTATCTGGCCTAAAATAAATCTCGTCAGATTTGAGAAGCGATCAAAACAGTGGAAAACACGGCCGAGACATGACGGCCAGTACGGAACGACTAATTTACCAGTCGCTTCCTCTTCTATAATTTTCCTAAGACAGTATGAGCGCGAATGACGGAAAGGCATAGAAAAAATAATCGTGCCATGAAATTGTAAAAGCAAGGATGATGAAGGCACCTGGGTCTTGTTTCCAAGAGACATAATATCTTAGCAGATAATAATATAGCACTTATTACTAAAGCACAACGCGAGTAAGTACGGTATCAGCCATCAGGTTGTCAGGTTGACCGAAGCTCAATAAGATCTTTAGTAAGTTCCTATCGTTACGTTACGTACCTAGACGCCTGGTCAGCATCTGTGTTTTTATATAATCGATGTTGAACGGTTTGAACCCCTCATGGCCTCGATCTGTCTTGTTGTGTGACAAATTATAAGAAGCAAATAAATTATATATGCGTTGTTTCTCGCACTACTGCCATATATCTCTCGCGATTTCATTGAGATGATGAAATTGAATACTTCACATTATAATATTAATTAAGATAATATAATTATGGCAGTAGTATTATTTATTCTTAGTAAGACATTTAAAATATTATCACAACGATGAAATGAAAAATGATTTCAATCCCTAGGCAGCCAATAATTCGAGATAATTGATATGATGGCGAGCTTCATCCGCAGACCAATGGCATCTAGTTACTATTCCGTCGCACGCGACGCCCCAGCCAGTGAGTGACGAGTCTGTGAAGATCTCCAGCTCGTATAAACTTGTGTTTATTCTATTAAAAAGCTTACTTTATTCTATTAAAAATAATATTGCACCACCAACTGGTGGTACAAATAAGGTTTTACAGGCATGATGGAATCAAAATTATTATTACATTTTTGTGAAGCTAAAAACTCGTTCAAAGTATTTAGTACGCGGCCAGTTGTATCAAAGAATATACAACTACACGGCTGTATGCTATTGCTGGTCATGCTGAAATTAAAGTGCCAATGAACTTCGCGAAATCGCGCTTTGTTATGGATTTCGTTGGCTAGTTAGTTTCTGGAGTAACTGCATGACTTGAGTATTTAATATTATGTCAAAGCTAATATAATATCATTGGTCAAAGCCAATAAATCTACAAAGTTGTGAAGGCGTCATACTAGTTTTCTCAAAGTTGATAATAAAACCTAATTGTTTTAATTTTGACCTTAATATAATATTATAATATCGACGGTGGAAAGGCAAAAGTTACCAAGCGACACTAGGGGTCAAAATGAGTTTTTTATATATTCGGAATCAGCGAATTTTTCTCTATCGATTAGTCTTAGTCCCATGTCTCTAGGAGCACTTTTGATGTCGCTTAGGAACTCCGTGAAAACGGGTATTTTTCTTATTTTCGGCGACCAAGCGACAACTTTTTGACACCTTTTAAAAAAGTAGTCATTTGGTAATATCTACATGTTTCTTTTTTTACTTGGTAATTTTTGGCTTTACACGTTTTTAATTCAAACTGCAGTAAGTAATTTCTGCCTTTCCACTATTGGTATCAATTAGGTACTTAGGAAGTTTTACCTAAAATATATTTATTTATTTATGGTATTTCGGACTCTTTTTCAAACCCTTGAGATATTTTTTCTGTCGTTAAGTATTTTTTAACAAACCGTAATCATATAAAAAATTCGATATAGTAAATTTTACTCGCCGAAACTAAGATAATAGGTGGCGCTTGGTAACCTTCTACCTGCCGTTATATCTATAAATTTTGTAACTTGGATACCAATTGCTGAAATAATTATTTAATTTTAAATGTGGTTAGCCCAAACAAATACTTGACGCGTTGTCGCTTATCCTCGCTGTAAATCATACCTAATATGGTGGATGGTAACGGTTTTTTCGATCAGTCGTAGTTCCACTGTCGCTTAGGTAATCAGCGTGTACGCTCTCACGTATTTCGTTACTACTGTTTTGTGCGATACGACACTTGGTATGTATAAAAATTATTATTTTCAAGCTTTGTTTTTTTGAGTTTTCTGTTTTATTAAAAAAATCTAGTTCAACATGAATCGCAGTCGGCGAACATAAATAATAATAGATGATAATATAATTGGCCGAGCTTTATTAATTTAGGGTGTAGAAAGTAACGATTCGGCAATCGGCATTTCGGCAAGTTCTTATATTAATTTTATAATAAACTCATACCAAATATTTTACTCATTCTGTAGCAAAGGTTGATTATAAAATAAGCGAATTTATGAAGAGAACTGTCTTTATATTTTGAAACGACTTCCAAAAAGGCGGAGGGTTCTCAATTCCCTAGTATGTTCTTTATTTATGTTTGTTCGCGGTAAAATCCGTTGTTTGTGGACCGCTTTTTAAAATTCTTCTGTTGTTGTATTATATTATAGGACATAGTTGAAATTTGGTACCACGTTCAGAAAAGTTGTGATCTGATGATGCGATCCACGAGGAATGGAGTGAACTCCTAAAAATTTGTATGTTTCATGTAGTGATTTTGACTTTTTCTCAAGGATTTCAAACTTAAATTATGTACTCAGTACTACCAAACAATCATTATCATCATCACCATAATTATGCCACGCACCGTCAATTATGATCCTATTATTGGTACTTCTCATGGTCATCATTCAATCACATCAAAACGGACGAGTTTCATTATTATTCTTGTATGATTTTGGAAATTATATTATTGTTGTTGTGTAATCCCAAAATGCATGGGGTTCTCATGGTATCTTACGTTTAAACACATATCTCGTTTACGTATTATTGACGTATTAATTCTAAAATACATGCTCATTTGTCTATTCATTAGTGCACACCACCGTGGGAGAGCCACGCTTCAGCACGAATGGGCCGGCTCGACCGGAGAAATACCACAAGCTCACAGAAAACTGGCGTGAAACAGCACTTGATTTTCAAGGAACAACCACATCCGCCTACTATGGGTCCCGGGCCATAGTAACGTCTCCGGCAATGAAACCGCTGACGAACTGGCTAGGCTTGGGGCTGAGAGTCTCATATCATATGACCCAGAATCTGTATGTGGTATACCTCCCAGTACCACAAAGCAAGTGCTCAAAAAATGGGGTCACAGACTAAGCAGGAAGCAATGGGCTGAGACCCCTGGCCTTCAACACTCCAAGGAACTAATTCCTGGCTTCAACAAGAAACTATCAGAATTAGCACTCACCTTGGGTAAGAACCAATTAAGAATCCTTACCAGAAGCCTAACTGGGCACTGCAAGCTCAACAAACACCTAAACAGAATGGGTATTTGTAGCATAACGACTTGCAGATTCTGTGAGGAGGAGGATGAGACCTAATTCACCTTCTCCTCGACTGCTTTGCTCTACTACAGAGCACCTTGGTACCACGAATACTCATCCACAGAGGAAATTCGTGGCACCAACCCCAACCGTATCGTTCAATTTATGAGCAGTATTGGGTTGGGGATGATACTCCAGTGCGAAGGAGTCACAAATCACAATAGATGACACCTTATGGGTCGCAGTGACCTGATGTCACTGCAACCTGCCTTCTTTAACAAAAAAAAAAAAAAGATACTTTTCATACATTTTGTTTATGTGATCGACTAATACTAAATACTATAAACTTATTAAGTCTTCTTAGCCGTGATAGTTTTCCTTTTAAATTCAGCATCTTCCCTACTCCCGTGATTTTTTTCACATTTCCAGAAGCAAGAACTTCATAGTTTACAAATGGACCCCGAAATCAGAAAATGATTTTTGAAATGAAAATGTTTTGGGATGGACACGAAAAAAATGAATGTGTATGTAGATTTTCAGATCAATGTGCAGGTACATTTTATATTATGTATACCAACCATTTTGTCGGCATTATTAATATGTGAATTCATGCCGAATCACTGCGTTGTAGGTAGGCCCTATGGCATATTATAGTCTTTGAGAAAAACCGCGGAGAGACAGACAGACGGACGGACAGACCAAAACTTTAAGGGTTCCTTGTTGACTAACCGTAAAAAAGAGAAAAATTAATTATTTTCAAACCAAAAATTCTAACTGAATTCCTCGGCAAAAAAATTAATATTCTTATGAATACTTTTTAGGCTTCCGTACCCAAAGGGTAAAAACGGGACCCTATTACTAAGATTTCGATGTCTGTCCGTCTGTCTGGCTGCCTCCTGGCAAGGCTCAACAACGGCTACAGCTGTGTCTGTAATTTTCACAGATAGTGTATTTCCGTTACCGTTGTAACAACAAATTCTAAAAATTAAATTAAATTTCAAGGGGGGCTCCCATACAACAAACCTGACTTTTCGGCATTTTTTGCTAGATATTGATAATGGCAACAGCCTAGGCACTTGAAATGCTTACAAAATACTCAATTGTATTCATTCTTTTATAATTAATTATTAAATTAACATAAAATAGATAATTAAGGGGGTCTCCGATACAAAAAATCTATTTTAGCCTATTTTTGCTCTATAATGGTACGGAACCCTTCGTGCGCGAGTCTTAATTGCACTTGGCCGATTTTTACGATTGGCCTAAGGCCAACTCAACAAGGCCTCAACAATATTATCTGTAGGTACTCAATCTTCATACATTTTAGTAGTCGGTAAGTACGTACGTACGGTACGTGGTACGGTTCATTGGAATACTGAATATTGTTTTTACCATGGAACTCGGCTTCAATTATTTGTTTGAAAATAATTTATTCAAACTTCAAAGGCATATTTCAAATAATTATTGCATACTTGATACCTATACTCAGCAAATTTCCTCACTGAATCTAAAAAGTACAAACTTTTGAGTTATTGGTTAAATTTATTTGGTGGCAGGTAAATAATTACTTACACTAACAGAATCATATTTGTCGTATAGTAAACATTGCTTGTTATAATAATGGAATATTATTAAATTTAGACCCCTTTGCTTGTTCAATTAAAAAAATAATTCTCTACTTATCCCTTTTTGCTTCGAACCATTTATAGAAAAAAATATATTTAGACATCTTTACTAGATTGAAAAATAAAACGTTTTTGTCGGTTGGTAACTTTTACCTGCTTCTAAATTTAGGTAAATTGTAACCAAACGCCACTTCTTCGCAAAATATACAGAAATTCCTTTTTTTTATTAAACCAATTAATAAAGGCATTAAAATACTTTTAAAATCCGTTGGATTTTTTCAAATATCTCTAATAGCTAATTTTCTACGATTTTTTAAAGAAAAAATGAATCTTTAAACTGCTCTGCTGTAAAAATAGCTATATGGCGCTTGGTAACTTTTGCCTTTCCACCGTCGATATAGTAGCATAATCTTTAGATTTCGATTCGAATTTCGACCACTAGATGGCCCTGCTTTCTTGACCACATAAAAAGAGGCTTTTGAAGCTTTACAAATATAAATGGCACAGAACTTAAGCCGTACAGGAAGGCAGTTAAATTCACAAAGATTATCATGAAATCGAAATCTCAAAAAGAAATAAAATAATAAATTTATGTAATGTATGAAATATGAATCGGCACACCGCACAAGCAATTCCTTGAGATCGATTGAGATTTGAGATTGAGATATGAGGAATATAGGCATTTGGAAAGACCAATTTTATAGCAGTGCGAATATCTTCCATTTTAAAAGTTGATTACGTGCAAATTAAAAATGTATTTAAGTAATTTTGAGTTGAATATAAATCTTAACCCACCGATACTTTTCGGTGTAAGAAAAATGTATGAAATAAATTGGTCTGGCAAATTTTCATTACATACTGAAATAGCACCTAATTGTTTGAGTTCACTTATTGCTTTGCTCATCTGACTCTTTGTAAAAGGTGGATTACTTGGTTCCACACGTTGGTAAGGTGGCTTACAGAAGGGACTTATAACTCAATGCAGAAGGGTATTTTATAATATCCTTTAGCATAAGACAGCCCTGCACCGTGCTGTCGGAGGTTATTAGAAGCCAATTGCGTAAAAAGAATTGGATGCGGCCAGCGTGAGGTACCTCTAGTAGCAGCGTCTCCTGTCGTTGCTCGGTCTGGCGCTCGCGTAGGGGCGGCCGCGGCGCGGGGGCTGCTGGGCCCTCCTCGCCGACGTGTCGACGGCTGCGGCTCGTGCGGGCGGGCCGGCGCTGCTGGCGCTGGCCTCGCGTACTGCTGACGAGGAGGAGCTCGGGAGTTGCCCGGCAGTGCTTGTTGCTAGCGCTTTTCACCGAAAAGGTAGACGTCGCTTTTTACAATTTACGCCTTGGATTGTATTATAAAAAAAAAATTACCGGTTTTTGCAGCCTGCTGTAGAACTGCGGCTACCTCTTGATTGAGTTTAGGCGCTTGTGCCAGCGAAAGGTTAGTCGGTATAAGAATGTTCGCCACAAGCGACTCCTTGTATTCCTTAGCCAAACCATCGACCAAGATTTTACCCCAACGTTCAGAGAGTTCGGTGGGAATGCGTTCGCCTAGGGCTTTCTCTGTTTTATTGGCCTTGCCAAGAATATTTAGTATTTCAAGTGGTAACCTGGGAGTAGATTCTTGGTTAGGATCTACTGGCACGGTGGCTTCTGGTTGGCTCAGCGGCGCTGATGTCGGCGGTGCGGCCTGCGGCGACGCCGGTGCAGGCGCGGCCGACTCCATATAATCCACGTCTTCGACGTCGGCTAAAGATTGTGGAGTTCCACAGCAAGATTGAGCCTCCCGCGCGTCGATGTCTTCATCGCGCCTTTTGTCGTCGGATGAGTGCTCGTTATCGCAGCGGCCTTCCCGGGAGGAAGACGCTGATGACTCGGATCTTGTCCGGTGTGAATAAGCAAAAGCATAAAGTTGCTTTCAGGATGATATCACGTATCATCACGACTCAGTTTGTAACCTGGATAATATCGCGTATTACCCCTTAAGGTACAAAAGGTTGACTATCTGGTTAATATCACGTATTAACCCGTTAAGATAGTCCTTTTTTAACGTATCGTTACCATGCCATAGTTTCCAATCGCCGTATTTTGCGGCGAATATGTTCGTAATCATCCTTATTCTTCCTTTTTCCAATATTATTCGGCGATTTACACTAATTATAACACTTTAACACTGTAGAAATTAGTTTAAAAAGGATAACGTGTTGACGATGCCGCACACGAAAAACGAATGACGGACGAACTAACACCGCCATCTAGGAAAGCAAGGCGGAAGTACTATAAAACCAATTGATTGTCTTTTTTCAGTTTTAAATTAAATAAATAATATCTAAATGGCGTGTGATGATGCAGTACCACAAAATTCGGACTACAGGTTTATTAAATCTCATAGGATGCAGCAACGAAGTATAAATATATCTGCGAAAACCACATTCAAATCGGATCAGTATTTTTCGTGTGATGCTGGAACAAACATACAGACAGACAGAAAGAGTGACAGACAGACAGACAGACAAAAAACTAACCACATTTTTGGCTTCTATAGCGATGTAGTGACAAAGGTGTAATTTCGGGTGTCATTTCATATCTTTTATGTACAGAATTTTCATTTCTTCAACAGAATATTGTCTTCCTCCCGCACGCGCTTTGGTGACGCACACTATCGTAATACACACACTGGCAAAATTAGCGGAACATAGTCAAAAAGGGGCACAACTTGAACTCAAGTGGGTCGGGCTGTCTGAAATCCTTTTATATAGTTTCTAAGCTCATTTAAGAAATAAAATATTGAACAAAACTGGCAATTTGAGAGATTTTTATTGCAATTATGCCATAATAAATGTTTTTCGATGATTGACGTTGTAAGTGTTTCTGATAAGAATGGCGATTTTAGCGGGGTTCAAGGTATGCCAGCTCATTTGATTGTTTGGTTTTTGGAAGAACACATTGCTTAGATATAAAATTAGTGATTTCCCAGCATCTACGACAGCTAGAGCTGTAACCACGATAGAGAAAGGTCACACCTACCGTTCGGTCAGTCAGGCCTTAGGTGGGTCAGCTTCCGTGGTCCATCGTAACTTTCAACGCTACAGAGAGACTGGATCTTACGTCTGGAGACGAGAACAAGGCAGATATCGGGTGACATTGGTTCAGGATGACCGTTTTGTTAGGGTACAACCCTTAAGAAATCGACCTCAAACTGCATTGCATACACGAAACCTGTCGGAACAGATCCGAGATGTACGTGTGAGCGATTGTACAGTAAGAAGAAGACTCAAAGAAGTTAAATTAAACTCAAAAGTGCCAGCAAGGGCACCAGAACTTGAGACAGGACACCAAAGAGCTAGGCTAAGATATGCGCGTGAACATCAAAATTTGACAAGTGTATGAAATCGTATGCTGTACAGTGATGGGAGCAAATTCTGTGTAAATTTTGTTGACAGGCGATAAAGAATGTGGATAAATCGTAAGGAACGCTATAGACCATCAAACTTAACGGAAACAGTGGCCTATCATGCAGGCTTCGAAATGGTTTGGGGTGGCATATGACTTGGAGCCCGCACGGAGCTGATGATTGTTAATGATGGTACTTTGACAGTACACGGCTAAAGCACAGATGTCCTAGAACTGCATGTTGTGCCTTTTACACAAGTTTAGGCAGTAGCTTCAATTTTATGCGCGTCCATAGAGTAAAAAAATCAGGCATTATTACCTAAATTATGCTGGCGTAGCCTAGGTGGAGAGGCCAGCACGGTCTACGGATATGGATCCGATTGAGGACGTGTGGCACATCAATGGGTGAACGGTACGAGTTAAACCTCCAGCTCCAAAATCTGTTCAGGAGCTCGAGTTGGCGCTACTAGAGGAGTAGGAGAATATTCCACAGGAAATGATTGACAATCAAAATGCAAGCATGGAATGGCGTATCCAGGCCCTCTTGAGATCCATAGAAGGCATTAAACGCTTTTAACATGGCATTTCTTAAGTAAAAATGGAGAATTGAACTTAAAAAATTACTGCTGTAATTTCAAAGATTTTCTTAATTTTTGATTTTTGCTGATTTTTTTTCTTTTTACACGATTTCATGCCCTAAATTTATATAAGTTTTATTTTTTAATCATCAATTATTAAATTAATAAAGAAATATATACAAATAAGCGAATAATTTACAAAAAAACTGAAAATTTTGTTATGTTCCGCTAATTTTGCCGGTGTGTATATTTTAATTTCGCCATAATTTCAAAACCAAACGTCCAATTTTAATCATTCAAAGACCAAATATTATCTACATAAACTGTACTTAGTGATAAAATAATTTATTTTGATAAGGATTAATAGCGTGAGTAAAATATATTCGTTTAAATGTAGTCCAAAAAAAAAATCAGGATTTTTAAATAAATAAATGGTTATTGTGCCTCACTCGACATAGATAGGTATAGTGTGTCGCGGACTTTTTTGTAGATATTTATAAGATATACAATTACTTACAACATTTTATGGTTCTATCTTTTATAGTTTAGGCAGCGTACGCAAAATAAGTAACTTTTCTAGCTGATTTTTTACACCTTGCGTCCGAAAAACTCAAATATCTTACGGAACCCTACTTTTTTCCAAAATAAAATGTAGCCTATGTTCAGCAGAAATAATGTAAGATTCCAATAGCAAAAGAATTTTTCAAATCGGTCCAGTAGTTTCGGAGCCTATTCGACTCAAACAAACAAACAAACAAACAAACAAACAAACAAACAAAAAATCAAATCTTTCCTCTTTATAATAGTAGTGTAGATTTCCTTAGTAACTAAGATTAAGGAGTCTATGATAAATTTGCTTAGACTATCGAGTTTCCTGCGAATTCCTGCGAGTTTGTCGTTGAACTGAATTTGATGAAATTTAGTTAAGGTACACTGTAACTGAGTGTTCAAACCGGTAATTTTACTCATATTTTTAATAGTCCGTGTTACCGAAAGCTAAAACAATTATTTTGTGATTTTTACTCAGTAATATCTATTATCCAATACTCTGAACAAAAGGAGCAAACAAAAGGTTCTCCCAGCACACATTGCTATAATATAATAGCTAGTTAACTGCAAACAAAGTACTGTTGTTGCGGTACTTATTTCTCCCGCTGTATTTAATCGTATTAATTTTTCAAGCGCCTCTTCTGCTGCGGTGAAGTGCTTTTATTTTTAAAACATGATCGAGATGAAAGAACATGGCTTTAAGTCATGTTTTATTCGAAGATTTGAACAATGGAGCTAGAAATTTAAAACGCGTTTGCGAGGTTTTACCTAAAATTTCAATTTTCTAACGTTACTGTCAATTTACCGAATACAACTTGACTAGAAAGTAGAAGCAATATTTTCAGTTCATTAAGTAATGTTTAAAAAAATTCCTTTTAAACTGAGTAATGGAAATAATGTCGCATTCTAATTATTATGGTGCAAATAATCTAAATCGGTCAAATCAAAGATAAAATAAATTAATGTAAAATTATTTTTTATCCTAATCCATCATGTACCGTTTTTAAAATAACAGAAAAGTTTACCACATAATATATTATTTTTATTAGCAAGGGGTTTAAAGTATTCATTATAATTTTGTACCCGCAGTATGGAGTGAAATTGTGATGCCACCGCAGACAGACCGCCAACTAATCCTGTTACGGAGGTCAAACTTTAAAAATTCACGCTTTAATAAACATAAACAACTACCACCAAGAAATAAAACTGAAACATGAAAACTTTGGAAGTGTGATTAAAATTGTCAATAAAAAAGTGTAAGTTATATTGTGAAGTGATAAATTCTAAGAGGCAATATAGTAACACACCCGTAGTATTTGTAACTGTACATCATAAACGTAGAAAAAAAAGGCGTATGGAGTCTTGTTATACACAGCACTGTGTCTTCAGAGTCGGCCAGGCTGACTGCATGTACACGGTCCGCACGCACACATTCTTACGCTAGTCGGCCACTACATAACCACTTACTCTACTTACACAGTGCTGTGTATAATAACTAATAAGACTCCGTCCGCCTTTTTTTTACGTTCATGCTGTACAATATATTCAGTGGTAGAAACTATTCTATGCATTTATCATGAAAAATGTGCGATACATGCTCCATGAGACTATGTACTTAACAGGAGACGAGATAGATATAATTTAGCATTCTATATATTATATTTGTAGAGAAGTTTGGAGGAAACGAAGAAAAATCAACATTTTTATGAGCCCTAACACTTTTGCTATGCATTTTATACTACAATGAAGAAATTGTAATTAGAATAAAATTTTGCACCAAAAATGGATAATTTCAGTAAGGCATAAGACTTAAAAGTATCTCTGAGTACCATTCAGAGTAAGTATTCCGTCTTCGAGGTTAAGAACGAAACGAGTGCCGTGTAATAAAGGCCCCATATCGATGGGGAAGTTATTATTTTATAAGAGCCCCTCTTTTGTTTCGTAAACTTTTATAACCATTAAAACTGAAGACGAAACCACAAAACTTACAAATACATTACTTTTCACATTTTATTTACCACAAAATATTGTTGTGTTTCTGTAATAGATATAGAGGTGAACTAAGTATAATATTATATTATGAACCTATTTCGATAGAAAACGCTGGCTTCTTAAGATCGCAATAAAACATAATGTGGGACTAAAAGCATTTTTGGCGTAAAAATATTATTATATAAAAATAATATTTTTACGCCAAAAATAAATACTTAGGTAAAGCACTTATAGGCTTTACCAATTTATTCGACAGCAAATAATAATAGCGGAGCTGAAAAAAATAGTAGTGGCAAAAGTAATGTCAGGATGATCTATGAATAATTAAGGCTAGGCAACTAGGCATACAATAACATTTATAAAAAAATAATGATTTTAATTGACTTAGGTTTCTTTTCCGATGATTAGGAAATAATCTATAGAGAGATGAAATGCGTATTATAATCATGAACGTAGAAGAAAAAGGTTATAATAATGAATTTCATAAAAGTGTGTTTGTATATTACCTCTGCAGTGAATGATTTAAAATAAGGACGTGTTGAAAAGGTGTCGAAACATTTTTGGCCTTAGGAAAGGACGTATCACGGAAAACGCTCGTTCTCGCTTAGTGCTTAAATGTATCAATCAACCTTGAAAAGGAATTGCTTAAGTGGGCGTAAGCAACATTAAGTTAAGTCTTCTATCTGGCTCTAACTATATATTTATATATAGTTTTCCTACGGCGATACGTCAGAATTAAAATTACCTCATGTACAATCCTCGCTGTGCAGAATTCAAATACATGTTGCCGTAAGGTTCCCTTTAAATTCAATATTAATCGGGTTTTACCTTTGGATTAAACCTTGAATGCGTGTTTGCTTCGCTCTATACGGCTCCTTCCTACACTGAGTTTCCCAGAATTTATATCCAATATATTATATCAAATACGTTCAGTTGATCTATACCGCTATGTAGCGTGTTTTCTTTGTTTATGGATCAATGCTAGACGTTTCCCGCAAACTTGTTGCGTTGTATGTAACCGAATATTTGTATTGTGTGTGTATAAAAAAGCTTAGAATATTTTTTTCTTGGTATCTGAATAGGTTGTGTATAGACAAAAACAGACCCATTTATAATTTTATAAAAAAAACGTATCAATTATACAGGTATTGCTATTTCAATTCCGTAAAACATTAATATATTTTTTACCATATCGACAATACATACAACATTTTATTTGAGATTCTTTAAAGTTTGTTAAAAGTTATGTTTATTATTTTAATTATTACGAAAAGTGTTGAAGTAAACTTTTATTTAACTCAGTTTTGCTATAACACAGATGCTATAGCTTCGTCAATATCCGATTCAGGGAATCTTTAAAATCTACTTTGTATGCAAATAGGAGTTATCTTCAATATTCTCTGGGCGGCGGATGAGGGACAAACAGTAAAAATATTATCGTTAAAGTTACTATATTATGGTGTTTTGAAATAAACTATAGATATTTTAGGAAAATATCTACTGTATAATAATTATTATACACTAGGGCGAGTACGTTAAAAATGAATTTTGCTTACTTAATTTGAGTTGTTTTTTTGTTAAAATATTTGTGTCACGAAATTTTAATTCATTTCAGTCTAGTTTTAGTCCACGAAATACCTCACAATTGTTTTTACTGACATCATAGCCTGTGTTGATTATTGAGTATTTCCTTAACCCTTTCACAGCTAGACGTCAATAGATTTATTTCTCATAAAATAATGTCCCAACTAATATTTTACAGTACATCTATCATGACATAAAAATTAATGCTTCGATTCAGAGAAGCGAGTATCGTAAATCGTGTTATCGTCATTGTCATACAAATGTGTAGCTAGTGTGCTCGGGCGGTCAGAAAATCTAACCGGAGGTCTCTCGACCCGAATTCGACCCCATTCAAAGGGGCTTATTCAAATATTTTAAGATCGTAATTCAATTTGTGTACGTTTGAGGTAGGGTGTAATTTTTGAAGCGTAAAATTTCGAATAAGGCAAGATGCTCTTTTGGTTTTTAATAAAGTTGAGTATCTCTCGTAGATATTATTGAAAATGTGTTTGAATGGGCCTTACTCACATGGAGAGGTCAGATACAATTTCATTAAAAGCATCTATCATCAGCGACTTTTGTGCACTATTTCTTGAAAACAAGAAAAGAGTAAAACAAAAAAAAATGCAAATGATTTTACTAAAAATCCACCATTTGGTGGAACTTCAACAATAATAATATAAGTTTAAGTTTGTGATGCCTTTTAACGTTCACCAAAGCAAAAAAAAAATAGTCCCGAAATTTCCTACGCAATAAGTTAATGGAAAAAATCCCTAAAAAGACGACGTTCAAATTTCCAAAGCTAATAAGGTTTTCACGTGTTACAAGTAAAAGTGACACGAATAAAGGTCGACTCATGATTTGGTGTATTCTTTCCTCTTTGGCGTAAAACGCCCCGCCTTTAGCTGTAGTGATAAGCAAATTGGTCTTGGTCTTACTTTTTTACAAGACCATTCTTATGTTAGGACCAACACTGAACGAGGCCAATATTTTGGTATTGCTTTTTCTCTAGACCGTTCTTATGTTAGATCGCTTAGGACCAACACTGAACGAGGTCAATAAAGACTAAGCAATCAAAATTATATAATGAAAACCTTATTTTTGCAATTTATAGAACGTAAATAGGAATCTGTTAAGCCTTATTAGAAGAACAGAATTTAAACCAAGACTTGACGTATTTAATCAAAATTAAGCAACATACTTAAGCAAGACCAAGACTCAAAAAGCATGACTAATAACTAATAAGGAAGATCAATAAGGACGCTCATTCTGTCTATACAACATGTTGGTTTGTGTTCACTAAGGGTGAATTGCACCAGAAGCGTAGTTAAAGTTAAGGATAAGGTTATCGTCAAATATAGCGACTTTTGCTAGGGATTTGACAGTTCATTTCACATTTTGTTATGGTTAAAGTTAAAGTTATAGTTAAAGTAAGCCGGTGTAACCCACTCTAAGTGAATTTTGCAGACGCGTTTTGCTTTTCAATATATTTTTAATGTTTTACGATTTAAATTGAAGTCTTTTTAATACACTATTAAGTTTAGCGTTAAGTTTTTTTAAGTTCCCATCAATTTGTTCTCCTGTGATAATGATAGATATCAATATTCCGTATTCGATAAATAAATAAGTAATACCAAAACCAAGACTTTCCGAGTGTGGTCTTGGTATTTCTATACCCATCCCTAATTTTGGGGTAACTACCCTCACTTGATTTTCCTCGGGTGCGGGTTATTTGAGCTTTTAGTGCCACTTAAGTTATCATTGTTTTCATGTCATTTTTATACCAACTACTCAGGTGCTATCATCTGTTAACGACTAACGGTCGTATGAATAAAAACTTAGCGAAGGTTTACAACAGCTTTATGAGCCTGTTGTGAAATTTAATATGAATAAACGTTCTCTAACAGTGCTCTAACACCTTTTTAAGGTGACAGCTGTCAAAAAATAGCGCATGTTCAATAAGCCTGATATAAACCTATTTTAAGCATAATCGTTATGAATAAACGTTTGCTAACAGTTGTTTAGGCTCGAAACGTCAAATCGGAGTTCGCTAACTTTAGTGAAGCCTCGGACCTACTTTAAGACCATTTTAAGAGATTGAAATGGACGAAATATCGAGTATTATCGCGATTTCTGACATTATTGCAATTTTTGAAGGAATTTCTAGCCGCCCTCGTCGACAAAAAGTATACATATAATAAGATAATAATAAATCCATTTGACGACTTAAAAATATTTTTATTAGTACCTGCATGTTAGGGGCAGAGGGCGCTGCGCGTTGATAGTATTCCTGTTTGTCAATAGATGGTGTTTTTTTAATATTTTTTTTGAGTAGATTTTTTTAACTCATGAAATAACTCTATTCCTTTCGGGTGTCCTTTGACACCTCTCAAGTTTTTTTTACTACAAAATACTCATTGAATTTCATTGAATTTGACACAATATTGATGATTGAACACAATAAATTGGCACACTACCAACATTACCAAAAAAAGAATACTATAAAACGTCATCTAACAGTATTCAAGCTAGCGAAGGCTTAGCAAGCGTTTATTCATATGGAGTGTTTTATGACGGTTTTTAGCTTTAGCGAACATTTTAGTTTGAAAACTGTTAAAACCTTCACTAAGATTTTTTTATTCATACCACCGTAAATGTCCTATTTTCGCTTAGATTATTATTTATTAAACTAGACTAAATAGCAGGTGTTCCCAATCTTTTTCAGCCTGCGGCGAAGTTATACGTCACAATATTTTGTCACGACGCGGACGCGGCGCCCTATTAAAAAAGGTACATAAATAAACACCTTTAATGATCATAGTTGGGCTAAGCAGATAGATAGTAATAAACAAATATTTAATCATCTATCTGATTTACATAATTAATACATAATAATATTATAATATTATTATTATATGTATAGATAATATTATATTTTGTGGTTTTGGATAATGATGGAGGATCTAATCGACTCACGGCGCCGCTCTTGCCTTTCCACGGCGCACCAGGGCGCCGCGGCGCACAGTTTGGGAACTCCTTCTATACATATAGGGTAAGTATGAGTATAATCATAATATCGTTAAAAATTATAATATTATATTGTAATTTACCTTTCTACCCTTCGAAAATTGAATACTAATAATTGTGTGGCGTACATATTTGTGTGAAGGCTGCAAAGGAAGACCTCCCGTTCGAGAGAGGTTGTATGCATGTTCATTTCTGACGTTTTTATATTATGTCTTGTGTCTCTATGATCTTCGAAACTTCGATTGCGCGATTCGGGATTGTGTGCTGTCTGATTATATAATGATAAGTGAATAATTTCTATGAATCAATCATTAAATAATTGTACGCGGTCTTCATGTTGTAATTTGTTGATATATTGTAACCGCAACTCACACATCTATTATTATATCAAACCACTTTATCAAAGTTAATAATTTCAGGTTTAATTTGATAACCCTTGGCGGCTTAACATTAACGTCTGTGGTTCCACACAAGCCTGTTAGCCCGAACTGATGTTCGTTTATATGCAAATTTCCCAGACCCTATCGAGTACTAATTGTTATTAGGCCATTGATGTTCCATTGTTGGATCTCTCATTCATGCTGCTCCCATACTTAAAGGCTAATTCGTGTGTACTTTGTCACAATAAAAATCGTGGCTAACTTGGCCACATAAAAAAGCTTCAGTAGGTTGCGATAGTATTAATACTACATAGTACAGCTCTAGAGCCTGTTATAGGTACTTACTAAGGACTCAGAAAACATCACAAATTATAATTATTATCCTATGTCAGCCTTATCCCGGGATCAAAATATGTCCATACTTTTACACCTGTTTATTCTTAAGAAACTCCAACTTATGAAGTTGGAGTTCGACGTTGAGTCAATTTATTTTCTCACTTTTTGCCATCAGATTCTGGAGACCTATAGTAACTAGCTAAATGCCGAACTTTGAGAAGGCTCGCGTAGTCACACCTTGACTGACTGATGAATATATAAATAAAAAATACTATGTTAAAGCACAAATCAATAGGCGTGATAGTTTTTCTGTAACGTGTATCACAAAATATACAGGTTGTAGGATATACTAGGGCTCGCTTCACTCGTTCTGATAAATATTGGAGCAACCCCAAGTTAAAAAATACCACTGTCCAACCGCTTGTTGAGACAAACGAGAAATCGTAAACCGCTCTAGTGCAAGATGTTCGGGCCTTACGACCTGATCCTTCACCGATAGAAACGACTCGTGTCAGTGATTTCTTAAATTATGTGACCACTCATTGTAAAGGTACAAGTTGGAAGCCGGCTACATGACGCAGCGGCAGACTACGTCATACGTGTCGTCGCGACACTATTGATATCCAACATGACTGGTGAGACATTACCGATACTTATGGAGCGTACTCTGTACTCGATTCTCATTATAATTATGTAATAAAATTAGGTTCTTAATTTTTTTCCAAATTTCCCAAAAATAAATGAATCATGGATACTAAGTAAATTACGCGGCTAGGCAAGTAGGCATACTATGCGGCCGGTGCAGAGGCGTGCGCTACCAAAGAAACACCACACAACTACCCTTCCCGCGCACGGTGTCCATGCGTTGGGTAAATAATTATTTAACTTTAAGCTACATTTACTCAGTGATCAATTGATATTATTTTTTTATTATCGAGTACTGAACATGTCTCACCAGTCACGCAGTCTATGTATTTCTATGAAATACCCTGCGCAGCTAGCAACACGAAGCATGCGACATGAAACTAGCGACTCTTTCATAGAAATACATAGAAACAGTTGTGTCGCGACGACACGTCGTCTGCTGCCGCTTCCGCGTTGCCGGCTTCTAACTTTTACTTTTAAGATCCACGTTGGTCTGTAATGTATCAATAATAATCGGCCAAGTGCGAGTCGGACTCGCGCACGAAGGGTTCCGTACCATTATACTGCGTGACTGGTGAGACATGTTCAATACTCGAGGACGATACTTGGCTATTATATTAGTTGGAAAAAAATAATTAAAAAAATAATATCAATTGATCACTGAGTAAATGTAGCTTAAAGTTAAATAATTATTTACCCAACCCATGGACACCGCGAACGGGAAGGGTAGTTGTGTGGTGTTTCTTTGGTAGCGCACGCCTCTGCACCGGCCGCATAGTATACCTACTTCCCTAGCCACGTAATTTACTTAGTATCCATGATTCATTTATTTTTGGGAAAACCGGAAAAAAATTAAGAACCTAATTTTAATGCATAATTATAATGAGAATCGAGTACTGAATACGCTCCTTAATTATCGGTATTGTCTCACCAGTCATGTTGTAGAGCAAAATTAGGCCATAAATTGTGTTTTTTGTATGGTAGCCCCCCTTAGATATTAATTTTATTTTGTTTTTAGTATTTATTGTTATAGCGGCAACAGATTCTGTGAAAATTTCAAATCTCTAGCTATTACCGTTCTTGAGTTATAGCCTGGAGACAGACAGACAGACCGACATACAACGAAGTCTTAGTAATAGGGTCCCGTTTTTACCCTTTGGGTACGGAACCTTAAAAACGAGGTATGTGTATAGAGTGTATTGGTTTACTATGGGGAATATTAAGTAAAGGTCGAAGCAGACGGCGCTACAAGCATATACAGTAAAGTGTAAACAATCTGACCAAAATCCGACATGTTGCACACGTCATATCAGATTATTGACAGAGACGTTGTCAAACGTCAAACAAAACTTTTTGTTTCCTGTCTGTGCTAGTGCTGCCGTCTAGCGGGAAAACATTGCAGTACATGAACGTCGATTTTGAAATTAGAGAGCTTTGAAATCATAGTGACATACATCCGTTATGGCCCTGCATGAATAGCATGGCTATCAAGCTGATCAAAACTGTCAGCCGTACGCGCCGTACGCGTCAAACGCACCGCATAGTTCACGAAATGCGCCGCGTACGGTGCAAACGAATGTGCGCGCTATCACATCATTATTTATCATACCACCTGCAACTTTTCGCCATCGTCCCACGCGAAAAACATACCATCCTCATCACCTTGATGAGTGGCAGTCTTCCACAGTGCGATTTTCGCGTAACTTTCTGCCGCGCACTGTAAAACTCTGGAACGAACTGTCACCAGCAGTATTTCTGGACCTATATGACCTGCAAACCTTCAAGAAAAGAGCGTATTCCCTCTTAAAAGGCCGGCAACGCACCTGCAGCTCTTCGGATGTTGCGAGTGTCCATGGGCGACGGTAGTTGCTTACCATCAGGGGACCCGTTTGCTCGTTTGCCCCCTTATTTAATAAAAAAAAAAAAAAAATCATACAACGAATTCTATATGCGGCGCGTTCGATAAATGTACGATCATCTTTATATTTTAATTTAATAATAAAATATTGCTACAAAAATTAAAAAGTATCCGAAGAATCATTTCGCACTACTTCTAAACCTTGATATTTATTAAAAAAATATTGTAGGTAAATACCAAAGTTACATTTATTTAGGGAAGCGAAAGTAATTTCTTCAGAATAAGCAGAGGCCTATCACCTAAAAATAATATTAATCTTGCTAAAAATAGAAACAGGCAATTCACTAAGTCACTCTTTGAGTTCAAGCCGAGAAGACAACTGTGGTTAAAAATACATCAGACTATCGATTCTGGGAACTAATGGAGTCCCTAGTTATATGAAAAAGACAACAGTCTAATCAGTGTTATTGCCAAGGGCATAAATATTACTACTAGCAAAATTCAGAGTAAATATTTTAAAGGGACTGTAGCAATTTATAAATTGTTTGAGTCAAAAATCTTTCTGTCGTCAATAAATCGTTTTATCATAATAAACGACACGTTTGACCGCGTAAAAATATTCTTACAAAGTTAAACGTAATTAATTAATTATTATTACTACAATAAAAAAGTTTTTTTTTATATTTTAGCAACGTTCAAAATGCTTTTGCATAATATACGTCAAATACTTTTAAATTTCCATTTGAAACTATTATTTACATTTGATCTCATAGAAAAATCAATACAATGTAATGCTTTTTTATTGACTCACTTACTTTCAATTTGTCTGGCATCTTGTGACTCTATACGGTTCACATAAAACCTCATTTTTGTATAATGAATACGAACGGAACAGATTTTCTACGGCTAAATAAATGCAGGATAACAAGATCATTATAATATCAACTGAAACCGAATACCTTATTGTTACCTGGATATTATAGCTGCTATAGCTACTATAGCTACATTCATGACTATAGTAATAATAACTCCCACAACGGTTTCGCAGAAATACATTTATAGTGCCCAAGTGTGTGCACAGTACACAAGAGTACTTTCTATTCCTTTTACTCTCATAACCCCGTGGGACGGAAGACCGACACGACTCACGAGAGATCAGGCGCAGGAGCGACTTTTTACATGCCCATCCGCATGGATCATCTTACTTGTCAGTGGTCAGTCAATGGACAATGCACGCTGATCACCTTGATCAGCGTGCATTGTCCAATCCTAACCAAACTTGGAAATAACAGATTTCCAATGCGGGAATCGAACCCACGACCTCCGAGTCTAGTGCCACGCTCTTAACCACTAGACCACGGAGGTGTTACCCTCTGTATGACTGTGTTTTGAGTGGAGTTAAGTGGAGTTATCCTCTGCGATGTTTTGGAAATACACGTTAGTGCTAACGGCATAAAATGAAAATAAATTAAACGTATTTCGACTCTACTTGATCAGGTGATCAGCCTGAATTATCATAACCAAACTTGGAAATAACATGTTTCCAACGCTGGAATCGAACCCGCGACCCCCGACTCAAAAGCAGCTATATGTGTAATGTGTCGAGCTAGCGGACGGTCGTGCTCCACGTTATGCACACGCAGCTAATATTAATTACTAATTAATATTATCGCGAATCGCGCGGCTGATTGCCGCTGCACGTCACCATGGCACTCGTGGCGAATGAGTTGCTGGCGTTCATCCAGCACGCCATCGACACCATGGACGAGGTGAGCATACTGCAGATCTGCAAGTCCTCGTTCACCAGCGAGGAGGTTGCCCAGGGAAAGCAGTTACTGTACGAGACGCTCGGCCAGAGCGCGAATATGCCATCGCGACGGAGGGATGGAACTGAAAGAAGCGTGCAGGATATAATATCCTTGCTGAAGCAGACGGATCCGGACGAGGTGCCGGCTTTTGTAGCGAAAAAACTGCACAAGCTGCCGCCCGTGACGCTGGACCATGTCGACGTTGTCACCCTCTTAAAGGACATCAGGTGCCTGAAAGAAGAGTTGACCGAAGTTCGAGGTAGACTGCAGGCATCAGAATATACGATCAGCGATCTACGTAATGAATTATCACAATTAAAGAGTGGTAATTCAATATGTAAATCACCTGATGCCGCTAACGTCACACGCCGACGCGGTGCACAGACGTTCGAGTTCAGTCCGTCAGCACTTTCAAACGGGTCAACGCACGAGGACGTCATCGCCGCTGCCCCCGCCACCCGCGCCCCGCCTGCAACGGAGCCGCGGCCGAATTACGCAAGTGTCGCCGCTTGCCCCCCGCCTCCTCCCCTGCGTTCGAAAAACAAAGGGAAAAAGGAGGCTCCTGCAAAAGAGTGTCCTCTCTTGAAAAAGGACCGAAAGTGCGATGATGACGGGTTTATAAAGGTGGAGAGGAAGAAGAAACCCGTCGTCCGCAACCATCGCGGCACCGCACCGGAAGGACCTGAGCAGCTGTTGCGGCGTGAGACTCCCGCGACGCCGCTGTATGTGTCCAGGCTGCACTGGTCCACGACGGAGGAGCAGGTCGTGGACTACATCAGGAGCAAGACAAACTTCGTCTTGAGGGTCGAGCGTTTGGAGTCCCGCCACAAAGTCAATTTTAGCTCCTTTGTGGTGAGGGTCCCGACGCATCATCTGCCGACCTTCGAGAAGGAGGAGTTCTGGCCGATTGGAGTCGTCTACAGGAGGTTCCGAGGACGACTTCCGAACACGTCGCGCCCCACGTCGCAGACAATACGTGTTTAGTGTTTAGTGTTTAGAATTAGTGTTAGTTTTTAATATAATTGTATGTATGTTAGTCTATAAGGTATTTATAATATGGGCCTAGATGCCTGATATAAACAAATAAATAAATAAATAAATAAAAATAAATATACTATTAACCACTGAACCACGGAGGCGTTAATGACTAATTTAGATACTCGCTAACAGGGGCGGCACCCACGAAGTTGGGTGCTTGGGAAATGGGGAACCCTTAGAGAAATAAACAGATACTCGCTAACAGGGGCGGCACCCACGAAGTTGGGTGCTTGGGAAATGGGGAACCCTCAGAGAAATAAACAGTGGGTGCCGAGCTCCTGAGAATAGACATCGAGAAATAGATCAGTAATCGCCGTATATGAATGGGCATTCCATTTTATGGCTTCATCTTAAATAATAAATGAAGTTATGAAGTAGGATATAAGTTTGGCAAAATATATAATTATAATAATAATAGCTCCCACACCGGTTTCGGTGACGGTGGCCGATTTCATTGAAACCAGGCCAGCTACGCAGGAGTAATTTTATAGTGCCCAAGTGTGTGCGCAGTACACAAGAGCACTCTCTATTCCTTTACTCTCATAACCCAGTGGGACGGCAGACCGACACGACCGGCGAGAGATCAGGCGCAGGACCGACTTTTTACATGCCCATCCGACGCATGGATCATCTTACTTGTCAGTTGTCAAACAATCAGGTGATCAGCCTGCATTGTCCTAACCAAACTTGGAAATAACATGTTTCCAACGCGGCAATCGAACCGACGACCTCCGAGTCAAGAGCCGCGCTCTGTACCACTAGACCACGGAGGCAAAATATATAATTAATATGTAAACACCTAAATGCTTGTCGATCGATACGTATGCCTTTTTCCTCGCCTTTTTTGACTCAGAGGTTTTCTTCAAACTCATAAGATATCTAGTCACTATAATATGATAGTACGTTAAAATTTATGACATTGTTATTTTAATGGTAGAATAGGGAAAATATTTTAAAATTCATGGCTTTACTTGAGATATTTTGTCTTGCATAAAATATTAGTTACAGCTCTAAAGCACAAAATATATTTTGTGCTTTAGAGCTGTAACTAATATTTTTACAATATTTTAACAAAACTATATAACATAAAATTTACTACTTTCAATGTCACTTTTCGTGGAAAATTCTATAAATTCCAAAGTAATTAAGAATAATGGAAATCTCACTTTGAAATAATTCCAGTAAAGTTATTCTAAATATTAAAGCTAGTTTAGTAGTTTATCGGCAAGCTGTCAAACATTTTATGAACAATCTGTAACAGCTGCAGGGGGGGGGGATCTAGCTTTTAGTATCAATTTAGCTATAAAAGATTAGAAATGGGTTGCTGACAAATGCCAGACAAATTGAAATTTGTTTTGGACAGAAAGCTATTTTCTGTACCTACTTAACATTTTCATATAGATTAAAATAATCAGTAATCGATAGTAAAATACTAATATTAATTATTATTGGATTTATCTTTAAGTCATTTTAATGGCTTTAACGTCGGAGAAGCATTATGAAATTATAATTATTTGTACAAGGTATTGTTGTAAACTTATTAGTTCTCTTATTTGGTTCATTTATAATTAAGTGTCACAAACTTAACAAACTACATAGCATTTCTAAGTCCGAAGCAAAGTTCAAAAGTCGTTCAGAATCAATTACAATAAAGTTTTATTTGCATTTAAATCTATTTGCAATCGTAATCGTTACTGGATCTTAATTGTAAAATTTAAGCACTCATAAATTTTTATCTTCCTCATTCTTTACTTGAATGGAAAGGCATTTCGTTTTATTCATCATTGGAAGTTCAAATTTTCATTAGGAAGTACAGTACATTACGAACGATAGGAAGTACAAACTAGTAAATGCAGGTTGTACGTTAATATTATGCTTACAGAAAGAATAATGAAAAAAAAGCGGCCAAGTGCGAGTTGGACTCGCCCATGAAAGGTTCCGCAGTGCCAATAAGGTTTATTTTTATGAAATTAAAAGGATTTGATTTATTTTTATATTTCAGTCGATTTAATGAAATTTAGATGAAGGTTACCATTTATGACGTATAAAAGAACTACTGGCTAGATCTCGTTCAAACCAATTTTCGTTGGTAGTTTTTATAGTAATCTACATCATATATTTTTTTTTAGAATTATCATGCCCCTACTTTAGAAATTAGAGGGGGGGGACACACATTTTACCACTTTGGAAGAGTCTCTCTCGCAAACTATTCAGGTTAGAAAAAAATGATATACGAAACCTCAATATGATTTTTGGAGACTTATCCATAGATACCCCACACGCATAGGTTAGATGAAAAAAAAATTTTTTTGTTTCAGTTGTACCTATGGGGACCCCTAAAATTTTTAATAATTTTTCCATTTTTGCATCAAAATCTTAATGCGGTTTACAGACTACATCTACTTACCAAGTTTCAATAGTATAGATCTAATAGTTTCGGAGAAAAGTGGCTGTGACATATGGACGGACGGACAGACAGACAGACAGACAGACATGACGAATCTATAAGGGTTCCTTTTTTGCCATTTTGGCTACGGAACCCTAAAAACCCTCCCCAGTAATGTAAGAACACAAGCTGAATAGTATCAGATAAAGCATATAGGGTGACACACAAAGGTAGTATAATATTGTCACCTTTGTACACAAAGGTGTACAAAGGTGACAATATTATATTTCGCAAACGTAATCTTTTATTATTATACAGGGTGCAATTAAACCTTCCTGCCAAATTTTGATATATTGATCTTTGTTAAAAATAAAAATATACGTATTTTTTCTTTTATAATCACTCAGTACTAAAATGTTGAGAAATAGCTTCCGAAAGTTATCCTAAAAACAATACAATTAATGGACACTACGCGTCGCCCGCGCGTGACGTGCCCCCGCGCGACTCTGCCCGCGTCACCCATTCAGGGACACGCCATTTGCAACGATTTTAAATGGGATAAAATGTCATTAACAAAAAAATAATACCCATTTTTTTGGTTAAATGGATTCTCCTAATGATATCTAAGACCTGGAAAAAATTTGGCAGGAAGGTTTAATTGCACCCTGTATAACACGTCTATTATAGGTTTTTAAAAGTCCACGGCCACAGATCAGAGTCTTCTTAATACGAAGATAAAAGGGCGTCTTTTGCTTGTTTTCTCTCTAATAATAATATAATAATAGCTCCCACACCGGTTTCGGTGACGGTGGCCGGTTTAATTGAAACCAGGCCAGCTACGCAGGAGTAATTTTATGGTGCCCAAGTGTGTGCGCAGTACACAAGAGCACTCTCTATTCCTTTACTCTCATAACCCAGTGGGACGGCAGACCGACACGACCGGCGAGAGATCAGGCGCAGGACCCACTTTTTACATGCCCATCCGACGCATGCATCATCTTACTTGTCAGACAATCAGGTGATCAGCCTGCATTGTCCTAACCAAACTTGGAAATAACATGTTTCCAACGCGGGAATCGAACCCACGGCCTCCGAGTCAAGAGCCGCGCTCTGTACCACTAGACCACGGAGGCGTCTCTCTCGCTAACTATGTTCATTGTCAAACCTTTAACATTCAAAATTTTTAATTGCAAACTCAACAATACAACAACCAATACTAGAAATTAGCGAGGTGAGTACACAAACATTGATTCGTTCACGTTTCTCACTAAATAAATAATTATTGTATTCCGTAATTGAGAGATCTTCGCCAAACAAGGCCGCGTGGGACGGATGGATGTCGGTTTTGCTAATATTATGATTTGCAATTCGACTTACTTTTGCAAGTTACTGGCGTAAAAGCAAGGTAAGTGCCATACCCATTTTACGCCGTTTACGTTTAAGTACGTCAGCATTGATTAGTTTCAAGATTTAGCGAAAAGACTATAGCCAGGATCGGTACAAAATATAATTAATAATAATATTATTTATGTATTCTTTTGATAAGTAAATTTTCTGTTATTTGATAAATTATTGGGATAAACTAGTGCTTATTCGGTCTTAGTATAATATTTTGCAACCGAAATAAGTTTCTAGATTTCAAAAACGAAAAAAAAACAAAGACAGTTTCAAAGTATTTGAATAATAGATAAAAATATAAATAGCTTCATCATATTTCACAACCTTTACGTTTTATGCTACACTTTACGCCAAAACTATCACGCCTATTCATTTATGCTTCAAAATAGTAATTTTTATGTATATTATGTAGATATTGCGTATAATATTATTATTGCGTTATCATCAGTCAGCCAAGGTGTGACGACGCGAGCCCTTACAAAGTTTGGCTTTTAGCTCGTAATTCTTAGATTACAGTATGTGACAGATACTAGACTGGAATTTTTGCGGCATACAAGTAACTGGCATTGTTAAAGTTCAGAATTGAGTAGATGGTGTTCCTTGGAATACAAATATCACGTATGCCAGCAAACGTATCACGGCACACGTGTACAAGATCTGTTTTGATTGAAACGTAGTATCCACGTAATACGTTTAGTAGTATTCATGAATGCAGTATTCAAAATTCTAATTATTAAAATTTATAACTACTTAGTAGAGTATTTACACAAGTTTTACTAAATATTTTTGGAAATTATGTCTTAGCCAATTTCTTAAACAACATGAATATCAGCTGTTTGATTCCGCTAGTGACAGCCACAATAGGGATAGCAAAGAAATATTTGGCTATAATTACCTCTTTAGAGTGAGTTGCACCAACCTATTTTAACTATAACTTTAACCATAAAAAAAGTCAAATGAGCTGTCAAATCCCTAGAAAAATGTTTGACGATAACCTTAACTTTAACTTTAACTACGCCTCTGGTGCAATCCACCCTTAGTTAATTTAAAAATATGTGTCTTATACGTTGGCCATATTCGTTAAAGGTAACTTTACTCCCTCCATTAAATAGTAATGGTTAAAGGTTACCAGTTAAATGGACGCAACCGTCTGTGGCTTATAAAGTGATCTATATTTCATGAAACATTAAACTCACATTATTTAAGAATTTACACTGTTAAAAGTTTGAACTTTGAATTGTTCTTTTGTCCATAAAATATTAAAATTGATTGACAACCATACTTAGAGTGAGTTGCATCAACCTACTTTAACTATAAATTTAACTTTAACCATAACAAAATATGAAATGAACTGTCAAATCCCTAGCAAATGTTGCCATATTTGACGATAAACTTAACCTTAACTTTAACTACGCTTCTGGTGCAATTCACCCTTAGAAACTATAACTTTAATTTAATTAATATTTTGACATAAACTCCATACATTTACTGCCAAGATTTTCATTAAATTTAATTAATTAATTATTATATTTCTTTGAGTGCGATTGTGAAAGATTAAAGTGTTTCTACAGTTTTTGAGGATAAAATAAGCATACTCTGACTGACTGGAGTATGTCACATACCACGCCAAGGTTTAGGTAGAGCTCTCATAACAAACAAACAATTTTAGTGACTTTTGTTAGGAAAACTTCTTAATGTAAGTCTAATTTTTTCAGTTTCATTAAGGTGTCAATGATTTTATATTTAAAAACAGGTCATTAAAATGAACAATACATATTTTCTATCGGTAATAATTTAATAAATTATTGTTTGTAATTTTGTGCCTTGTTTCCAATTTTGGCTACTTTCGTGCGGCCGTCTGTCATTGTACTCTTCTTATTACAACGGCCACTATAAATATTTAAAACATTACGAAAATATTTTCAAACATTTATGTAAATTAATATTGTACTAAAAACCTTAGCTCATCATCTGTCGCTTGTCAAAGGAGCTCCTCAATCGGAAAGTTCTGGATCGACGTTATGACATATAGTTAAAGTTACTTATAAGATACTTAATGAGACTCTTAAAATTTGAATAAGATTGAATTTACTCAGAAAATGTATAAAAATTACATCGTTCTTTAAATTGTTTAAATAATTCAACTTTCAAATAAAGGTAATGGTTATTATTGCAAGTAAATGTTATTTTTACTTCGACATATTTTACATTAATATCACAAACTAATACTCATGATGAATGAATGGAAAATGTTGCGTGAACAGCTAAGTTTATTTTTTTTACAAATACATTTGCGTATCATAAAATTAGTATTAGTAGTATAATTATAAATTAGTTAGTCTTTAATTAGTCAGTCAGTAATAATGCAAATTGCAATGCATAAATTAATAACAAAATATTCTCATAAATTTTATCAAAAAATAATAATATGCAATTTTAGACAAAACTACATCAAAATTCAAAACACACGAATCCACAGAAAAATTACGACGCTTTTCACACTTCGCATGAAGTATTTTCTCACTTTATAAGGCTTATAATGTTTTGCACTCAAATAAGGCTATAATATTATAATGTTCGTAAGCAATCAATGTGGCTTAACATTTTCCACTCGGATTATCAAAGGCAGGCAGGCTTGGATAAATATTTTGAATGAAATTCTTACTTATACAAATATTTTCGTATTTATCTTGCATCTCTTATTGATACAACATTGAAATTAGTATAACATATTGTGTTATCAATATCATAAAATATGCTAGATACTTCTTTCGCTCCTTTATAATTTTTTCCACATTCTAAATATTGTTTTATACCAAGATAATATAATTATTATTAATATTATTATATTGATTGGCCAAATTATATTCTTCTGTGTCGTTTAATTTTCCTGTCGTTCCTTGAAGCGTGAAAGGCTGCCATATGAAATAAAATACTTCTTAATGGGGTGACAGATGCACGAGTAAGTACGCGGACTTATGGTTCGACGATCTTAATCGCCTGTGTGTCAGCAAAGAGCCGCGAGCCGCGCGCCGCGAGCCGCGAGCCTGGGGGCATGGTAATCTAGTGTGAGCGATTTTTTGTGTCACCGACGCGAACCGAGTAAGTTCGCGAACTTAAAACCCGCGTACTTTAAGTTCGTACGTCTGTCAGGCACTTTAGATTGATTGTACTGTGGGTTCTTGGTAGAAATTCAACATTGTATTTACACCTGAGTCCTATATTTTACTGAAATTGTTATAAATTAATGGAATTAAAATAAAGTATACTATTAAAATAGTGCAAGAAAAGCATGTTTTATAAATAAAAACGGCATGCTTGTTCACTGAAAGTCGTAGTAGTATTTTTTTAGGCTAGATACCAGACTCAAGTATTTGTTTTGTGCGGGACCCTCAAAATGTCTTACAGGACTGGATTAGGTGCAGAGTACGATGGACTAATAAAAACGTGACCGAAATACGGATTTCTACAACACTCCGAAATAAGGGAAATAAGGAATGTAAAACACAAAATAAAGCGGTCAAACTCCAATAGTACTCTTTATGAGCAAGTTGGAAGTATGTAAAATCATTTACAATCCATATTATATACTAATATTATAAACTAGATGACTCCCGCAAGTCCGTTGCGCCTTAACTCGTTTATCGCGCGGGAACTGTTCATTTTTCCGGGATAAAAAGTATCCTTTATCCTTTCCCGGGACTTAAAGTATCCCCATACCAAATTTCAGCTAAATCGGTTCAGAGGTTAGAGCGTGAAGAGGTCACAGACAGACAGACACACTTTCGCATTTATAATATTATAGTATATAGTATAGTATATAGTTATTTATAAAAGAGAAAAGTTATTTTTATATTTAAAAGATTTGTGAGTGATTCTCGATTTAGGATTTGAACGTGACTTCAAGTGTAAAAATAAGTGTGGCACTCGAGGGCTGCCGCGGTAAAGCTATTGCATAACATTTAGTAGCAACTTGCAATTTTAAAATGCATACGTCTAGTCGCATGCACACAAACACCGCGCGAAAACGAAAAACCACAAACACCACGCGAAAGCGCGTGAAACGATGCACTGCTGTGCTGTGTGTGGGGTGTTAGGTTTATTTTCGTCTTGATTCAATCATCAAACTCAAAGCCCGCGATAAAAGCTACGTAATAGCTTTAAAAACATACGTTGGCTGATTAAGATCTACAGATAGGCATACAAAATTACCACATAATCGGTCGTGTCGTTTTAGAGTAATATTTCTACTGACACTATGACACGAGATAATAAGATAATATCAGATTCATCCATCAATTAATCCTCACAACCTTTTTCATAGCAAAGTACTTGGAAACATACATTACAAACAAACAACATTTGGTGTATAAACCCTCCCCCCCTTTAGGGTACAAAAGAGGGGGGAAGATTTTGGATCAACTTATGAAGTAGAAATACTTTAAGTATATGGCAAAACAACGTTTGCCGGGACAGCTAGTATTTCTTGTAAGTGCAACTTACAATTATTATTTATTACTGATCTCGAAATCGGTGTCCAATAAGTGGTCATTACACAAGTGACCAAAGGGACATTACATTGAATCGTCCGATATGTGAGTCACGTAATAGGAGCGGGCGGGATAGACAAGATAGAGACATACATTTCCTTTATTGCACACACATTATTTGACAATTTGAAAGTTACTGTAAAATAATATGTATAGTTTAAAAAACACGCTTTTTACATTCCTCCCTTTTTTACAGTCAAGAACTAGACTTCGTCTTGTATTATCTTGTTGTGATAATGGTAATTGGTACCAAATGATAGGGTTGGTTAATGGTGTGTTACGCAGGTGTGTTTGTTAGGGTTAATAGGGGGATGATTTATAGAATTGGTAAGGTAAGTTTGGTATCAAACCTTCTTCGGGTGTACCTGTAGAATGTTACCATAATATTATTATATTATCAGCTTCAGTTCTCGATTGTGCCTGCTAAAAACAGATTCGCAATCGAAAATAAAATTATTAAAATCGTGTTTGTCCAACATGGCCCATAAAGATGACCTTTTATACAGGGTGTAACAAAACTAAGTGATAATACTTTAGTTTAGGGGGTATACGCCTTAAGTAGAGTTTACTGTGAAAGTCGCAGAGCTGAAAGAGCAAAACTTTGTTGTGATTTGTATGGGTGCCCGCGCGCCAAGAGTATTTCTATACAAAGATGAAAAAATAAATTACTCTCCTAATTAGCGCTGCTACTTTCACAGCGAACTCTATATATGATCCATATCCCTAAAGTATTGTCACTTACTTTTGTTACACCCTGTATAAAAGGTCATCTTTATGGGCCATGTTGGACAAACACGATTTTAATAATTTTATTTTCGATTGCGAATCTGTTTTTAGCAGGCACAATCGACGTGGATCTTGAATCATAGACGATCTTCCATCTGTAAAGCCTGTTTCACCACTTCCTGATAAGTGCCGGATAGGCTATCCACCACTTAACTTGACAGATGAAGTATGGAGAATCTGTCAGAAAAGTTTATACTAGCAGTGGGTAGCCTATTCGGCACTTTAGAAGGAAATTGTGAAATAGACCCTTACGGTCTTACTACAAATAGATTAAACATCTATTGAACAGTTGTTTTGACACCATTTTGTACTGAATTTTTTTCTAATCAACTGTTCAACAGGTGTTTAAATCTTTTGTAGTAAGACCGTTAGTGTTTTGCACTAGTCAATCACGGGCTAGCGTAGAGGGGGCATAATAAGGCTCGCTGTTGCTACTTACATTAGCAGAAACAACAGTTTAGTCACCTCACTTCATAAGCACAGGTAACAAAACTGTAATTTAAAAATGAAAATCTGTTAAAATAGTATTATAAAAAGATAAAACCGACTTCAAAGGTGTACAATTATTGAGAGTTAAAATTCCGGTTCTCAAAAACTACTGAACCGATTTTGATTAAACTTGCAGTGTTCCCTGCAGTTAAACAATACCTAGTACAACAAAAAATAATTACTTAAATCGGACTTGTAGCTTTTGGCGTGGGAGAGCCATGCTTCGGCACGAATGGGCCGGCTCGACCGGAGAAATACCACGTCCTCACAGAAAACCCAAACAACAGAGGCCCAATCTCCTAACCTATTCCCTTCCCTACCCTCCCCTATTCCCTTCCCTTCCCATCCCTACCCTCCCCTATTACCCTATTCTCTCTTAAAAGGCCGGTAACGCACCTGCAGCTCTTCTGATGCTGCGAGTGTCCATGGGCGACGGATGTTGCTTTCCATCAGGTGACCCGTTTGTTCGTTTGCCCCCTTATTTCATAAAAAAAAGAGATATGCGAACACAAACATAAAACATACATAAAACATACATACATACACTTTTGAAATTTGGCACATTTATTCAGACTCTGATATTTAAAACTAAGATATTCGAAAACTGGGCAGTTCTGGGAATATTACATACATACGCGTCGAATTGATAGCCTCCTTTTTTGAAGTCGATTGAAAAAGATCTTATCCATACTAATATTATAAATGCGAAAGTGTGTCTGTCTGTCTGTCCGTCCGTCTGTCTCTCTGTCTGTCTGTCTGTCTGTCAGTCTGTCAGTCTGTTTGTTGCCTCTTCACGGTCAAACCGCTGGACAGATTTTGCTGGAACTTGGTATGGAGATACTTTGAGTCCCGGAAAAGTACATAGGCTACTTTTTATCCCGGAAAAATGTACGATTCCCGCTCGATAAACGAGTTTTGGCGCAACGGAGTTGCCGTCATCATCTAGTATATTTTATAAAATATCTTTTTTAACCGACTTCAAAAAAAGTTTCGTTTATAAACGAAAAACGTACTACCTAATTTATGAAAATAAAAACAAGTAATGTAAATCAAAAAGAACTTTCTCGAAACCGGTGCGGCTTGTCAAAACCACTCACCAACTCAGTTTGAAATTCGGTTGGAATATTGAGTAACTTAACTGTATTTTGTCAGTAACAGTTAAGGTCTTTAATATCATTAACAAATTAATAATTATCTATATTTTATTCCCACATTTACTGATAACCACATTTACGGTTTTCTTGTACCAGAGAGGCTCTAATCTACGACTTGACCTATTATTGTGGTAAAATTTATCGTAGATGTCTTAGAATAAAAAAATATATATTATTTTGCCCCCCCCCCCCCCCCAACCGACACCAACACGAGACAGGAGGAAATAAACATCCGCATCCAAAACACCTTACGATGCAGCGCGGCACTTCATGGAGTGTTAGCGTCCAATCTCCTAAGTAGAAAAAGTAAAATCGCCATTTACAAGTCTGTAATAAGGCCAATACTTATGTACGGATGCGAGACCTGGACGCTCACACTCGATGAAGAGAACAAACTACTGGTAGCCGAAAGGAAAATTCTCCGCAAGATCTTGGGCCCGGTGAAGACAGGAGACGGAGGAACTAGAATCCGAACCAACGCCGAAGTTGAAGACCTCATGGCTGAGCCCAATATTATTGGCGTAACAAAAGCCCAGCGACTCCGATGGCTCGGTCATGTTGCAAGAATGGGAGAAGATCGTGCCACTAAAAAGGCGTTCCTCGGGCGTCCGATTGGGCGACGACCTGTCGGCCGTCCACGGTACCGATGGATAGATGTCGTGGAGTCGGACCTGTGCGATCTTCAAGTCACAGAGTGGCAAGAAACTGCGCAAGACCGCGACAAGTGGCGCAAACTCGTGTCGGAGGCCAAGATCCACTTTGGGTCGCTGAGCCATCGTAGTAAGTAAGTAAGTAAGTAAGTTATTTTGCCCAGCAACACACAGTAGGCTGCTAATAATAAAAATAATTATTATAAAAGGTAGGTCACATACTTTACTTTTTATTACGAGATTCAATTATTGCTGAAACAAAAATGCGGAAAATATTCAGTGTCAAATAAAGGTTCGCTCAAAGCGTTTAATATAATGTAACAATGTACCAGACCCTAAACTATTTTGTTTGAAAAGGGACAGCGGTTAGTTCAGTATTTGTTAGGTCGTGCCTAATCCTGCTGGTAACTTTGAAGGTATTTCCATATTAAACTTGTTGCTTTCATAAATCTTGCTTTAGTTTCTTAGTAGACTTCAGATAAAAGGTTAATAATTTTTCAAAAATGATAAGTTGTTGAAAACGTGTGTTGTACAATTTAATTGTGCGCTTTTTGACCTCTAGAAAACGCGAATTCACTTTCGTGTAAGCGCGTCACATAATATTACGTGAGAGAAGATACTATAATTTAAGTATGTATAAAAGGGTGTAGTATTAAAATAATATATCAATATTATAACATAAGCGTGTGTTTTTGCTTGCTCATATTGTTCGCTATACATTTTGTATGGATCTTACAAAATACCTTTTATTGTTATACTTTATTATTTTCTATAGGAGTGATATTTTATCGTGAGACAAAATTTTATAGTATCTTTGCTTATTTTCCACTAACAATGCTTGAGTAGTAGGTAGGTTACCCTACGTATCGAACATAAAATTCACTTCAATTTTCTAATTATCATACTCCAGTATTGTTGTCTTCAAAACATTTCATTTTAACCCTCCCAAAACCTTGTTTGTATGCTGGTGATGACATTGATGCTCAAAGAATTTCATTAAATATTATTAAATATTAAAAACAAAAGTTTTCTTCAAAAGACGAACATCAAAGGTTGTGAGTTATATTGATTTTCATTTATCGAAAATGTAATACTGTAGCAAAATAATGTTAATATACTTTCAAAGTAAACACTTTTATCATTCTTTCAGAATTACCAAACTAGAAACATAAAAGATCTCCTTATAAATGTGCAAAAAATATATTTGAAAACTACTTCAAATAAAAAAATATTTAAATACTTTAATTTTTTTTAATTTAAATACTTCAAATACTAAATTCGCCATTGTGATTGCTTCATCTCTAATATTAATTTATCGTAAGCATATTATATTCGGACAAGCGTTTAATATAATTATTATGCTTGATTTTATCATATAATTAATTACCTTGATTAGTATCACAGTCAGAGAATCCTTCTGCCTTAGTGAGCACATAAGTACTTTAGTATTTTTTGGAAAGCTACGTCGACAACATAATATATTTATCAATATAATTAGATAATGTTTTTCATCATCCAGTGACAAGCATCAAGGCCGTGTTCTAGTCAGATTCGCCTTTGAACATTCCCGATTATTCTCCATTTTCCAACCTCAAGGGAAATCTAAACAATTGTAAGTAATTGAGTAAAAACCTAAGAGAATTATTAAAAATGTTTCACGAATTTCTTCTGATTATTATCCGTCTCAATTAAAATATTTCGGTTTATCCTAGCTTAACATTCAATACTTGCAGTTCCCCATGACTCCGTACTCACGAAATTAAATATATTATCTATAAGGCGTATTAAACCAAGTAGTGTAATACTGCAGCGTTGAGAGTATTTTTTATAACTATATGGGCAAATTCATGACGTTAGCGCAAATGCCCTATTTTGCACAATATAATATACATATACATACTCTAATAATTAGGAGTATGTATTACAATATGTATCACCTATACATACATACCCTTAAGTATTTCGCATAGTTTAGTTACATTCATTATAATGTTGTAAATATAATGATGTAATACAATTCATATGAAAACAAGTACCTAACTAACATCTAGAAATGTCGCCACAACATTCTTTTTTGCGCCATTGCTTTTAGTACGAAACGAGTGGCTGTAATTTGTTCCACATGTAATTACGTAAAGTACTCGCTGATTTGGAAAATGGAAACAGAAGCATATGTTATTATCTGCTGAAAACGTTTCATTTGGGGACCGCCATTTTGGGGATATTGACTCCAAACAAGGCGAGAACTTTCATTTGTAGAATGGTTGTATGATGTATCAAATCTATAAAATGTATACTATAACGGCTCTTACATAAAATTTTAAGCTTATAAATTATTTTATTATAATGTATTCTCGTCGATGATATAAAACATAGTTCCAGATAATAAATTTTCAATAAAGTTAGTTATTAATAAAGTTTACTACGTCACACGCAAGCCCTAACTTCTAAAACGAACTACGCCAAATTTTAATCATGTGGCTAGAGGAACATTACAGGAACAAAATAGTGTTATTAAATGAGCAAAATGTTTTGTACAACATTACTACGATTATTACGCTTTATAAACTGTGATAACATTTCTAGTACTATATATTGCCCACAACTTTGTTACGCTTACAAATTTGCTGTTTGTGGCGAAACTATAAAGTATTTCACGACAGAAACTATGTTTTTCTCCGTAGTAAATTTCATTTAAATCGGTTAGTGTTCTATTCAGAAGCAGTTAATCATCGTATTTTTCAGAAAGTAAAATATTTTACTAGCAATATTTTATTTTGTCACGTATTCACGCCCAAACCTTTGAACTGATTTTGTTGAAATTTGGCATGGAGATACTTTGAGGCCAGGGAAAGTACATATAAAGGCCATCACAGACTTAGCTATAATAAATATTAATACTAGTTGACCCGGCAAAGTTGTTTTGCCATTTAAAGTATTTCTACTTCATCAGTAATTGATACAAAATCTTACCCCCCCCCCCCCTTTTGTCCCCTTAGAGGGGTGGGGGGGAAAGCTTATACACCAGATGTTGAGTTGGAAGAAGGCAAATATATCTGCGAAAACCGTATGCAAAACGGATCAGTAGTTTTCGTGTTATAGCAAAAGTTTGATACAAAATCTAACCCCCTCTTTCGTCCCCTTAGAGGGGTGGGGGGAAAATTTTTATACACCAGATGTTAAGTCAGAAGACAAATACATTTGCGAAAACCGCATTCAAATCGGATCAGTAGTTTTCGTGTGACAGACAGACAGACAAAAAACTAACCATAGTTTTGGCTTCTATAGCGATGTAGTAACACCCCCTGCTTATTATTTTTTGAATATCTTTAATGTACAGAATTCACATTTCTACACTTTTATTATATGTATAGGTATAACCGTACTAAGCACACTGAGACCAGAAATATATATTATAGCTGATTGTGTGGTCACGCGAAAATTGTATAGAAAATATATAGTAATATGCTTAGCTATAAACATATTAATATATTATATTACAGCTAAGTCTGTGACGGCCTTTATTATGATATTTGCAACGGAGTTGCGGGCGTCATCTATTTCAGAATATTTTGACGTGACAACGTCTAACTCGATACTACGGGCTTCATGCACGAAAAAGTCTAGCTATGTCCACACTTATATGCACATTCCATCTTTAATTTTCGTCATCTTCTGACTGTTGACTGCGCTATGACGCATGCCCTTGATGAACAAAAAAAGGCAAAGTGTGGACATAGCTATTGTCCTATCAACTATCTAATATCAATTTAATTCTAGATCTAGAAGTACTTTAATGATACCCGTATTTTGCACACACGGTTCGTTTTATAAATTGATAAATACAGTATATTTTATTAGAGATTAGTGGGATTGTGTAAGCTCGGAGCACTTTGTCGCCCCCCGCGGGTCTCTACCCGCAAATCCTTTTAAGAGCCTGTCGGCGGGTGGGCAAATTGACACAATACACGCATGGTCGCCTAAACGTGATTTGACGTTAAGGGTCAATTCAGACCGCAGCGTGACGTGTAGATGCATTTCTAAAATTGTATGAATTTGACAGATTTGCAAGACGTCTGTCAATTCAGTACAAATTTAGAAATGCATCTACGCGTCGCATTTGCAGTCTGAATTGACCCTAAGGTGGTGGCGCACTGACTTGCCTATCGTGCAAACCACGATACGAGTTTCGTTTACTACTAGCTGACCCGACAGACGTTGTCCACAGTCTTAACGAATATTATTTAATTGTATCTCCATGCCAAATTTCATCAAAATCGATTAAATAGTTTACACGCAAATCATAAAAGTATATTATTGTGCAGTAACCGTACATTTTTCCGGGATAAAATATATTCTATGTCCTTCTCCGGGACTCAAAGTATCTCGATACCAAATTTCAGCAAAATCGGTTCACCCGTTTACGCGTGATGTCGTAACCAAGAGAAATATGGATTCATTTTTATTTATATAGATAACTCTCCTTTCTGTGGAAACTTGATAACAATGTTATATTCGTTCATGAGTGGAGGAAACAATTAGCAATAGCTTGATTCGATTCGATTGAAACTTCATGTTTAGGTCACACACAATATATCATGTCAAATCGGAAAGAGATCTTACCCGTATCGCCTTATGGCGTTTCGTATTTTGGACTTTGGAGCGAGTCGGTTACGTTACGATTTCGATTAATGTGCATTGAATTAGAAATTTTCATACAAACACAGCTCAAAACAGTTATAATTCCTTTTTCGAGTTCATATGAATGCTGTGACCTTAAGGGCATATCACACTGGCGATTAGCGAGCGATTTGAAAGCGACGCGATTGCGCAGCGCGCACGTCGCGACAGCGTAGCGTCGCGTGACGACGCTACGCTGTCGTTACGCTACGCGTGGCGTGGACGCCATTTTGTACACTGATCGTCTAGAGATGTGACATTGTAGATAGTGTTTGAGCAGTAGTACTTCCTCATCAGAATCCATTTTGCTACTGAGTGTACAAAACGCGGAAGGCAAGCTGCGTGCACGTCGCGCAATCGCGACGTCATCGCGGCGTGCGCGCTTCGCAATCGCGTCGCTTTCAAATCGCTCGCTAATCGCCAGTGTGATAAGGCCCTTAGGTCGGGTTGCACCAGAGGCGTTGATATAGTTACCTACAGTCATGATCAGAGTTGAGGTTTACTTTAACTTTGGATTTAACAATGACCACCGAATTTCACAGATGTCTGTTGCTAAAGTTAATGGGGTTGAGATCATAAAAATAAAGTATTTTTACAATTTGAAAGAAAGAAACAATTTGTTATAGCAACACTGTGACTCTTATATCAAATTCAACTTTAACCGAGCGAAAATGCGCGATTAAGATTATTGTTAATTAATATGGTGTCCATTTATGACTTAAACCATATATTTTACAGTTCATTTAACATCTTGTTATAGTTAAAGTTATACTAAGTTGGTGCAACCCACCCTTCGTGTCCGCACTATACTAAAATATTCCTTAATATTCATAACGTGCATCGGAGGGTAACCGATAGAATCGAATTTTCAATAACTTGACCTCAGTACATCAATTCGCTTAGTTGGCTCTTAGATCATGGCAGCGACAACACGGGAATATTGAATATTATACAAATGGTATACCGAAGACAAGATAATATTATACTGACAATACAATTTGTACTTCGATGCTACTCTGGATGAATTGTTATTTATTACATTAAGGGCCTGTTTCACCGCTGTCTGATAAAGTAGCGAATAGGCTATTCACAACTTTTTTGACAGATTCTCTATACTTCATCTGTCAAGTTATGTGATGAATAGCTTATCAGGAAGTGGTGAAACAGACCTTTATTCTCGTATTGGTACTCTTTGAAAATGGTATCCGCACATCTGACTAAAAAATGTATATCTTGATTATTGATTAGCATTAAACTAAAAAAATAAAATGTAAGAAAGACCATAAGACCAAGGACCTATTTCACCACTTCCTGATAAAGTGCCGGATAGGCTATCCACAACTTTTTTGACAGATTCTCCATACTCTATCTGTCAAGTTAAGGAACAATTTTCAAACCACGTAAAGTTGAACTGATTAAAATTAAAAAAAAAATACTAATTATCACATCGCTGACTAAACCATAAGCTCTTTATCATGTAAACGTTAAAATACCATGAATTTCTCCCCTTTATAATCGGTCAAACATTACAATACTCGATTAAGGCTGAAGGTAGGGCGAAAGTTTGTTAAGTCATTACCCGTTACTGTTTGTGTTTATTAAATATTCATTTTCTATTTTGCCGGCCATACCCAAACGAGTTTTAATTAAAAATACTTTCGCCCGTCACTGTTAATATTTATTAGCAAATATTTTGGAAATTTAAAAATTTCATGGCGAATTCAAAATGTATTTTGTAACGCAAGGTGACCTGAGATCGGTCGTCGCCGAAACTCATTATGAAATTTCGGCTGGGCTTAGCAGCTTTCGTAAATTAAAGTCTGTTCTAGTTGAAATTTCCACTAAATTCTTTGACTCTGCAAAATTATAATCCAAAAATGTTGTAGCAGAATAATAAACAGTTGTATATTTTATAACTTGTTGACGCCCGCAGCTGTATTACGCCAAAATTCGTTTATTCCTTTCCCGGTACTCCGTAGCAAATTTCAGCAAAATCTGTTTAGCGGTTTGGGCGTGAAGAAGACGTATACAGACAGATAAACAGGCAGATACACTTTCGTATTCTCAATATAAGTATGGATACTAAAATAATTATAATATAATAAATAAATAAATAATAATATTATTTTACATTAGATCGTAGACCTTCGTAGAGCCTCTACGCTTCGTAGCAAATACTACTACTCATATTTTGATAAATTAACGGCCGTTCCCAATAGCTATGTCCACATTGTGCCCTTTCATCTTCAATTTTCATAATTTTTTGACATTCGAAATGTCAAAAGATTATGAAAATTGAAGATGAAAGGGCACAATGTAGACATAGCTAATATTCAGTCTATCTCTGGTTTGACATACGACCGATCGCAGCTGACATTGAATTGACATAAAATATATGTCTCTAATGTGAAATGTCTAATGGATTTGTCCACATTGTGCCTTTTTCTGTTCGTCAAAGGCATGCGTTAAAGCGCAATCAATAGCGAACGTGAGTCATGCCCGTGACGCGCGTTGAAATCGTAGCGCTCGTTATGACACTTTTCTTTCAACGCGAGTGGATTTTGACGCATTCAATTATTAAATATGCGCAATTATTAAATATTCAACGAAAGTTGAATAAAAAGAAGATGACGAAAATTGAAGATGAAATTGCATAATGTGGATATAGCTAATGAGAGCTATTACTATCTCTAGTAGGGCAAAACCAGAGATAGATCAAATATTGGGAACGGCCGTAAATAAAGATTAGCAAAGTATTTGTCATTCCTTTGTTTTTCCAACAGACAATTAATATACTTATATTTTTGTTTTTTTTTTTTTTGTATTTAAATAGTGTATTAAATCTTCTAAGAAGCGTCTGAAACATACATTAAGAATTTTGTAACAATTTGAGGTAGAATTCTATCGATCGCACTTACCTTTAACGAAATTATGACAACGTGGATTACGAGGTACCGTAAGCCGATTACGTTAGGGTCCAAATGTACGAGAATATAAGATACAGTGTATAAAATATAACGCAGATTACATGTGAAATGTTTGAAAATACATTTGAACGAATATTTATTATCCCATTTAACTTTGGACTTTTGGATTGGACAAAAACAATGATATTTTTACAACAATCTCAAGTAAAATACAAGTAATAAGAGACGCGTTTAAAGTAAGGAATCATTATGCATGGGAACCTTACTTTATTTTATACTACAAGCTACAAATCGAGACTTTGCCTCTACTATAAGCCTATTATTTTATTATACTTCTTTTATTAATAGTGTGGGGTATAATGCGTGGAGGCCCAAAGGAAGATCTTCCGACCGAGCGAGGTGGTATGCTCGGTCAGGCCGGAGCCCACGTGATACATTTCGGCTGTCGTATATATACTGACGCGCTCAGAAAACTTCGATAGCGCGATGCAGGAATGTTAGGCGAATGTGGGTACCGCCACATCACTCCCCCCCGAAGACCGGAGGTTGAATCTTGAAGTCTTGTCGCTTGAGTTGCCAGTGAGTTCCAGTGAGTCGGAACTGTTGCAGTGAGTCCCAGTGAGTCGGAACTGTAAGCTGCTGCACGGGATCCAGTGAGTCGGATAAGCTGCCGTGCGGGGCCGATGCTACGTGCTGACCAGGAGAGATGACGTGCTCTGCTTGCTGACCGGTCGGTGTAGTGAGAAAGCCCGTTGATGCCGATGCGGAGTCGCCCAGGCCGCGGTACATTGCGGCTAGTGGACGAGGTACCCGATGAGGCGATGCTGGCTGGCGCGGTGCGGAGGGGCGGGGAGTGATGATGATGAAGGAGGCGTGTTCTGTCGAGGGTCACCAATGTGGGGTATAATGCGTGGAGGCCCAAAGGAAGATCTTCCGACCGAGCGAGGTGGTATGCTCGGTCAGGCCGGAGCCCACGTGATACATTTCAGCTGTCGTATATATACTGACGCGCTCAGAAAACTTCGATAGCGCGATGCAGGAATGTTAGGCGAATATGGGTACCGCCACAATAGTATTAATATTATTTTTTGTGTTTAATAGGATTTTTTGATTAAAAAAAAACAAAAAATACTATTTTATTATAATTCGTACAGCAGCTAGTTAAACAGCTTAGTAGCAAATTATGCTTAAATTATATCTGAATGAAAAGGAGTATAAGCCTTAAAAATGCACAATACATTTGAGTCGCAGTGTATTTCTTCAGGAGATATTTCATGGGGATTATTAGACAGCTCGAGCTAAACCTCAAAGATACCACGACAATCGCATTAACGACGATTTACCCATAGATCGAAAGAATATAGATATGCCAGGGAATAAATTGTTTACCTATTGTTTATTTTCAACTTCTCCCTAGATTTTATGTTTAGTGTTAACGGGGAGATTCAGTTGAAATTCCACGTATGGATAAGATTATGGTTTTTGTGTATATTATAATAATTCTTTATGTAATAATTAATCTCACCAAAAACATACCTGTTAAAACGGGGCCAAGTTCCTATTCACTAATTGTTCGCCTTAAAAAAGAGTTGAAATCCAATTCAATGCCAAGTTTAGATGCACTTCCAAATCGATCATAATCATCTTCATCAACAGCCTGATCCTAAATACTTCTAAATTTGAACTTGGCAGGTTAATTTAATCGCATAGATATCTTATATTTAAATTTAAAAATTATACATTATCAAGTGCTACTAGCATGAATACCTGCCAAGTTCAAATTTAGAAGTATTTAGGATCAGGCTGTTGATGAAGATGATTATGATCGATTTGGAAGTGCATCTAAACTTGGCATTGAATTGGATTTCAACTCTTTTTTAAGGCGAACAATTAGTGAATAGGAACTTGGCCCCGTTTTAACAGGTATGTTTTTGGTGAGATTTCAATACTTTTTTTAAGAAATCATACCAATTTGTTTCTTTCCTCCTCATCTTATTTCAGTGTATTTACTTGTACATATTAATTTTTATCTCAAATTCATAGATGAGCCGACTCACGCTTGACCAATTACTCAAATTTCTTAATTTTTTGTTAATCTACATATAACAAACAACCTGTGTGCCAAATTTCATAACGCTACGACAACTGGAAGTGGCCTAGAGGTTTTGATTACCGATTTTTATCTCAAATTCATAGATGAGCCGACTCACGCTTGACCAATTTCTCAAATTTCTTAATTTTTTGTTAATCTACATATAACAAACAACCTGTGTGCCAAATTTCATAACGCTACGGCAACTGGAAGTGGCCTAGAGGTTTTGATTACCGATTTTTATCTCAAATTCATAGATGAGCCGACTCACGCTTGACCAATTTCTCAAACTTCTTAATTTTTTGTTAATCTACATATAACAAACAACCTGTGTGCCAAATTTCATAACGCTACGACAACTGGAAGTGGCCTAGAGGTTTTGATTACCGATTTTTATCTCAAATTCATAGATGAGCATACTCACGCTTGACCAATTTCTCGAATTTCTTAATTTTTTGTTAATCTACATATAACAAACAACCTGTGTGCCAAATTTCATAACGCTACGACAACTGGAAGTGGCCTAGAGGTTTTGAAGCCGACTCACACTTGACCAATTTCTCAAATTTCTTAATTTTTTGTTAATCTACTTATAACAAACAACCTGTGTGCCAAATTTCATAACGCTACGACAACTGGAAGTGGCCTAGAGGTTTTGATTACCGATTTTTATCTCAAATTCATAGATGAGCCGGCTCACGCTTGACCAATTTCTCGAATTTCTTAATTTTTTGTTAATCTACATATAACAAACAACCTGTGTGCCAAATTTCATAACGCTACGACAACTGGAAGTGGCCTAGAGGTTTTGAAGCCGACTCACGCTTGACCAATTTCTCAAATTTCTTAATTTTTTGTTAATCTAAATATAACAAACAATCTGTGTGCCAAATTTCATCACGCTACGACAACTGGAAGTGGCCTAGAGGTTTTGATTACCGATTTTTATCTCAAATTCATAGATGAGCCGACTCACGCTTGACCAATTTCTCAAATTTCTTAATTTTTTGTTAATCTACATATAACAAACAACCTGTGTGCCAAATTTCATAACGCTACGACAACTGGAAGTGGCCTAGGAATTTTGATTATCGGTCAGTGAGTCAGTGCCAAAATTAGCTATTTTTACAAGGAAATATTTCAGGATCTAACAAATCTATATGTATGAAATTTAGTATATTGCGTAAGTACTAGTATATAATTAGGTAGGTAAAATTTTATCTTTGCTCTCGCAATAGGCACTGAGATACAAGGGGGTCAAAAGTGCGTCGAAACCGTTCGTGTAAATAGTGCACGGCATGCGCGCGGCCTGCTGGAACTTGTCCGCGCACTCCGTGCGCTTTGATATTCTAGGCATGAACATGGCGAGGTTAAAACAATAGTCAAGTGGATGATTTAACATTGGGGTTGGTTTGAGTTTAACCTTCATGGTACAACATTTCTTTGTTTGAGTTTTTTTTTTGACAGAAAAAAATTAACGAAAAAAATGATTACATCCTGAGTTTTTAAATCAAAACTCTTGACCCCTTGAATTTATAATTAAAAAAGATTAAACAATTAAATTGGTCCTAGACAGTCTACAGAACAGCACAAAATATTATTTAAGAGCGTTTACACCTTATTTCAAGTTTCCATACAAACCTGCGGCGGACTATCGGAATTGCTTTGCGCGCAGCGGTTTATAGTAGTTTTAAAATATTTGTAGAAAAAAAATAACAATAGATTTGTTGATATTTAAGAACAATATTTTTAATTAAAGTGTTCTTCTATGATATGAAGCTATTACTATATTAAATTAAGTTAAATAAATAGGTAATATAAAAGTTGTAATTCCTTGATATTTCTTTGATATTTCTCATTCTTTGAATTTAAATTACATAAAGTTAAATACCTGAACGAAATATTTTTTTCTGCTAACTATTTGCTTAAGGATCTTGTCAATAGGTTATTATTAGTTTATAATTTGATCTGTCGCTGGTTTCGTAAATTAAAAGCTTCGAAACTGATTCTAAAACGGAATTTAAGAAAACCTCTGTTAAGGTATCGAGATTTAATGTACAAATACTCTATAAATCCTATTTATTTCTCTGCTATTTAAACAGTGAAATTCTCTATAAAAATAAGTTATCAACATTTTTATAAAGATAAGTGGTTGATGATTTTTTCAAGTTGGAAAAGTACAGTTTTAAGCCAAAATGAGCGTGAAAGGTGTAAACGCTCTTAAGTGTCTAAACACACTAGGTCGAAAATACGTGGCCGAAGTTTGACATGATTACGCTTGCCATGCGCTACCCATACAATATAACGCGACGTAATTTCGGCATGGTGTGTGATGACAATCAACAAACTCATCAGCAATTTAAAATACATTGCAGGCGTAATCATGCCGAACTTCGGGCGAGTTTTTTCGATATAGTACGTTTAGACATTTAGACTATCTATTTTCTAAACCCAAGCCTGTGCTTTCACATTAAAGTCCACATCTGTTACATTAATAGTCTATGGTATGTCCTATTTAGCCAGCACCGCTCTTCTTGCCTGTTGCTCAGCTCAATTTGCTAACCGTTTTTCTTTTCTAAATCATTAGATACGATGTTACTTTGAAGATAAACTGAATGTTACTTGTGGGAAACAGTTTGTATTTTTCTTAAATTATGTTATAAAGAACACAGAATTAGATATTAATATACAATTATTTTATTTTTGAGAATGTTTTATTACGACATGTCATATTTATTTGTGGTTTTTTAAATATTCGCTAAAGGGAACAATATTATTACCACTTAATATATTATTTCACGTAGCAAATCTAAAGAAAAAGGCAAGACTGAATTTTGAAATTTAATATTTACATTTGAAATATTTTTCTACATTTTTGAACACGTTAAAATGAATTCGGAATATGTCGGTGTAGTTTAAAACGTGTTCTCGTATTATCTTTTCATTTTTCCATCTCAATGTTATTCCATTTTGCGAGTCTTTAGCGAAATTAAATTGCATGTTAATCAACATTTATTTTCGTCATGAAATAACTCGGGGTTGGTGCTTTTGTTTGTTTTGATATTATAATTACTACAGCAAATACACAATAACTATTTGTATTAAATATTCGGCGAATTGATTTCTGTAGGCGTTTACAATTTATTATTGTATATTTTTGTGTAAGGTTCGAATTATAATAAATCCTAGGCATAACCTGAAATTATTATAATTACCAATTAAAAAAGTATATAAAATATATCGAGCCTTATTTCCAAAGTTATAAAGGACTACGCCATATTACTGAGGTCTACACTATATTACTGAAGACACAGTAGCTTTTTAGCGCTATTCTGTGCTATAAGTCCTAAATTTGTTGTTCAAGCCACAAGGCAAGTGGCAACTTCATATTAAATATAAAAATCTGTACGAAATTGTTTAGACTATACATAATATTATACCGTTGTACCTGTAACAAATGAAAAGCAGTGTATTGTTATTTATCATGATTATTCATCAAGTAGAAACGAAATTTTGATTTTGTCACACAGACGCTCTTCAAGATAAGAAAGCAATCAGCTTTTAATATAGTTATAGCGTACACTGTGCAGACGTTTTGTGTCAATATAATAATTCATTGACATGAGCATGGAGCATATTATTTTGAAGATACGGTTTCTAATCATAATTTATATCATCTCAATTTATCATCGTCTATGCTCTATAGCAAACACAGTTAATAAAATCAGGTATTACTTTGCGGAAATCCAAATTATCTTAATTTTTTTTTTATTTTTTTTATGAAATAAGGGGGCAAACGAGCTAACGGGTCACCTGATGGAAAGCAACTTCTGCCGCCCATGGACACTCGCAGCATCAGAAGAGCTACAGGTGCGTTGCCGGCCTTTTAAGAGGGAATAGGGTAATAGGGGAGGGTAGGGATGGGAAAGGAAGGGAATAGAGTAGGGGATCGGGCCTCCGGTAAACTCACTCACTCGGCGAAACACAGCGCAAGCGCTGTTTCACGCCAGCTTTCTGTGAGGACGTGGTGTTTCTCCGGTCAGGCCGGCCCATTCGTGCCGAAGCATGGCTCTCCCATTTCAAAAAAATATTTTTAGCAATATTCCGCGAAATAAGCCCCTACCTGTAAATAAATGAGTCAGTGTACGCATAGGCACCCGTTACAGCACCTCCCTCCTTTCCCACACTGCCTATACGTAGGCACTCGCGTGCAAGAACGTACAAACACCAGCACCATACAAGCAATAATGATAGCAGATTCATGCAAAGCCTCTATATGCGTACACTCACTCGTTTACTTACAGGGCTTATTTCGCGGAATATTGCTAAAAATAATAATATACTATTTTTGCAGCTAACATTACAAACAACAAAATATTTTCTTCTTTATATACGTCGCAGTAGTTTTAGTGATTATTTAAACTTAAGTAGTATAAAAAAGAAAATGGAACATGACAAGCATTCATTTTCCGTGAGCAGCAGAAAAAGAGTGGGATATTCCTTCTTCTTCTAGACCGCGGTCGACTCTTTCTACATCTTACATATTATTATTTGCAATCATGCATGTTCTGACGATACTTCAAACTTTTTTTTCAAAAAGCAGACGTAGCTAAATAACGTTTTTAGGGTTCCGTAGTCAACAAGGAACCCTTATAGTTTCGGTCTGTCCGTCCGTCTGTCTGTCTGTCTGTCCGTCCGCGGTTTTGCTCAGAGACTATATGACCTACAAAGCTGTAATTTGGCATGAATACACATATTAATAATGCCAACAAAATGGTACATAAAATATTTCAAAAATATATTTTTTTATGGTACCTCCCCTACACATCAAGCGGGGTTTAATTTTTTTTTTCGTGCCCATCCCATCGTGTGGGGTGTCGTTGGATAGGTTTTTAAAAAATATTATGAGTATTCATAGATCATTTTCCGATTTAGGGATCCATTTGTGAAATATTAAGTTTTAAAGTGGAAAAAATCGTTAGAGTCCAGTGTCCCCCCCTTCTACCAGCTAAACGGTTGCTTTTGGAAATGTGAAAACATTCACGGGAGTAGGAAATATGCTGAATTTAAAAGGAAAAGTATCAAGGCTAAGAATACTTCATAAGTTATGATCAACTAAAAAAAATGTATTCGGCGAAGTATAAAGGAATTTTTCGTTTAAATTCCTTTGAAAGTAACTGAGATGATGTTGTTAGTAGTGTAAAACATGTTATAAATGTACATTCATTGACCATACAAAAAGTTTCAAAATCTAGCGGTACTAGGGAACCCTACATTGCGCGTGGCCCGACACGCACATAGCCGGTTTTAGTTAAAAAATCAACTAAAATATATCTTGAAACCAAATACATCAAATATCAACTCATCAACGGTGAACGGACAAAGGTCTATTCAATGATGCAACAAATAATACTATAGCTTATCTGTGTCAGCCGCTCAATTAATTAGTCTATTGTTCAATTATCTTTGATAGTATCTTGTTATAATTGTAATAGCGTTATATCTTCATAAACATGATATAATAATATAATACAATAAGTTAGTCTGTAAGGTATTTGTAATGTGGGCAAAATAAATAGTAAAACAAATAAATAGACAAGGTATAAAATATATGTTATAGCCGGTTTACATTTTTCCAATCCAGTTCATTGCATTCCAGTTTCCGTTTATTAGGGTTCCGTACCCAGAGGGTAAAAACGGGACCCTATTACTGAGACTTCGATATCTGTCCGTCTGTCTGTCTCCTAGCATACGCCAACGAGATATCTCACTCTCGAGATAATTAAAAACTACTCGTCTCATAACATCAAAATCTCGACATTATCTCGACAAAACTCTATAAAAATGTGTTATTTCGATGATAGATCTACGCGAGAAAAAATGTTTGTCATGCTAGGGTCAATAGAGATGAAGAATTGAAGATACAAACTATCAAACATCGAGAAACATGTAGAGTGAGACATCTCGTTGGCGTATGCTAGGCAGGCAGGCTGTATCACAAGAACCGCTATAGCTAGACTTCTGAAATTTTCACAGATTGTGTATTTCTGTTACTGCTATAACAACAAAATATTATACTAAAAGCGAAATAAAATAAATATTTAAGGGGGGCTCCCATACAACAAACGTAATTTTTTCGGTCTTTTTAGGGTTCCGTACCCAAAGGGTAAAAACGGGACCCCATTACTAAGACTTCGTTGACTGTCCGTCTATCCGTCTGTCTGTCTGTCTGTCTGTCTCCAGGCTGTAACTCAAGAACGGTAATAGCTAGAGATTTGATATTTTCACAGATTATGTATACCTGTTGCCGCTAACAACAAATACTAAAAATAAAATAAAATGAATATTTAAGGGGGCTCCCATACAACAAACGTGATTTTTTGGCCTTTTTTGCTCTATATCAAAAATGGCAAAAGGTAGGTACTTGAATTTTTCACAAAATCCTTAGTGATATGTGTACTTTAATATTTAATAATAATATTAAAATAAAATAAAAAATAAGGAATAAAGGTATGGGAGCCCCATACAAAAAACAAAATTTATGGCCTAATTTTGCTATATAATGGTACGGAACCCTTCGTGCGCGATTCCGACTCGTACTTGGTCGATTATTTTGCTTTATATCAATTATGGAAACAGGTAGGCACTTGAATTTTTCACAAAGTCCCTTATCATATATGTTATTTAATATTTAATTGTAATAATAAAATAAAATAAAAATTTAAGGGGGCTCCCATACAAAAAAACAATTTTTGGCCTATTTTTGCTCTTTAAGGCCAGGTAACAGTGAAATAGCGCGTGGACAAGTTTTTTGATCCTGTTTCATTCCTTAAATTATCATCTAAAAAATTTGAAAAAATTACGACCTTTACTTGAGGATATAACGTATTCGGCCTCGCATTAATTGACACAAACAGAAGAACTTCACTCGATAGAAAACAAAGCCAAAGTTACCTCTTTTTAAAATCTTTTTTCAATGCTGTGCTAAGAATACTGAACTAAGCGACCTATTTTTTATAGCTTTAATTAGATAAAATGATTATCTATCCGTATTCGCAAAAATGGAAATTGTAGCATTTATTTATTGATGCCAGTGACAAGATATCTAGAGAATTCGCATACGCCGCGGCTTACCGAGCTCCGACAGTCGCGCGGTGGCCCATACAAAAACATTTTGAGTGATAGATGCCCTTAACGGAACGGAACCCTTCGTGCGCGAGTCTGACTCGCACTTGGCCGATTATATTATTCCAGTAGCACTCCAGTGTTGGATTGGATTACTGGATTGGAAAATTGAAAACCATCCATATTTTGTTCCTACTAGGTGGTTATTTTTTCACGGAACAAAAAACTATCCTAATTTTTCCCGGGACTCAAGTATCTGTTCTGTGGTTTAAGCGTGAATAGACAACAGACAGATATACTTATGCATTCATAATATCAAAATGGATAAAGGATATAGAATATACGCCTATGTACCAAAATTGTGCAAAAAGTATAAATAAATAAATAAATAAATATAGTTTTTTGAACTAAAGACTTCTTTAGTGGCGTTGTGCACTTTCTGACCTGATTAAAAATACGTACTACGAAGGAAGATTTGACCGCCAGCGCGGAATAGGAATGAAAGCATTATTCCTCAGACTTTCTACCATGCGACGAAAATTTATTCCTGCTTCTACCGTTTCGTTTTCTGTCGATATTCCCGGAGAATTTATTTTTTCTAGTAATCAAAATCTTCGTTGGCTATGCGCCAAGCGTAATACTTCTGCGAGAATCTAATGAAAACGTAATATTCCAATTACTTTGCCAGTAAATTAAAGTTGTGACTCTATCTCAATCCTCGACCGCAAAGTAACTAAAACTTTTCCGATTTATTCCGTTCGACATTCTGTATAGACCACCTGTAGATCAAACAATAATTTTATCTCAAATCTGTTTAGGGTCTTTTCACATTGAATGAAAGCGATCCGATTTAAGGCGACGCGACGTCTTGATAATTTGGCTGTAGCGATATCGATTTTTCTCAGCAATGACTAAAGCTAAGAAATTGAAGTTCATTGTCAGTATTCATCGTGTCTTTGTCTTTGAATTACCCATAGCATATGCCATATACCCATAACATGATTGGTCAACTTTTATAACACAGAATAATCAATCAAAAAGACCTCTGTAAAAATTCGAATTTTGCCAACAGAGGAGAGTGATTTAAGCTTCCATTTGTACATAGATTGGTTCTTAGCATACACTTTAATTTGCCATTAGCTTATTATGAAATATATTTAACATGGTTTTTAAATTACGCGACAAAAACTATTTTGTCGCTTACGCCCTTTCCTTTTCTTGCTGTTCCATTTCTTGTTTGGCCGGGCCGGCCTCTCATAGAAAACAAGCAATCTAAAACATATCCAACACGGTTTTTTTTACTTTAACGCGGCGTCACCTTAATTAATCCATACTAATATTATCAATGCGAAATTAGTTTGTCTGTCTGTTACCTCCTCACACCTAAACCGCTGAACCAATTTTGCTGAATATGAAGATACTTTCCGTCCCGGGAAAGGATATAGGATACTTTTTATCCCGAAATAATTTACGGCTCCCGCGCAAGAAACTAATTTTGACGCAACAGAGTTCGGGCATCGTCTAGTCTTTTAAAAAGCCATTTTAAACTGAATGTTGTAAATAACAACATAAGTAATTGCGACTCTATGATCATCGACGACGACATCGACTCTATTATATCCCACAACCTGAGCAGTTTTGTGGTACCCTTTATGGAAAAACTATCACGCCTATAATTTATTTGTGCTATATGATATTATTTTTTATTTTTTATGTACTTATATAATATGTTATCATCGGTCGGACAAGGTTTGGTTAGTCTATCCATACTTATATTATAAATGCGAAAGTGTATCTGTCTATATTATGTCTGTCTGAATTACCACTTCACGCTCAAACCGCTGAACCGATTTGGCTGAAATTTAGCATGGAGATACTTTGAGTCCCGGGAAAGGACATAGAGTACTTTTCATCCCAGAAAAATGCACGGTTCCCGCGCGATAAACCAGTTTTAGCACAACGGAGTCGCGGGCATCATCTAGTTAAAATATAAAAAAAAGATTATTACCACGCCGAAATACGACGCGAGCTCTCATAAAGCACGGCTTTTATCTAGTATATACCATTTATCTATTGTTGTAACCAACGGGAACACTGTACTTTTGCGTTAAAAAGTAGTCCACGAGTTAACGCAGAGAATAAATTAATACCAAAACAACTTTTGTCTAATTTAAATCAAAAAATCCTAACATAAAATACCCTAAGTTATCATCATTCCATGAATCTAAGAATTAGATCTGTAAGCGTTCATAGCTCAAACAACTGAACCGTTCAAACAATATTGAATATACTTTCAACATTTTGTATAGACGTTGCAGATGTTTGGGTGAAAGCGGCTTACGCCTCCGTTTTCAATATAAATGCATATTGATATTGTATATTTAGACTCAGCTAGCCGGAGCAGGGGCGGACCTTGACATACATATTCCTGATACCTTTCATTTTGTTGACTTTGAAGAAGTAACATCTCTGATATTAATAACTGAAAATTGAAAACACGTATCAAAACTTCTTAAGTAATATTATAAGTGTATATTATGTGTATTACGTTTTAAAAAATAAACTAACTGATAAGGGTCGTTATGGAAATACTTTGAGCTCCGGGAAAAGAGATAGTATAGTATGGGTTGCAAAAAATATACGGTTAGGTTATATACGGTTACGGTAGAGCAATAAATAAACTTCTACGCATGATGTCGAAGAGTGTTTATCTGTCATCTTTACATTTAAACCGATAAACGAATTTTTTTTAAAATTGGAAAGTGTCCCAGGAAAATTACTTAATTATGTTAGTCTTTATTGCTGAAAATTTACAGTTGCTCGAGACAAACAAAGTCACAAAGTAGTTAAGGATATCAACTACCTGCATAAAACCGTGTATACTTGTATGTTAGTTCGAAACATGTTTTTTTTTCCAAAAATATATATTTTAACAACATATTATTTTACTATTTACTATATCATCCACTTCAGTAAAAATATAACTACAGAAGCGTTAAGTTGGAATGGTCGTGATTTATTCGCCGACCGCGGCGTACATCTGGGCTGACAACTTTTATCGTCCATTAAAACCGTCCATATTTTGTGTTAATCCATCAGCGATTTATAGCAAAAGTTTGTCACACAAATAAAGGAGTCGATTAATAGTGGGATATCTCAAAAAGATACGTAGATACGTAGACTTTCATACCTATATTCAAATTATTAATATTAATTAATGAAATTATAAATATTAATTGCGTGGCGCAGTGATTGTTGTTAAAACAAACAACGAACTGCTGGACTGATATTGAGGAAATTTGTGTGCTTTCAAGTACCGTGCAAGTCTATTAAATTCATCTCCTAGATCCTGCCCGCCGTGTCTGTTCTACCGTGTCCAGTATTTTGCATACTCATATAACATAGCGTTCAAACGAGCAAGATATAAGATCGAATGTATTTGTGTGCAAAATTCAAATAAAGTATAGCTCTAGCTCTAGCTATAATATACCTCCTGTTAGATAAACACGTAGAGCAACAAAAATTATAAACTACCAGAGTTTGACAAACGATTAAAGTAAGTACGAAATTTCGTGGAAATTTCGTAATATACGCGAGACCATTTTTGTTACCCGGTGACGCTTCCATATCCTAATTCGAAGATATTCAATAAAAAAACTTGCCTTTACAAAACACTTGTCTTCCTAATCACGTGCCTATGCTAATTCTCAATTTACGTTTTATCGACTAAAAGGAAATTTAGATCTATCATCAAATATTTCAATTCAACGGATTTATTTTTATGGAAGGCACTAAAGAGATTTCGTTACAAATTCAATTTGATTTGTAAAATATTTTAGTTATTAACGAACCCAATTCGTTAAAAATATTCGAAAGGGAATACATTTTTTCGCCTCATTATTATTATTTGTATAATGTTTATTGTTATTATTATGAAACTGATCTATCAAAGGTCCAAAGAATACTAATGAAGAATAGTTTAAAATATAATAATTAAATACTACATCAATCATCAACACTAATAATAATTACTAGCTGTTGCCCGCGACTTCGTCCGCATTAGTATAGTAGATCACGTCCCAAGTATTATTTTTCAAAAATATTCAATGTACAGAATTGACTTTCCTACGATTTTATTATATGTATAGATAACTTGGTTACAAACACATAAAATTTAAATGCTAATTTACAGAACAGCTGATCATATATTAAGCAAGCTTTAAACATTATCCCGACGACAGATTTGTTACTGATCGACTTATAATGTCCTTAACCGATTGTAATGAAATTCAACTCAGATACAGATTAGACCATACCAAAGTTGCCACACTATCTGACCTGAAAAAAAGTTTGGTTTCTTTGGGACTTCCTCCAAAAGTCACGGGTGAAATCTTCTTGATTTTAATGGAGAATAATTAGTACCTACGCCGTTATTGACTGACAAAAGAAAGTGGCTACTTGACGCCGAGTTTTGAATCCACTTCAGCTTAGAACGGAAGACTCGCTGTAAAAAGATTTTTATTATTCTTTGGATAAGCTTTGTCAGTGTCGATCGATATCGTAATTGCTTTCTGTGTCCGACGTGACGGTGCTTTTATACAGTTATATTTTGCTATATGTTACCCAAACTGGATTTATATATTACTAGATAACGCCCGCAACTACGTTGCGCCCAAATTCGTTTATCGCGCGGGAACCGTACATTTTTTTGGGATAAAAAGTATCCTATGTCCTTTCCCGGGACTCAAAGTATCTCCATACCGGTTGAGCGATTTGGACGTGAAGAGGTAACAGACAGAGAGATAGACACACTTTCGCATTTATAATATTAATATGGATTTAATAGCAATTATAACTTTTGGCTTATTTACATGTATTGATGTAAATAAACTAAAAGTTTTAATTCAATAAATAATAGATTTAAACAGTTCTAGTAGTAGTTTAGGATTTCATTTATTTTTATGCTCTTTAACGTTAACGCTAATATTTATATATTTTTATTAACGATATAAACTCCTCATAAATTATGATCTTAGTACACTTTTACTGCAACAAATCGATTCAAATAAGCCAACTCGATCAAACCACGACGCGTTCGAACGTCCATTAACTTTATTAATCTATTAAAGGATTCCCTTTTCGTTTATCTTAAAACTTAGCCCTACATAAAACAAGATAGGTTTAATAGCAAACTCCAAGGAACCTTTCCGTAGGCATAAGTACATTTCCGCATTAAAGAGTTAGGAAAGTCGTTTTAAAAGCAATTTAATATTCTGTGAGTGAGTGGGTTGGTGAATTACTACACACAACTTTTCTGGCTCAAGGCCCTTGTTTTTGCTCGGTTTGAATTTTGTCTAAATACTTTACAAAATTATAACCTTTTTAACCTCAGGCAGGGGTGGTAAAGTTTGACGTTTCTGTGTAGCGGATGAACTAAGTGTTTCATAATCATAATATATATATGTAACTTGGGCTATTATCACTATTAATAATAATAATTATACCAAAAAACCACCTATAAAACGCTACGCTAGAAAAAACATATTATTTTGAAATCACACATTAAAAGTCTGACAAAAACATGATCCTTCCTTTAGAATATGCCGAGCAAACAGTTCTCACATTTAAATTTGTGGTAGGTAAACAAAATATTGTGAGATCTGCCCAACAAAAGCGGTCAAAAGATCAGCGCACCCTTTTGTACCCCGCTAACAATGGTCCGGAGAGTACTTACGATCCTTTCCATCGACTTTTTCATAAACAACTTTAATTAGAAGAGTTTTGCAATAAATTCGTAGAGTAGGCCGCTTTTCACGAAATTTGTTTTTGAATTTGTCCCCTTGCTTTTGATCACCTCATTAGGGTTAAGAATGTTGTGAATTGTTCTCTATTGTGTGTGTGTTTTTTTTATTTTATAATATTAAGTTATAACTATATTATGTTATAAATATGATAGTGTTTGAAAATAGCAAACTTTTCAGCTTAAAAAATAACAAACATACACACATATTATTATGTTCTATACTTGTATGGTATGATTATATTATGTGTTCTGTATGGTTCGTTTAATTCCTGACAAAATGAAACTGAGTTCAGATTTATACTTAGCTGCGAGCAAAATCTTTAATGCTGTCTACACTACGCCGGGCCGGCGGCTTTGGTGTGTAGACAGCATTAGATATAAAAATATATTTTTTTATATTATTCTGACTACGACGCAAGTCGAGTAATTTTTTTATATTTATTCCATTGTGAATTTATAAAGGAAAAAGTTGCAATAATAATATTATGATTTATGTTTTTAAATGTGCTATCGAATTTTGTGAAAACAAGGAGGATTTTACTATCTCAAAAGGCGTGTCAGAATCAATTATTATTGACGTTTCTTATTTGCTGCGTTTGGTGAAACACCCTATATTTCTGAATGAATGATAAAATAAAACTCTTTTCTTGTTGTTGATAAAGATAGTATTTTCAAGCTTTTTTCAGAGAATTAAAAAGCTTACTTAGCTTGCTTGCCTACTTTGAGTTTCTGGGTATTATATTTTCTTAGATTTCGTATTAATCAATCAGTGATATATTAAGTATTATATAATAATCATATTATATAGAAGAAGATCGTTGCAAAATCATAATAATGTTTGTTTTCTTGTTACAGATGCTCAGATGGACTTTTACTATTATATTGGAAGATAATTTTTGGTGAGTAAAATATTTTATCAATAATAAAAGTATTTCAACAACGGATGGAAGTGAAAAATACTTCGCTATACAATTTAAGCAAAAAATAATCCCGCTCAGAAAATGTATTGGACCATAACTTGATTCAAAACAATTTTGCCGGCGTCCAATCAAGCGGGTATTCAAATATTCGATGTACAGTCGACAGTAGTTTGAAAATGTCATTTTTTGCTGTGTTTTCTACTAAGTATTACACTCCCGGAAGACGATTGACTCCATTGAAATTGAGATTTATTTAATCATTGTATATTTATCTGATATTTAACTTACGGAAAACACGATTCACTTATTTTGACTCGATAGTTTTATTTTTTGAAATTATGAATATTTTTGGGCTTTTCAACGAATATCTGTTACACTTATTGAATTACTATCATTAAATAACATGCACTACTACAATCACACACTTTATAAAATAATAGCTAGCGGAAATATTTGTATTGTATTTAGTTTTTTAAGTAATCACCAAAAAACAGTTCTGGGACTTACGACCTTTACTTTCGTGCTATAATGCGGGGACCGTTGTTACGCGATATTGTTCACTATTAGCTGCAGCGTAAAGCACATTGCTCGGGAGCATGATTCATGGAATCATTGTATCACGATTGGAGGATAGCGGGATGTGTAGGCGGGGCTAGCGTTTTAGCAGCAGGCTCTTAAGATGCTCCCTCACCGAAAGAATTCACTTGTAATGTAACATTACAGAGTCAAACATTACAATGCGCACCTTGTAATGATACAAAACCAAGCATTACTATGCACACCTTGTAATGATACAGTGTTACTACTTGTAATAATATCAACTAGCTATGGAATGCTCAAAATTGAATGTTACATTACACGCGAATGCTCGTCAGTCAGAAAGGTAGTATTGTAATGTAATGCTCGAAAACGAATCCACAATGTTACATTACAAGTGAATGCTCGCGGTGAGGGAGCACATTTATACAGGGTGTAACAAAAATAAGTAGAGAGTTCGCTGTGTAAGTAGCAGCGCTGAAAGACCAAAATTTTTTTTCACTTTTGTATGGGAAAATTCGTGACGCTCGGGCCCTTGCCCATACAAAAGTGAAAAAGAAAATCGTCTTTCAGCGCTGCTACATTCACAGTGAACTCTCTGCAAGGAACACGTACACACACTAAATTATTATCACTTACACACTGTATACTCAATACCATTATCATGATTTTTTAAGAAACTCTGAACGAGGTATCCAGGAACCGTACAGAACAAAACATCGCAATTGTTGCCATTTTCTGGATAGTTTAATAAGTATTCATTAAGATTGAAAAAGAATTCAGCATTCAAAACCAGTTAGTTTCATCGTAAAGTGGAAATAAACTGACCTACTTGTATTAAAAATTTCGTTATTTTAAATATCGTTTATTTGATTTTGAATACGACGAATCAGCATAATAAATTAAAGACGTGAGTTGAAGAACACGATAACTAACTTTTTGTTACATACGGACATTTACTAATTTTTTCCCTTATAATTCGAACGAACCTTGTAACTTATCTTATTCATCACCTGGCTATTTCATCTGGCTATACATGAAATGCACAGTTTTTTTAATTTTATTTTATTTCAAATAATATTTCCGGCCTTAAAGCCTCAATTTATGAAAAAAAACGGCAATTTTTTTACTGCTACTTATCGTGTTCTTCCACTCACGTCTTCAATTATTTTTATCATAACAACGATGACAAGGAGTACTATCTTAAAGTAACATAAAAGGCTAGCATAAAAACAAAGGTAATATAAGCGCAACAAGTTTTTCCCGCACCGTCGTAGCTTGTTGCTACGCCGTAGACCGTGAGCTACGTGTTGCTACGAGGTGCTACGAGGCGCTACGAACCGCTACAACATGTTCTACGGGCTACGCGATAAGACAATCTACGGGTATAAGGCAGAGTTCATATTGTATCATTTTGTATTGTATATTTTTTTATTCAAATTAGCTGACTCTGTCTTTATCTCTCGTACAGAATTATTTTATTTGTACATATATTTGACAAAATCTTATCTATTTTTAATCCATCACCATTAGGAATATTATTTTCTTTGCGTGTGTTACAACATGATGGAGAAGGATTTGTTTTACCAAATATTTATGTCAATTAAAATTATGATTGTCCGAAGCATAATATTTTGACTGTGTCGTATTAACGAATTACAAATAGTTTTACAAAAATCAAGACCTAATTAATTATGCATGAAAAATTAATGATCATATACAATTATTAACCATCATTTTCACCCTTTGTCTAAACTTGAGATCATAGTGATGCTACAGAACAATGATACAATTTAATACACAAAAATTCTACAATTGTGACCTTACCCTAATAAGACCGCTATACACGTTCGAGTAATTCGATGAAATTGCTTCAAATCGTTTTGTTATAGCTTGGACAAATGCTATTGTTCTTGGAATTGTTTTAATACTTAAATTGTTTACTATCATTATTTAATGTGATTAAGATTTTTATAGATGAACATAATTATTAATGTAAATAAAAGCGATATTTTTATATAAAAATAAGCAAAGAAACAACATGAAAGAAATCACAAGATTTTTTAGGGTTCCGTACCCGAAGGGTAAAAACGGAGCCCTATTCATGAGACTTCGATGTCTGTCTGTCCGTCTGTCTGTCTCCAGGCTGTATCTCAAGAACCGCTATAGCTAGAGTTATGAAATTTTCACAGATTGTGTATTTCCGGTGCCGCTATAACAACAAATACTAAAATCAAAATAAAATTAATAATTAAGGGGGGCTCCCATACAACAAGAGTGATTTTTTTGTCTTTTTTTGCTCGTAATCAATAACGGCAACAGCTAGAAAGAAGAAGAATTTTCACAAAATCTTTAATTTTATTTGTAATTTAATTAATAATAATAAAATTTAAATAAAATAAATATTTAACACAATTTTTGCATACTTTCTGATTTCTCTCTGTAACAGTACGGAACCCTTCGTGAGCGAGCCCGACTCGCACTTGGCCAATTTTTTTATTTGTAAAGCAAGTAATTTGAACCAAAAATTAACTTAAAAATTGGTGCATAAAAACCTTACTTTACTCACGTATTCAAAACGATTTTTCCGTTTCCGTCACCCTGATTAATCTGTGACTCTATCATTAAACTGATTGCGTCCCCTTTGTAAGAATTCGGCTTTCATGATTTGATTTTAATCATTCATCACAAAAGAAAAAAGTAAATACGATGGTAAATGTCGAAAGCATTCCTATAATAGGGTGATTTTGATATGTGGTACCTTTATTATAACTTAAATATTATATGTTTATATTGATTTTAAAAACATCCGACTATGTTTATTTTTATATTTTTTAAAATGTTTTTTCCGTAATAAAAACTATAAGTACAATATGATTTCACGAGACTCAAGGACTTAAATATTATAATAATATGGTACCCACCAAAGTTAGCTTTGTGCTTTCAGTGCAAAGAATTATCTAATACATTTTATTTAAAACTAGCTTTTGCCCCGCGGCTTCACTCGCGTTAAGAAGTATTATTAAATACAAACTTTCATCCCCTATTTTATCCCCTTAGGGGTGGAATTTATCAAAATCTTTTCTAGGAGATGTCTATGTCATAGTAGCTTTATGCATGTAAATTCTCAGCCCGATCGGTTGAAAATTGACCAAGTGTCATACAAACTTTCATCCCCTATTTTAACCCCTTGAGGGTAGAGTTGATCAAAATCCTTTCTTAGCGGATGCCTACGTCATAACATCTACCAGCATGCCAAATTTTAGCCCGATTCGTCCAGTGTGGTTTGGGCTGTGCGTTGATAGATCACTATATCAGTCAGTCAGTCATCTTCGAACTATATATATTTAGATATGATAGTATGTAAGCATGAACACTGCGCATTTCAAGGCTAGAAAAGATCTTGTGTGCTTTGACTTGATTATATTTCTTTGACAATCTGTTGTGTAGCGATACGTGTGTTCGTGGCAGCACAAAAGTACTTGACCTCCTTACTGTGAGCACCAAATTCATTTGAGGCATTCCGTTGTTCAGTTTTACTCCGGTTTTGTATATACGAGTAAAATATAATGGCCACAGATTTATTTTTAACTAGATGACGCCCGCAACTCCGTTGCGCCAATATTTGTTTATCTCGCCGGGACGGTACATTTTTCCGGGATAAAAAGTATCCTATGTCCTTTCTCGGGTCTCAAAGTGTCCCCATACCAAATTTCATCAAAATCGGTTCAGCGGTTTAGGCATAAAGAGGTAACAGACAGACAGACAGACAGACGGACAGACACACTTTCGCTTTTATAATATTAGTATGGAAGTATGGATAAGATGACACCCACAACGCTGTTGCTCAAAAATACGTTACTCACGCGGAAACCGTACCTTTTTCCAAAATCAAAAGTTTCCTATGTCATTTCTCGAGACTACTACCAACTTTTAACAAAATCGGTTCATCGGTTTGAGCGTGAAGAAGGGTTATCTCTGTTACAGACAGACAGAAAAACTTTAGAAGTATGGATATAGATACATAATATTACATGTTTGTCTATTTTTCTGTCTATCTATCTGTTACCTCGTCACGATTGAGCCGCTAAGTCAATTCGAATTTGATATACTAAACTTATCTCCATAGAAATACTTTGAAGAGGGCTTTTTCATCAATATCGCCTAATAAACGGTTTTTATCCTTAAATAAAGTACGGTTTTGGCGCAATAAACTAATTTCGGCGCAACGAAGTTGCAGGCCAAAAGTGTGCGCCGTTGTGCCCTGCTGCTTTAGACAATGTATCTTTAGTTAAAAACGATGACGAAATTCGTTATCAAAATGTCAAATCCCATACATTTTGATAACGAATTTCGTCATCGTTTTTAACGAAAGGGACTTTGTCTACGGCCTCAGATGCGCCATGGAAAGACAAGAGGGGGTACCATGAGTCGATCCTCCATCATTATCCGAAACCACAAATATTATAAAATTAAATAATATTAATTATGTAAGGCAGATAGATTCCTAAATATTTGTTAATCATAATTTACCTGCTTAACCTAAGTATAATCATAGCTGTTTATTTATGTACCTTTTTCTAATAGGTAGGTAGAGTAGGGTGCCTTGACAAAATATTGAGGTATATAATTAGGCTATGTTTTAGGTACCAGACATAACATGATTGTAACTTGGAATGTTATGTTAAGCAACTTACATGCTTACGGCCTTAGGCTGCTTCGACCCTTGGTTTGTTTATATTAAAAAAAATAAACTTCAATTTAGTTTTCTTGTAGTTGTGTAATTCATATAAGAATACTATCTGACTCGGCGTTGTTTTGCCATATAGGTATACGCTATTTCGTGCATAACAAATAGATGTTGGTCGATTCTCGTGATGTTTCCGTGCATAACAAATTATGTCAAATCGGTCTAGACTAGGCAAGAGTTTGGCTACAAATACGGTGACATGAGAACTTTCTAAATTAGAATATTAACAAAACTATTACACTACCGACATTCGTATAATAATATTAAACTATCACCTACAGTAGAACCTACAAACTTGAATGTCCCCCTATTATTGCAAATATTAATAATACATATTACCAGACTGTCACTAGGTACAACACGTCTGACAGTAACTAAACTAAACTGTAATTAATTGCTTAACTTTGTCATCAACATCATCTACAAACAATTACAAACATTACAAAAGGTCGTTTGGATTAAGCTATCCTTAATTTATAGTTTACTAGATAAATCGGTGAACTTCGTGTCAAGGCAAGTGCCTTCTAATATAAACCTTTCCTGCAATTTTAAGAACATTCCAAGACTAAAATTAGCCAAACTAGTTAAGCCGTTCTCGAGTTTAAGAAACAATAACAAAATTTTAAGTCCGTGTTTATTTATTGCTGCGCTTATTTTTAAACTCTTACTAATTTAAATATTTACAAAAACATAATATTTTGGGAAAGGCAGACATAGTTCGCGGGTCTCGAATTATTGCTAAAACAATATTCATAGTCCCCAAAGATCTAACAAACTCTTTCTCATAATAACTATTATTCACCAAAAAGTAGTTTTGTGTTTTTAAATTAAAGTTATTAATCACCTAATATCGAAATCTAAATAATTATATAAAACTCAAAGGTGACTGACTGACATGGTGATCTATCAACGCACAGCGCAAACCACTGGACGGATCGGGCTGAAATTTGGCATGCAGGTAGATGTTATGGCGTAGGCATCCGCTAAGAAAGGATTTGGATAAATTCCACCACCAAGGGGTTAAAATAGGGGATAAAAATTTGTATATAATAATACTTCTTAACGCGAGCGAAGCCGCGGGCATAGTTCGTCAAGCATATAATTACAAAATCATCTAAAAGGCTACACATTAATATTATACTATTTTAATAATAATAAACTTGGTTCACAAATTCCGAAACAGTCTGGGAGCCTTAGCTTTACATTAATATTTAATCCTATTTAAGTTAAAACAAGAATAATTAAAGTTATTACACCATATCATTTATAATTAACTACGTATCTAATTAATAATTAAGTTACATCCAATTAAACCCAAAGATCGTGTGTACAATTCTAATTATTTAATTACGGGGATATGTCGACGGATAATTTGAGCCTTAAACTATATTATTATTATTATATTATTCAGTCATTTGGTAGTCGATCCTTTGTATTTAAGCTCACGTTAAATCTAGAACTAGGGGAAACAATTATAATATCGTATAATATAACGTATGTACGATCTACATAATACGAGCTTACTCTGTAACTAGAGACCTCAGTGTAATAGCCGTACGCTTGGCGCAGTAGGTAGGATACTATGTGATGACGTCACAGAAATTTGCACAGTAATTAAAACGGGCTTTACAGAGAAACCGCGCAAATCTAGAAGATCAAAATTTTCAGTTATTAATGTTTCTAAAACTTCAAGCTTTATCTTGTAATTCTAAAATGTGTGATTTTGTAATTCTAATTATAAAGAACTAGTTGACCCGGCAAACGTTGTTTTGCCATTTAAAGTATTTCTACTTCATCAGTAAAATTTGATACAAAATCTTACCCCCCCCCCCCTTTTGTCCCCTAAGAGGGGTGTGGGTGGGGAATCGTGTACACCTGATGTTAAGTTGGAAAATACAGTTAATAATATGACGTAAGTCCATTATAGAAAAAAAATTGATACAAAATCTGACCCCCTTTTTGGTCCCCTTAGAGGGGTGGGAGGGGGAGTTTATACACCAGATGTTGAATTGGAAGAAGGCAAATATATCTGCGAAAACCGTATGCAAATCGGATCAGTAGTTTTCGTGTTAAAGAAAAAAGTTTGATACAAAATCTGACCCCTCTTTTGTCCCCTTAGAGGGGTGAGGGGAACTTTTTTTATACACCAGATGTTAAGTTGGAAGAAGACAAATATATTTGCGAAAACAGCTTTCAAATCGGATCAGTAGTTTTCGTGTGATAGTGGAACAAACATACATACAGACAGACAGACAGACAGACAGACAGCCTACCTGTATTTTATTATTTCACATTTGAATTTCACGGTAATTAATATAATACGCTTACGATACGTTTTTTTTTCATGTAACGGTCACTTCATAATTGAATAAAATGTTTTCCATCTCGCAAACAGTTTAAAATCCTAACAGAATCAACTGCTCCAGTTTTCAGGCTGTTGAGTATTTTAACGCAATTAGGGGAGAAAATAAAACCATAACTGGATTCTTGGAATGGCTTTAAGTGTTGAGATACAAAAAACCATTAGCATTCATGGGATTGTTGAGGCGTTTACCCTTTATTGTCTCGGTTGTCGTCTAAATATTTTTTATAATATTTACTTATAAAACAGTATACTTAAAAAATTGAAAAATGTACATGCCATATGTAATAAATAATAATATATGTGGCTATGCGGTTGTGTGTGCTGAGTGAGCTATAACTTACTTTAAAAAGTAAAAAAGTAGTCGCTGTCCGCAACAATTTATTTATCTCTTATTTTCAGCTTATTTCGACTATAATTTTTTAGTTCACCAACCAGACTGGCGCCGGTCTTATTGTACGAAAAAAATGATTTTACCTAATTGACTTTTGCGGTAGCGATGCGGCATGAGTAACCAGCGTGCTTAATGGCCACGATAGTGAAAGTTTTTTTAAATAGATAAAGCAAAAAAATAAAACGATAGACAAAGTAAGAGATTGATAAGAAATCTGTCATTTAGTCCCAAATATCTGTCAGTATTTCATCGCATATTTACTGGTCCCATGCTAAGGGCCCCATAAGGGGGTGACAGACACGCGAGTAAGTACGCGGACTTATGGCTCGACGATCTTAATCGCCTGTGTATCAGCAAAGAGCCTGGGGGATGGTAATCTAGTGTGAGCGATTCTCGTGTGTCACCGACGCGACGCGAGCCGAGTAAGTTCGCGAACTTAAAACCCGCGTACTTTAAGTTCGTATTAGACATACGAATCTTAACAGGCACTATACACGGTAAGATTATATGCACGATCCGTCGCGTCAAACCGATCGAAACGACGAATCGATGGTGTACGTCAAGATGAAGTGTATGGGGCGCTTTAAACCTGCAGGAATTCAAGCTTAGTATTGAGTTATTGACTATAACGTTAATATTGAGCGATGATTATGAATCAAAATAGAATATTCTGATTCACGCTTGCCGGCACGGCTGGTATTTCTCAAATAAGCTGCATCGTCTGGGGCACTGAAATTCAGTTTATGACATGCCTCTTATGATTAAATCTGCCCGTCTAAATAACTTACACCAATTTAAATATCCATACTTCCATACTTAGGGCCTGTTTCACCACTTCCTGATAAAGTGCCGAATAGGCTATTCACAACTTTTTTGACAGATTCTTCATACTCGAGCTGTCAAGTTAATTGGTGGATAGCCTATTCGGTACTTATCAGGAAGTGGTGAAACAGGCCCTTAATATTATAAATGCGAAAGTGTGTATGTCTGTCTGTCTGTCTGTTACCTCTTCACGCCCAAACCGCTGAAACGATTTTGCTGAAATTTGGCATGGAGATACTTTGAGTCCCGGGAAAGGACATAGGATACTTCTTGTCACGGGAAAATGCACGGTTCCCGCGCGATAAACGAGTTTTGGTGCAACTAAGTTGCGGGCGTCATCTAATCCACTATATGCATGGACTTTTCAATAATATATTATATATTATGAATAATAACACAAACCTATGAGTTTCTCGAGTCATGAAAGCTTTGTATTGTATTTTAATTACATCTTCCGCAACTTTCGCATATCTTCCATAATATTAAGATTGGTCCTTTCCTGGGACTCAAATTGCTTCAGCAGTTTCAATGTAAAGAGGTAGCAGAGACTATAGAAAATCAATTTCGTATGTATGGGAAGAATATTATAAGTTACCAAAGTAAATAATAGTGTTTCTTCCTAAAAAAAGTATTCATAAAATAATAAGGTAGGGTCGCCTAAGAGCGGATGTGCCACAAGACCGGATACATAAAATTTTGCACGAAATAAGCGACATTTTTCACGGCTGGCAACATAGTTTTGTTCTCCATTTTGTTCTGCCCCTCCCTTCATACCGCGAACGGCGTTGTTACGGACAGGACGCGTGCAACGGAGCTTACAAAAAAATGTGCCATTTTTCGTAAATTTTTGGCGATCCGGTCTTCAATCCAAAAGTTTTTTGCAAAATTATGGTGAGTATTTATCATTTTATTGCTTTTTAAGTAGAATCTTGTGTAGAATTAGCAAGTGCTCTCCAGGATTGTTTACTTGGTTTACGCCTAGGACGTCTGTAAGCAAAGATCCGGTCTTTCCTCCCATTGCCAAAGTACGGACTAGATAGTCCGATCTTAAAGCACTAAATAAAAATGCAGTGGTTCTCAAAATTTTCAAATATACAATTAACTTAAATTATTATCCAGTTTATTAAAATTAAGTCGATTCATTATAACAAATTGTTTTTAAATTGTCGTTTTTGGTAAGTACAGCAAAAACTTATTTACCAACGCATAGTATCTTCTTTTCTTAACACCTATTAAGTATAAAACTTCTTAAAAGGACAATTATTTTTTTATTCAGCTGTTGTATGTTTTTGTTACTAACGCAGTTCACTTGAGGCCAATTTTAATATCTATCCATAATAAAAGATAAACTTATCCTGGTTACTTTATTCGCTACCATATTTTATAAGAATGAAGTGAGATTAAGAATATTAGGTTAATTTTTATTTACAGATTAAAATATGCCTGCAAAATATCAGAGGAGCACACGAGCGACCGCCTATACCGAACATGATTTACGAGAAGCTGTGCAAAAAGTTAGAAGAATAATAAAAGTTTATTCAATAAAACCTTCACTTTTTATTTCATTTTTTATAGTATGGTTTGTGACAAATTTTAATTAAGTACCTACTACCTAGCAATAACCCACGCAGGTAAAGAATAGCACTGGAATACTATACCTGTCAGGCAGCCATTTTTACTTCCATCATTTTTAAGCATGGGTTCTAAATTAGGTATATATAGGTAGTGTAATTTATCTATGAGTTTAGTTCAGTTCAGCCCTATTTCAGCACATAAGTAACTATACGTCCGGTCTTAAATCTCTATCTTCCGAATGCTACATTGCTACCCGAGGCTGACTGAATGAAGTTTGAGAAACTCAATTTTGCTCACATTAGCCTTGGGAGGGAAGATCGGACTAAAAAATGCCAAAAAAAATAAAATTACCTGTCTTTGCCACACCACGCAAATTTACAGGACGAATTTGTGGTGCAAAGGTGCAGGCTTAGGGGAGACTAAATAAAAGAGTTATCTTCACGAATGTTGTATATTAACTGACTTAATAACTAATTACATCTAACTTATATAGGAGGGAGGTAAGCCGCACACTACACCTCCCCCGTTTTTTGAAAAAAAAGAAAAAAAAAATTATACACTAAAGATTTTTTTTTTTTTTTACTCTTATAAGACTTATAATACTTAATAATACTAAAATAATGATCACTTAACTAATAATCTCACATTTTTTTTAATGTACTTTTGTTATTTTTTTTTTTTTTAATTCTTACAATCATTAATCTTACTCTATTACGTCTTAAATACAAATCTGCTATGTGCTGATACATTTTTGTTATTGTTATTCTAGAAATTAGTGAAGGTTTGTTGACGATGATTTTTTTTTTATTAAAAAAAAAATGAACGAATTTTCTTTTTTTTTTTTTTACATGGTTACTTTGATATTTCTTTTTTTTTTCTACCTCTATAAAACCTCTTTCGCTAATACACAAAATTCGATATAATTGTTTTTATCATTCAAAATTCATTTTCAAAATTTTCACCTTAAATGCTAGCTTCATATTATTCATTATGACTCATTAATTAACTTATAAATATTTTACTAATCCCCTTGATTAGTGGACTGGCCAGTCACTTACTTTTAAATTGTCATTTCATAACATTTCATTTTCAGGTACCTTAATTTCTTTTTTTTTTTAACTCCTTTTGTCAATGTTACATTCTTGCATGCCTTTTCATTTATTTGTATTACTTTTATAACATTACTGGTACATTATATTTTTATGATATTTTTATTTATAGTCGACTCTTTTATTTATTTTAATGGTACATATTTATTTTTAATATACTTCATGTGCGCACTTTTATTTGGTACAATATATTTTATTTATACACCATTTAACGGGACCTTTTTTAAGACCACCAAAAAAAAAATGTCTCCAACCATTTTACTTAAATGAAGGATTGTTCCCGCCGAGCATGCTCTAAGTACCATTTACTTTTGTACCATTTTGTACCATATAATACCAAGGTTCTTTTAAGGCTACTTGACCTCCAACTATTCTCACAGAGAAAACTCGTTTACACCATGATCGAATGAAGGATTCCCTTGCGTATTTTATTTTAATGCTTTTAGCATTTTTTCTCAATATACGTAGCATTTTAGCTAGTATTTTATAATGCTCTATGGCATTTTTAAACCTATTCTATTCCTATTCCTAACAAAATACTCATTCCATAATTTTATGCGATCAATATTTAAAATATCCTTAACCGTCGGGTGATCAGGCCAACAGCTACCAAATATTTTAAACATCGACGCAACCCTATCCTAATATATACCATACCTATTTCAAACAAATACCTTTTAATAACCTAAAATCCATATTCCTAACTTCAAAATAACCATTTCTATACTTAAATAATAGCTTTCAGCTATTTTGCAAACCAAATATCACATTCCTAATCCATCTTCACATTAATATTACGTCATAGTATGAACGTAAATATTTTTTTGTAAATCCGTGTGTCATGTCCAGTGTAATTTCTTAGAAAATGTAGCCAATCAACTTACTTAAAGTAGTTACAAAGAATTTAATACATTTTCAAGAATAATTTCTCCTTTTCTCTATTTCTATTCCTCTTATAACTTTACTAAACTTTCTTTTATAACACGCTAATTCTTACGTAATATATTATTATTTTCTTTGTTTTTCTGACTCTAATTTTTTTTCTAAATTATTTTACAATACTATCTACAAAGTAACCATGGAATCAAAACAAATTCAAAATTATCAATATTTTACCTCTAACTTTCTATCTTCTTAATGATTTTAATAGGGTTGGAATACATAGAAACTTATATCATTCTATATTCATAACATCCTAATCCATATCACTTAATTTATTTTACTTGAATTAATTATTTACTATAAATACTGTTATTGTACACCATACATATAAATACTATTGTTGTATGCTAATCTTTCTTTTTACGAATGCCTTTTCTGTCTATAAATAAAATATTTTATTAATTATTGTTCATTATTCTTAATTTTTTTTTATTACAAAATTATTTGTTAATAACTTTTTGTTTTATTAAATTATATCAACTTTTTATTTATTTTTATTTACATAAATTAAATGCACCTATTATTATAGTTATTTCACTTAATACGCCTGATATTCTTGACATTTTAAAATATTATTATTGTTTAAATTCAGTCTAGGTATCTATACCTAAATTTTATATCTTATTCTTTTATATATAAGGTCTATGCATAATTAAGTTATTGCATCATTTTTTCAGTTATTATTCAATTTGAAAAAGTCATAATTTGACAACTAAAAATAAACTAATGTGTAATTATTATTAATAACTGTTTAAAATAAATTTCAAAAGGGATTCATACTTTCAAATTAATTATGAAAAATCAAACTATTTTAAATGAGTTTATAATAATACAATTTATAAAATTTCAAAATAAATACTACCTAATTTAGAAAATTTTACCAACTGCTTAACGTAGTATTTAATATCGTCAGCAACCAAAAAAATCATTTTAGCAAATTAAATGTACTTATCTCACAGAAAGTTAATTTTATTCTTTATACTATGTCATTTAAAAACATACTTGTTAAACAATAGTTCTAAAAAATTTAATAAAATTCATGCCCTGGAATGCATGCTTATAATATTGTAATAATTGTAAGTTTTGCAACAAATTAGGTACTGGATTTAAATTACTGGAATCATATTCAAACATAAATATGGACTGCGCTTACATGACATATTTGGATGCATAAACTCATTGCATCACGTTTCTTATGTTTACCTTTGTACCAAAAATGATGCACGAAATGTTATGATATTGTTATGCGAAACCAAAATATGATGATCTCTTTTGGACCACCCATATTGAAGACTGTACAGTAAATACTAATTAAATTTTTGACAACAGCTGTAACACAAAACAAAAATACTTTGCATTTTTACTAATAACAACAAAATAAATTCAACATTTTAATTTTGACCTACTCTAGTGATCTGCAATTGAAACTTTAACAATTTTTTCTAAAATTTGAAAAATAAGTAACTACACACAAAAGACCAAAGATTTTACTTGTTGTTTACGACTTGTTGCTATTAAAATTAAAAGTGATTAAAAATAAATCTATTTTAGTTCAATTAAGGACTTATTTAAAACGAAATATTTTGTGAAAAGTTAAAATCTCTAAAATCTTTTTCTAAAAGAACCTCTTGCAAAGAAATCTAAACCAATTGAAATAATTTATATTATTTAAAATTATTTTAACAAAAATTATATTCGGTACAACCCTATAAATAACATAATATATTTAGCCGAACAAAGAACCTACTCCTTTTTGTTAAGTCGGTTAGAAAAAGTTTCTACTTACATTCGTTGCGCGAATGCTGAGTTGGCACCGCGGACATTTGACGCTTTTCCCACAAAGGCGTTGCATACCGTGGAAACTTACCTGAGGTGTTACCTACCTGTTTTAACCAACTGCGCAAAATATTTGATTAGTTATGAGTTACTATGTATTCCTTTATCCCAACAACAAAATTTAAAAATCCTTTCAACTCTATAAAATTACCTGTCTTTCACATTATCTACCTTAAAATTTATTTTGTCATACCAGACAGTATTTATTTATTATTATTATACAGTACACATACTTTTACACTAAAATATTTTTGTACTACTTGTACCAAAACCTATTCCATAATATTATTATATAAAATTCATCGTCAACACCCTGTTTTTAAAATTTTCACTTTTTCTATTATACGACAGCACATTAACAACTTATCAAATCCACATTCTTAATTAAAAATAATTATTGCTGAATACTTTTTCAATTAACATTATTTTCTTTTACTTATATAATTTTTTCTTTTGACATTATTAAATTAAATCTTATCTTTCAATACGAAAAAAAATTTTTCACGTAGCTAAGTTGCAGAATAATACCATTATTTATTTATTTTTACTCTCAAAACATTAAATAAATGACTTAAAGATATTCAAAAATACTTAATTATTGCCAAAACGTATTAATTGTCTTAAAATCTTTTCCAAAAATAATTTAGGATAATTTGATAACTAATATTATGACCATTAAAACAAAATTAACATGCATACAACAAAAAAAAAATATACTGGTAAATGTCTTAAATATATATCAACTGTAAAGACTTCAAAATTCCAATAAGCCAATTATTGTAAAACGTTCTCAAAATATAACAATTGATATTATGTTTTTTTTTTTGCAAAAATTTAGTTATTTCATAAAGCAATCTGACTTTCTACTAATTAATAGTTTGAAAATTCTAAAAAGTAACTGTATAACATTATCAAAATATGACCAATATTTTAAACTATAAATTAATAAATTTCGAAAGACCTATTTATTTCATTGAGCAATCTGACATTTCATTAAATAATAATTAATCTGTTAATTTCTTACTTTAATACTTGCTTTAATCGAATTCTTTATTTCTAAAATGTTAAAATTATTTTAATTGAAAATTAATTTAAATCAAAATATTATTAAAATGAAAATGTAGTTACTAGTACTACTTTTTACGTTCTACGATCATTTTTTTCTGACATTTGTTAAATTTCTTGAAATCATATTTTATTTTTCCTGAACGGAACTATGTAACTTTTATATCAATAAAAAATTAAAATTTAGTTTTTTTTTTTTAAACATAATTAATTACAAGTACAAATTTTTATACATACCGCTGTTGAATTACAAATATACGATATAATATTATTTATTTTACAAAAATTTAGACATTAAACAAGTACTGCTCCAATCGCATTTTTCTATCCTCTTCTCTTCTCTCCCAGCTGCATCCACTTCCGACACGAACATCTCCCGGCCGCCTGCTCTACATTCCTCCCATCCGACTCCAACATCTCCCGGCTGCCTGCATATTCCACTCATCTGACTCCATCATCTCCCGGCTGCCTGCTTTACATTTACACTTCAAAATTATGATTTTTCTTCCAACAGTTTTTTTAGCAACTTTTTTTTTTTGGTTTGATATTATTCTTCTTGCAACTTTAGTAATTTAATTTTTAAGTTTAAGTTCTGATTACACAATTTTAATTTTTCACTGAGTCATTTTTATGAGTTTTATATTTGCACTTGTAACAGATTTGTATTTATTTTAGTCTCTATGCACTATTTAGTAATTATTTTTAATTCTACATTTTTACTTATTCTAAAACTAACTAACTGACGGCCGTTCAGTTCATATTATTAGCACCAGTTCATATAGTTTTCTGTTACCACTGTAATAGTAATTATTACTGTCCACATTGTCAATCACTTTAAATTTCACTTTTAAGATACTAGGTATTCCGTATTATTATAGTCTTATTTCATTTTAACAGAATTTTAAGTCCGTTTTTATTCACTGAATTTACTGTCCCTGTACCTTCTGCGCAGCGCTGCCACGAGGCAGCACTGGCAGGGTCGCCATGCAAAGGTGCAGGCTTAGGGGAGACTAAATAAAAGAGTTATCTTCACGAATGTTGTATATTAACTGACTTAATAACTAATTACATCTAACTTATATAGGAGGGAGGTAAGCCGCACACTACAGTGGTATGGTTTTTTCAATTTAAGACCGGATATTTTCCTTTTGTGCACTCTAATGCCACAGCTTCAAGGGCGAAATTAAGCAGTAGTCCGAACTTTGGCTTTGCCAGGTTTTTTTGAAAAGTAGTCAAGAAAACTATTGTGTCACTTTGAAGGCGTGTCTCACATAATCTACAGCGTGTATCGAATTAAACGAAAAGTGACCAGATTATTTGTTTTATTGCTAATAACTTCCTCTAGCAGTCCATTTGTGAAATAGTTATAGGAAATGATAAAAGCAATGTTTTTTAACACGGTCCGAACTCAACAAAAAAGCGTCCGATCTTAGGCGACCCTACCTTAATATACGTTCAATAAATAAACACAACTTTAATTTCCAAAATTGCTTGAAATTATTATGCTCGTATCTTGGGGTAAGCAATTTTAAGACGATCCTTTGTTCTCTCCGAAATAATAGCTGACGAATCGGAACCGATAAAGGCCTATACTATCAATCAGCCAAACCTTTTACCAAATTCACGTCGAGCCCACAATATAGGGTTATACAGTAGTTTAACTTGATCATTTTTTTTAAAGTTTGTGCAAAACTTAGATCATTTTGTAGTAAGAGATGTGATACTGTTTTAAGGCCTTCCGCAATGCGGATTTTTCTCGCGATTTTGTAATTCATTGAATTTTATCAGAGTATCCGCACTGCCAAAAATTATAAGCAAACATAAAAATCGCGCGGTGAAGATTCGCAGTTCGGACGGGGCCTTACTCTTGTTGAAAGACTTAATCAGGAAAGTTAGAGATTAAAAACAATATATGATTTAAAATAATGTGTTACCTCGTGGGATAGTATTGTGATAATCTTTAGCTGTAGAAATGATGAAATATAAGTATACTACCCGCAAACCTTATCTCTAAACGCTTATGTGTTCATGATTTTTTCGCGGGTTGTCCGTAGTCTAGTGTGAAGTTGATCTACTGTATAAAATTTACACTGTGTCGAGGGAGCAAGTTTCATCTGGACGTATTATCACGACGCGACGTTCCATTTCCTCCCGACGGATATTTTTCCGCCGACTACGGAAACTGACACCAAAAGGTGTTTTGTAATTTTCAGACAAAATCATACTTGGCTATTTGTGTGAAAAAGCTTCATTGTCACTTGGTGTTGCCCTTCACTTATATGTACTATCAGCGATTCATAGGCAGGTTGCGGACCTACGTAATTTGGTCGCGTTATGTCAAACCCAGCTGACAGATCACGTATTGGCCCGGCCGCGTATTGTCCGAATTTCTGATCAGAAACATTTGAACGTCCGCCGGACCGCCACTCCGCACACTATCCGAAATTTCCTTCCGGTGAGTTCGGGCTCACTTGGCTCAGTACAAAATGTAAGAGAGAGCGCGATCCGATTTTCTGATCAGAAGCATTTGAACTGCCATCTGATTGACGTCATCTGACACGTCATAATGTCAGACGCCCGCCGGAACGCACTCTGTTCATATGTAATGTGTCTGAAGTCCGGTCTATCGGATGGCAGAAATTTTTAATTACGTTTTGGCGGGCTTCCGAAATTTTATGTCAGATGACATCGATCGGTAGCAGTTTAAATGTTTCTGATCAGAAAATCGGATCGCGCTCTCTCTTACATTTTGTACTGAGCCGAGTGATCTTGAACTCGCCGGAAGGAAATTTCGGATAGTGTGCGAAGTGGCAGTCCGGCCGACGTTCAAATGTTTTTGATCAGAAATTTCGGACAATGTGCGGCCGGGCTTATATTGAATTGACATGATCCGTCCAAATGACGTAGGTCTGTCAACTGCCTATGAATCAATCGACGTGCGCTTTGGCCCGGCCGCACATTGCACGACATTTCTGATCAGAAACAGTTGAACGTCCGCGCTGTCTCTTACATGTTGTACTGAGCCAAGTGAGCTCGAACTCGCCGGAAGGATATTTCGGATAATGTGCGGGGTGACAATCCGGCGGAATTCAGATGTTCGCCGCCCATTGTCCGAATTCTGACCAGAAGATCAGAATTCGGACAATGTGCGGCCGGGTTAGCCATGAAAATTAACATTTGAATTAAAATATTATTTATCTTTAAGAACCTATCCATATCCTGCTGTTAAAACGGTAGCATTTGTGAATAAATGATTCATGCATGATTTTACGTTGGGTTGTAATGAAATGAATTGAAAAAGCGGCCAAGTGCGAGTTGGACTCGCCCATGGAGGGTTCCGCAGCAGCAATAAGGTTAATTTTTATGAAATTATATAATTTTTGATTTATTTTTATATTTCAGTCGATTTAATGAAATTTAGATTAAGGTTTACTATTTATGACGTATAAAAAAAACTACTGGCTAGATCTCGTTCAAACCAATTTTCGTTGGTAGTTTTTATAGTAATATACATCATATATTTTTTTTAGAATTATCATGCCTCTACTTTAGAAATTAGAGGGGGGGGGACACACATTTTTCCACTTTGGAAGAGTCTCTCTCGCAAACTATTCAGCTTAGAAAAAAATGATATGAGAAACCTCAATATGATTTTTGGAGACCTATCCATAGATACCACACACGCATAGGTTAGATGAAAAAAATTTTTTTTTGTTTCATTAAGTTTTACTATTTATGACGTATAAAAAAAAACTACTGGCTAGATCTCGTTCAAACCAATTTTCGTTGGTAGTTTTTATAGTAATATACATCATATATTTTTATTAGAATTGTCATGCCTCTACTTTAGAAATTAGAGGGGGGGGGACACACATTTTTCCACTTTGGAAGAGTCTCTCTCGCAAACTATTCAGGTTAGAAAAAAATGATATGAGAAACCTCAATATGATTTTTAGAGACCTATCTATAGATACCACACACGCATAGGTTAGATGAAAAAAAATTTTTTTTGTTTCAGTTGTACCTATGGGGACCCCTAAAATTTTTAATACTTTTTCCATTTTTGCATCAAAATCTTAATGCGGTTCACAGACTACATCTACTTACCAAGTTTCAATAGTATAGCTCTAATAGTTTCGGAGAAAAGTGGCTGTGACATACGGACGGACAGACAGACAGACAGACAGACAGACAGACAGACAGACAGACAGACAGACAGACAGACAGACAGACAGACAGACAGACAGACATGACGAATCTATAAGGGTTCCTTTTTTGCCATTTTGGCTACGGAACCCTAAAAACTTATAATAATAGCTTTGTACTTAGCGCAAACCTTGAACTACGAGTATTATCAAAAACGCTAGTTCATGGCACTTAGTCAATCCATCGTTAAAGTGTTTGGCTAAGTGCCAATTTCATAAAGCCTTTGTTATGATTAATCATTAGTTTAAAATTCTAAATAGTGTTATCCCTTTTCATTTTATAGTACGCCAAACAAAAGTGACAACACAAAATTTAACCGAGCATTAAATTAAGATATAATCCTTTGTATCTTAATTATACGATTACAGAAAAAAATTCTAATTAATAAAATATAATCTATTAATTGATCTCATACTATTTATAATGAATTATTATCAGTCCATTAGTACATATTTGTTCTATTTGTCTGTCTATTGCGCCTTCACTTTGATGCTGAATCAAAATACATAAAATATGCGTAACTGAGCAAAGGAAATAAACATAGAGTAGGTAGTTCATATTGCACAAAAATGTAAGATTTCACGGGTTACGCAATAAACGGATTTTTCCTAAACGAGGTCTCTAACAACAGCAGCTAGTAAGGAGAAATTAAATAAGTTTTGTATCATTATAAAAATATTATTAGGAATTTATTTTCATAATCTCTTAAAATACATAAAAATAGATTTTCAAATGTGTTAGTCGGGATAAAACTCGAAAACGGTTGAACCGATTAGGCTGATTTTAGTTTTAAAATATTCGTAGAAGTCCAGGGAAGCTTTTAAAGTGACACGAAGTTCACGGGGACAGCTAGTATATTATAGATGTACGTTAAAGCCACTATAGTTAATAGTTATTTAAGCATTATATTTCGGGACAAATATGTATGAGTTATTAGAGTGAATTCTTTCGGGTAAATGTTGAGATTACCTCCCTAACCCTCGTCCGTTTCTGAGAAGCTATTCAAATTGCTAGATATCCGACCATCGGATAGATTAAGATCCGTTTTGTGCATTTGTGTCTTTGTGAAATTTATTCTGTATTTTTGCGGATTTTTCTGTAGTATTTTGGAGGAATGCTAAAACAAAAATTGTCAGATCATTAACCAAAGTACTGCTAGAAATAATTGAATTGAATTAAAATAAGAACTTAACCTAACTATTATAGGAATATGCAAACCATAATAATGGTACAATAATAGCAAAATTAATTGTATAAAATTTGCAGTCAAAATAGCTTAAGTTTTACGGGAATATTAAAAAGTCGACAAACCTAGCAAAGCAGAAAACAAGCTTCACAAGACAAGCGTAATTTTATGTCGTAGACGAGACACGTTTTAACAGGGTGAACTAACTTGCATACCTTTTTTTGCAATATAATGAGCAAAATGTACTCAGCTGCGTTTTGTTGTATTCATACCATATTCATACTTATATCAACGCACAGCCCAAACCACTGGATGGATCGGGCTGAAATTTGGCATGCAGGTAGATGTTATGACGTAGGCATACGCTAAGAAAGGATTTTGATAAATTCCAACCCCAAGGGATTAAAATAGGGGATGAAAGTTTGTATAAAATAATACTTCTTAACGCGAGCGAAGCCGCGGGCAAAAGCTCGTATATTATAAATGCGAAAGTGTGTCTGTCAGTCTTTTACCTCTTACGCCTAAACCGCTGAACCGATTTTGCTAAAATTTGATATGGAGATAATTTGCGTCCCGGGAACGGACATATGTTCCGAAGCGATACATATCACAAGTTGCCGGCTTCATCTAATCCAATAAGATCCAATAAGACTAGACTTTACAGACAAAGATTTTACCAAAAAGCAATACTTACAATATAATAATAATAATATATTAATGTTTTTATCCCGTAGACGGTGTTATTTCACATTAAAACGAGACGACACGATACTCTATTTTGTATTGTTTGTCGTGCTTGGACTCGTGTTGTTTTGCAATTATTTAATACTTGTTGGGGCATTTAACTGGGGCATTTTTCATAAAAACATAGAAGCCAAAGGTAACTTTTTCAGAGCTGCTACTCTCATAATAAATTGTTTAATAAAAGATACATACACAGTACACTACCTAAAGTATTATCACTCAGTTTTGTTATACATTGTACACATGATATTAATTATTATAATATTTTTTTATTTTTTATTTTTATGAAATAAGGGGGCAAACGAGCAAACGGGTCACCTGATGGGAAGCAACTTCCGTCGCCCATGGACACTCGCAGCATCAGAAGAGCTGCAGGTGCGTTGCCGGCCTTTTAAGAGGGAATAGGGTAAGGGAGGGTTAGGATGGGATGGGAAGGGGGAATAAGGTAGGGGATTGAGCCTCCGGTAAACTCACTCACTCGGCGAAACACAACGCAAGCGCTGTTTCACGCCAGTTTTCTGTGAGGACGTGGTATTTCTCCGGTCGAGCCGGCCCATTCGTGCCGAAGCATGGCTCTCCCACGTCAATATATATAATATGTCAAAGTCTTAACCCACCTCCAAAATGCGTTGAAGTTTTGAACGTTACCAAAGTTGCGGATTTGGGAGATCCCTAGAGTACTTTAAACATGCATATTAGTCTATTTATACTATATAAATCTTTGCTACACATATTACTGAGCATGTTAGAAACTATAGTCTCTAATATGAGTATCACAGTTAAAGATTGAACCCGAAATCATTTTAAAAAATTCTAGATGCTTTTTTGGATAAATGTAGAGAAACTGCAACTAACCAGAAGCTTCCTAAAAATTGGACCGGTTTTAAAGCTGTCCTCGGTTTTAATTCCTTGCCTAGAATATAGTCATTCAATTGACATAGTTTTTTGGAACGCAGCTATTTAAATGTCTACAGATTGAAATTATTGATCATAGGAGGACCAACGTCATTTGGTCGACTTATGTCAAATCAATGTTAGTCGCGATTTGTGGGCTGGGTTTGATGTTGGTGCTCCCACACCGCCGTTAGAAAATGTTTGTAAACATTTTCTAACATAAAAACACATACTAAAAATTAATGTTGTCAATTGCTAAATTTTGTTAGGAACTGTTACATGCTATAAGTGCTCCTACACTAATAGAAAATGTTTACTAATATTTACTAACTTTTTATAACATCTAAATCTGGTATTGGCTCACCACATACCCCGTCATCCTTTATAAAAGCTGGTTTACAAACAAAAGTTAACACAAAATGTTTTATTTTGTTCTAATTTGTTTTACTATAATTTGTTAACTTGCGTTTACTAAACATTTTCTAACATGAAAACATTTTTAACATTTGTGACTAAATATTTGATAACAAAATATGTTTACTAACGTTACTAAACATTTTATAACTGCGGTGTGGGAGCACCATTACATAACCGATCCTTCCATCTGCCTATGAATCAATTTCTTCGATGGTACCAAGAGAATCTAAATTATTTAAAACAACCATTTACCTCAAAAGCTCTCCCTAATATCGTTATGTTCAGGACCTTGGGGAATACTCAATTATGGTCGATAAGCGATAAGTGTCAGTAGCAGTGGGTCAAGGTGGTCTAAACGAGTTAGAGCACGTACATTGCGGTAATTAGAGGAAATTGACTTAGTACCTGCATCCCGCCGCGGCAATCGATAACGTACTTGTTTATGTTTACACTTTACTCCTAGTCCTACCCCCTGACTAGTAAAAATACTACACTGTGTAATGTGTATAATAATATGTACTAGGTACATGTATCTCAATGTCCAGTGATTTTGGGGCTTAGCTCTGGACTCGGAGGTCGTGGGTTCGATTCCCGCGTTGGAAGCGTATTATTTCCAAGTTTCATTGGGACAATGCAGGCAAACCCGACGTAAGATGATCAATGTTTAGATGGGCATGTAAAAAGTCGGTCTTACGTCGTACGTTCGCTCCTATACTGCGTGACTGGTGAGACATGTTCAATACTCGAGGACGTGATATTTGGCTGTTATATTAGTTGGAAAAAAATAATATAAAAAAAATAATATCAATTATTGATCACTGAGTAATTGTAGCTTAAATTTAAATAATTATTTACCCAACGCATGGACACCGCGAGCGGGAGGGGTAGTTGTGTGGTGTTTCTTTGGTAGCGCACGCCTCTGCACCGGCCGCATAGTATGCCTACTTGCCTAGCCGTAATTTACTTAGTATCCATGATTCATTTATTTTTGGGAAATTCGGAAAAAAATTAAGAACCTAATTTTATTACATAATTATAATGAGAATCGAGTACTGAATACTCTCCTTAAGTATCGGTAATTTCTCACCAGTCATGTTGTATACTGGGCACCATAAAGTTACTCCTGCGTAACTGGTCTGGTTTCAACAAAACCGGCCACCGTCACTGAAACCGGTTTGGGGGATTTATTATTATCACAACCGGGGAACATCCCCGAAAATCTAGATATTACTTATCTAAGAACTTTTATTTGAACACAGGTACTGTGCCTTTTAAGAAACCTTATATCATTATTTCTTATACATTGGCCACCTCCTCAAGAAATCTCATGAACTGCTTTGAAGTAAAAAAGTATGTAACTGTCGTACTCAAAGTAAAATGTATTTTATATATCCATTTATAATAATAATTGATTTGTTTGTTCTATATTTAAATACCTTAAATTTATCCCCAGACAGCTATTTTAAAACAAAAGATGTTGCGTCTATAATTCCTTTATCAGAAATGTTAACATATTTTTCACAGAATAAATAAACATTTTTAACGAAATGTTTTTAAGACGGCCAAATGTTTATTTTCGAGAAAACACAATTTGGAGATCCGAATAATCACTTGTTATTCAGTATTATTGACTACTTATTGAATAACAAGCTACTGAACTTTGACATTTAAAAATGTAATCGCCTTTTTGTGCTTAATTAGTTGAGACTTGAGCATTAGCGAACTAAATAAATACAATATAATACATGATAGTATAATAGAAACTGAATTTTAGGAGGACGAGACACTGCCAACTATCAACTATCAGAAGCAAATGTAAAAGAATGCAAAATTTTATGCAACAAATAATATTATGATTATTACAACGAACTACTCATACCAACATTATGGTAATATATCCAACAAACAGACATACTTTTGCAATTGAAAACATGATTGTTAGAAGTGGATAACTAAAAATTTTGGTACCTATTTCATCCACTCATGATAATATCAGACTATGGATCTATAAGTAGACTTATATGAATATAATTATTGTGTATATATTATAATTATATATTTTACCAGCTGACCCAACAAACATTATTTTTCCATATAAATTATTTATAGTATCAATATAAACAGTAGATAAAAACCTATTCTCAGGCGTAACCAATGTACATACAAAACTTCATTAAAATCGGCTGAGCTGTTTTGGAGGAGTTCGCGCACAAACACCGTGACACGGGAATTTTATATATTAGACTAGTTGTCCCGACAAACGTTGTTTTGCCATTTAAAGTGTTTATTCTACTTCAATCAGTTGATACAAAATCTTACCCAGTTATTTCTACAGTTTTATTATATGTATAGATAAATTCTCGATTCTTCGAGTACACGTTTAACCGCATTTTCAGGCATTTCGGCTCCCGAATCTAATTTTGTATATCAACTTAAACTGCGCGTGTATCAGGTACGGGCATTAGATTACAGGCTCACGGTATTATGCCTCCGTCTTCGATATTTTCAGCTTGTTTTTTCTGTTATACATAAGCTGGAGAGTATTGGGAACTGTTTTACATACTGTCTTTGTTATTTATATAACTAGCTGTCCTGGCAAACGTAGTTTTGCTATATAAAGTGTTGCGCCCACATTATTTTATTGAAGTGACTAAATAAGTATATTGTCTCCGTGGCAACGTCCTATCCCGTCGCACAAATAATGGTCACCTGACGTCTCGAGTTGTAATAATTTACTATTATTTATTCAACAAATGCACTTATCAATAAAAAAAGTACCCAGTAGCCGATTCTCAGAACTACTGAATATGCATATAAAATTTAGTAAAAATCAGTAAAGCCGTTTCGGAGGAGTACGCTAACTAAAATTGTATATACATACGAGAATTTTATATAATTATATACTTATGATATAAAAGGAAATTACTTGTTTGCCTTACAATAATTTAAATAGCTTTCGTAATCACCAATTCGGTTTCGATAAAGTAAGTTAGAACATACGAAAATAAGGAATGACACCGGTCATAATAATATTATACTCTATGGTAAATATTTATAAGTTATATTATAATACATTCCAATTAATTATTGTAAGCAGTCCTCGATTTTTCCGCATCGCGTAATGCATGCATCCGTTGTTTTTTAGGGTTCCGCGTACCCAAAAGTTAAAAACGCGACCCTATTACTAAGCCTTCATTGTCTGTCCGTCTGTCTGTCTGTCTGTATGTCTGTCTGTCTGTCTGTCTGTCGCCAGGCTGCACTTCAAGAACCGCTATAGCTAGACTTCTGAAATTTTCACAGATTGTGTATATTTGTTGCCGCTATAATAATGAAATAATATGTATTAAAAACAAAATAATATGTATTAATATTTAAGGGGGGCTACCAATTGACATACATTAAACGTGATTTTTTGGCCTTTTTTGCTCGATATCAAAAATGGTAACAGGTAGGCACTTGAAATTTTCACAGAGGCCCTGAATGTATGTGTACTTTAATAATTAATAATAATATTTAAATAAAATAAAAAATTAAGTTGGGCTCCCATACAAAAAACACAATTTTTTCCCTATTTTTGCTCCATAACGGTACGGAACCCTTCACGCGCGAGTCCGACTCGCACTTGGCCGATTATTTCAAAACCAGATAAAAATGACTTAAGTATCTTATTTTTAGGGGCGTAATGATAATGATAAACAAAGAATTTATTAACGTTTGCATACCCCATCCCAAATAAATCCAGCCTTAAGGTTGGGATAAAAAAGGCGTTACGTTGGAATAGCACTGAAATGGAAGGATTGTATTGATATCAGCGGTATTGTGAGGGAAAATAAGCAGATACCCGAAGTCTATATAAAATAACAAATACAAGGTGTGTGTATGTGATAGAACTAAGTGAAGGTGCTCCCAGACAGAAGTTGGGAAGTTCGGCAGACCCAGACAGAAGGGCAAATCCCTGACGCTGGGGTTTTTGCCCTTACAAATCACAAAAAACAAATTTGCTCTTTCAGCGATGTTACTTTCACAGCGCACTTAAAGAGTTAGTAAGGTATAACACCGTAAAGTGATTATCACTTATACACTATGACGTATAAAATTCTCGTGTCGCGATGTTTGTTGCTTATGGCTACGGCTGAACCGTTTTTTGTTGAAATCTGTCGGGTTGGCTTAAGAATCGGTTACCATCAGCAAATTTTTATGCCCAAAAAAAATTCAGAAATTTAATAACCTTTTATAATAATCTGCCAAGTGCGAGTCGGACTCGCGCACGAAGTGTTCCGTACCACAATAGAGCAAAAATAGACTGAAAATTGTGTTTTTGTATGGGAGCCCCACTTAATTATTTTATTTATTTAAATTTTATTATAAATTATTAAGTGACAATAATATTGAGTATTTCTTGAATATTTAAAGTGCCTCTTGTTTTCCGTTATTGATATCGAGAAAAAATAGCAAAAAAATCAAGTTTGTTGTATGGGAGCCCCCCTTAAATACTTACTTAATTTATTTTGTTTTTAGTATTTGTTGTTATAGCGGCAACAGATATACACAATCTGTGAAAATTTCAAAAGTCTAGCTATAGCGGTTCTTGAGTTATAGCCTCAAAACATACAGACAGACAGACGGACAGATATCGAAGTCTTAGTAATAGGGTCCCGTTTTTACCCTTTGGGTACGGAACCATAAAAAGCAGATGCTGTTAAAAAGACTCGCCTAAACTCGAGATTAGACTGAGTGAGAACCGCTTAACTAGCTTGTTTTTAGGGTTCCGTATACCCAAAGGGTAAAAACGGGACCATATTAATGACACTTCGATGTCTCTCCATCTGTTTGTCCGTCTGTCTGTCCGTCTGTCCAAGCTGTATCTCAAGAACCGCTATAGTTAGGCTACTGCAATTTTCACAGATAGTGTAAATCTGTTGCCGCTATAACAACAAATACTAAAAATAAAATAAAAATAATATTTAAGGGGGCTCCCATACAAAAAACACAATTTTTTGTCTACTTTTGCTCTATACCGGTACGGAACACTTCGTGCGTGAGTCCGACTCGCACTTGGCCGATTATTTAAAACAAGCTAGTTAAGTGGTTAGAAATGACAGACAGAAATTCTGTCTCAATATATTAGGACGGAATTGCAATATTGTAATAATTTAGCAGACTGTTCATGCTAAATTAAAACATTATTCTATTATGTCCTCTTTTACCAAAAAAACTTCAAAGGAAAATGTTCTTCGCGTGACATATTGTTTCCTTAAAACGCGTTGCTGTATCGAATGTCTCCAATACTAAAAGCGAGACTAAATCAATTGATTTTCAAAGGAACCCTAGACCCTTGTCAAAGTTTTGACGGGTAGTAATTCCGAAAAATACATTTTTAAGATGATCAAAAGAGAAATATATAACGCGACGGTTTGATAGTAGAGGTTAAGTAAGGCTTTAAAGGAAAAAGAAAATAACAAAATTGATCCTTTGTATTATGATTTGACCTTTAAAAGAATTCAATTTCAATGTACAGCAATAAAAAAGTAGAACCTACCACGCAAAAAATGCAATAACTCATAAAATATAATTTAAAAATTATAGTTTGAAAAAAAAAAACAGACTCATGGCAAACTTACGTAATTTGGTCGCGTTAAGCTAGAAACAAATTATCGGACGTTATCTTCGGACGTTTTCACCGGATGCGCCTTGTGTGATGTCAAACTCAGCCGACATGATATAAATTATGGTGATATGACAATTTAATCCCACTAAATGACTATATATAATAAGGGTCAATTCAGACCGCAACGTGACGAGGCGAGGCGCGACGCGACGCGACCTAAATTTGTATAGATTTGACAGAATATGTCGTCAGCGTGAGACGTCTTGCGAATCTGTCAAATCCATACTAATTTAGAAATGCATCTACGCGTAGCGTTGCGGTCTGAATTGACCCTAAGACCACAGAACGGCATCTGGTGGCAAATCGAAAATCAAACGCCCTCATTATGACTATGAATTTCTTTAGTGGTATTTAAATAATAAAGCGAAGGATATTTTTTGACCATACATCGTCAGTCCTGTATCACGTTATTTTGAAAAGCAGCAGCAGCTAACTATTGTGTAACAAACAAACGGCCTGATTATTCCCAGGCCTAATTGAAGGCATGAACATACATTATAGTGCTAATTAATTAAATTCGGTACAGCGCTGGCTTCGTACAGTTACTAGCTTTGAATTCAGAGTAAAATAAGCATAGAATTTTATACCGCTTAATTGAAGACTTGAAATTCTCATTTTTAAATGTTATTATAGTTTCTACGTACACCATTTTTCAGATATCTTAACATTTTTAACGTAACTTGGATAATTCAAAATAAATGTTGGCTAATTCTCAGACCTACTGCTGTAGGTATATTCAATACAAATTTTTAACGACTTCGGTCTATCTGTCTTGGAGGAGTTTGACAAAAAAGTTAGGGATTTTTTTTTTGTTAAATAAGGGGGCAAACGAGCAAATGGGTCACCTGATGGTAAGCAACTACCGTCGCCCATGGACACTCGCAACATCAGAAGAGCTGCAGGTGCGTTGCCGGCCTTTTAAGAGGGAATAGGCTCTTTTCTTGAAGGTTTTCAGGTCGTATAGGTCCGGAAATACCGCTGGTATTATTTAAAGGTTTTTTAATCACGATAATATTATATACGTAAGAGAATTTTATCGACCGCCTGTCTCATTTACCTACATATTTTAGACTTTACTACCATAGAAATAAGATCGAAATGTGGTATTAATATTGCGTAACGTATGTCGGTACATCCCGGAACCGTGTTAATTTCCTGCGACGTCACACGGCCTAAACGGTCCCCTGTATTGACTCCTAACAATAACCCTCTCTGAATAGGATCGCTGTGAATCCAACCTAAAATAATGTCAACAGGTCACTTCTACCGTAAAAAGGAGTTTTGTAATTGAAATATTTTGTGAAATATGAGAATTGATGCCTACATCGAAAAGGATATTAGAGGTGATCGCACATGTATCAGTACGCACGCGCCGAACGCGCCACATTTTAAAGCTTGCCCGCTGTAAAGTCGACCCTCGTAGCATACTAAATGTATGCTACGAGTATGCTACGAGGGTCGACTTTACAGCGGTCAAGCTATAGAATTCGTTGCATGAAATGATGTGAATCCTCGCACATTCGTTTGTACCGTACGCGCCGCATTTCGTCATTAGCATTACTATATTATTATATGCGGTGCTTTCGACGCGTACGGCGCGATCGCGATCAGCTTGAAATGTATAATATCGAAAAAAATTTATTTATATTTCATTGGCTACGACCGACGGGCTATGTCAGCTTCAATGGTTGTGATCTGTCGGCTAGGCTTGACACACAACGCGACTAAATTACGTTGATCAGCCATCTTATGTATATAAATTTGCTAATGTATAAATTAGCTTATGTATATAAAATAAATAATATTTGGTATGTAAATCTAAAGAATTGATCAAGGTAACGGTTTAAAATGTGTTTCCTTTTTATTTATTTTTTATAGCTTTCTACAACCATAAGAGCAAAGTGTAAAACGAATACAATGTAACGTGAACGAACTATCAGTGAGAACGAAGAAAAATATTTCAAATCCCATTCTCGACTCTTAAATAAACTTTGTAAAACAAGTCCACATTTAGCGAAATTTCGCTACCATTGTAAGATGTATCCATGTGGAATATTAAGCAGATACTTAAGTCAATGAACTTTAGAGATACCTCGAAATTGAGCAGTTAAGACGGCGACTAAAGCAAAATTTCCGAGTTTTATAATTCATTTTTATACGTCTTGAAAATAAGCTCCGAATCATCTTACGTTTTAAACATAGATAACTACATTACATTTCCGAGGGTCCGACCTAGTGGAAACACATCTTTTTTTCACGAATTTTTCAAATATTGCCAAAACTGCTCATTAATCTGAGTTGATATTTTAACACATTGTATAAAATTCTATCACCGAGGGACTGACCTGGCGGATATTTAAATAAGAAAAAATAAACTTGGCGATGATTCTGCGTTGTCCTTTTTCACCGCGTGAAGAGAGAAGAACGATGTTTGATTTTTTGCTTCCCCCTGTTAATGTAAAGAAAAAGAAATCAATACACGTATGATCCGACTAATATTTGGTGCGCGACTGAAATTTTAAAATTGGAATTTGGAACTAACGGGGCAGCGCCCACAAGCGTCACTCAAGAGACAGATGATCAAAAATGTACGGTTACGGTCATTTTGCGCACATGATGTTGCAGAAGTATTATAATAATAATAACAATAATAATATCTATAGACGCTTTTACATCACGTCAGTCTGGCCCTGTGGTAAGTACCTGAAGGACTTGTGTTACAGGTGCCAGACAACGGAAATATATTTAATACTTTTATACTATACATATATTTAAGATTTTTATTATATGATACACAATATTTAATACACATCCATGACCCAGGAACTTTGAAAAACTTTTTGTTCCGTCGGCGGGATTCGAGCCCGCGACCCCCGGCTTGAGCTACCAACGCGCTCACCACTGAGCCACAGAGGTCGTCATTACCAACATAATATTTTCGGGATAAACATCACGATATAAAATTTTCCTAAACTACTACAGACTAATCGTTTCTGTCTGTTATGTCATATTATGTCTGTTCGTCGGCTCTTGACCACTATGGCCGATAATTAATATCCAATGTACTTAATATTATAAATGCAAAAGTGTGTGTTACCTCTTTACGCCCAAACCGCTACACCAATTTTGCTGAAATTTAGTATGGAGATACTTTGAGTCCCGGGAAAGGACGTAGGATACTTTTTATTCCGGAAAAATGTTCGGTTCATTCGCGATAAACAAATTTAATTAAGGCGCAACACAGATGCGAGCATCAGCTAGTTAGGTATATTTATATTTAATAATAACATAATCAACTGCATTTCCGTTGCTATGGCACAGTTTTTAAACGTTCTGCGTATTATTTCATACGCTATGAATACGAGTTCTAATGACATTTTTTAATCGAAACAGCTTTCCGCGGTTGTCTCTCTGTCTGTAACAATAGAAGTATAAACAGAAGTGTAACTTTGTTTTTTAAACCTCTTAAAGGTCTAGCCAAATACCAAAGTATCTTTCGTTAAAACGATGACGAAATTCGTTATCAAATGTATGCGGTTTGACATAAGTCATCGCTAAATGACATTCGCTTGCGAAGGCTAATGTCAAATCCCATATTACTTTTTGATAACGAATTTCGTCATCTTTTTTAACGAAAGATACTTTGGCTAGACCCGTTGCTCCATTGTCATCTAGAGGGTAAGAACAAGCCTCGAGAAAGCTTGGTAAAAGAATATAATTATACACTACGGCTTGGTGTTCCTAACAGAGCGCGGTAGTATTTCAGTCCGATCCAACTATCAAGAAGAGAGCCTATTCCCTTTTAAAAGGCAGGCAACGTACCTACAACTATTCTGACGTTGCGAATGTCCATGGGCGACCGTAGTTGCTTTCTATGAGGTGACCCGTTTGGCTCGTACGCCTCTATTTTTAAAAACGTGCAATACATGCCTACAAGCTTTACATGTGCGAGGTGATACTTTTCATTATCCTGCTCTTTAATGTTATCTGAAATTGCACTTATGTGTGCGTGCGGTTCAGACAGTGTTGTGAAGGTGTTCTACTGTATATCATTATACTGTGGCATAACACACGCAAGTAGGTCACCATGTCAAGCCGACTCTTTGTACATAATATCATTTTCTCGTTGCTATAACAGCACCGACGGCGAAATAAAAATTATCATTTCTATGGAAATTGCGGTAATTAATTCAGAAATAAAATGATAACATAGTTGATTTGTTTTACTTTCATCGGTCACGTACAAAAAGACAAAGCTCGTTCGAAGCATGCCCAAAATCATAACTATAATGCCGTCATCTTACTACAGAGACTGTTGTACACTCTTTTCTGTTAAGAGCGCTTAGACGAATGGCACTTGTCGACGGCACGCGTCGACTACCGTCGACAAAATATGTCCAAAAAATCCAACGACTGCCGTCGACTGTCGTCGATGCGTGCCGCCGACTGCCGTAACGCGTGCCGTTGACAAATGCCATTCATCTGTAAAAAGCATCATACGCCGGAGTGACAATTGCTTCGCATTCCCATGGCAAGTGCCATAAGTTTCTTTAAGTTTGCCAAGTTAGGAAAATTTTTCACAACGTGATGTTGTTAATTTTAGATTAGTTTACACGTGGGTACGTAACTTTCAACGTAATAAGTACAAAATTTAGGTCATGGAAACACGAAAAAAAACCTCCAGTATTTTATTTTTTCCGTGTCGCCACTCGCGAGTCGCGACGGGCCTTGTTGACAGTACTTGTTGATCATTGCGACAGCGGAGTAACTTGTTGATAGCTATACTATGGTCTGCTGACCGTTTAGAGTTGTTTTTACTATAAGCTTTATGCTTGATGATATTATAGAGTAAGGCAGATCGGACTGAAGCTCACGTAGAGCAAGTCTGATTGGCGATCTGAGTTTAGTTGACTGCCCAATTCAATGTTATTGAAACATTTATTACGTGTGGTGCAAGTATAAGGATTTAAAGTAGCCTGAGCTTTTCTTAGTTAAGAAAATGACTAAAGTACCAAAATGCTAGTACCTAACGGCCATCAAACTAGAATCCAACCATCACTTCAAGTAATGGTTGCATCAAACTAGAATCCAACCATCACTTCAAGACAGAATAAATTACAACAATATTATCAAGTTTAAAAATACCAGCTTCAACTACAATATTTTCTTGTGACAATTTCTAATTCAAATAATATATATATTATAGGTATAAAGAACTCGTTTAATATTACTGAACACTGATATTCAATTGAGACTTGCGCTGGAGGAGTTTGTAACAAACTTCAACACACTTGCAACTCCACAGGTGTGACACATGCAAAGCATTGTTGGGAACTATACGCTCAAACTACGGAACTTCCTCCATCTCATTGGATACAAAGTGCAAACTTCAGGAATTTGTTCACAATTATAAAGTTACAGTCAATTTCAGAGTATATTACTTTGCTCTAGTCTATATTGAATTTTTAATAGGGATGATGACAAGGTCAAAGATTAGCGAATTTTGTTAATAAAATAAAGAAATCACGGTAAAAAATAAGTGTTCCCAAAATTTCAGCTTGATAGCATTTGTATTTTTTTTGTTATGAGCCTTCAAAGTTGGATAATCAAGTCGATTTTTTTCAATTAAATTTCTTAATATTTGTATACCATTCGATAACTTATGCAATTAAAAGCAACTTTTGTTATGAAACCACTTTCATAAACGCAATATTTAATATACCTATCGAACAAAGTTCTCTCCAGATGCGTACAAACTAAGAAAGAGTGACGTCAGTCTTTCGTATCTCTTTGTATGGAGCGTTTTCGGGCAGGTCTATTTTATGAGATGTTTGAATTGTCATATCTCGGTGAATTTTTAAGCTATCAGAGTTTTAAGGGTCTTTCAATTACCAATAAGAAAAAAAATAGTCATCATGCCTATTATATCAAAGCAAGGGCAGATTTTAAGTCTTTATTTTACTCTTTTCCATAAATAATAAGCAAGGACTCCAATAACCATATACTGATATTATGATCTGATATTATATTATACTATGTTTTTATGTTTGTCTATCTGTCATTTTTTAGGGTTCCGTATATTAATTGATTTGGTTCAAAGGTATGGAGATTATTTCGGTTCCGTGAAAGGAGAAAGTTTAGTTTTATTATGTTTTAATAACGTACGGCATATTTCTTCTATTAAATAGTAACTGTTAAAATAAAAATTAGTTGTTTTTGTTACTTATAGTAATAGACCGGCTGAATTTATTTGACTAATCATAATCTTGAAATATTTTTGGAAGTACAGGGAATTTTTTAATAGGATATTTTAATTTCGAAAAACGAAGTTCACAGAGTCATCTCATACTACGACATAATATTTTTTTAAGGACATTATTACAAATATCAGCGATTTTCCGGTACCCTATTAAAGAATTAGGAGTCAAACTGCGAGGATATTTTGGTTTCAAATGAAAGATAATATATTCATCTCCACGACTGTACCATAAAAATTCTATAGCCGCATACAAAATTTTCACATAAAATACGTTTTAACCATCACAATAATCGCAAAATATGAAATAAATGGGGTCTGATTAGGTACCTTAATATCTAAATACACTGAACTGATGAAAATAAATATACAAAAAAATTGTTGCTTATTTAGTCCTCTATAAAGTCCGCTAAAAATTTTATATAAAAATAAACAACTTTTCCAGTTATAAGAAAAATAAGAAAATTTTTCAAATTTTTTCATACATTTTCGCCATATCAAGAACGCGGCGAGCGTCGTAACCGCCACCGTACAAGGCGCGCTAATATGAATCTTATTTTAATGTCCTTAACGTCGATATTTGTACTGACAGACATCCGACCTGCTAATTAAAAAGTTGGAGCATTCTTAACAAACTTGCTACTATACAAATTGCTAGTTACTCGTACTTGGCACTATACATTTTTCCTGGTAAAAAACACAATCGTGTTTTTCGGACTCCTGTAAGCCCTACTACTTATCAAATTATATCAAAAAAGAGGTAGCAGATAGACACACAATTTTGCAATAATATTATCACTAGGTATGTATTTAAATGCCAAATTCTAATGTAATACATTCTTAAGAATCTCCTTATATGCCTACAAATACCTAATATAATAATCGGCCAAGTGCGAGTCGGACTCGCGCACGAAGGGTTCCGTACCGGAATAGAGCGAAAGTAGACAAAAATTTGTGTTTTTTGTATTGGAGCCCCCCTTAATATTTACTTTATTTTAATTTTATTCTTAACAAACTTGCTACTATACAAATTGCTAGTTACTCGTACTTGGCACTATACATTTTTCCACACGGAAGGATAATGGTTACTAATTTGTATCATGAAATGTGAGGGTAGTTTAATTAAAATGGATACCTCAACCCAACAATGGGACATCGTATAATGGGACCGTTTGAGGGTTATAACGTGCGTAACTGTTTAGAACGCGGTCGTAAAGACCCACTTGTAGGTTTGTCGGTGCTGATTATGTTTTACGACGTTTTCATACTGATTTATGTTGGCTCTACAGGTCTTAAAGTTGTTGTGAATATTTTCGAGTATGATAAACTTTTTTAATATACAAGTACAAGGCGTAATAAAACTAAGTGATTTTAGACTGATTTAGTCAACTTTAGGGTGTGTATGTGTCCCTTAGTTCACTGTGGAAGTAAAAGCTCTGAAAGAGTTACTTTTTTTCGCCTTTGTATGGAAAAATTCGTGACCCTCGGGCCTCACCTTCAATACTATTGTGAGGTACTATCAAAAAGCCAAGTGACTCTCAATTTTGTTCAAAAATCGAGGAATTCTAGTAAAAATAATACAGTTATCTTATACTTAACTAAAATAAATTTATTTAACGTTAACCGCTATATCCATAAAATCTATCTAGGTCTTATCTACGGACTATCGCACTTATCACAGATATTTGAATGCCTAACAAAGCTAAGACTAATAAAGTGTCAGTATCGTGGTTTACCCTATTCTATTTTTACCCTCTCATATTTCGTAAGGTCCTTTCAGTAAACGGCATCCTTAAAAGTGATAACCGCAATTTATCGCAAAATCCCGTTAAGGAATTTGAAATAAAGGCATAAGTGTTAAGATATAAAATATTTATAATGTTATTTATTACTTTGCACCCCGATGGCTTCTCACCCAATAAGCACACGCTAAAGACACGAAAATTCCATTTACCTTAAACACCAACAAAAGCCTTTGTTTGAGAAAAGGTAAACGAAATTCTCAATGGGAATAGCGTAACGGGATATTTTCATATTATAATTCTTTTATCGACGTGCAAATTTATGATCTCGAATATTTTAAACGATACTCGTGGGGGTGAAGGTTAAAAACATATTGCAAATTGGCTAAACGACAAACGTATGTCGTGAAAATATTGGAGGAATATTTAGTTGGCCTTAGCATTTTGTTGCTGTTCGATATTTTTAATTATGTAATTTCTCCAAAGTTGATTTTTTAAATAAAATAAAGTGGCAAACGAGCAAACCTGATGGAAAGCAACTACCGTCCCCATGGACACTCGCAACATTAGAAGAGCTGCGGGTGCGTTGCTGGCCTTGCTATTTGGTCGGGTTCTATTGGTAGAGTCATGTCATGTCAAGTCAATGTTAGCTTTAAGTTCTGTCTACTCTGGCCATGTCATGGCTAACTTTGACTTGACATAACCTTACCAAATAACGTAGGCCCGCGATTTATTTACGTCTGCAACAATATCTTCGAAAGTACATTGTAAAGTATTTTCATTGTCATTACTTAAGATTTCATTTTCACTCTGAATTCTAAACAAGAAAGTCTCAAGTTTTAGAATCTTTTGTTCGGAAATGTTGGGCTACGAAAATTGTAATCCCTAGCTAAAATACGGGTATTTGAAAATTTGTGTTACTTACATAAATCTTAGAGCTGATGAAGGGACTATAAAATAAGCAGCAGCCGGCATAAGTGAAATAGGAAACTGGACTAAAAAAAGATATATAAATATACAAATTGCTCTTGCGTTTCATTTTTTCTTGAAATGTACGAAACCCTAAAATGGTTCATAATATTATATTATTTTTAAATTATATTTTGTAAAAATAGCTTAACAGTTTGTCAAATCATGGTGCGGTGCGCTGGAATATTTTCCCCGCAGCATAGTTTATATTGTGTTGGCTAACCGCGCGTAACATGTTGTAGTTAGTTTTAATTTTTCTATACAAGTTACTGCTGTTTAAAGTTTATAGACTAAGATAAAAAGCGCACTGGTTCGCTGTTTGATATTTCAAATTAGGCTTTCGATACAACATTACATAATATTTTAGATATTTGATTGAACGTTCCACTCAAAGGAATGGCTTCTTTCTGTCAAACTGCGTCATGAGGATTGTGTTTTTTACCAGGACTCCTGTAAGCCCTACTACTTATCAAATTATATCAAAAAAGAGGTAGCAGATAGACACACAATTTTGCAATAATATTATCACTAGGTATGTATTTAAATGCCAAATTCTAATGTAATACATTCTTAAGAATCTCCTTATATGCCTACAAATACCTAATATAATAATCGGCCAAGTGCGAGTCGGACTCGCGCACGAAGGGTTCCGTACCGGAATAGAGCGAAAGTAGACAAAAATTTGTGTTTTTTGTATTGGAGCCCCCCTTAATATTTACTTTATTTTAATTTTATTATTAATTACTAAAGTACAAATATAAGTAAGGATTTTGTGAAAATTTCAAGTGCCTAGCTGTTACCATTATTGATTATGAGGTTTAACACGTTTCTTTTATGGGAGCCCCCCTTAAATATTAACTTTATTTTATTTTCAGTACTTGTTGTTATAGCGGCAACGGATATACACAATCTGTGAAAATTTCAGAAGTCTAGCTATTGCGGTTCTTGAGTTACAGCTTGGAGACAGACAGACAGATGGACGGACAGACGGACAGACGTACAGACGGACAGACGTACAGACGTACAGACGGACAGACGGACAGACAACGAAGTCTTAGCAATAGGGTCCCGTTTTTACCCTTTGGGTACGGAACCCTAAAAAACTAAGGAAGAGTAACTAAAATTTATGCATGTGTTCGGTGCTCAATTTTGTGTATTATAATAGAAGTGACTTAATTATTAACGAATGCTGTCCACACACCAAAGCCGCCGGCCCGGCGACATAACCATTTTCAAACAAGCTTTGTCAAAATTGTTTCAAAATGAGGCCGCGCGCCGCAACCGGGCGGGTTATGCTGCCGGGCCGGCGGCTTTGGTGTGTAGGCAGCTTTAGGCTTTATTTCGTGAATTTAAGTGTTAGGTTCGATTCAGACCGCAATTACGTGACGCGGCGCGTAGATGCATTTCTAAATTTGTACTGAATTGACAGATTTTAATTGCGTGAGACGTTTTGAAAAAATGTCAAATCCATACAAATTTAGAAATGCATCTATGCGTCACGTTGCGGTCTAAACTAACCCCTAGTATTTCGGTGCTATTGCCATATTTTAGTGTGCGAAAAGGAACCAAATTCAACACGGTTGAAGTATGGGAGTTACGTTTCCTTACATAGTTTTTATTATTCGTAGTTATATGCATTATGCGCACATTCTTTTCGTCACGTGTAACGAAATTTCTCCTTTGTATCAAAGTATTTACATACTTCTTTATAGTATAAGGCGTAACAATGAATTTTCACGTCCTTTGAAGTTCGTGCGTTACCCGCCCCGGCGTATACCGTGAAATCGCGCAGACAGGTCAGTGCGCCTGCCTTACTCGGTAGTCGGTAACAGCCTTTACTGAAAAAAAATCGTAGTTCTATTATAAGCTATGTCCACACTATGCGCTTTCGTCTTTAATTTTCGTCATCTTCTTTTTTGTATTCAACTCTTGTTTGGCGCTTTCAATAATTGAATGCTTCAACGATCGCAACGCCAACATTGTCATTGACCGACTTCCAAAAAGGAGGAGGTAATACGTTCGGCTGCATGTATCTTTTTTTTTTGTTCTGTTGCAGTGTCTGTCAGCTTGTAACATGTGTGACGAGAACATTTTACTTGGTGGAATATCTGCGGCTTATTTGGTCGAAATTCAAGAAAAAAAGAAAGTTTTGGATACGGTCAGAGCGCATGCGTCGCGGGCATGCCTCACGTGCGCTGTTGACTGCGCTGTGACACATGCCTTTGACGAACAAAAAAGGCACAGTGTGGATAAAGCTATAGTTGGCTACTTGCAGCTATTTGCGACTTTATTCGTGAATACGAGGTGCTCATTACCCAACTGTTACAAGAGGGATTGTATGTATTTTGAGTAGTTTTTATTTAGCCCAAAAGATTTCGACTTGCGACAGCAATGCAACAGGTGAATGATGGCAGATTTCGTACAATTTTTTGCCTGTTACATACCTGTTACAAGGTACAAAGTCACCCTGCGGATTTGAACTTAAGATACGAAGCGCTTTTTCACTCTCCGAAAACAAATACCAATTTGTTTTTAACCGACTTCAAAAAAGGAGGTTATCAATTCGACGCGTATGTATGTAATATTTCCAGAACTGCCCAGTTTTTGTATAATATGTTAGTCTATAACAGCTTCTGAACAAATGCGCCAAATTTCAAAAGTGTATGTATGTATGTATGTTTTTATGTTTGTGCACGCATATCTCCGGAACTACAAGTCCGATTTAAGTGATTCTTTTTTTATTATACTAGGTATTGTTCAGCTTAGGGCATAGTGCAAGTTTCATCAAAATCGGTTTAGTAGTTTTGGAGATACGGAGTTTTAATTCTTAATTACGTACAATTTTGAAGTCGGTTTTATCTTTTTAAAATACAGTTATTTGTTGCAAGTCGAGTGACAGTGAATTAAAATGTGTTAGCTTTTGTTTTTTCTATTATTATACAGGCTGTAACAAAACATAGTGATAATACTTTACGGTGTGTATGTGTTCCATATATTATACTATATAGAGTTCACTGTGAAAGTAGCAGCGCTGAAAGAGCAAAACATTTTTTGTGATTTGTATGAGCAGGCGCGCTAGAGCATCAGGAATTTTCCCATACAAAAGTTTAAAAAAAGGTTCTCTTTCATTGAACTCTATACAGGGAACTCATATAATACCCCCTAATTATTATTATCACGTCTTAGTTTTGTTGACCTTGTATAGATAATAATTAAAGAAAAATACCAAAAGCAAAAACATTTTGTTTTCTATATTCTCAACAATAGAAAAGTGTGTTAAGCGTACCTATCTGATAAAGGAACCAAACTTTGCAACTTTCCAATTTTTCTCCCATCCCGTAAACCTTCGGGTAAACTATGATTCAATTCCCGTAAAATCCCGTAAATGGTTCGATTATGCAGAGTCATTTGTACCCTCGCCCGGACCCAACCCTATGTATTCTTTATAATGTAAATGACGAGTTTATGTTGCTTTTATTTTGTTTTCTCTTCCAAATGATTTCGCTTTTAATATCTCTTTTGCATATTTATGTGATGTCACTTTGATTTACATACATCAGTGTTATCTTGTGAATACATTCTGTTGAGCCAGGATCCAATTTTAGGCTTTCAGGCGTTATTTTATTTAACGATAGATTTGGATGTTGAGTCATATTCGCTCAAAAACTTTTTTTTTTCAGGAGATACTTATCTCGTGTACTTTTTAGGGTTCCGTAGCCAAAATGGCAAAAAAGGAACCCTTATAGATTCGTCATGTCTGTCTGTCTGTCTGTCTGTCTGTCTGTCCGTCCGTCCGTATGTCACAGCCACTTTTCTCCGAAACTATTAGAGCTATACTATTGAAACTTGGTAAGCAGATGTAGTCTGTAAACCGCATTAAGATTTTGATGCAAAAATGGAAAAAATATTAAAAATTTTAGGGGTCCCCATAGGTACAACTGAAACAAAAAAATTTTTTTTTCATCTAACCTATGCGTGTGGGGTATCTATGGATAGGTCTCCAAAAATCATATTGAGGTTTTTCATATCATTTTTTTCTAACCTGAATAGTTTGCGAGAGAGACTCTTCCAAAGTGAAAAAATGTGTGTCCCCCCCCCCTCTAATTTCTAAAGTAGAGGCATGATAATTCTAAAAAAAATATATGATGTAGATTACTATAAAAACTACCAACGAAAATTGGTTTGAACGAGATCTAGCCAGTAGTTTTTTTTATACGTCATAAATAGTAAGGTACAACTGAAACAAAAATTTTTTTTTTCATCTAACCTATGCGTGTGGGGTATCTATGGATAGGTCTCCAAAAATCATATTGAGGTTTCTCATATCATTTTTTTCTAACCTGAATAGTTTGCGAGAGAGACTCTTCCAAAGTGGAAAAATGTGTGTCCCCCCCCCTCTAATTTCTAAAGTAGAGGCATGATAATTCTAAAAAAAATATATGATGTAGATTACTATAAAAACTACCAACGAAAATTGGTATGAACGAGATCTAGCCAGTAGTTTTTTTTATACGTCATAAATAGTCAACCTTAATCTAAATTTCATTAAATCGACTGAAATATAAAAATAAATCAAAAATATTTTAATTTCATAAAAATAAACCTTATTGCTGCTGCGGAACCCTCCATGGGCGAGTCCAACTCGCACTTGGCCGCTTTTTATTTTTTATTTCATATGTTTTGGTAAGAAATATCATCAGAAGGACAGACAAAAATTGGCATTTTATTGTCTAGGTGAGAAATAATTAATATCATCACTAATTACTGATTTTATTAACGCCTAAATATATTTCTAATGGACGACGTGTTCTAATAATATAATATGTTAAAATATAATCCTTAGCCTATAATAATCAGATTAAAATAAAAGCTTGTTAGGAGATTATCGAGAGCTTAAAAAGCATGTAGTATTGAATGTTCTTTTATGAACGTAATTCTTGTACAAAATATTTATCAAACAATAATTTAGCATTCAAATAATGTGTTTATTTTACATTCTCTTTTAACTTAAACGTACTAAAGATTTGAAGTTAAAGTATTTAGAATTTTAATATTCCTGTGAATATTCAATATTCATAGTTGTAAAATACATTATTTAATACGAACATAAAGAAAGATTCAAATTTAGGTCTTACAAGTTATTACAATTTTTATAATGTCTAGATATATTGTGTATTGTGAGTTTTTTTCAATGGATTGCACACAAGAAGTGCCGGCAGAAATTAAAACGAAGCTGCATGGCTAGCAAACGTTTTACGTCGTGGTGGAAAGTGAAGAGGAGATGAGATAAGAGTCTATTCTTCCTATGTCTGACGAATTTTCGATCAGATTGTTCACTTACACAAGTTTAAAACTTTTTACCTTTTCCTAAAAGAGGCTCCACAACACCTCTAAATAGATTTCTTGCTTTAAAATTTTGAGTTTATTGATAAAAAACACAACTTTTTTGATAAAAAAGTGGTACAGATAATAATTTATCCGAATAAAAACCATAACCAACAAAGTCACGCATACGAGCGAATGAAATAAACTTGTCTGAATACGTTAATGATGTTGTTCCTAGCGGTAAAACCATTTTAATGACCGCACCAATATGGATCGTAATCCCTGCGACGTATGATATATAATCCTTTGTGGAGTCATGGCAACTAATTAACTAGAGTGAATGCCACAGAAATGGTTCAAAGCAGCACAAAGCTTAATAGCTGAATGACCAAACCAATAGTTTGCAATGTATATTGATTTACAGCTGCTATCGAGTTTCATTAGTGTGACGCTAAATATTGAATCAATTTCGGACCTCTGTGGCTTAATTGGTTGAGTGTGTGGAAGCTCAAGCCGGGGGTCGCGGGTTCGAATCCCGCCGACGGAACAAAAAGTTTTCAATGTTCCCGGGTCTGGATTTGTATTAAATGTGTGTATGTTATAATAAAAATCTTAAATATAAATGTATAGTATAAAAGTATTAAATATATTATATCCATTGTCCTTCAGGTACTTAGCGCGGGGCCAGACTGACGTGGTGTGAAGCGTCCATAGATATTATTAATTTCTAAAAATTTGCCGAAAACATCAAACAATGTAATCACTAATCAAATTGTCGGAACCGAAAATTTCTGTAAAACCTAGTTTTATTTCCAGCTAAAAGAATTTTCATTCAGAACCTTTTGTCATCAAAAGCTTTATCTTAAAAACTATTTTCATTTCATATCGTTATGAATTCTATTATGAAACAGGTAGGCTTTCAAATATGAGCTCTCAACCGCTATGCACGCAGCGGCGCTGTATTTGAAATGCATAGAATACCTCAGATCCATACTTAAATATTATAAATGCGAAAGTGTGTCTGCCTGTCTCTCTATATTATGTCTGTCTATCTGTTATGTCTTCACGCCTAAACCACCGAACTGATTTTGCCGAAATTTGGTATGAAGATACTTTGAGTCCTGGGAAAGGACAAAGGATATTTTTTATCCCCGAAAATGTACGGTTTCCGATAAACGAATACTGGGGCATCGGAGTTGCGAGCGTCATTTAGAAATATTATTATTATTTAAATCACAAAAATGCTATTAAAAATTTGTTTGAGTGTGTGTGTCTGTTATTTTTTTCAGGAAAAACTACTGAATGGATTTTGATCAAAATTTCGTTATTTAGATTTTGGATTGACACATACTATATTTCGATACTTTTTAATCTTAAAATTACAGATTCCCCGTGGAACTGTGTACTTTTAAAAAATGTGGTATTCATAATATAATAATATATTATTAACTTGCATTATAATCCAATAAAATATTTTTTTGATAGCTTTAGGGCTTAATCTGAAACCCCCTAACACTGTCGCTTTTGACAAAAATATTTCATTTTCACAATTCCCGTCGAGTAATACAATTTTAACAATACCAACTTAAATTAGTCTAGACATATTACAGCTTAATTTGGGACTAAATAGATGTCTCATTTTCTAAGTAGACAGCCAAATCCCCTGGGAACTAATCCTACAAGGAACATTATTCATATTAAGTTTATGTCAGACAAGCTTTGTTACATCCAATCCATACTTAGTTTAATATTATAAATGCAAAAATGTGTCTGTCTGTCAGTTACCACTCCCGGTCCCGTTTTTACCCTAAAAATCAGCTATTTTGTCTGTTTCACGTTAAGGAGCTTTAAATTATTTATAATCTTGAATATAGAACCGTTTAGCTACAATAAAGAATTAGGAAAACGTTAGAAAGCAGTTTTGAAATAGCGCTGTCACGGGCGGGACTTCTATACCGGAGTCACAGAGCAGAAAATAACGCTTCCATTTTCACACTTTGATAAGCACTTCCTATAGTTTTAGTCGACGCAAGTCATTCCTGGATTGAAGGTTATCGGATAAGGCTATTATTGTTCTTCATATTTTATGTAAAAAATTAATAGACTTTAGTTCAAGCGTTCCGTGCGCAAAAATTTATCCAGCGGGAACCGCACTTTTTACTACAGTTTATGTAGTATCTGCTTTGACATGTATTTTACTCTATATTTGTCTCTTTCTTGGTTTACTGGTATTTCTTATACGACGCGTCCATCATGGTCTCCCCATCATGGTTTATCATGTTGATCATCTATCATCCCCTCAATGAAACAGGAACCCAGAGCATATCTAGCCTTTTTCGTAACATACTCAATGTGCTTATTCCAAGTGAGTCCTTTGTCTGAGATTACTCCTAAATATTTGACTTCACTCGCAAACTTAATAGTTTTTCCGAAGAGTGTTGGAGGTCTTAGACCCTCCAACTTCCTCTTCTTGGTGAAAGGTATCAAGACCGTCTTGTCAGCATTTACTGATAGCTTGACCCTTCGGCACCAATCCTCGACGACTCTTAGTGCTGACAGCATCAACCCGGCGACCACCGAAGCGCATTTTCCCACCACCATAATCGCCAGGTCGTCAGCGTACCCAGGTTCAATTCCTTTTTGTAGCTCATCCACTACCAGGGACCATTCCAGGGGTGACAGCACACCTCATTATGGACAACCCAACAACTAAATCTATTATTATATTATTATTATTATAATTGATTATTATTGCTAATGCTAATTTACCAACTTGGTATGGAGATTCTTTTTGAGTACCGAAAAAGGACAAGGTTTTTGTTGCGGTGAAATGTACGGTTCCCGAGCGATAAACTTAATTTTACTCAACCTTCTGCTGTTATTATAATGTTTGAGGACTTTGCAAAACATAGTATCATATTATTATACATTTTCCCGCTTTTCCCCTCGAGTCTTGTAGCTCGGGGGGTGGCGAAAGCCCGTATACCAATAAACAAAATAATATCAAACTTTAACCACAATGGAGGCGTAAACACTACACAACACCGCCCTCTACTTACAACTTTTTGCAGTAAACTTTGTATAAGTATTGATTTTTATAATTTTTCTGTACAAAGAGTTTTTTTTTTCATGTGGAGAAAATAAATGGAGGTAAACTTGTGAAAAAGTAGTATTCTTATATTATTGTCGGATCCTCATCACATGTACACTGTACAGGTAACAGAAAACAATAAGTTCAAAAGAAAATAGGTAACGTCCTAGTATCATTCAAATAGGGTTTTTTTTTTAAGTAATTAAAAATTTTTAAACAGAAAATCGCTCTAGATCATGTTATAAAAATAATATTAAAAGAGGTAATATAATAAAAAATAAAATGATGATAGCCAAAAAGAAATGTACAACAGAACCATCAATCACGAAAATTAATATTGGTAAGTGGGGATTTGGGGAATAAAATAATCTAGATAGCGGCTGAAAAACCACTACCATTAGTAACACAGGTGGGAGTTACAAATTGCTGTCGAGTCGAGACGAGCTCCTTGATTTATACACTACACCTGATATCGCGGTGAGTAGTGACACGCCGTGGCAAACTTACGAGTATCTATACTTATAATTAAATACAAACTAAGGGTCAATTCATTTTCTCGTTTTTCCACGATCGACGGGTTAAATCCATAATATTGTAGGACTGCATAGAAAATAACTAAGTATTTCGCCATCTTGGATGGTCGGCCATGTTGGATTTAGAGTGATGTCACATACGATATCATGCATTGTCATCTAAACTAAACGTGTATACAAAATTTCAGCTCAATCGGTTAAGGACGCTATTACAAATATCAGCGATTTTCCGGTACCCTATTAAAGAATTAGGAGTCAAACTGCGAGGATATTTATTTTAATGTCATTAACGTCGATATTCGTACTGACAGACATCCGACCTGCTAATTCTCCGGTTGGAGCATTCTTAAATAATATATTATATCTACTTCAAAATTGAGTTCCACACCCGAACATACATACTTACATACATACAGAGAAAGTTAAATAAAAGCTTTTAAATGTAATATGACATCTTTGTTATGTTCATACACTTCGACCGTCTCCATCTATTTTCTGGCAAGATATCGCCACCTCGTTCACTCCTTTTTTTTTGATGCGCAGGGGAAACCTTTTATGGGTACCCCGGGTTGGGATGTGCCTCAGTTAAGCTGAAGCACCCCGGGGGTATGTGGGACTCCCGACTTCAGTTTACTCACTAAAATCACCTGCGGTTTGCGTTCAGCTGTATTCGAAGGGATATCCTGGATCTGTCTAACGCAGGACTCCCTCCACGACCGGCCGGTTTTCTGAGGTTCTTTCACTCCTTTGTTAACCACTGTTTATGCGATTTTGTGAAGTCATCCATGATCAACTCGATTTGCACAATGTTCTAGAATAAAACAGAAGAACACAACGAACATTCCATGATCCATCAAGATTTCATAAAAACTCAACTTATTCGGCATTTTTCTTCCTCAAGCCTTATCTACCCAATTTCTGTGAAGTTTTAAATAATGTAAAAATATAATATCTACTTCAAAATTGAGTTCAAAAATTCTACCCGTACATAAATACAGTTTACATACATACAGACCAAGTTAAATAAAAGCTTTTAAAATAAAATGTCATAAGAAAGTTTCACCTCTTAAATGTGTACCCTCGCACAAAAACATTTAGCAGAATCAACCTACTAATATTTGATAAGTACATAAAATAATCACGACGAGAACCAGAACGATCTAAATTAATAACGTAACGGCGCGCTCGTATGTATTCCCCTAATTAGTTTCTTTGAACTGATGGAATCACGAAATTGCTCTTATTACAGTTACAATCTTGTAGTTGGTTAATTAAATTCGTGCTTTTGGGCTTTACCTGGAGCTTACACTAGCGTATTTTAAACAAAAGCTCTTCATTTTCAGTTTCAGTCGCTTTGATCCTGTATGTTTATGACACTCGAACTAAAGAAATTATTTAGCTTCTGTTATTTTGTTTGCATAAGTTTCAGCTTCAGGTTTGAATTAAATTTTATCACTTCATAATACAATATTTAGGAATTTATTCTATTAGTACTAAAAATTAAAATAGTAGAAAGTTCTTATATGGTTTGAAAAACACTTAAATTTTTTACAGTATAGAAGTCGCTGATTAATTTTTAAATTATGTATAAAAAATTCTCTATTCAGCGTACCTAATTAATAGAATACATGCACTTTTATCTCTACTTTACGCGAACCACAAAGCATAGTTAGTCCAATGAAAAATGTTATTGTTTATATAAAAGCTAGAAAGGTTTCATAAAAGCACAGCTTTACGTTTATAGCTTTGACGTTTAAGTTCAACAATAAAAGCTACACACTTGCAACTAATTTTAATTATTAATAAAACCGGCCAAGTGCGTGTCGGGCCACGCGCAATGTAGGGTTCCGTAGTACCGCTAGATTTTGAAAATTTTTGTATGGTCAATGAATGTACATTTATAACATGTTTTACACTACTAACAACATCATCTCAGCTGTTACTTTCAAAGGAATTTGAACGAAAAGTTCCTTTATACTTCGCCGAATACATTTTTTTTAGTTGATCGACTATTACTCAATAACTTATGAAGTATTCTTAGCCGTGATAGTTTTCCTTTTAAATTCAGCATATTTCCTACTCCCGTGAATTTTTTCACATTTCCAAAAGCAACCGTTTAGCTGGTAGAAGGGGGGACACTGGACTCTAACGATTTTTTCCACTTTAAAACTTAATATTTCACAAATGGATCCCTAAATCGGAAAATGATCTATGAATACTCATAATATTTTTAAAAAACCTATCCAACGACACCCCACACGATGGGGTGGGCACGAAAAAAAAATTAAACCCCGCTTGATGTGTAGGGGAGGTACCATAAAAAAATATATTTTTGAAATATTTTATGTACCATTTTGTTGGCATTATTAATATGTGTATTCATGCCAAATTACAGCTTTGTAGGTCCTATAGTCACTGAGCAAAACTGCGGACGGACAGACAGACAGACAGACGGACGGACAGACCGAAACTATAAGGGTTCCTTGTTGACTACGGAACCCTAAAAAGGTAATAAATGTAAGCTTCTGCAGTGTAACCGTTTAGAGCTTCAGTAGCTAACTTTGTTTTGTCATTTCATTTTAAGCTTGTTAGGGTTCCGTACCCAAAAGGTAAAAACGGGACCCCATTACTAAGACTTCGATGTCTGTCCGTCTGTCCGTCTGTCTGTCTCCAGGCTGTAACTCAAGAACCGCAATAGCTAGACTTCTAAAATTTTCACAGATTGTGTATATCTGTTGCCGCTATAACAACAAATACTGAAAATAAAATAAAGTTAATAATTAAGGGAGCGTTTCTTTATGGGAGCCCCTCCCATAAAGAAACGTGATTTTTGTCCTTTTTTGCTCATAATCAATAATGGTAACAGCTAGGCACTTGAAAGGACATTGACCATTTTAGTATGGACGTTGGACCAAGTGCTGCCCAGCATTGAAACCTACTGCATAATGTTCTTTACTATAATACTAGTCCGTAACCCAGAGCGCTTCAAAATCTATCCGAGGAGTATCGAGAAAAAAATTATTTATTTTATAGTTTTTACATTGACAAAATCATTATAATCTACTGGTGATTTATTAAAAAAAAGACGGCAGGGATTATAAACAATGGATTTAATTATTACCAATCAAACATATTATTTATCTTTCATTTATTCGCTATCTATGAACTATGATATAAATAATATTTATCGACAATGATGTGGATGACGATTGATTATTTTGTTGAATGATGTCATATCATATGACAAACATTTATTCCCTATGACATGGCATACATTATTATGTTTATCATATCAAAGGGGATATATTATTTTTGTCATAATATGATTGACATCAATCAACAAAATAATCAATCATTATCCACATCATTGTCGATAGTAATTGTAGATATATAGTATTTATAATATCATAGTATTTAACAACATAATTATACAATACAGATATAACAATGTATGCCGTATCATAGGGGATCATTTATTATGTTTGTCATATTCATATGACATAAAACAACAAAACAATTAATCGTTATCCACATAATTATAGATATGATTCATATCATAGTTCATATGGGTTAACAGGTGATACAGATACGATAGTCCTAAATGAATAGCCGGGTCAAAAGTATTAAACAGAATAAGGATTAGAAAAGCGCACAGTACACAACGGTTCACGTCAAGGGTGATGTTAGACTGCGTGCGATGCGATACAAACATAGGGGCGCGCGCGCAGGCAGGTAAAGACAAGCCCAACGTGTGTGAAAGAGATAGACACATACCCATGAATATGAGCAAGCGAGACTTTTTATTTCTCGCAACTCTCGCTGTGATTTTGTTGTGCAGCCGACAACTCCTAGTAAAAAAAAACTGGTTATCGAGACTAGCGATGTCGGAACCGGGCCCAGGAATAGAATATGTCACAGAATAATATTTTTTAACGTAAACATTAAAGAAATATATTAAATATCAACACTTAAAACACTAAAATGCCATAATATAAGTTTGTAGGTATTTTGTAATTCCGTGGATGTTTTTTTTTTTTTAATATTTTTTTTTAATGTCTATTAATGTAAGGATAAAAATAGAAGTAAAACCATAACTGGGCAGCACTTGGTCCAAAACGGTCAATCTCCTTTTCACAAAATCCTTATTGTATTTGTACTTTAATAATTATTATTAAAATTAAAATAAAGTAAATAATTAAGGGGGGCTCCCATACAAAAACACAATTTTTTGTCTACTTTCGCTCTATACCGGTACGGAACCCTTCGTGCGCGAGTCAGACTCGCACTTGGCCGATTATTTTATACTTCTTTTCATTAGGTTGATTCTTTGTTGAGTATTAATTCATAATAAACAGAACTAGGGCCAGCGGTCCCACTGGCCTGAAATTATCCACTTTAATAATATTCTCTTTTTCTTAGAAGCTATGAGCGAAGTAAAACAAATCTGCAATATTTTTAGACATACTATGAAATACATAATTTGCGATGTAACGCTAATGTTTGCTGTGACTACTTAGTTCTTAGTTTTTAGTTTTGCATGCGTTGACAACCATTTTGGATTTCTAATGAAGTACTTAAAAGAATCAAGTAAACTACACCAAATCAATTACAAGACAGTAAATAAATAATTATAAGTACAAATCTCCACTATCTACCAAACGATCTACTCCCAAAATTACATTTCTATCAAAGTAATTAAGCGGGAACCAACCCCTAAAACAGACTACAATAATTTTACATCTATCCCAAACCAATAAAATTACACTTAACGCTTCTTAATAGATCCTTATCGCCGTTTTATGTAGCTAAAATTGGTGTTTAGTATTAACAGAATACGAAGATAAAATAAAGGCTTTTATTTACGTATGTATGTAGCCGAAGATAAAGTGACCTAACCTGTCTCCTATGAGTGTCGTTGAAACTTTTCCTCGCTAGATAAGTGATCACAGTAGCCTATTGTAAGGGTTCCGTACCCAAATGGTTAAAACGGCCCTATTACTAAGACTTCGTTGTCTGTCCGTCCATCCGTCCGTCCGTCTGTCTCCAGGCTGTATCTCAAGAACCGCTATAGCTAGACTTTTGAAATTTTCACAGATTGTGTATATCTGTTGCCGCTATAACAACAAATACTAAAAATAAAATAAATTAAAATATATTTACCTATCATATTTATCATCATTTCTCTCAACATTACAAACGTGATTTTTTTGGCTTTTTTTGCCCGTCTACACTACTATTATAAAGAGGAAAGATTTGTTTGTTTGAGTCGAATAGGCTCCGAAACTACTGGACCGATTTGAAAAATTCTTTTGCTATTGGAATCTCACATTATTTCTGCTGAACATAGGCTACATTTTATTTTGGAAAAAAGTAGGGTTCCGTAAGATATTTGAGTTTTTCGGACGCAAGGTGTAAAAAATCAGCTAGAAAAGTTACTTATTTTGCGTACGCTGCCTAAACTATAAAAGATAGAACCATAAAATGTTCTAAGTAATTGTAGATCTTATAAATATCTACAAAAAAGTCCGCGACACACTATACCTATCTATGTCGAGTGAGGCACAATAACCATTTATTTATTTAAAAATCCTGAATTTTTTTTGGACTAAATTTAAACGGATATATTTTACTCACGCTATTAATCCTTATCAAAATAAATTATTTTATCACTAAGTACAGTTTATGTAGATAATATTTGGTCTTTGAATGATTAAAATTGGACGTTTGGTTTTGAAATTATGGCGAAATTAAAATATTACGATAGTGGGCGTCACCAAAGCGCGAGCGGAGGAAGACAATATTCTGTTGTAGAAATGAAAATTCTGTACATAAAAGATATGAAATGACACCCGAAATTACACCTTTGTCACTACATCGCTATAGAAGCCAAAAATGTGGTTAGTTTTTTGTCTGTCTGTCTGTCTGTCACTCTTTCTGTCTGTCTGTATGTTTATGAAAAATACTGATCTGAAAAATACTGATCCGATTTGAATGTGGTTTTCGCAGATATATTTATCTTCTTCCAACTTAACATCTGGTGTATAAAATTTTTTCCCTCCACCCCTCTAAGGGGACAAAAGAGGGGGTCAGATTTTGTATCAAACTTTTTTCTTTAACACGAAAACTACTGATCCGATTTGCATACGGTTTTCACAGATATAATATATTTGTCTTCTTCCAACTCAACATCTGGTGTATAAAAATCCTCCCCCCCCCTCCCCTCTCAACCATCTCTGGGGACCAAAGAGGGTCAGATTTTGTATACAACTTTTTTCTTTAGTGGACTTACTTCATATTAGGTATTAACTGTGTTTTTCAACTTAACATCTGGTGTATGACCTTCCCCCTCCCACACCCTCTTAGGGGACAAAAGAGGGGGTAAAACATGTATCAACTGATGATAAAATATACTTTAAATGGCAAAACAACGTTTGCCGGGACAGCTAGTAATCAATAAAGGCAACCGGTAGGCTCTTGAAATTCTCACAAAGTCTTCAGTTCTCACAAATTAAACAATGTGCTTTAATAATTAATTAATAATAAACTTTAAATAATATAAATATTTAAGAAAGGGTCCCATACAAAAAAACACAATTTTCGGCCTATTTTTGCTCTGTAATGATACGGAACACTTCGTGCGCGAGTCCGACTCGTACTTGGCTGATTATTTGTCATTCTGTATTGTTTGTGTATAAATAATCGCCTTGATGTAGAGGATAAAATTGTACTAAATTGAAAATTAATGTACTAAAGTACTTCTTTTTACTTCTTTTTACCTTCTTTTACCTTTTTAATAAAAATATTCTATAGTGTGTTAGGTTTTTAGGGTTCTGTACCCAAAGGGTAAAAACGGGACCCTATTACTAAGATTTCGATGTCTGTCCGTCTGTCCGTCTGTCCATCTGTCTGTATGTCTCCAGGCTGTATCTCAAGAACCGCTATAGCTATAGATTTCTGAAATTTTCACAGATTGTGTATATCTGTTGCCGCTATAACAACAAATACTAGAAATAAAATAAAGTTTATTTTTAAGGGGGGGTTCCGTAGAAGAAACGTGATTTTTTTGGCCTTTTTTGCTCGTAATCAATAATGGTAACAGCTACGCACTTGAAATTTTCACAAAGTCCTTAATTGTATTTGTACTTCGTGCGCGAGTCCGACTCGCACTTGGCCGATTATTTTTCATAACTGACAGGACCTGATAGTGTTTTATACTCCAGACCAGTGTTTCAAGGTTTTAGCCCACGAAGCTTCTGTAGATAACTGAGAGCACAATTTCAGAAAAAAACAGTTAAGATTAAAAATGCATTATTAAGTAAACGAATTTTAATGAAATGTATTATATATTATATCAAGGGTGAGGGTCGTGACAATCTTTTCATAGCACATCTTATGATCACATCATAAGAAAAGGTTAAATAACAGTGCTCTAGATATATTAAACGTATTTAATATAATGTATAGTCTGGAATCTGGGTTTGTATTAGTAATGGGCTAAAGATATACGGAAACAGCTTCGCTACTAAATTCTAAATACATAAATAGTTACATAGAAAGTAAAGCGTCCGATCTACATTTCAGTCACGTTGGCGCACATATCAACTAGGCAAAACATATCCGCCAAAATTTATATCTATCCCGGATTAGATAGAACTTTCAATAAAACCTTAATATTTGTGGGGAAATTGTTTCACTACTTTCTGATATAACTATCATCGTCTTTAACACTCTATCAGCAGTTAGTCAATTAAAGGGACCAACAGGTTGCAGTAATTGTTAAAGATGTTAATATCATTAATTTAATGTGTACTCAGACTCAGTAATTAGTGTGATCTATACATATAATAGGTAAAACTGTAGAAATGTGAATTCTGTACATTAAAGATATTCAAAAAATAATAAGCGGGGGGTGTCACTAGATCGCAATAGAAGCCAAAAATGTGGTTAGTTTTTTTGTCTGTCTGTCTGTCTGTATGTTTGTTCCAGCATCACACGAAAACTACTGATACGATTTGAATGTGGTTTTCGCAGATATATTTGTCTTCTTCCAACTCAACATCTGGTGTATAACCCCCCCCCCCCCCCCCCCCGCCACAGACACACGCGGCCAAGTCATCCAACTGACCGCCACCGCCACCGCAGGCCGCGTCTGTCTGGGAGACGCTTAATTTAGTTTAATTTCATTTACTTTTATAATTGAATTAGGCATAAAACAATGCACAGTAACGTCCCTTTTGCGAAAAACTCGCCTCTTTGTTGCGAGGTTTAAATTTCAAGCAAGATTTTTGACTGAGTAACTCTATACTTATTTTCTATTATAACTATGTGAAGCTCGTGCGTATTCTGAAACGTACCAGATCAGAGTAATCCAAGATTAACGATTCTGCGATTATCTGACGGCTTATGAATAATCCCAAAACAGCCTTATTATTATTAATCCCAGGATTTTTTGTATTTTAGTTAACGGTGATGTTTGAATTGATTACAATAATTACGCCGTATGAGTAGAAAATAATGTTAATAAAAAATGTGTGGTATCTGAGATCATCATTTAGTATCATGTAACTGTAACTTCTTGATAGAAATTCAGGCTTTACACTAACTATATTATACTTATTTCATGCACTTACTCCACTATATTATATACTTATCTATACTAATATTATAATTCTGAAGAGTTTGTTTGTTTGAACGCGCTAATTTCAGGAATTACTGGTCCGATTTGAAAAATTCTTTTAGTGTTAGATAACCCATTTACCGAGGAAGGCTATAGGCAATATAACATCACGCTGTGACTTTTGAGAGCGAAGAAACAGAGGAAAATGTGGAAAAAGGCGGTCAAAATTATTCATCTTTGAGATATTCCGTTGCGTACGCTGCAAAAACGGTCTGAGATATCCAAAAAATATGTATGAAATAATTATTCCTCTTTAAATGATTTAAAAAATGTCCGCGATAGTACATATTGTCTATCTTTTGAGATAAACTCACAATAATAGTTTTTATCTATACGTCTTTAAAATAGCATGTCCTGACTGACTGATTCATCATCGCTGAGTAAAAACTGTTAAAGCTACACACGAAATTTGGTAAATAGGGTGGCTTTATTAAGTAAACACCCACTAAAGAAGGAATTTTGGAAATTTTACCCTGAAGGGGGTGAAATAGGGGTTGAAAGTTTGAATGAAAGTCCGTCATTTCTTAAGTTAGAAACATGAAACTTCATTTTTGGACTACTGATTAAAAATTAATGGATATGTGTTTAAGTTTTTAGGATAAACTCCAAGAGGGTGAAATTGTGGTTGAAAGTTTGAATGAAAGTGCGTCATTACTTGAGTTATAAACATTTTTTTTAAATAGGGTCCCGATTTTAGGGTTCCGTAGTCAACAAGGAACCCTTATAGTTTCGGTCTGTCCGAACGTCTGTCCGTCTGTCCGTCCGCGATTTTGCTCAGAGACTATAGGACTTTTTTTTTTTTTTTTGAGGAGGGGAAATGCATTACGCATCCCCCGCCCCCTCGGGGGAAGGGGCAGGGGTATGTCGGACTCCCTCCGGCTTACGCCGGAGGTTTACCGACTAAAACCCCCCATGCCCTCATCAACGCTACACGCGAAAGAAGCGGGATCGCGACGCATTCCACCGCGTCAAGAGACTATAGGACCTACAAAGCTGTAATTTGGCATGAATATACATATTAATAACGCCAACAAAATGGTACATACAATATTTAAAAAATATTTTTTTATGGTACCTCCCCTACACATCAAGCGGGGTTGATTTTTTTTTGTCGCGCCCACCCCATCGTGTGGGGTGTCGTTGGATAGGTTTTTTAAAAATATTATGAGTATTCATAGATCATTTTTCGATTTAGGGATCCATTTGTGAAATATTAAGTTTTAAAGTGGAAAAAATCGTTAGAGTCCAGTGTTCCCCCCTTCTACCAGTTAAACGGTTGCTTCTGGAAATGTGAAAAAATTCACGGGAGTAGAAAATATGCTGAGTTTAAAAGGAAAACTATCACGGCTAAGAAGACTTCATAAGTTATTGAGTAATAGTCGATCAACTAAAAAAAATGTATTTGGCGAAGTATAAAGGAACTTTTCGTTCAAATTCCTTTGAAAGTAACTGAGATGATGTTGTTAGTAGTGTAAAACATGTTATAAATGTACATTCATTGACCATACAAACATTTTCAAAAACTAGCGGTACTACGGAACCCTATATTGCGCGTGGCCCGACACGCACTTTGCCGGTTTTTATTACTCTTTGTATATAAGGAACCACAAAAAGGGGAAAACTATACATCTTTGTTATTATACTATGTTAACGCGGACGAACTCGCGGGTAACAGCTGGTCTTCAATATTTTTTTACAGTTTTAATATTTAACATGACGCTTGCGATAATATATTAAAACCCAAATTATCTTGTTATCAACTTAACTATCAAAATCAGCATCTCGTCTTCTCTAACTGTTATAGTAATGTTGTGTTGATGATAATGTTCGTCTAAATACTCGAAGTAAAATCCAAAGCAGTAACGGATGTAACATAACGACTTTGCTTAGTCGCAATTAGTTTAGTTTTGAACAACATTACTTAACGATCCAACTGCCATGAATACCTGGTAATTTAACCACTTTTAAACTAGACTTTGAGCTAATGCTATTAAACTGAGTTACGTTCTTTGATTTCAAAAGGTAACTACAACCTGCAAGTTTATTTTATATTTTGTGTATGATAAGTCACAACGGAAGATATAATATCGAAACATTCCTATTCAAAACGTAGTTTTATTAATAATATTTTTAAGTCGAAATTCAAATTGCATCGCCAAATTTTAGCACGACTTATGATGGCTGGTCGCACGTGCGTCAAACTTGTGTATGTGTTGGGCGAGTTACATTATATAAAGGCTCACTTTACAGCGCCGCGGAATGGAACGGAATGGAAGCGTCAATTTCACCTTATGCGAGCGAATTGGCATCGGAGGATTCTCAAGAATTCAGTGGATGACGGGCGTCCAATTTTTTGGCTCGTATTTAATTTGTGTGTTCTGTTGACAAAAAGTATTTTTGTGTTATGTACAATTTCGTTGCAAAAAGTCGCTTCCATTCCATTCCACGCCGGTATAAATTGAACATTTTTGTGTTCTTGAACAGTGTGCTAATTAGTGCTACGATTTTCGTAGCAATGATACACTGCTACGCCTCGCGTAGCATTGCTACGTTTGGACGTCTCGCGTAGCTTTGCTAAGTAACATTATCGTAGAGTTGCTACATTGCTACGTCTCTCGTAGAAATGCTACGAAGCAGCTACATAATATTTAGCAATGATACACGTGTCGCACTTTTATGTAATTCAAGTTAAATACCTTATTTACCTTGAAGCATTACTTTTAACATTTGAAAGAAATACTTTGTAAATTATGTTAAAAACTGGGGAGTCAAGATGTACGGCAAGTATTTGACATTTGAGCGACCATTGTTTTGACCACAGGTTTTGACCAACGAGACCAATTTTCTTAAGCCGAAAGTTAAACGCAAAAAGGAAAAAAGTAAACAGACGATGATGTTATTTACTTGGGTCTCATTCCATCCTTTACTTTATATGTATTAAAAAAGTTGCGGCCGCCTCGCGTAAACAATAAAGGCAAGTTTTTTATGTCTTCGTACTTAAAAGAAGAACACGAAACCTTAATAATGTCACTCAGAGCTCGCCCTGAAGTTAAAGGGACAACCTTATTAAAAAGAAAATGTTTACTTCAAATCTACTGGCAATATTAAGTTGGAGAAATATTACGGTTTCACGACAAAAACATTTATCTTGTTCTCTATTTACTGAAAGCTATTTTGTTCTTATACGGATATTTCTATTTACTTTAGAACAATTCCTGGCTATAAGTTTACAATAACTTTGAAATTGAGTTTGAAAATAATTTCACTTTACTTTCGACTAGATGTTTCCTGTTACTTCGCATGGGAAAATAGAAACATGAGAACCGTTCATTTTTCTACAACAACCAAATCTTTCACTGTAATTCACTCTATATTTAGACGCTGTTGAGCATTTGTGTACTATCCTACAAAAAAATATGTTAAAGTTATGAATGCAGTTATATATATTATGTTCTCTAGATCATTTAGAATAAGACTGAATTCAAAATTGAACAAAAAAATGTTGGTTAGTAGGTACACAATTATTAATGCTAAACAGCGACCATTTAAGTTTAAACCACTGCACTGATATCTGATATTTTGAAGATCGGACATAGAATTTTTATCCTGGAATAATACCAGCAGGCGTAGCATGGTCACTATTGAAACGGTTTCTTTTTACGGAAGAATCGACATACTGACAGATTTTATTGACAAAATGGCGGATTTCTATTGTCTAACTGTCACATTGTCTATTCTTCCGTAGAAAGAAACCGTTTCTATAGTGACTATGCTACGCCTGCAGTGCGAAGTTGCGGGTAGCATCTAGTTTCAATAATTATAAGAGACTGCTTATATAACCGAGATTGCAATCTGTTTTGGGTCGCGGCATAGATTCGAGAATTCATTTCTTCCTCCTTTGTTACAGATGCTGGTTCAGACAATACTCTTGGAGTAAGATTCGGTGATATTTTTTATGAAAAATGTAAGTATATTTTCATAAAACCTCTTTTATAAAGTTTTTTTATTATTGTATGTTAAACGTCAATCAGCGGTATTTAGTTGAAAATAAATAAGGACGAAGAGAGAAGTTATCACGAAGTTATAAGTTGTTGCGTTTAGATTTTTTAAAAACAAATCGAAGTTCCTGTAATTTCAAATAATATAAATACTCTTTTTAGTACAATGTACAATAGCACTTTAGTACGTGCTGTTATACTTTTTTTATTAGAAGATATGAGATATCTACGCAGCATAATATAACTATTTTATAAGGTTTGCTGTCTTTCTCTTCCAACTGACTTTTCCAATGTGCCAGAAAAAGACAATTAATAAACCTTGTATTTTTCATTTTGTTAATAAGTCACAGAATTTTTATAACACATAATATACGTCTACAGTAAAAAGTTAGAATAACATAATTATTATACATTTCAAAACAAAGAAACTTACAATTACAATAATCTTTATTTATTTAGATTTTCTTTAAATTTTGTTGATGAAACAAAGACAGTAAAGTATAAGATTTTAAGAAGATGAGATCTTACATTTATCCCGAAGAAAATGAGATAAAAATTGACGAACATAAGATAAATTTCTAGGACTAATAATTGATACCCCTTAAAGTAACCGCGACCCAAAGTAAGCAAGTAAGATGCTTTTAAATGTTATTCTGATACGTAATGTGTTATATAACGCATGGTGTTATATAATATTATTTAATATATTTTATTATAATATTGAATTTCCACCCACGTTTCATTTGGATGGACAAAATGTCAGCGCACAATATTTTGAAATAACGCTATTGAACCTGACTGCTTCGTCATTGTCACATCACAATTCTTAAGGCCGTCACAGACTTAGCTATACTATATATTAATATATTTATAGCTAGGCATATTAATATAATATATTTTCTATACAATTTTCGCGTGACCACACACTCAGCTATAATATATATTTCTGGTCTCAGTGTGTTTAGTACGGTATATTAATATATATTTTAGCTAAGTCTGTGACGGCCTTTACGATTTTTTTTAAATTATTTGACCAGTGCACAGCTGGTATTCTAGGTACAATATATTTCTATTAAATAGATACAAAAAAATACCAATCACACAATATAATGTACACAAAATATACAACAATTAAGACAAATTTACATAAAGTTCTACAGAGGCGATCTTCAACGTAAACGCTAAAGCAACAAATCGCCCCCAGACTCGCAAAGTAAACGAAAACTAGGTAATTTGAATCTGAGCGCTTCTGTAATTAAGACTTCGTTAGTAAATATATACAATTGTAAATTATGGTCTTATAATTGTAAAAGGGTCTCAACTTACTCATTTAAATTCATTAAAATTGACTTTAGCATAAAATAGCATTAAATCATTACACCTTTAGCATAAAATCATAATGTCGATTTATCAACTTTTATTTTGTAAGTCCTCTTGTCGTATTCTAAAGAGCTTTCTATTTAAACGTGTTGAAGCATTTTTAACAAAATTTATGGTTGCATGAACGTTTCAATTTTTTAACGGCTGGATCGTAAAGCACAATAATAATATACTATTATCGGGGGCGAATAAAGCAAAAAATAGAACATCGTCCTTGTCTTTTTACTGTTACGTCCGTCATTCATAATATTATGTTGGGTGAATAAGAACGACGCTAAATTGGCAACCGCGTAGTTTTTCCGTAATAACTCCATAAATATACAAAATTTTCAAAATCTGCTAGTCCATTCCCTCGGTAAACGGTAATAGAATAATACAATATTTTATTAAAATATTAAATAGAAAAAAATTTAAAATTATATCCATCTTTGAGATATGTTTCTATAGAGAAAAATTTAAGATATCGTATTTACGCTAGTCTGTACTAGCGTAAACAAGATACCAGAAAAAAAATTATGATAGTTTTAAGTTTCAGCAATCAGTAAATCACTAATAATTTGTAAATATAGTGTAATTGTAGTGTTATAATTTTTTGCTAACGTCCAGAAAGGTTCAAAGTTAGTTAAACAAAATATTATGTGCTCCAGTGCGCTACCTTTTTCATTCGGAAATGAGAGATTTCTCCCATAATTAAAAATATTGCTCATGTTAGAATTTAAATTGTCTATTTTTAGTACCATTCTAAATGTATATCGCATGGCCGGACTTTTCGTAATTAACAACTTTGTTCGTCCATGTTTTTATTGCTGAAAGAATTTTAGATGGTAGGACAAACATTGTTTTTGTACAATTAACAACGGGAAAGTTCTCGTTATAATAATATAAAGGACATTTTTGCTCATAATCATCCTTGATGAATTGATACAAAAAAAGTATAGATGAAAAAAATATATTTAAGATTATGACATTATTAGGTTCTTCTAATAATTATTGTTTTTTTATGAAATAAGGGGGCAAACGAGCAAACGGGTCACCTAATAGAAAGCAACTTCCGTCGCCCATGGGCACTCGCCGGCCTTTTAAGAGGGAATAGGGTAATAGGGGAGGGTAGGGATGGGAAGGGAATAGGGGAGGGTAGGGAAGAGAATGGGGTAGGGGATTGGGCCTCCGGTAAACTCACTCACTCGGCGAAACACAGCGCAAGCGCTGTTTCACGCCGGTTTTCTGTGAGGACGTGGTATTTCTCCGGTCGAGCCGGCCCATTCGTGCCGAACAGAATAAAATAAACCTACCCATAGTTACTAAAAAAGCAAGTTAAGTACATGAAATAAAATATTAATTTTTTGTGTTTCATATTTTTACCTACTGTTTTCTCAAATACTTTCGCATTGTATTAGAAAAAGTAGAAACAATAATTATTGAAGCCAGTCCGTTTGAACCCGCTCAAGCCCATCAATCAAACCCCAATCTAAAATTGGACAATATTTCATTTCCGCACTCAATTTTTAACTTTGACTTTGAAAATAAATTAATTTTCGCTCATCGGCTTGTTTGCTTTGGCTGTAAATCATTTACAATGGAGCAAATTAGAAAAAGTTTTTTTTCCAATCAATTTCATCCCTTCCTGATATTATAATTTATATCCCTTAAATACAAAATACGTGAATAATACGAGTACGTAATAAATGACAAGTGAATCCATATTAGGCAACTAATTAATATACAGGGTGTAACAAAAATAAGTGATAATACTTTAGGGTGTGTACGTGTTCCTTGTAGAGAGTTAACTGTGAAAGTATCAGCGCTGAAAGACAATGCTACTTTCACAGTGAACTCTCTACAAGGAACACATACACACCCTAAAATGTTATCACTTATTTTTGTTACACACTGTATAATATTATATAATATGAAACTTGGTACATTTAGTTCCGAAAAAAGACAAAAAACATTACACAAAATAAAATATTCATAATAATATAAAGTATACCTATAGGGCATTACCGTAAGAAGAAGCAGCGAGCAACGTCTTGTATAAAATAATCCTAAAATCGCCTGTCCTAAAATAACCCCGACGGCTTTTTGATGTTTGAACAGTTATTTAAATTGGTAATTCGTAGAAATACTCAATGAAATCGATAGGCTCTCGTTAATAGAAAATATGAAACGCTTTATATTTTTAACAGCAATTTAAAATACTGAATGAACATTTTAGATACATTTTTACTGTAATTGTTCTCTCAAAATGAAATCCATCTTTTAAATTTTTTGTCCACCTGTGACCACGGCTTCTAAAAATCGGCCAAGTGCGAGTTGGACTCGCGCACGAAGAGTTCCGTACCGTTCCAGAGCAAAAATTGTGTTTTTTTGTATGGGAGCCCCCTTTATTTTTTTATTTTATTTTATTATTATTATTAATTAAGAATTTTGCGAAAATTTCAATTGTCATTATTGATTACGAGCAAAAAAGGCTAAGAAAATCCCGTTTCTTGTATGGGAGCCCCCCTTAAATATTACCTTTATTTTATTTTCAGTATTTGTTGTTATAGCGGCAACAGATGTACACAATCTGTGAAAATTTCAGAAGTCTAGCTATAGCGGTTCTTGAGTTACAGCCTGGAGACAGACAGACAGACAGACAGACGGACAGACGACGAAGTCTCAGTAATAGGGCCCCGTTTTTACCCTTTGGGTACGGAACCCTAAAAAGCAGTCGAAACACCGGGAATAAGAAAAGTGACATATTCCTTATGAAAAAAAATTGTGTTAACCTGAAAAATATGTACAGTACTAAGTTATAATCTACACTATAGTAGTTAAGCTCTATACATAGCAAAAAAATAATATTAACAAAAAATTTATAAAACAGTCAATTTTAGTACCTAATTCAGAACCAAATATATGTATTGAAGCGCCATCTATTATTGGTACTAGAAAATACAAAGGATGCATCGACATCTGCCGGAAAATATTGAAACTGTACAGGCGGCGGGAAAACCTCTGTAAAGTTTTATCCCATTTCTCCGCACAGGGTCGCTACGTCATAATATTATAAAGGCATACGCCTAGAGGCTGCTTATTTTCAACCAAGGTATAATGTTTTAAAGCTTAGATTAAAACTGTACTGAAATTAAGAATTTGCTCCACTTTAATAATTATTATATCAGTTGTTAAAAAAGATTTTCTGGGTGTCTGTTTCATCAACAAAACTAATGGGAAAGAATGTCTAGGCAACGACAGTAACATAACACATATAACACAATAATAATTATAATATGAGAGTTTATTTAAAAAATAAAAAAAACAATGATAAACGGCCACAATTAGAGATATTTGATGATAATTGATAACTTTCTTTGCATTAACATTTTGTCATTATATACCTATAAAGCTCCACACAGTAATATGATTAAATTAAAGTTTAAAGTCAAAATATTATCAAATGTCTCTGAGTCCGACCGGAACTCCAAACCACATAATCGGCTACTAATTTTATTTGTTGTTTCAGATTTACAAAGTGTTTGATGTGATATTCTGTGTCGGAACCCTGCGTTACCCCCGCCCCTAATGACCTGGCTTTCGACATGCAATCCCCATCACCTCGTCTTCGTCATTACAGGTCCCCGACAAGTCTCCTTGCATGCACAATCCCTGTACCCTGTGGCTATACTAGATATTGCCACGATATGGCATCTTAGCTGTACTAAAATTCTGTATGCCATAAAGTGAGACCGTAAGGCCAGCCATAGACGGACCGCATCTTGCAGTCGAAACCGACTGCAAAATGCGTTGCCGCACGACGATCTACAGTTTCCATACTAAATTAATATCCGCAATACACGGTCTTTCTTCCGATCGAGCATTTCTTGAGCGGCTGGTGCAAATTTCAACGCGATCGCTCTAGAGCAACTGCTCTCTCACTCTCTAACTCGAGAACAACTGGCTTCGACTGCAATTTTCGGTCCGTCTACGGCCAGTCTCAGGTGTAACCATACTGCAGCATCATAGAAATGCTAAATAAATAAAAGAGCGCCGTGACTTAAGAGCGTTTACACCTTTCACGCTCAATTTGGCTTAGAACTGTACTTTTCCAACTTGAAAAAATCATCAACCACTTATCTTTATAAAAATGTTGATAACTTATTTTTATAGAAAATTTCACTGTCTATATAGTTATCAGAGAAAAAAATAGGATTTATAGAGTATTTGTACATTAAATCTCGATACCTTAACAGAGGTTTCCTTAAATTCCGTTTTAGTATCAGTTTCGAAGCTAATTTACGAAACCAGCGATAGATTTAATTATAAAATAATAATAACCTATTGACAAGATCCTTAAGCAAATAGTTATCAGAAAAAAATATTTCGTTTAGGTATTTAACTTAATGTAATTTAAATTCAAAGTATGAGAAATATTAAAGAAATATCAAGGAATTCAAACTTTTTTATTACCTATTTATTTAACTTAATTTAATATAATAATAGCTTCATATCATAGAAGAACACTTTAATTAAAAAAATTGTTCTTAAATATTAACAAACCTTTTGTTATTTTTTTTCTACAAATATTTTAAAACTACTATAAATCGCTGCGCGCAGAGCAATTCCAATAGTCCGCCGCAGGTTTGTATGGAAACTTGAAATAAGGTGTAAACGCTCTTAACGAAACTCTTAAAAACGAAATGAATGAATGAAACATACAGCAAAACGCGGCAACAAAACAACGCGACACGACACTCCAGTAGGTACTATTGGACGTAAAACGTTGCGTCGCGTTGCCCAGCTGCAGTGTAGCTACGTCTAGTGTGGCTTTACCTCACTGGTGACAATTTTTTAAATTCAAATGCAAAAGTTTGTACAATAATTGTCATACTTTATTGCTAAAGAGTATAGCCAAGGCGTTATAAATAACACAAACACGAGAAAGAAAAATACTTATAACGTTTAGCGTGAACTAAGTCGTGTTGTGCACATGTCTATCATTACACGCCTACTAGAGGCATAGTGAAGAAGCACATATTATACGAGTACAAATAGTTCACATAAATCGAAAATCATTAATCATATTCGTTTACTTTTTTAGTCTTTAATTTTTTTTCTCATAATTGATAAAAAAGGACAACTGTTTATTTACTTAGCATGTTAAAAAAGGAATTATTAATGTTTTCGATATTTCTTTTGCTAAGAATCAGATCCTACTCCCATTAAGCGCCATCTGTGTTTGTGATTTTGAAACGGGTTCAAACATTGGTCAGATTTCACAAACTTGAAAACCCTGTTCATTTCGTAAATAATCAGAACCATAATTTTATATTTTCATTTATTGATATCAATATCATTTGTATCATGCATGCCATGCAAACGCGCACGTTATCCTTATTTATCGAAAGCTAAAAATTAATATTTCCCAATTATTGTTTTAACGCATGCTTATTCATTACAGAATTTTTTTAACAAATATTCTTTAATCAAAGGCCGGATTTCTGCATGTTCGACGACCGGGCTATAGTTCTTAAAATTCTGTAATGATAATAATTATACTAACCTTCTTTACCTAACATTTATTTTGGCTTCACCGAAAGGTCCAAAATATTTATTTCAATAGTTTTATACAACTTTCATGAATTTCTACACTCATACATTCATACATATTACACCAATATTCATACACTAGAATCACATTCAAATCTCGCTAAATACTCGAGAATCAAAGAATTTTGTCAGTGTAATCATAATATAATATTAGATTTCACACTGGTAATATTAGCCTAGCATCGAAAATCATCAGAATATGACGATCCTGTAATCTGAAAATTTCTAGTGTGCACTAAATAGCAGTTATTTCACGTGTACCTATTAGTTAATCAACATTAAGGTATTATATTTTACAAAGGTTTAGTTCACATTGCAATTTCACTAGGCGTAGCGAAGCATTTTTAAATACACAAAATTGGAATAGGAAACCCAGAACACCGCGGGCGGCAGTCGATTGTATTTGTATTTCTTGTCTAGTAAATAATGTTCAGTTTTGGATGGCAAATTAAAAAATGCCTCGCATCACATCCCCTTGTAACGTTGCAATGTCAACCCTTAGTTATTACCATAATTACAAATAAATAAGTTAAATATTTTTTAATTCGTGGTATTTGAAAGACGTTGAAAATCTTCGGTACTTTACTTCACATTCACGTGGGTGTCATTATAGTTAAGTTTCATTTTCCATTTCGGTGCGTAACCTTGAGTTTCCAGCCGTTACCAGTGATTTCTACCCAAAAAAACTGCCCTAAACTACTTCTATATTAGAGCACAATAGCACTGATTACTGATACCAAACTTATGATTGCGTTGTATTCGATTCAGAGTCATTGGGTCCGAAATTTCAAACGATTGAACACATTGAGTTTCCAACTCAACAAATAGTACATCTTCATTATGTCGTCACTAGAGTAAATGATCGCTAGAAGAAGGTAGGTATATGAAAACATGCTGATATTCTTTGGGATCGACGTAACTTAGAATAAGCAATAAGCATGCAGGCAGTAGTGGCGTAGGGGGGTGAGGGGGTTGGGTGACACTAGGCAACCGGTCAGGACGACGGACAATTAAGAGCGCTGAGGGCAAACAAAAAGGGCCGCCTTTTTAATAGCACTACCAACACCCTTGGCGCCGAAGAAATTTCGCCCAGGGCGCTGGTAGCGCTAAAACCAATACTGCATGCAGCTACTTTTGTTCGAAGGCGGACTAAAAATGCAGTATAATCCTTGGGGATGCTGGTTCTAAGCATGGCAGTTTTTTTACTGACCAAGATTTGTGAAGATACAAAGAGTAACACATAAGAATAAAGTTTTACTTACGAAGGTTTATAAAGTGTATTTGTATAAAATCTTTATAATTTTGATGTAAAATACTTTATTAAAATAAATTATTTCACAACTACACATGAATAAACTTTTTAAGCATATTGACATATTGTATCACTCGAAAATGAAAATATGCACTTGACTGCTACAAGTCATGGCTGATAACTGAAGCAATAACTTTACTCTATCGCATCGAAATTCAATTAGCGACGTTATAAATAACACCTAGTCATTTGATGCTTTGCTCACAAAATTAAGCATTTTCTAAATTAAAAAATATAGGCTTTATTTGCACTTAGGGCTGATTTTTCAATCGTCAGATAAATTTTACCTCTGGAATAAATTTGGCGTTTTGACAGATTTTTTAAGAAAAAAATGTCAACGTGTCATATTTATTCTTTAGATAAAAGGTATCTGAAGATGGTTCAAAGTAAATACTAATAGAGCAATTAACAATATCAACATTATTATTTTAGTAGACTACCATAATATTATATGTAAACTAAAAAAGAATCTTTAGTATGTAATATGGTAGAATAGTTAAATTAATATCAACTTTAGGATTTCATACAAATAAACTTGTCATTTACAAGATAAATTAGATTTTAACCGAATTTAAGAAAATGAGGTTATCAATTCGACGCGTATGTAACTATGTATGTAATATTTCCAGAACTGCCCAGTTTTTGTATAATTAGGTTAGCCTATTTCAATGTATGAACAAATGCGCCAAATTTCAAAAGTATATGTATGAACTATGTATGTATGTTTTTATGTCTGTATTCGCATATCTCCAAAACTACAAGTCTGGTTTAAGTGATTCTTTTTTTATTTATACTAGGTATTGTTCAACTAAGGGAAAACTACAAGTTCCATCAAAATTGGTTCATTAGTTTTTGAGATGAGGAAATATTAATTAATATAAATAATTACGTACTATTTTGAAGCGGGTTTTATCTTTTTAAAATACTATTATTAGATGTCATATCATTGTTAGGGGTCATAAAAGCGTGTTAATATAATATTTAAAGTGTATTCAGCTAACCGAAGCTGATGATGATGAATTTATTGAATGGCATAGAGAACTCATTGCGGTGTTTATTGAACAATATATCGTCATGCATGGGAGCGGTGAGCGGTCGTTATCAGACGGGGTACTGGCGCGGCAACAGTCACAGATAGTGTGCAGACATGTACTACACGCGCTTCCGTAATAAAGCGTAAGTTTTACATAATAAACCGACAAAATTGGGTACAATTTGTAGAGATTATTAAAGTTTTTTCGGTAGAAATCATATTGAACTTAGGCATATTAAAAACAAATATTGTTTTCATAATTATAGCACATAGTATGTAGTTTTAAGAACATAATATAATGTAGTAAGGAAATACATTGGGTCCAAGAATAAGTTTAGATTAGTGAAGTTTTTTGGGCAGAAGTCATGACACTTAAGGAAATTATTGTGATGGTCGCAAAGTAGTTTGAGACAAGTAGCACGAATTTTTAAAAACACCCATTGCATCAAAATTTTAAAAACTCATCCACAACTACTTGATCTGTATTCTCATCAACAGGACTATGACGGCAATATGTTTCGTGTGCAACCTGCCGATACTGTCCCACCAAGTGGGGCTAGTCTGGGCGGGCGGAAACGGCTGGGACGAGCTGACCAGATCCACCCTGGAGGAGTCGACCCTGAGACAGCGACTGGGCAGCAGAAGAGACTCCGCAGCACAAGTTTCCTGTCTCTCGCCGCCGGAGCCCGATGTGGACCAACCACGAGGTTTGATGAAATTAATTCTGATGAATTACAACTATAATTAGGGCATGTTTCACAACTTCCTGATAAGTTTCAGATAGGCTATCTACCGCTTAACTTGATAGAGAGAGTATGAAAAATCTGTCCAAAAAGTTTTGGATCAGCAGTTTATCAGGAAGTGGTGAAACCGGCCATAAGTTTTGATTTTTAACTTGTAGTTACTACCACATCTTAGAAAAATATATTTTTGTCAATTTTTCTGTTCTTGTTGTTGTTGTTGTTAACATATTGTGTTTTGTCTATTAGTTTTAAAATAATATGATGTATTTACTAATTTAATTTATAAAAGCTACTTAGTCAAAAGTGGCTAGGTATGAATGCTACTGACTACCTGTTTTATAATAATTTGTAACGTTAAAAACAGCTACAGAAATAATTATTATAATTTGTGTTTGATACAATATAATAATATATAGTTACTAAGTTACAAATGAAATATTATTTTGATAATGCACAAAAATTGCGGTATTCTCTATATCAAGGTTATATTTTAATATACGCAATTTTTTAGCTATAGTATAGGTATAGTAACATAATATTTTGTTGTAGTTGGACCTCGTCGTCGCCGCTCGTCACTGGCGCAGCTAACAGACATTCTACGCGAGTGGGGCGGAGGTGGCAGTGCGCCCCGCCGCCAACGCGCGCCGCTCTCGCGCCGGGAGACGCTGGCTGATCTCGCCAGATCACTGCCCTGGACCAGACACGAGCCCCCACCGCGGCGGCGACGTGACTCCTCCGCCGATTCCGGCATCAAATCGATGGCCTCCAAACGCCGCGACTCGAAAGCGCCCCAAGATTTCAAAACAGATTTCCCACCGCAACTCGATCGAAAAGACTCGATAGCTCACACCCGAGAACGTCGCATCAAGAGAAGAAGTTCTCACGATAAGGAGAGACGAGACTCAGTCGAAGGTGGACGCCACCGTCGGGATTCCCTGGCGGCCCCCACCCCACGAATTGTGGCCACTCATAAGAAACGACGTGCGTCGCCACCAATTAACCCTCCGCCGACCATCGTCGACGCCTCCTCCGATCCGGGGCCCTCGACGCCCCAGCCGCCTTCGGTGACGATCGTTGCCGTACACGAGCCGAGCCGATCTGATGGCGAGTGTCCTCCGATGACTATGCCAACCATCATCACATCTGCAGTGACACCATCGCCGACCTCCCCGACGGTACCGACCACTAATGCTTCCCAAGCAACACAAGCCACCCAAGCCGTGCAGGCTCAGGGAACTCAGGTAGTATCACCCAGCGGAAGAACACCACCGAGTTTGGGAGGGCGACGAGATTCGACCACCCAATGTGGACGTGCTCGAAGGGACTCGAGAGCAACGGCGAGTCCCGAACGTAGACTCGGTAGATTACAGCGACAAGCGACCGCATTTGATGATCCGATTGGTCCACCCGGTACGAGACGTAGAGATTCCGGGCCTTCGTTGGAGCCGGATGATGCGGGTCGAGCGAGACGAGATTCCTTAAGTCCGGATTCAGCAGCGAGGCCGCGTCGGGAGAGAAATCAGCTGAGTCCGGATCGCGCCGGAGGAGGAGAGCTGAGTCCGTCGGCAGCCCGTCGAAGGAGCCGTTTGAGGAGACAAGCTTCTTGTGCTCGGGTGGGAAGGGCTCGCAGCCCCGAATCCAGTTCGTGCTCAAGTCGAGATCCGAGCCCCTGTGCACGACCACCGGAGCGAACAATGTTTCGGCGCCAATCCACGACGGAGGAAATACTTATAGCGCGGGGTTTCCGAAGACAATCGACGACTGAGGAAATGATAAGATGTCGAAACTTCAGGAGGCAGAGTTCCCAAAGCGACGACGCGTGTATGCGAGCTCGCGGACGACGGGACTCCTCGACGCAGATACTAGATGGCACCATCGGTACCATGACTGTGGAGACTACGAGCACCTTCTTCGACTCCAGTACACAGACAGGTTAGTGTCAGGTTAAAAAAATCGAAAAATAACCTAAAATATTATATTAGTCTAAAGTGATATTATATCAGGCAGATAATATTATAGACTAGTTGACCCGGCAAACGTTGTTTTGCCATTTAAAGTATTTCTACTTCATCAGTAATTGATACAAAATCTTACCCCCCCTTTTGTCCCATAAGAGGGGTGGGGGGGGATTGTGTACACCTGATGTTAAGTTGGAAAATACAGTTAATAATATGACGTAAGTCCATTAAAAAAAAATTGATACAAAATCTACCCCCTTTTTGGTCCCCTTAGAGGGGCGGGGGGGGACGTTTATACACCAGATGTTGAGTTGGAAGAAGGCAAATATATCTGCGAAAACCGTATGCAAATCGGATCAGTAGTTTTCGTGATAAAGAAAAAAGTTTGATACAAAATCTGACCCCTCTTTTGTCCCCTTAGAAGGGTGAGGGGAGATTTTTTTATACACCAGATATTAAGTTGGAAGAAGACAAATATATATACGAAAACCGCTTTCAAATCGGATCAGTAGTTTTCGTGTGATAGTGGAACAAACATACAGACAGACAGACAGACAGACAGACAGACAGACAAAAAACTAACCACATTTTTGGCTTCTATAGCGATCTAGTGACACCTCCCGCTTATTATTTTTTGAATATCTTTAATGTACAGAATTCACATTTCTACAGTTTTATTATATGTATAGATTCGGTTATAACTTATAATTTATATCATCAATAAAATATAAGTAAAAATTAATATTTGCATAACTCAAAAGCAAAAAATGATGAAAGAAATTTATTTATATTACATTTTTAATTCGTCTAAATTAAAAACGTAAAAGTTAACTTGGTGAATAACTTAAAACAATGCACAAAAACAAAAACTTTCTTAAACGACTTTTAACAACCTCGACAAAAATGTTTAAAAAACTTTCAGTTTCGTAGAGAAATAGAAACGTGAAATAAGACATGCCACGTGCTCGAACCCCGCCCACATTATTTAGCCAATCGATTCGCTCCAAGTTCTTGTATCTCTTTCCCGCGATGCGTGTGCTGTTTTACTGCCGGGATCGCCTCGTGGTCCGAGACTGCTTTACCCTCGTGACAGTGGCGCCCCCGTATAAGGGCTCGTCAGCCGGGTCGAGGCACACTGGAGTGGAGCTCTAGAGATGAGATGACGCGAGGCGCAGGCCCGGCCCGCGCCCGTCATCTGTTGCCCGCTGCCATGTTTACTAAAGCGAAAGTGGCGTACCGTACACAACGAATAACCTCATCGCACTGACATTAAAAATAAATAGTGGACCATCGGTCGAAGACTGTACATCGAATTGGACTGTCCCATCGAATTTGACGATTTAAATGATAGTGCGTGTAACAGTGTTTTGCCAAATTTCATATTTATTATTCGCTGAACAAAACCAATTTTTTTGTACTTAATGTAATAGAAATCTGAGAAATTAAACACTATGGTAAGTGTTGCTTGTAATCAACATATTGTAAGTGTTGGTTCATATATTTTTCATTGGGTAGGAGCTGTTTCGTTTTTAAATCATCAAATTTGATTGACGAAAGCCAAATTAAAAAATATAGTATGTCCAAATTAATATCTATAAAATTAAACAAGAAATACAACAGTAAATTTATTTAAATTATATATTTTAAATCTGTAGAGGTATATTTATCATTGTCATTTTCGATACAAAAATAAAAACTTTTTAAATTAAGATAATTAACGTGGTTATTTTACGTCAAAAAATTAAATCTCGGCCCAATTTTTTTATATATCAATTCTTAAATTTTTAAATATTGTAATTAAGATTTTAACCCATCGATCGTGTAAAAACGAGACACAATAGCTTATCTTTTATTATCGCGGTTGCATGCGACCGCTTGGGGCTTGATGAATTAAAAATGACTAATGATACAATTAATGATTTTATAATCGTCTATATAGTTGTAAACTTTTTAAATTCTACAATACTACTTACTAGATAACGCCCGCAACTCCGTTGCGCCGAAACTTGTTTATTGTGTAAAAACCGTAATTTTTTTCGGTATAAAAGTATCCAATAGCATTTCGTGGGACTCAAATTATCTCCATTCCAAATTTAAGCAAAATTGGTATAGCGGTTTAGGCGTAAGGAGGTAACAGACAGACTGACAGACGCACACTTAAGCATTTATAATATTAGTATGGATTATAAAGCTCCTCTCTCAGGTAAAAGCACTTCACTTACTATCAGTTTACCTGACGAGACTAGATAGGACGAGGCGGGACGTTTCATCTTAGATCATCATCATTCATCAATCTTATATCAATTCCGAATGAATATTTTTTTAATCTACTTTAAAAATAGTACAGATTCCCTTGATCATTTTTTTTATTACTATCGTGCAAATTTTTCGTGACTAGCTTCATTTAGATAGGCGAACAACAATCAACAAGTCCTCGTTGACTACAGAACACTAAAACGGAACCCTAACCAGCAGATTTTTTGTATATTTATAGGTTAATAATTATATAATTTAAGAGTAACATTGTCATACAAATAGAACAATCTATGTTTTTTGACCATCAAATCGAAATATATCCTTTCTATGTCTGTTAGCTACCACTTTCGAGGATTTTCGCGGAGTAAATTATTGTTGTTCGTCTTATCAAAATCAAAACTACATAACCTAATTATTCCTCTTGTTTGTAAATACATAAAAATAGAGATACAAGAAAAATAGTTCCTTGATATAATTTGGTAAAATTATACTCGTAGTTTAGTACTACAGTATAGAGACATGTTAACAAAAACATAGTTACCTATGTTGAGAATCAAATGGCATACCCATTTTGAAATAAAAAAAGCATATAAAGCCTTTTGAAAAAGGTTGTGTTTTAAGGCTTAAACTAGTTTAAACCAAAGGCATCCGATAGAAACCCTAGTATAGTGTCAATTCCAATGAAAAACAAAGCCTTTGCAACGAACTAATCAAGTGACACAATTATTTTCTCCACTCGTCTCGCCTTTTCCTTATCTTGCTCCAGTTTCTTCGAATTAAAAACTCTATCAGTGCCTCCCTTGTAAGATACTTTAGTTTCAAAGTGTATGTTTGAGTTTCAATTTAAGATTATTTTCTTTCTGATTGTTATGAGGAAATTACTTGCTATTTCATTTGTAACATAGTTATTTTATGTATACCTCTATATGAAGTTAAGGTTTGGTTATCCATGTAACAAAATTATCTAATAATATTATTAAAGAAGGTTGTAAAAATTTAAAAAGTTTAGTAAATATTTTCTGTTATTATTTTGAGGTAAAGTAAAATATGCCCTGTTGGTGGCTAGCCCTTAACGATAAACATGTTCTTATGCATATTATTTTACTCTATCACAATGATATTAACAAATAATCGGCCAAGTGCGAGTCGGAATCGCGCACGAAGGGTTCCGTACCATTATAGAGCGAAATTAGGCCATAAATTGTGTTTTTTGTATGGGAGCCCTCCTTATTTTTTTATTTTATTTTAATATTATTATTAAATATTAAAGTACACATATAACTATGGATTTTGTGAAAAATTCAAGTACCTACCTGTTGCCATTTTCGATATAGAGCAAAAAAGGCCAAAAAAATCACGTTTGTTGTATGGGAGCCCCCCTTAAATATTCATTTTATTTTATTTTTAGTATTTGTTGTTATAGCGGCAACAGATATACATAATCTGTGAAAATATCAAATCTCTAGCTATTACCGTTCTTGAGTTACAGCACAGACAGACAGACAGACGGACAGACGGACAGACAACGAAGTCTTAGTAATAGGGTCCCGTTTTTACCCTTTGGGTACGGAACCCTAAAAAACATCAAATAATAAAATCAGTATATTATATTAAATGCCTGGCGGCGTAGTACTGTAGACGCGCTACGCGTCCCGCTACATTCTCGTAGCAGTTCGTAGGCAATGCGTAGCTCCGGCCCCGTCACGCGAGCCGAGATGTTTACGAATATTATATTTTGAAAGTTTTTCTATGGTTTATGTACTATAATATTATTATTAATATTTAAGGTTGTATCTACGATTATTATATTAAATAAAACAAAATTGAACAATTTGAACGCAAAAAAAAACAGAATTTTTATTCTCTAAAATCTTCAATCTTTTAATCACCTCACAAAATTAATCTAAAATGAATCCTTTATCACACGGTATATCAGGTTACGATCAATGTTTTGTTACGGACAGGAATCAATAAGGAGCCGGCCGCCTGGGGAACAAAAGCGTTTTAAGCTTTTAATTAAATCGGAATGAGGTGTGAAGGAAATCACATTAAAACTACCACCTCCATCCATTTTTCGCAATCCTGTTCTTTGTATTAGGATCTTTTTTTTTGTTATTTGATAAAAGATTAGGAATACGGAATTAATTTTGATTAATTTTCTACATAAGATTGATTTATCATTATCATCATCAATTCGTCAATTTTTTTATTTCAGATTTTGATTCATAGTATTAGTAACAAAAATATAAATCAGACCTCATTACAAGATAACAAAGTTTATAATATTTATTTAAGGACAATACATATTGAATGTCTTTGATTAAATTTATTTATTCAAACAGATAATTTAGACCATCATCTTATATATAAAATCTCGTGTCAGTTACCTTACTCCAACGAAACGGCTTTACTGATTTTTACGATATTTCATATGCATATTCAGTAGGTCTGAGTATCGGCTACTATCTACTTTTTATATTAATAAGTGCATTTGTTTAATAAATAATTAGAAGAATTCCTTACCCCAGTATAGAATTATGTCATTACACTATTGACAATTTAAACTTCATAGATATGACGGGACGTCGTCTGTCGGGCCCGCTAGTAATGATATAATAAATCTCAGTAACTCAAGTAATAATTATTATTAAAGGTTTTTTTCCACATAAACAATTTTTGACAATAAAAAAATTTACTGTATATGAAGGCTTAAGCTTTATGCATAGAACCGTTCATAAAAAACGAATTATTTCTTATGGCACGTGGGGGAAATAAACTCGAGAGAATTCACTATAATAAGGCCGCAGACACAACCTTAAAGATCGCCGTAAAGATAAAGTACATTCGCCTACTAAACGATGAAATAACATCAGTATTGCTTTCCCCGTAAAATACCTATTCACTGCTTTACTACCTCACTAATTATGGCTCATTTTTTTCGTTTTATAACTCAATATTTCGATAACATTTTATGACTTTTTTATTGTTATCACTTTTTCTCCTTTTTTATTTCAAATACGTTAAAGTCTAAGATCAAGTGTTCAACAGACTTACAGTAAAGTAGTAAACTCCATATTAACGCTACACTGTTCCATCTGCCTTTGATGCAATGGTTCACTGTTCTCAAGAGGGATCTTTTAAGCGTGGCATAAATATTGACTTACAAAACCTCGTTGGGACTAATTAATACCCATTGCATCAACGGCGGATGAAACAGTATATCTGGCATAAAGAACTATTCGGCATAACGAACATTTTGCGGCTTACAGGAATGGTCATCCTGATAAGTCCATTTTGCTAAATATCTTTAAGATAGTATACCTGGAATTAAAATGGAGTTTGCTACTTGATCGGTAGTCTACAGAACACTCAATCTAGTCAGTCTATTATAAACATCCAATGAGTGGACTGCCTATGTTATAAAATAGTAGACGTTTCCAATAACTTATTTACAAATAACTTTATCCATAAAAACTAACCTGTATCCTTTCCCGGGACATATAGCATATCTGTACCTATCAAAATCTCTCCGTGGTATAAACAGCTGTCAGACAGACAGTCACACTTTTGCATTAGTAATATTAGTAATAATTAGTATGATACATATAATAAAACTGTAGAAATGTGAATTCTGTACATTAAAGATATTTAAAAAATAATAAGCAGGGGGTGTTACTACATCGCTATAGAAGCCAAAACTGTGGTTAGTTTTTTGTCTGTCTGTCTGTCTGTCTGTCTGTCTGTCTGTCTGTCTGTATGTTTGTTCCACTATCACACGAAAACTACTGATCCGATTTGAATGCGGTTTTCGCAGATATATTTGTCTTCTTCCAACTTAACATCTGGTGTATAAAAATTTTGCCCCCCACCCCTCTAAGGGGACGAAAGGGGGGTAGATTTTATATTAAACTTTTTTCTTTAACACGAAAACTACTGATCCGACTTGCTTCCGGTTTTCGCGGATATATTTGTCTTCTTCGAACCCAACATCTGGTGTATAAAAATCACCCCCCCCCTAAGGGGACCAAAGAGGGGGTAAGATTTTGTATTAAACTTTTTTCTTTAATGGAGTTACTTCATATTATTAACTGTGTTTTCCAACTTAACATCTGATGTATAAAATTTTCCCCCCCACCCCTCCAAAAGAGGGGGTAATTTTGTATCAACTGATGAAGAGAAAGAAATACTTTATACTTATGGCAAAACAACGTTGCCGGGTCAACTAGTAATTAGTATGATTCTAAAAATGGTCATTGCATTATATGGCTTTCAGTAATAAAAATTAAAATTAATAGATATCTCCAAACCCTTATAACTTAATAATAATAATGCGTGTAATCTGTAATCATAATGCATTAATAGGTAATCCCAAAAAGGTATAGGCAGGATCCACCGAGAAATCCTGACATATTTACACATTTCTTCCATTCCTATTCATCATCGTTCATCATACGTTAGGTGTATCGCATGAATATTGAATCATTATTCAATAATATTTACGATTTATTGAATAATGATTCAAAATTCCGACCGCGGAAACAACAATATTTACGATTCAACAAGGCTAAGCCGACATTTTTGATGTAAAACCATGAGACAAACAAGCAAAAAAATCACCAGATGAAAAGCAATTTCACTTATTATGCTGAGAGCAGTCATAAAGATGTTTTAGTAACTTTTATTATAAAAAAAAATTTAAATGTACTATTTTCAAATCTCATAATATTATAGTTAGCTTTCAGAACTTTGCTGTCGATAGCTGTGAAGTGGCAATAATTTTAAGTGATGTGTGAAGTGGTATCACCGCGCTTCCGCCAAGCGTAGGCGCAATAATTAATGTATTTTGACATTTCTCTTAAGTTCGGAGCGTGTGAATTCCTTTCTTCTCATGTTTCATGTTCTATCTTTGTAAAGGTATTTATTATAAAATATTGAGTTCTATGAACTACTTTTATTGAAACTTTACAATAGCTACTTATGAAATGTAGCTACGAAACAAAATTTAAACATGTATTGCCCCCGGCCTTTGTATCTATACACATAATTAAAGTAGGTACAAAAATTTTAATAACACTTAACCTAAAAGCATGAATGAGAGCTAGGACAATTTTACAACTATTGCTATCAAACAATTGAATAACAAAACTTCTTCAGAAGCTTCTAAAGAAGTTAGAAGTCACTTAGAACGACGCTTAAACAATTACCGACAGCACGTCATAGTTTCGCTCACCTCTGATCGCCGATACTGAACAATTGAGTTTCACTTACACAAGAGCTACTTGTATAAGATCGGGGTATTAGCTGGCTTTTTAACTCTCAGAATAGAACGACATTGGTATATAATATTATGAAAGACAGCATAAACGACCTTTAGTTGTAGATAAAAAAAAAGAGAGATTGTTTTATTTTCTCCTCCATTTTTCTCTACTCAATCGAGAAAATACTAATTAATTAAGATAAATATAATTCTCCAAGACCAAATTAAGATAGATTTGTTAACTAACTAACATTTGTTAACTATTTCATTAACACAATAATATTATTAAAGCTCTAGTCTAGTCCAGTCTTGTAGAGTTTTTAATTCGCTGCTCATAATTTATTCATTTATTGTTTATGACACTATAGAAATTTGGAGCTATAATTAATATAAAAATAAGCACATCCTAATACTATAATTCATTCAGAACAATAGCACAATTAAAAATTATGACCACGGAACTTTTTAATGGCAAAGGACAGAACGTGTCGCAATTCCACCAAATGTGGTGTGCCCTTTGGCACATAGCCAAATGAAATTTTGTTTTTTCGGCTAGTCCATAAAAGTTTGTAGTACTCTGCTAAATTTTAAAAAATTGTTCACAATTTTCTAACATAAATTGATCACATGTTTACTTTAAATTTTCAATATTTAGTGTTATACATGTAATTGTCCTGTAATACTTATAATTCATAGTTTGATACCCGAAAAGTGTAAAAAGCTGAAAACGAAAATTCGAAGGCCATAATATATTCGCTGGCCTTAATTACTGGAACTTTTAATAAACGTCAAGACTTAAACTGTTGATTGTGATCATTAAAACTTCAAATATAAGAGCTTTCATTAATTCTTGACTCCAAAAATTATAAGACGAAAGAAGGCAAAGTATTTTATTTCTAAACTTTTAAAACACACTACCATTTCGAATTCAAAATCTGTTTTATGTTGGTTTTTATTTTTGTATGTATTATTAAATTGTTAAGTTAGAAAATATGCTATTGCCTATAATAATATCCTTTATTTCGACCGTAATAGCAAAGTCAAAGATAATAATTAATGCTTTGCAAATTGAAATATTCAGTTAAATCCATGACAACATGATAGAAAGAAAACTTACTAGAAATAGTTTACGATTAATTAGCTTCGTTTGTTAATAGATTAGCAATTAAGCAAAAAGTTTAGCAAAAAAATACACCAAGACGCTCGTTCATAAATGGCTAGATTATGGGCGATCGATGGACGATAAGACGAGGCTATATTCCTCCTCTCGACTACTTATTGATGAATAATCACATCACATTAACCCAGTTCTTCTATTATAGCTTATACACACATGCTTCGCATAATACTTAGATGTAAAGAAATTATAGTAAAGGCAAAATACCAAATCTATATATTATTATATAAAATATTATTTACAAATTTGTTAGTCGCGCTGAATCTCAAGAACGGCTAAACCCATGTGATTAATTCTTGAATTTTCATTGAAGTCCAGGGAAGGTTTGTTAAATTAAGATTATAATGAAGCTATAATTGATAAATTAAGAGTTCATAGTACATCATATAAATGTGATTTTCTATTATCTAAATTCTAAAGGGACAATAATTGTATTGTTTTACCGTTAATCTACGCTCTTATATTATGCCAAATTATTATCGAATAATAATGAATAATTTTTAATAATAATAATATAAAAAAATAACTGTTTTTTATAATATTATTTTACCTCATTAAAATATTATCTATCTTCATAATATCAAAGTAACGAGACTTTATCAGCATAATATCTCACCAATGACAATGTATCATGAAAATATTATAATATTAAACGGTAACCAAGCATTATATTATGAGACATAAAATTTTACTATGATCGTTATTTTACTCTTATCACCCTATAATGCGTTTAAGTCGTCCTCCGTAACAATGTTATCTATACGATCCTTGATTAAACTGTATTAGTATCTTCACGGTAGAAATTTACTTAATCTTTTTTGAGTAATCGCTATCTACGACACTGGCTTAAATATTAATAATGTTTAAGAAAATAATGTATTTGTAAAGTTGATCTATGCCTGTGTTGAAAAGATTAAGGGCCTGTTTCATCGCTTACTGATAAGTTGTGGATAAAGCTAGTTAAAATAAGAAGAAAGATTACGCTGTTATTACATGAGTAAAAAATATTATCATTAAAGCCTGTGATGCAGACTTTCTGAGAAGTTTTTTTTTTCAAATTGACTCAAAAATAACAATTAAAATTGTTGTATAGCTATAAGGGTTGATTCAGACCGCTACGCGACGCGTAGATGCATTCAGCATTTCTTTTATATGGATTTGACAGATTTGCAAGACGTCTCACGCAATTGAAATCTGTCAAATCCATACAAATTTATGCCGCGCCGCGCCTCACCTCGCCTCGTCGCGTAGCGATCTGAATTGACCCTAACTAGGTGTAACTTACATAAAATTATATCGTTCCACAGAGCCGTCCCCACTGTACGACAACAACCACTACCACGAGGAATGCCTCCGCTGCAACTCCTGCGGGCTGAACCTCAGTGGACCCAACCAGGTAAAGTACCATCCAGATATTATATTGATTATAGGCAGTTGACGGACCTACGTCATTTGGTCGGATGATGTCAATTGTCAATTCAATATTAACTTTGATCTGTCAGCGTTTAACGCAAAGCCACCAAATTACGTGGACTTTCGTCATCTGCATCTTCTCTACCTATAGTTTACTCAAAACACGGTAATGTGGTTATACCTCTATTATCTATAAATAGTCGTGTTTTTATCTTCACGGAATATCGTTTATTATTGTTTTCAACAAATTGTCAATTAATTATCATTATTATTGCCAATTAAAGTACTACATGCATAGTAATATTTTAGCTTAGAAATACATACGTTACGCATTATGATAATATCATGAGATATAATAATAATATAACCTCTGCAAAAGAGTCATGACAATCCATAAGCTCATGATTACAACATAAGTATAAAGATTATTCATTGTGATAACTGATAAAATATTGTGTTGTTTGAAATTCAAAATACTATAGACGTCTTCACTCTCCGGAAAAGTACCAATTTGGTCATATTTTACGCTATAATATACACGGAGCTCTTTCTCCTTTTACCTGGGAGTATAAAGAAATATTCTCGGCTTATTTATGTGCAATATACCAAGGACACAAAGGATGCTCTCAGGAATTTATTTTGCACTGGCATATATAATATTTAATATTGCAATTTTACTCAAGCGAAGGATATCCCGTCCCGTACAAATCGCCAAGTCCGCCATGTTGTATGAAAATGGCTTTTGATTGGTTAATGTGAACAGGACAGCTAGCATAAATAATATTATATTAATGCAAAAGGTAGTCAGTAGATTAGTGAATAATTTTCTTGTATTGCATTTTAAGTTTAAGTTTATTCTTAAGGGCCCGGGTTACCCTCGAAATTTTCATACATTCTTAATACCAAAATCATTTTCTCATACGAAAATATTTAACGTGTTTGAGTTATTTTTCAGCTTAAGATGGTAATTACCTAGGGTCCTGAACAAATTTTTTTTTACAAAATATTTAAATACTAAAAAAAATATTTTTGTGTTTAAATATTTTTTAGTAAATTTACTACTAAATATTTAAAGACCAAAAAATAGACAAAAACACTAAAAAATATATAAATAAATAGTAAATTTACTACAAAATATTTAAATAATAAAAAATATTTTTTTAAGTTTCATTTGTCAATGTTAGAACCTAGTCTGCTGTGGCCCAATTTCACCTACGTCTGTTAGTGTCAACAGCTTGTTAAAATGTCATGTCTTCTCTTTCATTTATAAGAAAAACGAAAGAAGAAGCGTGATACTAATTCGAGCATTAACTTATTCTGCTATGTTGTTAGAAAAACTTAAAATGGTAAAAAGCTTATTTGTAACCTAATTTTTAGTAGCAACAATAATTACTCGTAATTTAAATTGATTTGTCGTAATGTCAGTCAGTATAACTTGTCTTCAAAAGTATTATACACTTGTATAATACTTTTGAAGACAACTTTATACAATTGAAAACTGCCATTTACAAGTTTTAAGATCTGCATTTTGGTATGCCCACTGCCCAGCGTGTCAAAGTAAACACGAATCTAACGACATCTTTCATTTCAAGCTAAAACATACCAAGTTTTGCGAGCTGCAGAGCGTGTCAAATTATTTTACATACTCTCGAAAAACATAACCCTTCTTTAGGCGAAGTAGGGTATAAACAACGTAACTTAACATGGTTCGCCAATCAAAGTTTGTGGAAGTCTAAATTAAGTGTAAACCAATAAAGGTAAAGTTGTGTTAGTCACTGTTTGTACAAACCGTGGTTAACCTCAGAGTTACTGCGAAAATTGTCCTTGTGTCGTTTATATAGAGGTTCCTGTAGAGGTAAAATAACTACAAACGGACTAAACGGAGTAAAGTTTTACACTGACGTAATGTGATTGTAAGCTCAATAGAAAGTACAGCCCGTGACCGATTCATTTTACCATCGAGTCAAGCCACAAGAGCTTAGAGACAAAGATACAAAATATATACGGTCTTACTACAAAAGATTAAACATCTATTGAACAGTTCTTTTGATACCATTATGTACTGAATTTTTTTCCAATCAACTGTTCAACAGGTGTTTAAATTTTTTGTAGTAAGACCGTGTATTTTCGTAGAATCTCTAAATCGGATTGTTTTTTTTTTTAACATCTACACTTCAATCTCAGTAGCTGACGTGTAGACGTTCGAGAACTATATAATAAATAATAGCTCCCACACCGGTTTCGGTGACGGTGGCCGGTTTCATTGAAACCAGGCCAGCTACGCAGGAGTAATTTTATAGTGCCCAAGTGTGTGCGCAGTACACAAGAGCACTCTCTATTCCTTTACTCTCATAACCCAGTGGGACGGCAGACCGGCGAGAGATCAGGCGCAGGACCGACTTTTTACATGTCCATCCGACGCATGGATCATCTTACTTGTCAGACAATCAGGTGATCAGCCTGCATTGTCCAAACCAAACTTAGAATTAACATGTTTCCAACGCGGGAATCGAACCCACGACCTCCGAGTCAAGAGCCGCGCTCTATACCACTAGACCACGGAGGCGTTAGGCGTTGGCGTTCAAGAACTATTACCCTTAAATAAGTGGCGTAAGAAATTCGCAAAAACTAGTTTGAGAAACGCAACTATATTACGTGAAAAACAACCCTCCTTCTAACCCGTACCGGTAAAAAGTAAAGCTCATAAATTTCTAATAAAAATACGTCATTCATTGAATCCTTTCCCTGTAACACACACGTTGTATGTACCCGGAGGTACTTAGGGAGACAAGTATCGCATAAATAGCGAAGAAAGTGTACGAAATCATGTAATCAGCGTATCATATTTCAACCTTATTGCCATAGAAATGAAGTAGAAAAACAGCAAAAGTTCTGGCGGATCGAAACATCCGACCGTACATCCGGGTCAAGGTTAAACCAGCCTCGAGTCTATAATATAATCAGTCTTACACTGGTTTCCCAGAGCATACAGTTTAACGGTTTTTCAATAAAATGTACTCAATTTTACAACACGCCGCGCGCCGGTAGCTTTAAAAAATGTAGCAATGGATATAATATATTTATTAGTAAATCTAAATGCCACCAAAAATATTTCATGTAAAATGTTACCTCGACGACCACAAAAGGCTTTCCCTGTCAAAAAGATATCAGATCTAATGTAGAGCCAAGCTTCTGAATCTACACGGCCTAACTCTATCGACCCTAACTCTAACAAATTCTACATATTATCAGTAAGTATGTATGGCTTCGCTGTTTTGCTACCGTCGTGGAGGTGAGGCGAATATTTAGTTTCTGATCTGAAGTTTATGTAACAAAACAGCCATTGTTATTTTACACGACCGGTTTCGATAAAATTATCATCAGGCGTAATTGATGATTGATTGACACACCTGATGATGATTTTATCAAAACGTGTAAAATAACAACTTTGTAATAAATCTAATTTAATAAAATGGAATAAGTACGCAAGATAAGTGTATAATTATTATTTAATTGAACATGAATTTCCACCAAGAAGTTACAGAACATCCAATTTCATATACAGAACATTCAATTTCATATAACACCGTTGTATTAAGAATGCTCCAACCGGAGAATTAGCAGGTCGGATGTCTGTCAGTACGAATATCGACGTTGATGACATTATAATAAGATTCATATTAGCGCGCCTTGTACAGTGGCGGTTACGACGCTCGCCGCGTTCTTGATATGGCGAAAATGTATGAAAAAATTTGAGAAATTTTCTTATTTTTCTTATAACTGGAAAAGTTGTTTATTTTTATATAAAATTTTTAGCGGACTTTATAGAGGACTAAATAAGCAACAATTTTTTTGTATATTTATTTTCCTCAGTTCAGTGTATTTAGATATTAAGGTACCTAATCAGACCCCATTTTTTTCATATTTTGCGATTATTGTGATGGTTATAACGTATTTTATGTGAAAATTTTGTATGCGGCTATAGAATTTTTATGGTACAGTCGTGGAGATGAATATATTATTTTTCATTTGAAATCAAAATATCCTCGCAGTTTGACTCCTAATTCTTTAATAGGGTACCGGAAAATCGTTGATATTTGTAATAGAGTCCTTAATTAGATAAAATAAAATATTGTTGCTTTTGGCTTTTACTGGCTAATCACCTGATTGTTACGTATAGAAATGTCGATCCTTGTACCTGAATTTTTATCAGTTGTGTCCATTTATCTTTCTTCTTTTCATACAAAAAGATATTAAAAGTTCTCTTGTGTACTCTTCGTATTACATGGCACCTTAAATTTTTTCCGGCTGTGCTAAAACCAACAACCATCACCAAAAGTGTTGTAGCAGGAATATAATTATAACACTGGTTTTCTAAATAAAGTTAAATGACAAACCTCGAAAATTCTATTTGATTTGGACCAATTAGGACGTAGAATTCCGAAAGCTTTCTAACTTACCGCAACTTAATTAGTCCAAAGACCGATTGACAATTTATAACGTACTTTCTTAACTTCAGTTGAATAATGTTTCAAGGAGGTCAGGTGAAATAAACGTGTATATTTTCTTTTAAACAACCTTACCGATTTACAACAGTTCTTGAGCGTACAGAGCTTAAGGAAGGATAATGATTTTGGTAATGTTAATGTAATATTTTGTGTATATTGTATATTATAATATTATGTTTTCTAGCTCTATAGCGCCTAATCTACAAAAACTGCAACGATACAACAGCTGTACTGAACAATATGTCAATGACATATTTTTCATGAAGTTCTGGATTTCATAGGCGTATTTGTAAGTGCGTATCTGAATTACAGTTTTATTTGTGAAAGAGATAGATATAAAATATACCTTAATGTAGCTTACAGCTAGGCTTTTATACAAATACTACATCTATTATACCTACCAATATAATACGAAAGTTTTGTAGTTTGTAGACACGATATGTCGTATTGATAATCTCTATTTCTGTTTCACCATAGTAGGCCCTTCTCCCCGGAGTGTTTTCAGTAAATTATGACTTATGCACACCCCAAGTCGTGAAACAAGATAGATAGTCAAACTTTGCGACTTCCAAACAATAATATTCCCGAACCTCTGATATTAATTACAAAGTTTGTTCAAGAACTATCCGATGTATGCCTTCGATTTGTTTTGTATAAAAACTTTTATTATAGGTGGCCCCGGCTTCGCACGACTGCAAACAATCCAATATTCGTTTTAAAACCTTACGGTAGTAAGTTCAATGGTGGTTTCAGTATTGCTTTGCGTTAAAGCAAAGTATTTTTTTTTTCGCAAAAAATATTAAAATTAATAATAATAAAAAAATAACGAATAATATATAATATTATATTGAATCCCACAAAACTATATAACTAACACAGTAAAAGTAGGAAATAACAATACAATTCTTACGGCTTTATCGCTAAATAACATCTTCCAGGCAACCATCTAAGGATTAATTTTAATGATAAACTAGATGACGCCCGCAACTCCGTTGCTCCAAAATGTGTTTATCGCGCGGGGACCGTACATTTTGCCGGGATATAAAGTATCATAATAAGTCCTTTCCCGGGACTCAAAGTGTATTTATTTCAGCGAACTCGGTTCAGCGGTTTGGGCGTGAAGAGATAAAAGACAGACAGACGGACAGACAGACAAACAGACAGACAGATACACTTTCGCATTTGCAATATTAGTATGGAAGTATATGGATTGAAAACGGTTAAAATATTTATAAGAGGTAGTTTCAAAATGAAAACTATCTCTACAAGGAAGTGTAAAGGTAATACCCATCTGATACAAGTTTAATTAACCTGAGAGGCCGAGGCAGAAATATTGAAACGGTTCCCGGGTGAAAAGGAAAACACTTAACTTCATAGCGAACTTACGATTCTACCTCTATTTAACGTACTAAATTGAGAGTAAGTAAGAGCAAAGTCCATACTAATATTATAATATGCGAAAGTTTGTCTGTCAGTCTGCCTGTTACACACGCCCAAACCACTGAACGGATTTCCGAGTCCCGGGAAAGGAAAATATGCGGTTCCTCCGCGATAAACGAATCTTAGCGCAACAGAGGCGTCAAATGGGGTAGAAAAGGTTTTATTATCAGCGTTAAAAAAGTATATTACAATGTCTAGATTACGCTCGCAACTCCGTTGCGTCAAAATTCGTTTATCGCTCGGGTACCGTACATTTTTCTGGGGTGAAAATTACTCTATATCCTTTCCCAGGACTCAAAGTATCTCCATACCGAATTTCAGCAAAATCAGTTCAGCAGTGGGGCGTGAAGCAGCTTCACATCTATATATATAAAACTCAAAGGTGACTGACTGACATGGTGATCTATCAACGCACAGCCCAAATCGGGCTGTGCGTTGATAGATAAAAAAAAAAAAAAAAACGACGGATCGGGCTGAAATTTGGCATCCGCTAAGAAAGGATTTTAATAAATTCCCACCCCAAAGGGTTCAAATAGGGGAAGATAGTTTGTATATAATAATACTTCTTAACGCGAGCGAAGCCGCGGGCAAAAGCTCGTTTATTATATTAGTATGGATATTGTTATGGAACAAATTGCGATCGCGCTATCGAAGATTTTTAGGTCGATGCGACAATATACAACGTCATATGTAACGACATTCATAGGTTTCAGTCACCCTCGGTGTTTTGACTTTTCCCTTGAGTATCCCAGGATTATCCCACAATGTTATTTCTTGTGATATAGTTCAGTCGTGGAACACTTCGAAATTCGTATCTACTATTACGTTCATGCATTGTCTGCGTGCTCCAACACACTTTTTAACCGATTTCCAAAAAGGAGTTATGAATTATTGTTCTTTGAAATGTGTGTTATCATAAAAATATATACTTACCTATAAGCTTCATAAGTTTACACATTATGACGTATCATTGCGACCGAAAAATAAACAAGTGTATCGTTATTGTGAACAAATGTTTTCCCACGACCGACAGAACGTTAATTACAATGAAGCTATCAAGTTGATAGGACTGAAAAAGTCAGTGAGCAAACATAATTATATTATGTACTACTCAATGATGCCCGCGAGTCTGTTACGCACTGTTCGTTTATCGCCTGAAGTTCGTACATTTTTCCGAGACAAAATGTATCATATCTTTTCCAGGGTCTCAGAGTATCTCCATGTCTTTATTCACAATTTGTTCAGTAGTTTATATATTAGTAAAGATACGGGGGTCACCCGCGACATTTACACAAATGGAAATCTTGCAGTGATAACTTCTGTTGTAATAATGTTGTGAAATTTTTTTAAGTAAAAATGATTCTTGCGTCCAAGCACGTGACAAACTTTTATTTCACAACTTTGGCGATAAAGCAAAACGTTACGTAAAAATATTATTTAGCTGCAAAAACAAGGTTATACGGATCTAATACATTTCAGCACAGTAGAAATATTAATGTACAGTATACCATCTTCATACTAGTTTGCCAAAATCGGGCGCCCGCACAAATATGCTTAATTTCAGATAACCAGATAGCAGACTTGAACGTTGTCGTTGTAAAAATACATTGCGAAGAACAAAATCGTGTGTCGCTCCGATCAATTAATACGTAGGTACGGGAAAGACAGTGTTATGTTTTGGTATCAGACATAATAATTTAATATCTTTGTTGTTAAAATTAATTTTTTACAAAAACCTAATACTGTTATGCTAAGTACACGGTTTTACTCGATAGTTTTATTCCAAATCCAGCAAAAACCACCATGTGGATCGCAAAACTCACAGCTCGAAGGCTCACATCGAGCCGGCCCGATGGAATTAAATAAATCTAATTTCTTTCGAACTTACTCGATGCGAGTCGTCGAGCTTTACTCAAACCATAATCAAGCGTGTGAGTTTTGCGGTCCACACGATAATTTTTCCTCGATTTGGAGTAAAACTATCGAGTAATGCTGTATGTGTAGACGAAAACCCGAGCAGTGATTTTTACTCTACGTGATTGCTCGATCGAGTAAACGTATGTGAGTACTTAGCAAGGCTTCCGGCTTATTTATTTATTTATTCCGGCTTATGGTATCCTGTAATGTAATATATAAAAGCTTTAAAGTTGAGGGTAACTGTTTTTATGCTGAATTGCTTTGATTTCAAGAAAATGATTAAGTCACTCTGCTGTACACAATTTATGTTGTAACATTAGCCCTGTGTTCATACAACAAGGCGATTGGCGGCGGCCATCGCGCGATGAAAACACGTCTATCACACTGCAATTTTTGTGTTACGAGATCTACTTACTTAATACTAAATATTATGTATTTAGTAGTTAAACGGCCATTTTTTGTCTATTTTTTGGTGTTTAAATATTTAGTAGTAAATTTACTAAAAAATATTTTAACACAAAAAATTTTTTTTTAGTATTTAAATATTTTGTAAAAAAAATTTGCTCAGGACCCTAGGTAATTACTATCTTAAGCTGAAAAATAACTCAAACATGTTAAATATTTTCGTATGAGAAAATGATTTTGGTATTAAGAATGTATGAAAATTTCGAGGGTAACCCGGGCCCTTAAGCCCCTGATACACGAGTTACGTTCCGGATATATTTTCCTCTTCTTTTATTTAGTAACACATAAAATGGTTTTGGCATGTAGCCGTTGTTGTGCATTGATAGCCGTTGATCATTATTAAACAGAGTTTCATACAATAAGATATTTAAGGTCACGGGATAGGCATACGACAGTTTTTATCCCGAAAAAACGACCGGTTCCCACATAATAAATTTATTAACCGAATTTTCGCACAACCAAGTTGCGGGAAGCATGTAGATATAGTTATTGATTGACGACCTCTGTGGCTCAGTGGATAGCACGTTAGTAGCTTAAGCCGGAGGTCGCGGGTTCGAATCCCGCCGACGGAACAAAAAGTTTTCAAAGTTCCTGGGTCATGGATGTGTATTAAATATATTTATCATATAATAAAAACCTTAAATATATGTATAGTATAAAAGTATTAAATATATTTCCGTTGTCTGGTACCTGTAACACAAGTCCTTCAGGTACTTAGCATGGGGCCAGACTGACGTGGTGTGAAGCGTCCATAGATATTATTATTATTATTATTATTATTATTATTAATTAAAGTTTTAACGTAAAAATGTCGTAAAAACTAACATAGAACTGCATGCATTTTGGTAATAACTTAAATTGTTTTTGCATCCATCATCAAATCCATACTAATCTATATATATAAAACTCAAAGGTGACTGACTGACATGGTGATCTATCAACGCACAGCCCAAACCACTGGACAAATCGGGCTGAAATTTTGCATGCAGGTAGATGTTATGACGTAGGCATCCGCTAAGAAAGGATTTTGATAAATTCCAACCCCAAGGGGTTAAAATAGGGGATGAAAGTTTGTATGTAATAATACTTCTTAACGCGAGCGAAGCCGCGGGCAAAATCTCGTTCACCATAATAGTAACATTGTAAGGTTAACAATTATTGGTGATACATGTTCATATCCAAAACGAACAGAGTCAGGCAAAAGCTGGTATAATCCGCACAGTCAAACCAAAGCTCACCAATCAATATCATTTAAAACTTAACGCCATCATGAAAAAGCAAAGCTCTGAAAAGCCCCGCGGGGTATATTAATCTCAAAGGAAATTTTTTGACATGAGCCGTTAATAAAGCTCTCGGAAACGTGAAATACAAAGCAATGTTGTGTAATAAATCCGACAGAGGTGCACATCGTTTGCACTGGGCTTTCTGAAAAAGCTTTCCAATTTTCACATGATATTTCACAAAGCATTTTGTTGCATCACCGTGCCCTTTTTGTGTATTGAATGTTGTGAATAATATAATATTTAATATTGAATATTTTATATTGTGTTCGAAATAATGTGACTTCAAATATTATTTTCAGTCTTAATAATGGAAATTGGTATCGTATTTATGTTCATAAATACGATATGGCCAATGTAATTTTGGCCGCTGCTACTTCTCGATATAACTTATAAGGCAGTTATTATATTATTATCATATCAGTGAGCAAACTTACACCAAATTTTATAAGATCTAGTACTCCAGCTATATAATATACAATATAATCTACTATAGTTAGTTAGACGGAGTAGACAACTCCGTCGCGCAGAAATCTATGTCGCATGAAAAATTGCTCATTTTGTAGCACTATAAAATATCCTATGTCTAGTTACCTTACAGTATCTTATATTACAGTACCTAAAGTATCTTCATAGAAAACTTTGTCTAAATCAGTCCCCTGGTTGAGACGTGAAGAGGCTACAGACGGCTATTTTTTTAGTGTGGATTCAATGTCGTAGGTTATAATCACGCAACGATCATGGCGCACGTTTTATGCCAATATTTTCATGGCATTAAATTTAAGCAACTCCTGCAGGCGTAGCATGGTCACCATAGAAACGGTTTCTTTCTAAGGAAGAATAGACAAAGTGACAGTTAGACAATGGAAATCCGCCATTTTGTTGATAAAATCTGTCAGTATGTCGATTCTTTCCCATGTCTACTGTTGTTATGCTAGCCCTGCAGGAAACAATTTCTTACAAGATTATATACAACCTCCTCATTACGGAAGTATAAAAACGCGCCCTCGTGTTTCACACAAGAGCGTCCGTGGCCTAGTGGGTAGACCTTTGATTCATACCCGGTGTAGGTTTGCTTGTTGATAGGTTCCAATGCATTTTTTATCAGCTAAATTATACGGACGCTCGAGAGGAAACGCTTACACTGTTTTCGTTTTTTTTTTTCACAGAAACGTGCGCGACGGTTCAAAAACCAGATCCTGTGCGACCTGCACTTTGCCGACGTGGCGCTGATGGAGTGCAGCGACTTCATGCAGCAGCTCCGCAGCTTCAAGCCGCAGTCGCTGGGCTGCGCGGTCGCACGCCGCAAGTCCTCCACCACGCTCATCTTCCCGCTGCCGCCGCAGGCCTGCTCAGGTACGCAGGAGCGACTTCATGCAGCAGCTCCGCAGCTTCAAGCCGCAGTCGCTGGGCTGCCGCAAGTCCTCCACCACGCTCATCTTCCCGCTGCCGCCACAGGCCTGCTCAGGTACGCACGAGTGACTTCATGCAGCAGCTCCGCAGCTTCAAGTCGCAGTCGCTGGGCCGCCCCAAGTCCTCCACCACGCTCACCTTCCCGCTGCCGCTCAGGCCTGCTCAGGTACGCAGCAACAAATTGTCGTTATCCTTTTTATTTTATTTTTATTTTGATTACGCATGCGAAATGCTTTATACGTCCCCCGGCTTGGGAAGTGCCTTGTACTGAAGCACTCCGGGGGTATGTGGGACTTACCTACCCACTAAAACCACCTGCGATTTGCAATCAGCACTATAACGAAGGGTGTCCTGGATTGTCGAACCGAAAATAATAATCATTCTGCGGGTACTTTTACGTTATTTTCGACTGTTTGAAAATTAGACTGTTTGATTATAAACCCTTCTCAGCTCAATATAAACGCCTTGTTATGATGAGTAATTGGCTCATCATAACAAGGCGTTTATATGTAGCCACGTGTAAGTGTAACGATCTCATCAGCTATTGTATATAGATTCTGTGTAGCAACCGTATAATTATCTGCGGTATTACATTATTATTTATATACTAGCTTTCCCGGCAAACGTTGTTTTGTCATTTAAAGTATTTCTACTTCATCAGTTGATACAAAATCTTACCCCCTCTTTTGTCCCTTAAGAGGGGTGGGGAGGGTGGGATTTATCAACAGATGTAAATTTGGAAAACACAGTTAATAATATAAAGTAAGTCCAAGAAAAAGTTTGATACAAAATCTGACTCCCTCTTTGGTCCCCTTGGAGGGGTGGGAGGGGGGATTTTTATACACCAGATGTTGAGTTAGAAGAAGACAAATATATCTGCGAAAACCGTATGCAAATCGGATCAGTAGTTTTCGTGTTAAAGAAAAAAGTTTGATACAAAATCTGACACCTCTTTAGTCCCCTTAGAGGGGTGGGGAGAAAAATTTTTATACACCAGATGTTAAGTTGGAAGAAGACAAAATATATATCTGCGAAAACCGCATTCAAATCGGATCAGTAGTTTTCGTGTGATAGTGGAACAAACATACAGACAGACAGACAGACAGACAGACAGACAGACAGACAAAAAACTAACCACATTTTTGGCTTCTATAGTGATGTAGTGACACCCCCCGCTTATTATTTTTTTAATATCTTTAATGTACAGAATTCACATTTCTACAGTTTTATTATATGTATAGATTATACTAGCTGTTTCCCGCGACTTCGTCCGCGTTAGCATAATATAATAACGGAGATGGATAATTTTCTCCTTTTAAGGTCCCTTACTCAAAGGGTAAAAACGGGACCCGCAGCCAAGTAGGCACATACCTATTAATTAATTAATGACACTCGAAATTATTGTATGTTTAGTTTAGGTTAAAATCTTTAATAATTTCAGTTCAATCAGTCGAAAGTCTAAAAAAAATTTCTAAAAAGTTTCATCCCCTATTTCATCCCCTTAGGTATGGAATTCATGAAATTCCTTTCTGAGGGGATGCCTACATCATAGTATCTTTATGCATACACAGTCTAAGCCCGATCAGTTTAAATTTGACAAAAGTTTCATGCAATTTTTCATCCCCTATTTTACCCCTTTAGGGGTGGAATTTTTAAAATCCTTTTTTTGGAGGTGCCTACGTCATAGTAGCTTTAAATGCATGCAAAGTCTCAGACCGATCGGTTTGAAATTGACAAAGTTTCATACAAACTGTCAACCCCAATTTCACCCCCTTGGGGGTAGAATTTCCAAAAACATTTAAATACGTATTTATTTATTTTTATTCAGTAGCCCAAAAATAAAGTTTCATGTTTCTAAATTAAGAAATGACTGACTTTCATACAAACTTTCAACCCCTATTTCACCCCTTTCGGGTTCAAATTTCCAAAATTCCTTCCTTAGTGTGTATCTACTTAATAAAACAACCCTGCTCACCAAATTCCGTGGCTGTAACTTTAACAGTTTTTGCTCTGCGATGATGAATCAGTCAGTCAGTCAGTCAATCAGTCAGGACTTGTAATTTTATATATTATATAGATATAGATATAGATATAGATATAGATATAGATATAGATATAGATATAGATATAGATATAGATATAGATATAGATATAGATATAGATATAGATATAGATATAGATATAGATATAGATATAGATATAGATATAGATATAGATATAGATATAGATATAGATATAGATTATATAAATATTATGTTGAACAATATAATTAAAATCTTTTTTTTTTCAAAAGTAAAAAGTTACAAAATAAATCATGAAGTCAGAAACTTTTACTTGCCCATTGGCTAAAAAGACCTCAGATGTAAAATAATATATTATCATGATAAAAAAATAATAAAAAAAATAGAACTCTTAGAATCTACTTAGTTAATAGTTACTAGTTTACCTAAAACCCAGGGTGAACGATACTATTAGAGGCCAAGTTATTAATAAAACAAAAAGCAACACAAGTCGTAGTTATATCGCGAGGGACAGTAATCAATTTAGGCAGGTGTCGCGTTCCATTGTGTATCAACTTTTCAAAGTAGAGCGATGCCACATCAATTGCGGTGCGATGCATCGTTCAAACGGCATAACTCATTGCCAAATTGCGATGCGGTGACGTGCGATAAGACAATACCGGAGATAATCTAACTATCTCCGGGGTAAAGAGGTGCATTTGTCGTTAGAACTTAATTATCCATTGTGTGCCTCACTTGCGTTGCAACGACGCGCGACTACACTATACGAGATTATGAGCCCCCGCAGACTGCAGACTTTCTATCGGCCGATAGTTTGTTTTGGTTGCGCGCTAACAGCCCAACCCGACCAAACTATTGGATGAGGAGCTGGCGAACAAAACTGGACCAGTCCACCAGAGTGCGAAAGTTTTTTTTTCGAATCGTCTTCTCTTAACCCATCTGCGTCAATCCCTGTTAATGTTTACAATCAAAACCAGTTAAGAAGCCTTTAAAAATTCAATTTTCAAACAAAAATGAATTAGTTCAGTACTACTCCTGTAGTAGTTGATACTAGTTTTTTAGACACTGTGTAATTTTTTTCTCGCGGATTAATCTGGTTCTGTTCGCCAGCTCCCCTCCCTCGGCTGATAGAAAGTCGGGGGCTCTTATTTGTTTTTTCACTTTCCGACTTCATCTTAAGTACATGGTTTCATCAATGATCCTTTGACACAACTTATTAATATGGCATATTATACCTACCCCATTATTTATAAAATAATAAATATTGTTACATATTAACTTCCAAGCGTCGCGTTGACGCAGCGACAACGCAACGCAACGAAACTATGTGGCCTCGCTCGTAATAAAGAAACGGAATTTACGTAAAAACTTCGGCCCGAGTGTCATGTAACAATTTACATTGGAATGACAAATTCATCCGGAGCAAGTTAAAAAGTTTGAGGGTACGTTGTCCTCAAAAATTCACATTCTGTGAGCGAATTGAAGTTCGTAACTTAGTAATTGTATTTACTTTGAGTTATGGTTGTGTTCGTCTTTAGATTATGTGATTATTATCTTTTTCCAACGTGACATTATAATCGACACGAAATCTCTTTAAACTACATCATACCACTCTATAATTAGAATAAATTGGTTTACTGGCGACTACACGACGTTGGCCCACGATGCAACAATGCAAGCAATTATTACAAAATACGTTAACGTGTAGCGAAGAATCGTCTACATGACTGGTGAGACATTACCGATACTTATGGAGAGTACTCTGTACTCGATTCTCATTATAATTATGTAATAAAATTAGGTTCTTAATTTTTTTCCTAATTTCCCAAAAATAAATTAATCATGGATACTAAGTAAATTACGCGGCTAGGCAAGTAGGCATACTATGCGGCCGGTGCAGAGGCGTGCGCTACCAAAGAAACACCACACAACTACCCCTCCCGCTCGCGGTGCCCATGCGTTGGGTAAATAATTATTATTTAACTTTAAGCTACGTTTACTCAGTGATCAATTAATATTATTTTTTATATTATTTTTTTCCAACTAATATAATAGCCAAATATCACGTCCTCGAGTATTGAACATGTCTCACCACTCACCAGTCACGCAGTATAGTTGAATGATCATTGACAATCTTGCAAATAGACAGAGCCTGAACATATTCGTGGAATCGAATACGGTTAGACCGACAATTCGGTCAAACGTACTAGTGGTTCTTTTAGGTGTAAATTAGCTTAAGGTGACGCCATGTTAAAGTAAAAAGCCGTGTTGGATGTGTTTGAGATTGCTTGTTTTCTATGCGAGACTGGCCCGGCCTCTCATAGAAAACAAGCAATGGAACAGCAAAAAATTGAAAGGGCGTAGCGACAAAATGGTTTTTGTCGCGTAATTTAAAAACCATAAATACATTTCATATAAGCTATGGACAAATTAAAGTGTATACTGGAACCAATTTATGTACAAATTTTGGAAGCTTATATCACTCTCCTCTGTTGGCAAAATAGGAATCCCTTTTTTTACAGAGGTCTTTTTGATTGATTATTCTGTGTTATAAAAGTTGACCAATCGTGTTATGCTATGGGTAATTCAAAGACAAAGACATGATGAATACTGACAGTGAACTTTAATTTCTTAGCTTTAGTCATTGCTGAGAAAAATGGACATCGCTACAGCCAAATTATCAAGGCGTCACCTTAAAGCAGGAACGTAGTTGAGTTACTCAACTACGTTCCTGCTCAACTTGAGTACTTTCATATATTTTTCACACCATAAATCAATTGATGTCAGTCAAATACCGAATTGTACACGCGATAGATCAAATAGATATATGGGGGACCACAACGAATTGATAACCACAACCAATATCACCAATGAATATCAGCGGCTCTAAAATTTTCCATAATAAAATGACATTCACAAACAAAATATTAAATTTTATAATCTGAATCCGGATTATTGTAATAAAATTATAATTTCAAATAGTTTGTAATTCTACAGATACATATTAAATCTTAATGGAGTATATTATATACAAACAATGGAATATCTCTCTGTTAATGTTTAAGTTATTATCATTTACCCCTATTTTATTTAATCACTTCTATCAAATGGAACAGAAAAGGGATGAAACTACCCTTAAATACTATAACCATAAAATTGTTTTATCTTAAAAGTTAATCTAGTTTGACGGTCGTTTAAATAACTTTAGCAATCGGTTACGCTATAAAGGAGGTATAATTAATTAATAAAATAAAAGTATTGAATCTAGAAATATTAGTATAAAATATTTTCAAACTCAAAATATTGTTTTATTGGACCGAAATTTTGCTATTTTTGACCGACTTCCAAAAACGAGGAGGTTATACGTTCGGCTGTATGTAACTTTTTTTTTATGTATATTCAATGATTACTCAGCCGTTTGTGGTCCGATTTGCAAAATTCTTTTTGTGTTGTATAGGGTTTGACTCGAATTTGGTACCATGTTCATAAAAGTGGTGACCTGATGATGGGATCCATGAGTAATCGAGGGAACTCCTCAAAATTTATATGGAAACATATAGTGATTTCAATTTTTTCTGAAGTATTTCAGGCATATACTACCAAAAAGTAAGATTTTGCACCAGGATGTACCCTGGTTCCGAAGGTACCCAACAGAACTTTTGAATCCTTATAGATACAAGTTCGAGAATTTTAGCTTTATTTAAACTACTCCAAGTAAAAGTTAATAATATAATAATAACTATTTATTTCAGATCATGAAAATCCATAGTGTTAGTAAGAAATACAATTGAAATTTAAATTATGTTAGTAGCATTCCAATTCTTATATTATAAAATTATTGGGAATAGTAAGGCATTGAAACTATTAAATGTCTATGTAACATGCACCTCTATCCAATGCCTTACCAAACCATCAAAATTATCAGTTAATACCCTTAGAATGCTGTTATGACTACTTCTGACACGCTGCATCAATGACGCCACTCGTTTTCTTATTATGGCGTTAAAGCCATCAGTGCGCATTTCGGCAAACATTCCTGAGGCACTACAGTACCTCGGTAGTCCTAAAAGCATTCTAAAGATATTATTGTACTGAACACGAAGAGCATTTATCGCGCGCTGGGTGTAGCTCGCCCATAGATTGCATGTGTAAAAGGACTGGCAGTAAGCTTTAAATAAAGTCACTTTCACCTCTGTAGAGCATCTTGCAAATCTACGAGCTAACATGTTCCCACGCACGGCCAACGCCCTTTGCTCCCTCTCGATGTCCACATCGTCAGCAAGCGTGTCAGTTACCCAATGACCCAGGTATTTGAATTTATTGACTCTAGCAAGTGGAGCTTCATTTAGAAACACAGGTGGTATTGTGCTAACCTTGTGTTCACGGGGTTGAAAGACAAGAAGCTCACTTTTCTTAGAGTTATACCTGAGTCCTTGGGCCTCGGCATACGCTTGACACTTCCCTAGCAGTTTTCTGAGGCCACTGATCGAGGGACTGAGCAACACCATGTCATCAGCATAACTAATGTTGTTCAGCATTACTCCGCCTATGGAACAACCGACATTAGTGCTGCTCAGCTCCTCGATCAGTTTATTTATGTAAAGGTTGAACAGACGAGGAGATGTTAATCCACCTTGTCGAACTCCACACCTTAATTTATACTCGCTAGAGAGAGCCCCAGACCACTTCACAACATTCGCTTGGTTCTTGTACCAGTAATCAAAAATATTTATTATCTCAAGTGGAAGATCCGTCTCATCCAGTAACTTGTTCCGTAGCATCCTATAGGACACCATATCGAAAGCCTTCGAAAGGTCCAGAAAACATGCATAAACTGGAGTGCTCCTATCAGTATAGTATTTAACAGTCTGCTTGAGAGACAAAATTGCCGTTTCTGTAGATAGCCCTGCTCTAAAGCCAAACTGGGCATCGTGTAACTTAAGATGCTTGTCTAGATATTGATCAAGCAGACTGTCTAGGACCTTTGCTATTGTTGTTGCTAGCGATATGGGCCTATAATTTGCTTTACTGGAGGAATCTCCAGTTTTATTTTTGATTATTGGTACAACAACCGTCTTCATACAATCGCTAGGCAAATACGTGTGCCTAATGCATAGGGTGTAAAACAAAGATAGAACCCTTGGCAAATGTGAACCCGCGTATCTCAGATGCTCGATGCTAATTCCATCATGACCTGGAGATTTACCCTTTGTCATAGCGCGTATCGTGTTAGTCACTTCTTTCGCAGTAAAGCGTATCGGGTGTGCAGTTGAATTAATGAATCCTACATTATTTCTGCTGAACATAGGCTAAATTTTATTTTGGAAAAAGTAGGGTTTCGTAAGATATTTGGGTTTTTCGGACGCCAGGTGTAAAATCAAACAGAAAAGTTACTTATTTTGCGTACGCTGCCGAAAATATAAAAGATAGAACCATAAAATGTTGTAAGAAATTGTAGATCTTATAAATATCTACAAAAAAGTCCGCGACATACTATACTTATCTATGTCGAGTGAGGCACAATAACCATTTTTTTATTTAAAAATCTTGATTTTTTCGGACTACATTCAAACTCGTTTATTTTACTAATTCTTTTAATCCTTATCAAAATAAATTATTTCATCACTAAGTACAGTTTATGTAGATAATATTTGGTCTTTCAATGATTAAAATTGGACGTTTGGTTTTGAAATTATGGCGAAATTAAAATATTACGATAGTGGACGTCACCAAGGCGCGGGTGCGCGTGCCGCAGGAAGACATTCTTTATATGACAAAACAATGTTTGCAGGGTAAGCTAGAACTGTAACTAAAAAGGGTAACATTATTTTTTTTTAACAAAAAATTAAAATCGACTTCCAAGGTAAAAACAAAAGTAACTAATATTCTTAAAAATAATCTAAATAGAATCAAATAATTCCTATTCCTTATTATAGTGCAGCCTTCAGACTAAGCCTAAACCTCAACTATTTCTGTACTCAATCTTCATGCTTTTGAAGTCGGTACCAGCTTCCTTTAGCGTAAGTTCTATGTCAAGGATCTCAGAACTTTTCCGGGCTGGTAGCGACTTCAAAAGTACGAAGATTGAGTACAGAAATAGTTGAGGTTTAGGCTAAGTCTGAAGACTGCACTATAATAAGGAATAGGAATTATTTGATTCTTTTTAGATTATTTTTAAGAATATTACTTACTTTTGTTTTTACCTTGGAAGTCGGTTTTAATTTTTTATTAAAAAATAATAATGTTTAATCTTATTAAGTTTTTATGGTAGCTTGACGCAGGTAAAAGCTATCAAAGTTTTTACTGACTACCGACAGAATAAATAAGAAGAACCCGTCGATCGTGGAAAAACGAGACACAATAAATATTCTATTGTGTCTCGGTCACGGATGACCGTATGGGGCTTGATGAATTAAACGGTCAGAGGAACTTGTGTGCACTGATTCCTGCTCAATGTTTCTAATCACACGTCAAAGTATTCATACAAAGATTGTCATTTAAGAATGCTCCAACTTTTTAATTAGCAGGTCGGAAGTCTCTCAGTACGAATATCGACGTTAATGACATTAAAATAAGATTCATATTAGCGCGCCTTGTACAGTGGCGGTTATGACGCTCGCCGCGTTTTTGATATGGCGAAAATGTATGAAAAAATTTGAGAAATTTTCTTATTTTTCTTATAACTGGAAAAGTTGTTTATTTTTATATAAAATTTTTAGCGGACTTTATAGAGGACTAAATGAGCAACAATTTTTTTGTATATTTATTTTCCTCAGTTCAGTGTATTTAGATATTAAGGTACCTAACCAGACCCCATTTTTTCATATTTTGCGATTATTGTGATGGTTAAAACGTATTTTATATGAAAATTTTGTATGCGGCTATAGAATTTTTATGGTACAGTCGTGGAGATGAATATATTATCTTTCATTTGAAACCAAAATATCCTCGCAGCTTGACTCCTAATTCTTTAATAGGGTACCGGAAAATCGATGATATTTGTAATAGCGTCCTAACAATGTTTTGTGATTTACCTCGCGGTGACTGTAGAACGAAAATATAGTGTTTTTTGTTTTTGTAATGTTTTCACGTTAGAGGACCAGCATATTATACAGTAAATAAAAAAAATTAATGTTATTTCACCTATTAAATTTATGGAAGGAGGTGCCGCTATATTTGAAGATGATAATAAAAATCATCGACGTTTCTGTTAATATTCTGATATTAGTGCAATGTGGGATGATAGTTGGATTATTTGCTGTGTGCTAGTAGTACCCTGAACTTTGCTTAATATACGCAATTCGAATACATTTATGTCTGTTGATAAAACTGACTTCACTGTGCAGTTTGCCGTTTTCGACTGCAACTGGTTTTACTGTAACTCCATCGTAGCGTTGAATCGATTTCCCAAATGTGAATCAATAAAGGAAACCAGATTATTTTTCCTACACCCGTTACAGTTATGATAAAATATTATATTCATTGCGATGCGAACATCGTTACGGCTTCGCTGGAATTCATAATTTATTACTGAGCTCTCGCTCGGAATGTTTACGAAAAATCGTTTCTTATATTTTTAACCTCCCATGAAAACAGTGTTATAACCATGAAGTTAATATACCTTTTTTTTTTTTTTTTTTTTTTTTAGACGGGGAATGCTGTTGCGCATGCCGGAGGGTTTGGGGACAACTCCCCCGGGTATGTAGGACTCGCTGCGGCCGTAAAGATGGTGAATTGACCGCAGCCCTACCCACTAAAAACCCGTCTATACCCTTCCACTCATCGCACGCAGGATTGCGAGAACGCGTGAGCTTTCTTTCCGCGGCTCTGCGTTCGCGTGCCTGCTTGTCACCAGCAGGCCCTCCTCGAGCCCATGCGGGCTCCGTGGCCAGACAGAGGCCCTTCCAGGGCTTGTGTAGGCCTGACACTTTGGTATCGCGATGCGCGAAGGGTACCCAGCGCATCGCGACCCTCTCGGGGACTCGGTGCAATGGGCGACGGCATCCCCATACCGCCGCCCAAGTTAATATACCTAGCGGTATAGAAGATATCGAATATAGGAAAATATGTATTGTTATTACATATAATATGTGTATATATTATATTCTATTCTAATATTTAATTTATATTTTATATACTATATATTTATATATTATATATAAAAAAGGTCCATGGCGTGATGGACAACAATCACAATATATTGTAAGTAATAAATTATCCTTGGTGCGAATAAACTAAATTAAGATGGCAAAAAAAGGATATAGGCGGATAGCCCATAGATGGCCAAAAAATATACCTAGCGGAATAGAGAAACAAAGGCCTGAGCAAGCGAGATGTAACTATCAGTAACACTGCGTGGTAAAAGAGACGTGTGATACATGACAGCATCACTCTTTTTTTGACGTCCATCAGCCCGGATCAGCCACGTTGACAATTTAATCTCATAGAATTCATATTCAGTCATGCTTGTGTAAGTGTATACGTACACATATTTTTCACACAGATAAAAACCAATTTCGGTTACGTTTGACAGCTCGAGTTTGTTGCTCTATTCCGCTAGGTATATTAACTTTATGGTTATAACTTATAACACTGTTTTCACAAACGGTTTTCACACGTCAAACTTATAACTTAAGTTTGACGTGTATATATCTGTATGTACTATCAGAGTAGTTGATTCGTAGGCAGATGGCGGACCTAAGTAATTTGGTCGCGTTGTCAAACTCATTCGACGTGCAAGTGCATTCGACCGATCACAGCTAACATTGAATCAACGCCGACCAAACGACGTAGGTCTGTCAACTGCCTAGGAAATAGGAATCAATTTTCTCGGGTATACTATCATATACATAGGCAAATGGCGGACCTGAATTGATTGATGTATAATTGACAATTATAATATAGTACATGTGTCGGTCCCTTGCATCGTAGCATCCAAACCGATCGATCGATATAATATTTATGCATTTTTTTTCATTTGTATAATTACGTGATCAAGAGTCTGCTTAGCAATATTTTGATATCATCACTGCTGAAAATAAATACATAATAATATGTATTATGTAGTCAAAAATTTTTAATCGAGGGTTTTTCCTTTATTTATCATTTATTCACTGCATGACCTTAATGGCAAATGTAACTATCTATTTACAACTGTCCCTTGGCCTGCAACTTAATGTTTATTCTCATTAACCTGACGACCTGCTTTTTTTATCCTCCTTTAGTGAAAACTATGATGCACATAGGGCAGTGAAGAAAAAAGTAAGTATTTTTCGTTGGTTTATAAGGTGAAGCACCTTATGTTCGTAAACCTTTTTCTAGTTAGTTAATATGGTGTAATACCTCGTATTTGTAATAAACTTTTTTCTTTGACACTAAAAATAAGAGAAACGTTGGTGTTACTATATATTTTGTCAAGTCATTTCATCAAAAGTCGCACACACATTTTCAATACAATCTACAGAAAATATTTCTACTGCCATGTAAAAAAGTCCGAAAATTCTATAAAAAAGTTTATGTAAAAACTAAAAATGCCAAACATTTGGGGTATTGATCAATCAAATTCGTTCAGCATCCACGTCACGTGAAGACGGAATGATATCTGATGGACTCGTCGAGCGTAAAATTACCTTTTTAGTTTTGACATTGAATCCCTAAAACAACCGAAATTGAGCCTTTCGTTTGAGAAGCCATTTGCGGGGTCGGTGGAAATTATCATCTTTCACAAATATATTTAAAATAGGAAATAAAATAATAAAATGATATTAAAGCAGACAGACCCGTCTGTCTGCCTGTTACCTGAATAGTCATTGTTGATATGAAGACGCTATGTCCTTCGGAAGGATATACTTATACCTACATAATATTTTATTATACAGGGTGCAATTAAAACTTCCTGCCAAATGTTGATATATTGATTCTTGTTAAAAATAAAAATACACATAATATTTTTCTTTTATATCACTCAGTACTAAATAAAACTAAAATCATTTAAAAAAATAACACCCAATTTTTTTTTGGTTAAATGGACTCTCCTAACGATACCTAAGCCCTGGAAAAAATTTGGCAGTATGCGTAATAAATGAAAGTTGCAGACAGCATTTTGTTTAATATTATATAATTATTAACCTACTGACTGACCAGGAAACATTTCTATTGCCACATTAAAAATAAACAATGACCAAAAATCTTTCCAATGTAATAAAAAGTATTTTCAAATTTGAGTTATACTCTTGGAAGAAATTCTTATAGAGTATAGACTTTTTGCTATCTGTATGCATTTTCCCCTCGCTACTCCCAAATGAACCGGCACGCCTTGGGCGAAACATTCGATTAATTACAATTAGAGGAGGACTGCGAATTGCGATTTCAAACTCACTCACTTGAAATGGGATTTAAAAATGGAGTTTATTTCACGTGTTCGTGAATTCGTAGATAATAAAATATCTGTGAATTGGTTACGGATATAATAGTTTTTTTTTAGAATATCTAATATCTAATAGCTTTTGAGAGCTATATATTCTAAATAACTATTAAATCCGTATTCCGTAACCTAGGTCCACCGTAGTTAAAAATCACATAATATAGTATCGTAATTTCTACGGGAACACTACATTTTCCTAGTTAAAAAGTAGCTTATGTTTTATTTTACAGTCTAGTATTTTCGCGAAGTAGTGACAAAAAAAAACACACTCGCTAAATTTCGCGTTTATAATATTAGTTACTTAGAAAACTGTGTTCTATTAAGAATATCTAGTAATAAGTAATATAAAGTAGTGTAATAAAAAAAGTTTTTGGTCTTATCATAAAATAATGATAGCTTAGTTTGGTTTACAATGGAGATATTTTGAACTTCGACATCGATACGGAAATGTTTACCTCCGAAACCTGCTGCCTGTGCCACACTAATAACATTTTAGTCGCTAAAAGCGGTTATAGTCTATGTGGTTTAAAGTCTGTTTAAACAATCATCAGTAGATAATCTTTATCGCTTCTTTATAGAATCACCGATGAAAATGTAAGGGATTGACATAATATTTAGACGAGTCGAACGTCAATTTCATATTAACGAAAGATTATGTCAATCGTTCGTTAATAAGCAGAATCGACGATCAAAATGTATGGAACATTTTGATCGGCGATTCTACAAAGAAGCGATAAAGAAAAGGTCTTGGCAAATGGGTTTTGCTTGTAGTTTTACTCTTTAATAAACTAAAGTATTAATTATACTTAGGTACTCGGTAAAGTTACAAAATAATCTGCAAATAGTTGCAATTGTTTATTTCTTAAACTTAGTATAAACCTCTTGTACTATCCTAGTTTTAGTGTCTATAAAATATAGCCCTAGTCGCTATAAACTATCTAACATTATGTTGTAAAACAAAGTAGTTTACTGCACATAGATTTGTTTTAAATTTAAGCTAAATGTTATCTATACTATAAGGCGTCTCCCAGACAGACGCGGGCAGCGGTGGCGGTGGCGGCGGCGGTCAGTTGTTTGTACTGCGACCGCCACCGCGTGTGTCTGTGTCGTTCCTAGAGCTCTCAAGTCATCCAACTGACCGCCGCCGCGACCGCCACCGCTGCCCGCGTCTGTCTGGGAGACGCTTAAAGCTTTGTACCTTTTCTAACAATCACTCACTTGTTCGAAATCCATATCCATACTAATATTATAAATGCGAAAGTGTGTCTGTCTGTCTATCTGTCTGTCTGTTACCTTTTCCCGCCTAAGCCGCTGAACCGATTTTGCTGAGATGGTATGGAGATACTTTGAGTCGCGGTAAAATGTACGGTTTCATCGCGATAAACAAATTTTGGCGCAACGGGATCGCGGGCATCGTATATTCAAAATAATTATTACTTACCCACTAAAACTCTATTTCTATTAATACTTTGTGTAATACATTTTAAAGACCTTACATTATCCACGTATATTTGAAACTTTGATCTTTTACTAACTTAATTGTAAAAATATTTGACAATAATTTAATTTCCCAACCTCAAAGTCCGTCCCTAAAGTGAGTATCCCTTTATACAGTTACAAATCCTTTTAAAATTACAGGATTTGGCCCAAAATTTATAATCGAACTTGGTTAAAGTTATAATTCGGTAAAGCCTTTTCTTATTTCGAGATAAAAAGGGTTCCAAAATGTCTCCAAATAGTCTGTTAGATTGTTATCACAAATTATTATTCAAATTTTTAATATTTAGATGCGGGGAACGAACACCGAAAGACTAGACGCACAATAGACATAATATAATTCTGTCTACTCTGCTAGACGTATGTAGCTTGGAACCGTACAAATTCGTTCTTATTAAAAACTGTACTTTATTCTTTTCGGAACACAAAGTAACTTGTCAACAAATTGCATGACTGCTACAAACAAATTGCAATGTTAGTATTGATTGTAATAATAACTACTCTGCTTAGCGGCTAAATCGTAACATTTATGATAACTTTAGAACACCTACCAATTAGTATGAAACATAAACACAAATTAAAGTCATTTAACAAAATATAAAAATTCTATCAGATTTTCCCATAACAAATTAAATTAATTTCCTTATAAAACTGCCAAAACACATGCGTATTAATTAAAACCTTAAAATGGAATGATAAAGCACGAACTTTATGAAACTCCGTGAAAACCTTTTGCCGCATCATTTAGTTGACAAATAAAAAAAAATATCCACAGATAAAATATCATGGCGAAACCATTAATTACTTTTTATCGGTGCCTCGTTTGAAAAAGTATGAATATATGAGTTTTGAATTGAATGTTTTGTTTGCTTTAGAGTAGCCATTACGAAGCTTTAGAAATAGGTCAGTATGGGCTCATTATGTGCTACATATTGTGATAACTAATGTATTATGTACTAGCTGTCCCGGCAAATGTTGTTTTGCCATATAAAGTATTTCTACTTCATCAGTTGATCAAAAATACAGTTAAATAATATGAAGTAAGTCCTTTAAAGAAAAAAGTTTGATACAAAATCTTACCCCCTCTTTGGTCCCCTTAGAGGGGGGGGGGGGGATTTTTATACACCAGATGTTGCGTTGGGAGAAGACAAATATATCCGCGAAAACCGAAAGCAATTCGGATCAGTAGTTTTCGTGTTAAAGAAAAAGTTTAATACAAAATCTGACCCCCCTTTCGTCTCCTTAGAGGGGTGGGGGACAAAATTTTTATACACCAGATGTTAAGTTGGAAGAAGACCGCATTCAAATCGGATCAGTAGTTTTCGTGTGATAGTGGAACAAACATACAGACAGACAGACAGACAGACAGACAGACAGACAAAAAACTAACCACATTTTTGGCTTCTATAGCGATCTAGTAACACCCCCCGCTTATTATTTTTTGAATATCTTTAATGTACAGAATTCACATTTCTACAGTTTTATTATATGTATAGATAGATCTGTAAAGTTTAATAGATAATTTATACTTGTTATTTTTAGGGTTCCGTACCCAAAGGGTAAAAACACTTTGGGTACGGATGGGACCCTATTACTAAGACTTCGATGTCTGTCCGTCTGTCCGTCTGTATATCATGGCTGTATCTCAAGAACCGCTATAGATAGACTTCTAAAATTTTCACAGATTATGTATATCTGTTGCCGCTATAACAACAATTACTAAAAATAAAATAAAGTTAATATTCGTGTATGGGAGCCCCCCTTAAGGGGGGCTCCCATACACGAATATTATATATATATATACACGAAACGTGAATTTTTAGGCCTTTTTTGCTCGTAATCAATAATGGTAACAGTTAGGAACTTGTCACAAAATCCTTAATTATATTTGTACTTTAAACACAGTTTTTTGTCTACCTTCACTCTATACCAGTACGGAACCCTTCGTGCGCGAGTCCGACTCGCACTTGGTCGATTATTGGAAATGTTTCTTAACATAATATCGCCTTGCGTTGGGGTGAGAGGAGTGAAAGACCTAGCGGATGTAAAGAGCTCCGGATCCTGTCTTAGGAGGACAGCATAAATCTTAAAAATAATTTTTATAATGCTATCTTGATTGATTAGCAATGTCATGAAAAAACGCGTGAGCATTGATTTGAACATTATTATTTTTTTGTATTTATAATTATTAAACTATGGACCTTAATGTCGCAACTTATATTCTTATGAAGAGATCTAGTAATACAAAAAAGATTTGAAATCTAAGTTACAAATCTTCTCTCCCAAAAAATACTGCAACGGATCTGACCAAAACCATTTTCAAGTAGAAACGTGACAGGCGTTACTATGGCATAATGTAGACGTTTCCCGCCAGCATTTGAGCTATTTTCCTGTTGGACCCAAGCACAATACTCCAAAGAGCTTGTCCGCGGAGGCGCGGACGGAAATTAATATTTCCTTTGTAAACCTTTCACCGACCGAGTTTGTAGGTCACTAATGTTTTTCGTTCTATTCACTTAGGTAGTCTTAGTTCTTTTGTAACCGTGGCAACCAGTACGATGAAATTAAGCACTTAACTAATAAGTATTGTCATTGAATATAATAAAAGAAGGTAATTATATAACTGCAACTTTAATTTACATGACTATATTTCAGGCTTTACCTTTGAGCTTTCATTTTTTCTATAGATATGAGTTTTTAATAACTCGTAGAAACTGATGTCTTCTTATTTCTCCTTTCATTAGATTTCAAATTTATTTTTAAACAAATATTAGTTTAAAACTATGTGTAACTTTGATCTGGTAGACACTCCAAAAAACACAGTAGATTGAAATTAAATTGTCAATGTTCTATCAAGAAACTGCGGTTTGAAGACACGAGAGCAAGACTCAAGACAAACATTTGAACTTTCGGCTCACTCTAAGTATGAACGCCAAGCATATTGCTTAAAGTTTGGTGTTCTACCTTACAGTGAATTGAGGGTTTGAGAACAACTGGAATACAATGGATTGGAAGACGAACAAGAAACAAGAACAACATGAAGCGATTGTGAAGATAGCTGGGAAATTAATGTGATTTTATTACATCATAGAAAGAAATGTATTTTAAAAACAAAAATTTTATCACAGTTGAGTCTAGGTTTCACGTACCTTTTAGTAATGAACCTATCGAGAAAATTCTAAGTAACGCATTTTTTTTACGGAGTTAATGAAGAATCTGGTTACCTGCACTGTAAATAAAACTTCCAAGAAAACATCAATGGCTGTGTAGTTTTGCGCGTTTAAGATGATAAGTTTTGTATTAACGATTAGCTTGACTTGTTTTGTTATTTAGGGGTGTCGAAAAAGAGGGAAAATCAGTTTTTCTAATAGAAAAGAGGAATCACAATATTTTAACTCTTAGAAAACACTAGAGTGTAACAACACAAAGCGATAGTACTTTATGTGTATATCAGTCCTTTGTATAGAGAATGTGAAATTCAATGTGAAAGTAGTTGAGGTGAAAGAGTAACTTTTTAAATTGTTGTATAGGCAAATTAATGACGCTGGGTCTCTAGCTCAAATAAATCATTGAACCTTTCAGGACTCTGTCTCTTTTCCCTTTCAAAATAATTTACTCTCTCACACTTTGTTTTGTTTCTTGTATTAATATTATGTACCTATAGCACTCGGAACCATAATAGATGAAAATCATGTATTAGATAGAATTCCCACATGCATCGGTGAGAATAGTAAAGATTGTAAATAAACGTAGCGCTTTCCCGCTAGTATTCAAAATATTTCACAGGTAAAGTATTCTTGCAGGATCTTGCATCAAATGTAGTTCGTATTGCCCAAGTTGTTGCTGGTTTTGTAAAGATTTTATTAAAGCTTGCTTGCCGCAAGCGACAGCGACCGACAAAATTTATTAAAATTCCATTTTATGTACTAGGTCCTAACACCTAGGCTATACACAACTTAGTAATAATGCTTTAGGGTGTGTATTTCTCTTACGTAGAGTTCACTGTCAAATTAGTAGCACAACTTTTTATTTTACTTTTGCTTAGGCAAATACATGACGCTGAAGCCCTTGCCCATACAAATCGCAAAAAATACTTTTCTAGCGCTGCTTCTTTCACATTGCACTCTGTATGAAGGAAACATACACATCCTAAAGTATTATCGCTTAGTTTTGACTTTTGTGACATCCTGTGCGTAGGTTTCATTTTGCTCTACACCATTACAAATGGCGGCGGCATAGTCGGTACAAAATGAAACTGTAGCATATTATGACATAAAATAGCTTTTATTTGTATTTTGTCGGTCGCGGCCGTATGCCGTGTTGATCGGAACAGTACTTAAGGTGACGCCGCGTTAAAGTAAAAAACAGTGTTGGATATGTTTTAGATTGGAATTGGAAGAAATGGAACAGCAAGAAATGGAAAGGGCGTAAGCGACAAAATGGTTTTTGTCGCGTAATTTAAAAACCATGCATATTATGTTTCTTAAAAGCTGTCTACAAATTAAAGTGTATGCTTGAACCAATCTATGTACAAATTTTGGAACCTTAAATCACTCTCCTCAGCTGTTGGCAAAATTAGAATCCCTTTTTTTACAGAGGTCTTTTTGATTGATTATTCTGTGTTATGAAAGTTGACCAATCGTGTTATGCTACGGGTCATTCAAATACAAACACATGATAAATACTGACAATGAACTTTAATTTCTTAGCTTTAGTCACTGCTGAGAAAAATCGATATTGCTACAGCCAAATTATCAAGGCGTCGCCTTAACACAGACCGGTAATGAAGTCAGTGTCAGATTTATCTAACGCTTTTTAAACGTTTTCAAAGGGTCCGTTTCAAATGTAATTTGTTTGAAATCTAATCTCTTTTACATTTGGTTTTTTTATTTGCTGAATAAAATAGCGGTCAAGCCAATTGTAACTTGAAACAGTTATGTTGTGGGTGTTTTTTGTTTTAGAAATGGGAAATTGTTATTTTGTACACAGATTTTTATTTTTACCCTATTTTTCCTATGAGTATAAGGGTACAAGTTGGAAGCCGGCTACAGGCCGCAGCAGACGACGTGTCGTCGCGACACTACTGGTTTCTATGTATTTCTATGAATAAGTGTCGCTAGCTTCGTGTCGCTAGCTGCGGAGGGTATTTCATAGAAATACATACAAACCAGTAGTGTCGCTGCGACACGTCGTCTGCGGTTGTTTCAATTTTGGCACATTTACAATTTTGTTTAATATTCTACTTTAAAGTCATTAAGTACGTACGAGGCTGTGTTTTTTGGATTTCAAAGAAAAAAACCGCACATTTTCGTCATAGTCAAGATAGGTTATAAGATTTTATGATTATACCTAACTATTATATTATGATTTTTCCACCCAAAACAGAATACAAAATTTTATGGAAATACGTTTGTAGCCGTTATTTAAAAACCGATTATACATTACAATATACATAAATATACAAGATTGCTTCGCTTAGAGTATAAGTATATATTTTACCTCTACAAAGGTACGTTATTTATTATTCAAATACAAAATATACCCTAAATGTACCCTTATCGTGAGCACTTAAACTGTACTTTCAGATTAGTCCTGCAGATGAATTAATAAGTTGGCTGTATTTAGTTTTTCCACTTAAAGTTACTCTTCATTTACTACGTAATCCTAAATCCCAAGAGTTAATAAAACAACTTTTCTTATTGCACGAAAGCTTATGCTAGTAACCTAAGCTGTATATTTTATCATTAATATGCCAGCATAAGAAATTTGCTCAAGCAAATTGCTTATGCTGGCAGTTACAACGGCAGTTACAACGGAGTTGCGGGCGTCATCTAGTTACGACATTAGAGTACAAACTAACGTGTACCTCTCTTCCAGATGAGTTCTGCGAGGAGTACCCTCACAGTCTGATCCCGACTCCGGGCTACTGGGTCGAGTGTTCACGACAGAAGATCGCCACAGACACGATATGGGACGAGTCAGAGTCAGAACACGATAGTGGGCCCGATAGAGATGACCAAGGTATGTTTACTTACACCCATATCATTAGTCTTAAGGTGCCTCTTCACAATGGTCCAGGCTGGCCCACTACAAGCCATCGCGTAGATGGGGTAATGGCGGACGATGGCCAGTGGATTGCCAGGCAGTAATGAGCCATGTGCTATTGTGTTTAACACCAAGTGGTCTATGGTACACAATGACCCACTATGGCCCATTGTGTAGGGGCTACTTAAGTTTCCTCGAGATTTAAAAAAAATGTGACAAAACGTCATAATTGTTGAGGATCAAAGTTGTGTCGAGTGGAGGAAATATCGAGGAAACGAATAATGATACTTGCGTAGTCAGTTTATATTACAACGTGACGAAGCGATGCTTTGCAATTTTAAATAAGCCACGGAAAACTGAATTTTATTTACTACACAAAAAGATACACATTGATATTTCAAATTTGAACGGCTCATTAATGAACGCGCATCAACTCGAATCTGAACTGATTTCAATTAATGGCAAGGCAAATATTATATGGCATCAATTCTAGCTCAATCAAATGGTTATAATCAAAATTGAATTGAATCAATACAACATGATTTGAATCTAAATATAATGAAATTTTTCTAGTTCCTAACTTTTGGTATAGTTCAATACTTTTTGATATCGTATATTATATCATATAGATAACATAAGTCAAATTATTCTATATTATGAAATTAAATTAATTCAGTCTCAATTTTGCACAGAATCTTTCTCAAAAAATCATTTAGTACACAAAGCTACTAAAGCACAAAGCGTAATGTTAAAAATCAATAGAGCTTTCAAATTATTTAAGCTCATTAAATGGAAGCCCCGAAGTTTCCAAATACCCACAAAAAGCTATTTTCTCGAATCAGAGCTTTTACCTGTCACTGCCGAACTCCACTTAAAATATTAAAGTCGCTGCACTTTTGTCAAGCATTAAACTTTGAAGCTCAAGTATATTTTAAGCTTTGCAAAAAGCGCCAAAGAAATATCCACGTATTTTGGGCTTTATGATTTGGAAAATTTACTTTCAGAGGATAATATTATTATGAATAATTTAGATTAACATTATGAAGTAGGACTTTGAAAGAAAACTCCTGCACTGGGATGCCTATTTAAAAAAGGAACTGCAATGACTGATAACGAGGTTGAACATCCAATATTTCATCAGAATCCGTACAGCGGCTAATACAATAACAGACATACAGACACACTTTCAAATTTTTAAGTATGAATCATGTTTAAAAAAAAGGTTTTAATGGCCTAGTTCGAATCCAACATTTCCGATCGGATCCAATTTATAGGTACGCAAACTTATTTTCATAACCCATTCAAATCTTGCGCTATCGTTATTCATTGTGTGAATACGTGAAGAATATTACGAAAAGGACAAGGACTATTGTTGGGAGGGCCTTGTTCATTTTAAGGACTATCAAATGGTTAACAATAAGTTTCCGTGTCCATTTGTGTAATAAGTACGTAGTTTCGGCTGTATTATTATTATGGGTCCATTTTTACCCACCAGAGGAAATAATAAATAAATACCGCCTTATTGATTTGATTGTTATAAGACAAAAATAGATCCTGTTATCATTTTTGTACTATCGGTTGCAGTTTTTAGTTCTCCAATGAAATTTTACGAACACGAATATTAATGTCGTATAAATTGTTTTAAATAACACTAGATGACGGCTGCAACTCCCTTGCGCCAAAATTTGTTTATCGCCCGGGAACGGTACATTTTTCAGGGATAAAAAGTACCCTATGTTCTTACCGGAACTTAAAGTAAGTCCATACCAAATTTCAGCAAAATCGATTCAGAGATTTGGGCGTGAAGAGGTAACAGACAGACAGACACACTTTCACATATATTTAGCATATATCTTCAAGCGGTTTTTTCGTCATTTTAGTGTTATTCAATTATACAATTTCACACAAAATAGATGTTTTTGTAAACTGTACCCAAATAAGTAGCGAAAAATAATTTCCTTTATCATTAAAAGTGCACTGTACAATCGGTGAACAAAGCGAAAACATTACGATCACGAAATCGAATCTGCTTTACATGCGAGAACGTCCCAGCTACTTTATTTGCCTGTGAAGTGTGGAACCATATTATCTAAGCTTACTAACAGATAAAATACTTAGAATAAAGAGCGATTTTAAATATTCTTACTTCAGTTTTACCTTTAAATTCTTCTGTGAAACTTCTTTCAATCATGGATTGAGTATATTATTGGTTTGGCGTAATAAGATTTATTTTCGCAAAAAAAAAACAATGCTTGTGGTCAAAATCTTGAAAATTTACTGTCACTCTTCCACCTAAAACCCACTGTGTGAATTTTGATTCAACGAGTGTAATTTTGCAGTTCCATATTTACATAGTGAAGTTTCTTTATTTTTTTTATAACACTAACGCGATAAACAAAATATAAAAATATTTTAGAGGTTAAAATTTCATCAGCACTGCTACTTTCACAGCTAACTCTGCATAGACCTATACACACCCTAAAGTATTATCACTTAGTTTTGTTACCACCTGTTTAACCCGAAACATTTCCAAAAATAGTCGTGAATTTCGTACACTATTGTCAAATATTTGAATCGAACGTCTAGGGTTTCCTGAGGAGATGAAACACGTCACCGGAAATGATAGATAGGCGGCGGATGGCGACGTGATCCGTCACCGCAGACGTATCATGCAAAATGTTTGGCGCCAAGTAATTGAAAAAATATTTTGTATCCCTATCGATGTTTCGCGAAAATGTTTCTGACGTCTGGCGAAGTTTTTAGTAGATATTTATTTTAGCTGAAATAGTAGAGTACTTGAGAGCAGAGTTGCAAATAATGCAAATTTAGTTATTGAGTACCTGTAGGCTGTACCCATTACACATTATTTTTAAAAGATTTTATTGATACCAATTAAATTTCCATTGAAAAATGTAATGAGTAGTGCATTATTTTTTACATTAAGATTTTTGCAATGCTGCTTGAGAGTACTTGATATGAAATTATAAAACTCCGCACTCAACTGTGCTGTCAAATTGTTACTTAAGGGGGCGACTTAAACCCAAAATCTTCGATTTTATAATTAATTTTTATACTTGAAAATAAGCCCCGAATTGTTTCATTTTCTAAAATAAGATACTACATTATATTTTCAAGAATTCGATCTGAGCAAAAACGCGATATTTTAAAATTTTGTCGATAGAAAAAAAATCACAAAATATATGCCATAACCGTGCATTGAACTAAGTTAATATTTTAACACATTGTATAAAATCCTATCATTGAGAAACCGACCTAGCAGATTTTTAAAATGTTGTATATTTATCGAGTTATTGAGTAAAAACTAATTTGGCGATGAATCCGCGTCGTTCTTTTTCACCTGGCATATGAGTGTCAAAAGAGAAGGACGATGTTTGATTTTTTGGGTTAGTCCGTAGTCGCCCTCTTGAAAAGCTATTTTTGGGTGTACTTAAGCCTTAATTAAATAATTATACACTTTCCTTGCACTTATTCCACTTTATTTTAATAGATTTATTACAGAATTATAATATTATACACGACCGGTTTCGAAAAATTCATCATCAGGTGTGTTTTTCGAAACCGGTCGTGTATATTATAATTCCGTAATAAATCTATTAAAATAAATCGGAATAAATGCAAGGAAAGTGTATAATTATTTAATTGAACATGAATTTCCACCAAGAAGTGACAGTACATTGAATATCATACTTAAGCCTTTTAAAAATATAAACTTTTAGTTTATTAAGAGGAGCCTCAGATTCAAATCAATAGGATAGAACAGTATTTAGCTATTCACTAATATTTCATCAGATGACATTAGCACAAGATGAAGATTGTTTATCGTCTTGTGCTTACAAATCATGTAACTATACTTTTATCTTGAAAAACAAGTTATAAAATAATACACACGCTATGACCACCCCAAAAGGCTCTTAGTGTAAAAGTACTGCCATCTTTTATTTCATCAAACATTAGTGTAACTTGAGAGGCCATTTCATTTTTTCTTCCGTTCCGTTTCTTCGGGATATAAATATTGATTTTGCGATAATTTATTGTGCTCGTAAAACAGTATTTTGAGCAGGTACGCGAAAAATTACGGAGGCTCGGAGGCATTCAAGTTACAATTTGTATTTAAGGGAGAGTTGGTAGTACTGTAATATTCGAACACTCGCCAACGATTCAGTTTCAAGCTGATCCGGAAAACGTTGTTTTGCCATATAAATTATAACATTTCTAATACTAATAATCAAATTATTGTTAAAAGGTAAATAATTAATTATGCTTCATGCAATAAATCTATTCAAAACGAAGCGCGTGCAATATTCACTTCATAGTTTATTATGCTAAAAGGATTATTTTACAATATCATGTCCATGTTAGGCCAAATATTTTACATTGTAAAGTCATATTGGTATAAATTATAGTTGAAATCAGTTTATAATATAAAATTAAATTATAAAACACAGTCATGTTTCATTTATTACGCGTTTGAGTACTCATAAAGAAAGAATAAATAAAACTAGATCAAAATCGGTCCACCCGTTTAGATTCTACAATGCCAGAGACAGACAGACAGACAGACCGACAGACAGACACGTCAAACTTATAACACCCCTCTTTTTGACGGGGGTTAAAAATTAGAAATACGGTGCTACAAGGTTTATTAAGAATTTCAAAACAAGAACAGCTAATCTTGAAAAACGTCTATGACAATCCTTGTAATTCTTTTCAGATGAGACCTACTATTTATTACTAAAAACAAGCGACTGACTAAAAAATGAATTGCCAGACTTTTCTTTTCTTATACCTATACCCGTAAAACCTCCTTAGCGATCCTACGTAAACATGTACGGTCGACGACAAATGTTCATCATTTTGAACTTTATGCTCAAGGAATAAGGTTGCAAGTAGTGAAGGGTTTGATGTCGTAATTATCGCCGATTCTACACACGTAACCCATTTACAGTAGCTGGCGCCAGTCGCCTCGTCGCCCTATCTGTCCCATCTTAAACCTATCCTAAGTGCGTTTGCTGAGATTCTTCGACCACCTTCTAGAGAGTGATTTGTTCTTGCTTTGCTGAACCTACTTTAGCAGTAAGGTTGCTGCCTTTTTGGCCAGTCTTTATTTTAGGTTACAATAAGTAATATTAGACAATCCATACTTTTTTTGTGTTTGAGCGGAACGCCTACAAACTGCTAGTCAGTTTGGCGTATTAATGTATACTGTAAACATGTATTGTGATAGAGTGAATAAAGTATTTGAAAAAAAAAATACTAATATTATAAATGCGAAAGTGTGTCTGTCTGTCTTCATGCCCAAACGGCAGAACCGAATTTGATGAAATTTGGTATGGAGATACTTTGAGTCCCGGGAAAGGACATAGGAGACTTTTTATCCCGAAAAAATGTACGGTTCCCGCGCGATAAACGAATTTTGGCGCAACGGAGTTACGGGGTCACCCTAGTTTTGTACAAAAGTCAATAAAAGTTACAATATAATATCTGTTATCGCGAGTCGCTCAGTTCCAACTTGTACCAAAAGCACGTAAAGATATTAAAATTTAAAATTTCAGCTAACTGCCTTTTACGCGAAGAGAGAAATAAAGTCTCGCGTTCGTTGCTTTAAAATATTTTTTATTTACATTTCAGAAGTGTTTACATGTTCGCATACTTCGTATATTCCACAAACAATTTCGCGACATGGAATATTCATTTCTCATTTCTGAAGGGGAGGTGTAGGTGGGAACTTATTTTTCTTGTGACACTCTCACCATTAATAATGCATACTCTGTAAAAGGATTTCATGATATTCAAATTGTCTTATCCGGTCGAAATAACGTTGCCGAACGAAGAAAAAACGGAAAATAAGACAACGATTAGTCACCCCCCCCCCCCCCCCCGAGCAGTCACTTTGTAACTCAATTTTCGAATTTGTTGTCTGAACAAACATTCTGTGTCGAGTTATCCTTATATTACGAACTAAAAACGTTACGTTGAAATTTCACTTATATTTTGTAGCATAGGAGCCATATAATATTTTGACCTGACAAAAAATAACACATCTCCAAAGTAACAGACAGATTGTAATAATATTAACATAATAATAAAATAGATTAATAAAATAAAATAGCTTTTATTTGCCATAAATTATAGAACAAACAATACAGAAGTTACTTTATATGGTGCATTATTTAAGGCACCGAAAAATGAGTAAAGGCCTCCTCCATGTTGTGCCAAGTGCTGCGGTCACGTGCTGTGCGTATCCAGGCGGCACCCGCCACCTGCACGATGTCGTCGCTCCACCTGGCGCGGGGCCTGCCGCGGCCGCGCGCGCCGTCTCGGGGATACCAGTGGAGGATACGCTCACTCCACCGGCTGTCAGCTGTAGCTCTGGCGATGTGGCCTGCCCATTTCCATTTGAGCCTTCAGAGCATCGTTACTGCATCTAAGACTTTTGTTTTTTGTCTAATTAAAATATAAATAATATTAACATAAAATTAGGTTATTAATATATTAACCCAAGCGTACAGACAACGTTACGTTAATATGAATAGAGAAAATAAAGCAAACCGCATTAGGAAATATTTAATTTTAAAAAATTCCCATTAAACAAACCGACCAAAATCCGACATGTTACACACGACATATCAGAATATATTTTTTTCTGTATTCGTATTATATTATACTGGTGCTGCCTCTAGCGTGAAAGCAGTAATATATCTTACTAAATGACGCCCGCAAACTGTAGTGCCAACAATTTTTGATCTCGCCGAAACCGTACATTTTCCGGGATAGAAAGTATAATAATATGTCCGTATGTATGTAAATATGTATGGATTCAATCTTCATACCAAATTTCAGCAAAATCGGTTCAGCGATTTAGGCGTGCAGAAGTAACAGACAGGCAGACACACTTTCTCATTTATAATATTAGTATGGATTTCGTGCAAACAAAACATTGTACTAAAATTTTTCAACACGCATAAAACCGTCACTACATAGTATCTACTTATTGCTTAGGCATAAACGCGGGCTATAAACATTCAATTGTGATGTTTACATTGACTAGTAAATAGGAACAGTATATAGGGAAAGTATGTCAACCCTCCCGCTACTGTTTTTGTATTGTACGTCGCCTACAAACCCAGTGTACCACTTTCAACCTTATTGTCATAGGAATAAGGCCGGAACGTGGTTTTGCGACTGTGCAAAAAGGGGTCAAAGCTTGATTTACGCGTTGTCCAGCCTATGTGATTATAAAATACGTTACGAAATAATTGGAAGGGTTTTTTCTTTTCGATTTTCCGACAACACGGTGCCGATAGCTTTTGCGAAATTGATTCTTATGTCAATAGCTCAAAGATCCTTTTAGAGATAAAATAACTTGAAACAGATTGTAGTATTTTTACAAAACACATTTAAACACTATATATCAATAAATTTGCAGACAACGGCTTTTTCCTATAGAAATCCATATTTAATATAAATATCGTTCAATTATTTTTACTTAGCAACCTTGCCACATCAAATTAAGATATATTTTCCTACGTATATCTTCTATTTTCCTACAGAGTAACTACGTGCTACACTGGCACTCCGCTAAATGCAAACTACATTGTGATTTATTTGAAATTGGATTTCGCTTCTATTCAATTAAATTTATCGTCTCATATGACTCCGGGTTGAGACAGGTTAAGCCTCGGGCTCCGGCCATGTGTCAGTTCCATGATAACAACGGCTTACGGACTTTACACTATGATATCAAAGTCAATAGTAATCCTCTATCCGAATATTGTTTCTCAATTCACCATAATTTCAACGAGCATTGTGTTTGGAGTTTGGAGATTTACTCGGAATATGCGTATAGTATTGAATACTAATGTGTACGTAGTTTACAAGAAGTAACGACAGTAGTAATAAAAAAGTTTACCATGCTACTAGTAATAAATATGTAGCCTAATCTTTGTTACAAATGCAAAAGTGTGTCTGTCTGACTTTATGCCTGTCTGTCTATTTGTCTGTCTGTCTGTTACCTCTTCACGTCCAAACCGCTGAACCGATTTTGCTGTTTGGTATGGAGATAATTTAAGTCCTGGGAAACGACATAAGATACTTTTTATCTCGGAAAAATGTACAGTTCTCGCGCGATAAACTAATTCTGGTGCTGCGGAGTTGCGGGCACCTACTAGTTTCTCTATATTGTGTAGTCTCGAGTCTGCTACGACGCGTAGCGCTGCTACAACGCGTAGCGCTGCTACAACGCGTAGTACTGCTACAACGCGTAGCGCGGCTACGACGCGTAGTGCGGCTTCGACGCGTAGTACTGCTACGACGCGTAGTGCGGCTACGACGCGTATTGCTGCTACGACGCGTAGCGCTGCTACAACGCGTAGTACTGCTACGACGCGTAGGGCTGCTACGACGCGTAGTGCTGCTACGGCGCGTAGCCCTGCTACGACGTAGCACTGCTACACCAGGTCTACGAGTAACTCGTGGCATTTTTAGTATAATTGCCGGTTTGATTGCCCGTTTACATTATTCCAGTAGCAACACATAGCTAGATTAGATTACTGGAAATCACTGGTAAATCGGCCATAGCGGTAGAATATTATGTTGATATGAAAATAGACTCCAATCATTAATTATTCTCTTCCTTTTGTCTTCGCTCATGTTGGTAAGAAAGTAGCTAAGTATTTTTACGTAGGTACCCAACCAATGTAATACTATACAATGTTAACGAAATCTTTGTATTACCTATTATTTATATAAATAACCTATTATTTATTTATTTATTAACCCATTTGCTGATACCATAGTTGGGTAGGTATGACATTCTTGTGCTTTTTGATAAGTGGTAATATAGGTGCGTTAGTGTTTGTTATCACTGCACTTTTGTTGGTTTTAGGTGTCAGCGTGTCCTGATAACACATTGGTCTCCCCTAGATGCTTCCACTTCTCCCTATCCTGGGTTAGTCTTAGCCAGAGCTTTATCACCTATACCCGAAATAAATTTAACATTAACATCTTATCTCCCATATATATCAGGCAACAATCAATCAAGGGTAAAACTACTTAATAGAAAGAATGATTACATTGCTCGGAACACCCCCGGGAGCCCTGTTCCACTCCGGAACACTTCCATTTACTATATTGAACCAGAAGGATGTACGAATCTCGGCAGTGACTGGTTTGTACTAGTGTTGGTAAAAATAGTATTAGCAGTAATAAATCATTGTTAAATGCCAATTAGAAATAAATAAATTAATCGTACTTGCTAAAAAGTACGATTGCTGGATATATTATCGTGCGCCGCTATTGCTGCGATCATGAAAAAATTCACGTCCGTGTTACGCACCGCGGCGCTAATTTACTAAATACTTGCTATTTCACTCGATGCGAAATAATACTCGACGCGAACGGTGCGATGTGAACCGAGAGTTTACGATGCCTGGATTTTAGCAAATAGCAAAGCAATAACACGTAGCATGCTATGACATGAAAATTAGCACGTTAAGTAAATTAACATAAAATAGCATTAATTTCTATTACTAGTTTGTACGTGTGTCTGTATGTTATAGTTTACAGTAAATTTCGGAAATGCTTTCTTTTAAACATGAATGAATTATACTTTAGCCTGGGCTAGTTTGATTAGATATTGCAGTCAAATATACTGTAAAAATATAACCTTTGTGATACGCTGCAGAGTAAGTGACTTTGTTAGAGCTATAACCTCATCCATTTTTGAGGTTTCTGTATGTAAGACAATAAAAAAAATTGATTTCTTTTAACAACATCATACATTTACAACAACACATTTCTTTGGGCATGTTTCAGCACTTACTGATAAATGCCGGATAGGCTATCTACAACTTATCTGATACTAGCAGTATGGTCTATGGAGTATAGATGTCAGATAAGTTGTGGATACTCTATCCGGCACTTATCAGTAAGTGGTGAAACAGGCCCTTAATATAATATTACTCGATGACGCCCGCAACTTCGTTGCGCCAAAATTCGTTTATCGTGCGGGAATTGTACATCTTTTCGGGATAAAAACTATCCTATGTCCTTTCCCGGGACTAAAAGCATCTCCATGCTAAATTTCAGCGAAATCGATTCAGCGGTTTGAGCGTGAAGAGTTAACAGACAGACACACTTTCACATTTATAATATTAGTATAGATAGTTACTAATTCGCATCCAATCAACAGATCGTCGCAGAAGATCGGGCTCGCTGGACGAGGCGGCCGAAGATAGCAGCGACAATGGCGGCAGCACGCCCAAGAAGAAGACCGCCATTGAGGAGCAGTGGGAGAGAGCTGGAGGCTTCGAGCTAACCTCGGTAGAACAGGAAACATACGAAAAATACTTCTACGGCACAGAACATTGGAACTATTTTACCAATGACGAGGATCTCGGCCCGGTTATACTGTCGATCAAACAGGAGACGTTGAACGCGAGAGATCAGTTTAGGTAAGTTTTTATATTTTTTAAGCTATTGTATAGCTTTTGTTGCGGTTTTTGAGTGCTTCGACCGAATCAAGAAATTCCGTAACAAACATAAATCGCCATTGACGTCGTTTTAGTTTGACAGACTTCGGCACGGTGTTTGAGTGTGTGCGACTAGATGTATATACTTAGCATTTTACAATAGCACTTTGAGTGGCACAGGTTTTTTTATTTGCAAATAGAAATTACGTAATTTTTAGTCCTATAATTTATTTATTTAAGGCTTTTCGGGCCTTTTTTAATATAATCTAGTGCGTATGTACTGTAATTTGGGCAGTTATTTTAACATGAAAAAATCATCTCATATAATAATATGTTTCTCCGCAAGAAAAAATATTTTAAACATCTTGTAAAAAGAGGAAAACATCCCATCACTAATGTATGATATTTATTTGAGTATGATAATAATTTTTTCTACTTTAACGTCTTTATATATAATAAAGATCACATTTGAAGACGTGACAGGGTGAAATAGATAAGTAACAATTTGAAAATTTCCGTTTTTTTTTATAATTTTTAGCTTTTATGTCCGGGAAAATCACTTGAACATAAAAAAAATGTATTTTATTTAAGGCTAGATATTATATTAACTAAATGATGAAAGTTACAAGGTATTTTTTACGCTTTTCACCTTACCTTGTATGGGTAATATAAAGGTAAGTATGCAGCATTCGTAGAACATTACCATACAAAACAAGCAGGTATCATTTGGAGCCGGACCAAAATAGACGCGATCGATTCTCATCCCGACGATTATAAAGTTTTTCTGTATAGAGGACGGATCGTGTCATTTAATTTAAAAATAACAAGGCTTTGTTACGAGTTACTTGTTAATGAAGTTTGAAAATACCTATATGAACGTTACAATATTATAAAAAATACGTGTATCATTCGAGGCCTACCGTGGTAAAGCTATTATATTATATTATATTACTAGCTGCCCCGGCAAACGTTGTTTTGCCATATAAAGTATTTCGCCCATGTTATTTTATTGAAGTGACTAAATAAGTACCTATGTCACCATGGCAACGTCCATCGCTATCCCGTCGCACAAACAATGGTCGCAGTCGGTTTAGAGTTGTAATAATTTACTATTATTTATTCAATAAATGCACTTATCAATATAAAAATTACCTAGTAGCCGATTCTCAGACCCACTGAATATGCATATAAAATTTGGTTAAAATCAGTAAAGCCGTTTCGGCGCGGTCTAACATTGTGACACGAGAATTTTATAATATATAAGATTATCATATATTGAATAACATTTTTTATCAACTTATGAGATTATAATTCGCATATTTCCAGTCTGATCCAAATTGACTTACCCACTTTCAGTCTGTACTTAACCTTATCAAATATGTATCCATAATACATACAGAGAAATATTTTATAAGGTTAAATGCAGACTGAAAAAAGTATAACATACTAAGAATTAGTACGCCTTTAGAAAGTGCAAATCTTAAAAACATGCAAATTTTTTCTTGAACATATTCAAGTATTTTATTTAAATATTTTTAAGTATTTTATTTAAAAATTCAATCAAACGCGTAAATAATTTGTATCGATACGAAAAATATTAAATTTGCATTTATAGGTTTTGTACACAGGTGGGACGTGGGTATTGTAAAGTTTAATCTTGGTGAGGTGAGCCTGCTTGACTGGGGCTTATCCTACTGAAATCAATTGACTTATTGGCTCGCGTCCAACTATGGATTATACAGCTTAGGATATATTAGGCTTATCTAGACTAAACATGCTAAAAACGAATGTAACGGATCATCGCCTTAGTTAAAAATACTATCGGCCCGGTACGTGTTTCGCTAAGTATTTAGAAGTGAAATAATAATAAAAAATTGAAACTTGCTTGTACCGTCAACACCGAAAAAATTTCAAATATGAAAAAAGTTTCGATTTGACTGCAAAATCCCTGTTAACAAAATGATCCGCCATTTATTGAATTCATTTATAATAATAATAATAATAATAATAATAATAATAATAATAATAAAATTACAAGTATCAATGTAATGTATAACTTAAATTTTATAATATTAATTTGTTGACACAGTGATGTTCTTTTTCATGAAAGCGGAAAGTTTCTTCATTATTTAAAATGACATAGAAAAATCTCCGTGACATTTACATTAAAATACACCAAAACAAAAAAATAAACTTGATAATACCTTCATGACATTATATTTTCTCTGGAGAAATTCTTTAATATTCTTAAAGTTATTACTAAGTTGATAAACCAAAATTGTTTCTTAATCTAATAATAGAATTGTAAAGTCGCAACGGCTTAGCGAAGCTTATCAAAATCTTTATTGTACACATTAAATTTTCCATTTTCATCTGATTTTACTTTGTAATGTTCATATTTTTTTATCTCTCGAGCAAAAATATATACTAGACTTAAAGCTCTCCCGGTGAACTTCGTGTCCCTCTAAAAACTTCCCTGGACTTCTACGAATATTTTAATCTCATCACTACCCCTCTAATCCCTAATATTAATATGAATATGACAATGAGTTTAGACACTTTTACGCAAAAATGACTCGACCGTTCATCACGAAACTTTGAAGTTATTAAAAATAATCTATGTGTAAGACTTTAGGATAGGTATGGCTCCACACCAAACTCTCACCAATTCCATACAGATCACGCGCGGTGTACTTAATCGCGACTATAATGAGAATACAATAGTGTACCCCTGCGACGAAATCTAAATTCTACAGCTGTAGTACCGCCTCCGTGGTCTAGTGGCTTAGAAGGTGGCTCTAGACTCGGAGGTTGTGGGTTCGATTCCCGCGTTGGAAACATAATATTATTTCCAAGTTTTGTTAGGACAATGGAGGCTGGTCACCTAATTGTCTGACAAGTAAGATAATCCATGTGTCGGATGGGCATGTGAAATGTCGGTCCTGCACCTGATCTTACGCTAGTCGTTTCAGTATTCCGTCCCACTGTCTACATGAGAGTAAAAGGAAAATAGATTGCTCTTGTGTACTGCGCACACACTTGGCCACTATAAAATTGCTCTTGCGTAACTGGCTTGGTCAATTTAACCGGCCACCGTCACCGAAACTGGTGTATTACCGCTGCGACTTGTATATCTACAGCTGTAGTACCCTGTTGTATTTACAGCTGTAGTACCCCTGTGACTTGTATATCTGTGATCTCGGCATCTCATTACGATAACACGGTCCATACGAGTTCCGTTAATTACCTGAGCTCGTAACTCCCACTTCCCGCGATAAATTCCCAAATTCAATTACGACGTTATGCCACGCTCGTAAAATTTTAAGGTCCGATGTTATCATTGTGATTTCTATCATTTTGGACCCTTGTACGTTAAAGCCAATTATGGTAGGTTAAAAATGGCACCTTAATAAGACATAAAGCTCTTAAAGACCATCTATTGCTGTCTTGGACGATAGGAGTTTTCTTTCAGGCAATCTTTGTACCCTTTACCTCTTGCTTGCTGAACAAAAAAAAATGTACCATTACTCATTAAAGTGCTACAAGGCTTTAAATGAACGTGGACGGGGCGCTGTTGGTAAAGGAGAACTATCATAAACATATCAGAAATGACGTTTTTGTATGATAGCCACGTTCAGATAAAGCCTTGTCGAGCTGTAGATACATTTTCAACTGATAATTTTATGATATCTTTAGTGAAACCAAATTAATGTAAATTCTACGATATTATGCACCAATACGAGAATGCAATAATTATGCCCGGTGTCTAAGTAACGCTTTTGATTGACTAACAATTATTTTAAAACGTAAACTAATTAACAAATAATACGTTGTGTAGATACTGTGTGAACTCCTGTCTAATATAAAACAAACCGAGCATAAATGCGTATATGGAAATATAAAAAAATGCGTTAAAATAAAGCCACTACTTAGTGGTAATAATAGAGAGAATAGAGATAGATTTCAACAGAGATTTATAAGAAATAGAGGAGTAACATTAACAATGATCGTAGAAATGAAAATTTAAAACAAAGGCGCCTTGATGAAGCAACAGTGGACGAAGAATGGAGAGGAATTTTCATCATTTATAAAAGATTATTCTTAATTCCCTAAAGAGAAGGGTGAAATTGAGTGTTTAAATTTGTAGGTTAGACCCTTAAGGGTTATTTTAATCATAACTTTCATACAAAGTTAGGCCAATTTATTAAACTATATAATGAAATAACTACAATATTTTAATCAAGGAAAATTTGTTATGAATTTCTCCACACGGAACCAGCTATACCTAATCCGTAGAACGAAGGAGGAAGTGTTATGTAAAAGTATTTTTGTACCAATTAAAATTTCCCTTTTTACATCATTTGAAACGCTGCAAAAGTTTCAAATGATGTAAAAAGTAGTTGCAAAAAAAAAGATTTTCTTTTGTTCACAAAGTCTTGAGATAAGCCATTGTCTAGGTACCATGTATCTATTAGTCTAAACCTAATAGAACTTATTAAGACCCCAAAGTAATATTATTTTAAAAGCTCCATTCTTTATCTGACCTCATCATACTCTACATAAAACGGAATAACAAGAAGTCGCAAAAAATAAAATATAACGTCATATAAAATTGAGACACGCCACAAAAAATGTCTCCTTTTACGCAGAAATTATTTGCAGCTAGGGCTGACACAGCACATTTATGATAAATGAGGGACATAGCTTGTTTGTTGTATTTAAATCATCTGTAAATTACATTTAAAGATCTCTAAGTTTTTAACGCTTAATTTTGGATCTTAAGCCCGGCCGCACGTTGTCCGAATCCTGATCGAAACATTTGAACGTCCGCCGGATCGCCACCCCGCACACTATCCGAAATATCCTTCCGGCGAGTTCGAGCTCACTCGGCTCAGTACAATATGTAAGAGACAGCGCGGACGTTCAACTGTTTCTGATCAGAAATGTCGTACATTGTGCGGCCGGGCTAAAACGTCCAATAAAATTGAAGAATTAATCTTTTGACATAAATATAATTTTCTCATTATTAATCTTCTATGCGCAAAATACGCTAGCAATAACAAAAAAACCCCAAAAATATGATTCCGAGGAACAATTTCCTTCCATCGAAGGCCGATTTTGTGTATTCCCGTGTGTCTGGTCTCGGCCCGTGATCAGTCCAATCTTACAGTATATGGGGGCTATTCTACTCAATAAAATGTGTGTTCAACCCTACGTCGGCGAGATACCGGGCATACCCATGGCGAACACCGCGCGGCATTTTCATTACTCTTTGTCATAGGAAAACTGAAGCGGGACAAGAAAATAGCGAAATTTAATTAAAAACACGCCTTGTTTCTCTTATCGACTTATTACGTCATGTTTTAGTAAGTTTACACACAAAAAGAATTAATTACGTAAAAATGTATAAATGGATATTTAATGTAGAACAATATTATAATATAATAAGTAAAATAATAATTTGGTAGTGACACGAGAGGAAGGAAAAAAATTGTTGGTAAAACAGATTATCATTTCTTGAAAGTCAGAAGGGTTCCGTAAGATAAAAAGTTCCGTTGGATGCCTAAAATGATAACAGTATAAATTAACATAAATTATATAAAACTAGCATTAACATTAGCACTTCTATCAAAATTTTCAAACAGCAATGCTATTGTTGCCAAATAGGTAGTAGATTCTACCTTTATTACCTCTAATATAAGTAGTAGTAGTAAGTGAATGAAATAGGAAACTATTAGCAAAATAAATGGATAAAAATACAGAAATAAACTATGATTGATCGCACAGAGCAATTCGATGAACTATGAGCGAAATGGATTTGGCCGTCTAAACTGATGTATGGCTTTAAAGTAACACACAAACACACTTTATTAATCTTTTATAGTTAAGGGTTCATTTTCTATTTTCAAATATGGGTTTCAAACATGGGTTTCATTTTCTATTTTCAAATAGTAGGACAAAAATGGACGCCGAAGATTCTAACACAATTTTTATGTTGCGTTTATCCATTGTACTTTTAGCAAGATTATATTTTTGGAGCTAAAATCATAGCACTTAAATTGATTAATATTTAATTTTTTAATTCTGAGTATTTTTTTAATTCTGACGATCCTCCTTAAAAACTGGCACAAGTCACGAGGTAAGAGTAAAATATTTTTCTTTTCAAAAATTAAATTAACAATAAAATATTTTAATTCACAATGTAATAGCTTTAAAAAATTTGATAATTATTCATACTATGATATGTGAAGATCAATTCAAAGTACAATATGTACATGACTTATTTTATTTTTAACAGACTTTCTTCTTCAAGGATTTTATTAATCTTATTGATGAAATTAAGAACTTGGCATTGGATTGGATTTCAACTCTTTATGGGCCAAAAATTTGCCGATAGGAACTTGGCCCCATTTTTACAGGTATGTTTTTGATGGGATTTTATTTTTTATAAAATCCCATCAAAAACAAACTTTAAGACGTTTCTTCAAGAAGTTTATTAATCTTAATTTCATCAATAAAACCTCACTGTAATTTCAGTTGTTTTATGATATTCATGGCTAATGGCTCGAGTTGGGGTTCGCCGGTTGTTTCTATTTTAAAATAGTAACGAAAGGTCAAATCGTAGACGGTCCGCTGGAGGTGAATATTTTAAACAATCGATTTTCATCTATTTTTCATCTACCATTCGGTATCCCTTTAACTTTGAAATCACAAGAGCCAATACCTTTTATCTGTGATTTCACTAATTGGGTAATCCATTATCATGAGTCTATAAATAGATGTAAATTGTAAATTGAAAAAATCTGATTTTGTATATAACATTTTTCTACAATGTTTGTCGTCTGTCGAGCCTCTTTTATTATTATCAGACAAATAATATTACGCCTTTAAACACAATTAAAGTAATTTTATCACTAAGACGGTAATAATCTTTACAGCATCTTATGACGTAAGGTCTTTAAAATACGCAAATTAGCAGTTTTCACTCCAAGAGAATATAATTCTTAATGTTCTTTCTCAAACTATGTGCTTTACAAACATTTTAGGCTAATTTCTTATCAAGATCGGCCATAATCCGCTAGATTACTGCAGCAAATGTCGACAACTTTTCATTTTAATATTTAATATACTTTAAAAGTCTCACTGTAGACTTTTCATTACTTACTTACTTTTTCGCTTGTTTACTTCTATACTTATTTGTCCAACAATTAACGATTTTAATGTTGATAGATTCGAGTTCAGAAAATGAATTTGTATTTTCTTTGTTACTTTGTTTTTGTTGTAAGTAACGTATTTTTCTTTTATCATGAAACAATAAGTACTTCGATTCACTTGCCTTGTTTATTTTTTGACAACAATAACAATCAATACATTCATATTAATTCATCATCATCATCATCATCATTGAAGGTGTAGGTGAATTGGATCGTCATATTGACATTTTATACCTAAACTTTGGCTTGATCGACAGTGTCATCAATATTGAAAACAAAAACTATCACATATTATTTTTGTCTTTCAATAAAGCTCCATAACAAAGTTCTTATCGCAGTTTAAACGAGAAGATTTGAAAAACAGAAAGAAGGACACATTTATGAATTTTTACTATATAAGAAAGGATAGATTGATAGATAAATAACTCCTTATTGCTCACAAATTGGTATTTTATCTAGTTCGACTAACTTAACATGTTTACAGTATAATGTGGGCAATTATCGCTATCTCTTCCAGGCAACTCTGCAGCTATGAAGATATTGAATAATTAAATAAGTAGGATAAAAAAAAGTCGATCGATAATAGAAAAAGTCGACAATCAGTTAAAACAGTTAGCAAGTGCTAATTCCTTATCGGGTCTCAAAGTATCTACACACCCAGCAGAATCACTTCAGCGGTTTGAGCTCAAAGAGGTAACAAACAGACAGACGGACATACGAACAGACAGACAGATACACTTACGAATTTATAATATTAGTAATTAGTATGGATTCTAATGTTGATTTCATCCCCAGGATACTAGTACGGGCCATCAGTTACACGGTCCACGGTCTGATACCGGCATCATGCGTGTTCGCTGACCGGTACAATCGGGAGGAAGTGGTGCGGTCCCTGGGGAAGGAGGTCAACATCAACCCGCCGCTGATGCTGGGGCAACTGCCCGATACGCCGGAGGAGCTACTCAAACTTGATCAGGTAGGTCCACGCAAAATTTTAAGTCAAAACTGCGAATATTATAAGCACAAAAATTTATGTAAAGCGACAAAATTTAGATAAAATTCTGAGCCCCTTATCGTCACTTTGAATATCTGAAATTGCTGGATCATGTAAGTCAGAGACCTAAATATTAGTGAGATTTCTCAAATTATTCCATACCATACTTGATAAGGTAAGTCCTACACTTGTAAAGACGTTGAAATAAAATTTATTTATTTTTCTTATTAGCCCGTGGCAGTTTGTGTCATAGGCCTGTGAAACTCCCTCATTTGCATCCTTTTGGAGGGATTCATCATATTTTTAGTCCACTCATGTAAGTCAAACGATTTTATAAAATTCTGTGAAATTGCTCCACAAAGTTTGAAGTAGGGGTGTAAATACGTTAAGAATATTGTAAGATATATTATTATAGTCATGTATTAATAAACATCTTATATGATAGACACGAGCACAATCTAGTACCTATCCAATAACAAGGGTTGTTACTTGTGACAACAGACAAATTATTATAAACGCTATTAACCAACCGAATACCTTTAAATTTGGCCTATATCGAAGCCAAATTATAGTCCCACAACTCACCTGATATTGACTAGTATTGCCAGGCGATAAAATTATATTGCCACATATAAAATCTATAAACCAGCCCCTCGTTATAAAACACCTTATCATGAATATTTCAGTATGTGATCTACGTTAATTATTATGAGTTTACTATCATACGTCCTTTTCACATAATTATCTTTTTACCAATAATAATTATAAGCTGACCGATAGCAGAATTTAGGTATTGGTAAACAATTTCAACCGTCTTAAGGGGCCGGGGTTTGTATTTTAACTTCATTTACATGTAAAATGTTTTTGATGACATTGTCAAATTCAAATTCTTTATTAATCATTCAATAATATACGATAGTATAAAAGCAAGGTAGCGTACATCACGTCGTCTAATCCCATGCTAAGTAAAAACTTGTATTATGGCAATCAGAAAACGGATGCACGCCGAACAATTTTATCCTAATATATATTATTCTCACATTCACACACACACAATCACACTACACTTTATCACGTTAAAGTCTCTTTCGGCGACGTGATGCACGCTTCGTTCGGGAGCCTCCCCCGAAACCTCCGGTACTAAACTAAACTAAAAAATATTTTTTAGTATTTAAATATTTTGTAGTAAATTTACTATTTATATATTTTTAGTGTGTTTCTCTATTTTTTGGTGTTTAAATATTTAGTAGTAAATTTACTAGAAAATATTTAAACACTAAAATTTTTTTTAGTTTAAATATTTTGTAGAAAATTTTTTTGCAGGAACCTAGGTAATTTCTATTTTAAGCTGAAAAATAACTCAAACATCTACACTACTATTATAAAGAGGAAAGATATGATTTTTTGTTTGTTTGTTTGTTTGTCCTGAATAGGCTCCGAAACTACTGGACCGATTTGAAAAATTCTTTCACCATTGAAATCCTACATTATTTCTGCTGAACATAGGCTAAATTTTACTTTGGAAAAAAATAGGGTTCCGTAAGATATTTGGGTTTTTCGGACGCAAGGTGTAAAAAATCAACCAGAAAAGTTATTTATTTTGCGTACGCTGCCTAAAGTATAAAAGATAGAACCATAAAATGTTCTAAGCAATTGTAGATCTTATAAATATCTACAAAAAAGTCCGCGACACACTATACCTATATATGTCGAGTGAGGCACAATAACCATTTTTTTATTTAAAAATATTGAATTATTTTTGGACAAAATTTAAAGCCGTTTATTTTATTTATGCCATTAATCCTTATCAAAATAAATTATTTCACCACTAAATACAGTTTATGTAAATAATATTTGGTCTTTGAATTATTAAAATCGGACGTTTGGTTTTGAAATTATGGCGAAATTAAAATATTACGATAATGGGCGTCACCAAGGCGGGGTGGTTTTTTCTTTAACACGATAACTACTGATCCGATTTGCATACGGTTTTCACAGATATATTTGTCTTCTCCCAACTCAACTATTAACTCAATTATTAACTGTTTTCCAACTTAACATCTGGTGTATAACATTTTCCTCCCCTCTTAGGAGACAAAAGAGGAGGTAAGATATGTACGGTATCAACTGATGAAGTAGAAATACTTTAAATGGCAAAACAACATTTGCCGGGACAGCTAGTGTTAAATATTTTCGTATGAGAAAATGATTTTGGTATTAAGTATGTATGAGAATTTTGAGGGTACCCCGGCCTCTTAATATTATTCGATAAATTCCTCATTTTCTTTAAAAAATTATGATTACTGACGTACAGACCGTACATTAACAACGTGGTTTTACTGTGTAACTACAAAATACATTTGGCAAAAATTACCTCAAGTGTCAGAAAAAGACGCAATTAGCGTTAAAACAATTCTGCCAATTCAATAAAATTCTCACGGATTCGCGAAATCCTAAAGGAACTGCTAATACATTAGATTATAATTTTGAATGTAGAAGGCATCCAGGAAATTAACTTCAGATGGTATATTTACATCACAAAATAATCCTGCTAACGCCATGTAAATGTCATATAATAGGCAGCCAAACCGTGAAATCGGAAGGGGAGAAACGTCTCTCATGTAATAATGTTTCTGTTGGGGATTACGGAACTAATAAAGTAGGGACATGATAATAAATAATAATATTGTGTTTATGAGCAAGTTATTTTATAGCAATCTTTAGAAACTGGATAAATAGGAGAAAGTTTAAACGTGTTTGACAGCCAGTAGTCTATAGAATATATTAAAAGGTACCTAATATATATTTTAGCCATGAATCGACAAAATATAGTTTTTTTTGTTGCACAATAGATTGGATCTTAAATACATAATACACAGCCAGCGAACTAGAATTTTATCAGGTCAATAATTCAATTTAATGAATTACTCGTCGAAGGAAGTTACTTACCAATTCTAGCGTTCTGAAATAATTATGAACTACGGACGATCTCTCCCCTCTCAAAACTCCTAAGTAATCACGGCAATGAACTAATGACAACTCGATAAACTTCCCTCGACATGTATCCACTTTATATGAAGTCTTAATACAGTCTTAAACTTTATATTAACTTCATTATACGACCGTGTAGTTCTTGGTACCATTACTTAATAACGTTCCTATACCGTGAAATAACTTTAATTTGTTGAATACTAATTTACTGCCTTTAGTAAAAGTACAAACTTTGATTCAAAACAATTTCTTAACTAATTATTTCAATCAAGACCATACAAGCTTTTAAATTTAACTCTAGAAGAACCTTGCAGAACCGATGATAAACTAGCATAACCAAAAGCATCAAAAATCTACGAAAATATCATTTATACACCCAGTATTACCACTGCCAAAAATCATTTGAAATATTATAGAGAGAGAAAAATTATAATAAGCGCGAGCGTTCAAAAACAAACCCACATGTGACTTAATAAGATTGATTTTCGCTCCCCGTTGTCTGCTCATTCCACTGATCTGTCAGTTTTCATTAAGAGCAGTCAGAGGCAAGTCGGAAGTACGCCGCGCCGGTCGCTCGTCTGTACATATCTAATTCGCTCCGTTGTGAACGAATATAGCGGACCGTTGAATAATATATTTCCAAAATGGAGGCATTCTTTGTTTCAATACAGCTTATCTTGGCTTAACACCTTGGTTTTTTAGTTTGGTTTAACTAATTATAACCTTGCATTTGGGATGGATATCACAGAATGATTCATAGGCAGACCTTTGTAATTTTTCGATTAAATTATCAAGCCCAGCCTATACAATATAATATTATGATGACTGACATGGGCTTGACATAACTCAGCCAAATAACGGAGGTCCGCGATCTGCCTATGAATCAGTTTCTATGATAGTACCTACTGTACTATTCAAAGTATCTGTTCTATCTAAGACGTTTGCTAAAAACAGCTTAGACAGTGTTTCCAGCTTAAGATTGACTCGATACAAGTTTAATCAAACGCCTTGTTTAAGTCGAAAGCGAGAACAGAAGATCGATAACTGCGTTAATTGAAGTTTGATTGTTTATGTTTAACTTTGAACTGAAAAGGTTTCGTAGACCTTGAGGCATTTCTGTATTTCTGTCGTGTTTACTGAAGTCGACTAGCTTTTTAAGCGTTATTTATCCTAGTAAATTTTCACTTTCCTTTAGTCTGATGATTGTTTTTTTTTCTTCATTTTATTACTTATCAGCAACAAAGCCGTTCGTATCTAGTCATCTGTTCATGATCTACTGCACCAATCTGTAGGAGTCATTCCGTAGCGTAATGATCTGTGAACAAACAATTTGCTTAATGTTTGGTACATGATAGGAATAATAACCCTTCCTAATGTTTTGTCCTCGCTCCGATATTCCTTGACTGTGGCTATCTTATAATGTTAATTATAACTAACGTTATTATTTTATTTCATTAATTTAATTATGTAGCGTTATATCACTATAATTATTATAATGTATATTTTGATCATTATTATTAACTAGATGACGCCTATAACTTCGTTGCGCCAAAATTCGTTTATCGCGCGAATACCGTACATTTTTCCGGGATAAAAAGTATCCTATATCCTTTCTCGTATGCTAATATTAATAATGGTTATTAAATGTTGAATTATTTTTATCGTAATCAACAGAAATATTAAAACTATTACCTTCCTTAAATTATAATTATTATATTAATATCTCAACTTCGTTAATCTCTCCTCCAATGTCAACTTTGATATTCTCTATATGGGGTTACAGATACAAATTGATTGAAAACTATCGCTAGTTCCAAACTTCGATAAGTTACACTAGTTGAACCGAACTTTAACGGTGAACGGTGATCACCTGCTACCCACATAATGGAGTACCGCAGGGTTCAGTTCTTGGCCCTACTCCTTTTAAAGTGTGTTTGTGTAACTCATACTCGTAAATGTAATAGATATCTGATTAATGGAAGGAGTTCAAATTAATATTTGGTTAGTTACTAACCTCAATATCGAAAGTTATTACTTCTATAAAATTATGTTATAGCAAAAGACGTATTTTGTGTCGCACTTTCTCATAGGGAAGATATTAATCTTTTTGTCTCAGAAACTTCTTCATAAAGAAGTTATGAGACTCGAGCGATAGTTGGATATAGACTCAATATTTCCAGAATATTTGATAAGTCTATCCAGGCTGAATGCTTTGAGCTTTATTTCATTCCCATTTTGTTGACATATTCTTCATAAGTTTGGCTCAACGAGATCAATCAAAATTATTATATTGCGAAAACAGGCAAAAGTTTTTGTTAACTCCTGAAGTGCCCTGTCACAAAATCTTTGTGTAATTATTTCAGAGTGTCTGACAAAATACCTGGCAGTATTTTAAACATTATAACATAATGGTTTGAGTAATAATAAATATAGTTTTAAATTAATGTGCGTCATTTCTTGATCTACAGATCATAGTTATTAATAATCTACTATTTTTAACTTTAAATGCACTATAATAAGAAATAATTATTTACTGAGCTAAATTTCAATTAAGTCTTGTGATATTCCACTTGGATCATCTTTTAATTTTGTCAAGGCATTACAATAATATATTATTTCCCTTTCGCAACCCAAATACGTTGGGCATTGAAAAGAGTTATTTGTATAAAAATAACCACCAATTTTTTTGTCCTATACTATGTAATAATTGTATTACTGTTCTCGTCCAACAAAAAACGCGATTTTCCTTACAAAAATCGTTACATTACTAATTTGAAACACCTTAACAGTTGTAAACTGCAGATCTCTTTTATAGCTATTGTTAGCGGATGGCCGTTATTTACTACTGGGATTGTAACACAGATTATTTACACTGAACATTTTAATTAAGATCCATAAATATAAGTTACTGTTTAATCACTTGGCGTAAACCCCGTACAAGTTCTGGCAATTTAATGGCTACAAATGAGGTCGCTGGGTAAATAGAAATATTGTTTTGTTTAAAGAATGTTTTGTAATTTAAGACTTGTATTATTTATAATTTAGATGAGGAGCTACTGTATCCAAGTACTTAGCAAAATCCACATAAAAAGAAAGAATAATCCACACAAATAGAAGGTTCTACAATTTTGAAAATTGTCGAATTTAGTTCTATCGTATCAGCAATAATGGTTTGATGATTATTTTGCAAAAGATGTCATTGGTATTTAATATATTGACGCAAAGATTTAAACGATCGAGTACAATATCTATACTAATATTATAATTCGGAAGAGTTTGTTTGTTTGCAATTTGCGCTAATCCCAGGAACTACTGGTCCGATTTGAAAAATTCTTTCAGTGTTAAATAGCCCATTTATCGAGGAAGGCTATATTTTATCACGCTAAGACTAACAGGAGCGAAGAAATAGAGGAAAATGTGGAAAAAGCAGGGAAAATTATTTGAAAGGGCTTATCTCACGAACTACTGTAGCAATTTTTATGTTATTTGGCACAGGTAGGAAGAAGACCACGTGAAGGTTTATAGGCTATTTTTTGTGGACTAACTTGTCTGTAAAATATCTAATTTACGCCGTACGCGGGCGAAGCCGCGCGGAACGTCTAGTATTGTATATTGTTTTTATATTTTAGTAATTATAGTTGTCTAGTATTATCTTAATTCAATTTCATAATTCCTGTACTTATTACAGTGTCGCTATAGCTACACGTTAGATCTGCGGGCGTATACCGTAATCCAATAATAAATTGTTGGGACTAATGAGGAAGACATTGATATTAATAACAATTATTACTCTCCTCCTGTGACAAATTAAATCACATTAAAATATGAGTGTACCATTGCGTGAGATAAATAGGCTTTTAAAAGTAGATTTATGTAGACGGGGAAGAAAAAACGTTGAGATTCTTTTCATAAGTACTTACTCATATTTTATTCCACCTAGATTTTGGGGAAAAATGGGTTGATTTATGAAAGGCTTTATTTTATGCAGACTTTTTGCTCCCTTTTAGATGTTTTAATGATAAATAATTGATAAACAATATTTTTAAACTGAACTTCAATAAATAAATGACTATTATTATTGATCTGAAACCGTACATTTTCCGCAACAAAAACTATTCTGTCATTTTCCGTCTTTCAAATTATTTTCATACGGAATTTTATCTAAATCAGTTCAGTTGCACCCGATAAGTCTGAAGATGGAACAAACAGATACACTTTCGCACATTAGTGTGAATTACAGCTGTTAATCCGTAGTAATCTCAAAATACGATCAAATTTTGAAGTACGGGTTTAATTCAAATAATTTCTCCCGTTTTTTCCACATTCTCCTATTAGTCTCAGCGTGATAAAATATAGCCTATAGCCTTCCTCAATAAATGGGCTATCTAACACTGAAAGATTTTTTCAAATTGGACCAGTAGGTAGTTCCTGAGATTAGCGCGTTCAAATTAGCCCTTACAAATAATTTTCCTCGTTTTTTCCACATTTTCCTCTATTTCTTCGCTCCTATTGGTCTTAGCGTAATAAAATATAGAATATAGCCTAAAGGCATAATAATAGCCTTCCTCGATAAATGGGCTATCTAGCACTGACAGAATCATCAAAATCCGTTGCGTAGTTTTAAAGATTAAAGGGAACAAAGGGACATGAGGAAAAAAGCGACTTTGTTTTATAACAATATGTATAAATATTGAAGTCGTAGTAACCTCAATATAAGATCAAAATATGAAGCTCTTTCGTGTTTACAGTTTTAAAATACAAACTTATTATTTTACAGGTGTTCATAAAGTCGGAGCTGAAGGTGGGTGTGATCTACGTGAAGGAAAATCAATACACGGAAGAGGAGATTTTAGACAATAACGAGAATTCGCCGCTTTTTGACGAATTTCTACAGGTCATGGGAGAAAAGGTCCGGCTGAAAGGTATGCAATTATATTTTAGATCTGAGTGGAAGAACACGATAACTAACATATTCATTTAACTATCACGCCATTTTCGAAAATGGCGTGTTAAGCGAATAATATATACGAATATTATCAATTTCTATCAGATTTTAGAACATGACACTCACATTGACACTAATTTATTTGCATCTCTGTTTTATTGTTTTCGTTGTAAGAAGTGCAAGGAGAGAAACAATATAAGCTGGCTTATATTTTTTACTTAAATTAGGTCGTATTACGACGCCCATTTTGGGCGTTTGACAGATGAGAGGATAATATTGTAACGGACATTAACTTTTTTCACTTATAATTTGAACAACCCTGTAACTTATTTAATTCATCACCTGAGCAATATATCTGGCTACACATAAAACGCACAGTTTTTTTTTTTATTTCAAATCATTTTCCGGCCCTAAAGCCTCCATTTATGCAAAAAAAAAAATTACCGTTAGTTATCGTGTTCTTCCCCTCACATCTTCATTTATGACGGACATCTTTTGTCCTATACGTGACTTTTTATTTCCCAAAGAATTCTTTGATGGTATGCTCAGGTCGACGCCCACTGAGAATTTTTTAATGTTCTTTTATGCCCGTGCAAAAGAGTGGAATTTTATGGCCGAAAAATTGTACACCTTTCGCAGATACTAGTCATAGAACTCTAGAGTCTTAGAGGCTGTAACACCACTTCCTGATAAGTCCCAGATAGGCTATCCACAACTTATCTGACAGATATTACACGCATCAATGTTAACACGATTCCGTGATAATATTCTATGTAATAGGTCGAATCGCAGTAGTACTTACTGATTGTGATACGCGTGATAGCCGTGATAGTACTAGAATCGTGATTATATTGACTGTGTAATACGCCCCATAGAGTATGTAGTATCTGTCAGATAAGTTGTGGATAGAGTATGGGCTTGTTTCACCACTTTCTGATAAAGTGCCGAATGGCTATTCACAACTTTTTTGACAGATTCTCTATGAAATTTGGCATAGAGATACTTTGAGTCCCGGGAAAGGAAAATGTAGGGTTCCCGCGCCATAAACGAATGTTGGCGCAACAGAATTGCGGGCGTCATTTAGTTGATAATAAAATCACATTGGCTTCAATGGCATGTTTGAAACAAAAATATCAAATATTCAAACCCAAGCTTCGGTCAACGTTTTTATCTTCATCTGTTCAAGAGTTTTTCACAACTCAAACTTTTCTTGTTTCAAACTTTTTTCGACTGCATAAATAATTTACAAATATCTTATCCCGTCTTGTTTTGTTTGGAACAGAAAGTCACTTAATAATTCAGGGTCTTAATTTAATTAAATGTTCTAACGTAAGCTATTCTTAGATTTTGAGATATTATATAACTTAATACTAACAAAAACTGGATAAGCCGGATCTTGTTCGAGATTTGTGTTGTCGGATGAATATCTCAAATCTTAATCTTGTTATTTCAAATCGCTAAAGATCAGAAGTTTGTTACGTAATCCAATTTGACTAGGCGCGGGTTCCCGAAAACGCAAGTCATCAATGACTTTTATATCTGAATCAAAATTAATTTAATAATTCATGAAATATCAAGTGAGATCGTCCTTTGTAAATACTCGCTTTAAAATGCTAAATTGCTAAATTACTACGACTTTGTTAACGAAAAAGGAATAATAATAATAATAATTGGTGTGCGTTTTAGCGTAGTGGTTCAAATCATATCAACGATCAAAATATTTGCAGGCTTCGACAGATACAAAGGCGGTCTCGATACAGTCCACGACCTGACGGGTCTCTATTCTGTGTACACGAACTGGCGGGGCATCGAGATTATGTTCCACGTGTCGACACTGCTGCCGTACGAACGACACGACTCGCAGAAGCTACAGAGGAAGAGACATATCGGCAACGATATCGTATGCGTCGTGTTCTTAGAGGCGGACAATACGTCGTTCTCGCCTGCTTGCATCAAGAGCCATTTTCTACATACATTTATTTTAGGTATGTTATTTCTTTGTGTACTTAATATCCTATACTTTTTAAAGAAAGAAAAGGATTATATTTTGTCTTTTTAATTAAAAAAAAAAGTTATCATGTTATTTCTATGTGTGCTGTTTGTTTTTAGAAGGAAAGAATAAGATGATATGTTATTATGAATAAATGCAGCGTATTAAGTACTTACACATAAGATTTTAAAGTTTTAACGAATGTTTTAAGAGAGAGTTATTATTACGACGCCGCAATTTGCAAAGAAGTTAACTTCTATTGTTTTACACCTTTTGCGTTTGTAGTTGACTTCTTAAAGGTGGTTAAACAAGAACACACACCCCTTGGTGTGTAACGCTAAACGCAGTAATGCGATAATGCAGGCTCTTTTTTTAACACGCTTTTAGCTTTTTTTTAGCTAGGGGCTGTATATAACGGAATCTTTGAGAAGGATTTTTTACCTATGTCTAGTAATCTAATTAATATACGAACGTTTGCATACGTATTATGAGCCAATGACAATGCAGTAATTTGTTTTTTTTTTTTAATAATAAAAAAGCGTGTTTTTTAAAACTAATCTAAATATATAAAACTCAAAGGTGACTGACTGACATGGTGATCTATCAACCAACCTATCATCAAATCACTGAACGAATCGGGCTGAAATTTGGCATGCAGGTAGATGTTATGACGTAGGCATCCGCTAAGAAATGATTTTGATCAATTCCACCCGCAAGGGGTTAAAATAGGGGATAAAAGTTTGTACATAATAATACTTCATAATGCGAGCGAAGCCGCGGGCAATAGCTCGTTATTACTAAATATAAAAGTCTTTAGAGCTACTTAAATTATATACACTCTAATAATATTCACTAACTTGATTTCTGTGACTTTTTGCTATACAAGTAATTTTACGTTATCAAAATATTCCAATTATTATGATACTTTTATTACAGCGTTGAATGCTAAACGCTATTACCATTTCAAAGCCTCTTATATAGCTTGGGTTCCCGAGATAACACCTTAACGGTATATAGCCCTTATTACAAAGCCCATAAAACCCAATTCTCTGATACTTCTTTTCAATTTATCTGACTTATAATTTGCAAATTATTTCACTTAGTGCCGTCTTTGGTGTGCAAAAGAACGTAAGATAACATTAAGAACTTTGTTTTCACCCTCGCAAATTATTGATATTCGTTTTAAAATTGGGGTTCACGCTGAAACGAAAGGAGGCCCGACATAGCGATGCGTAAAAGCCGAATTATAATGATAAATACCGTGGCGTCGCTTGCTATAATTTACAAAATTGCAAATTATCGCAAGCGACGTTGTGTATCGTATCGTTTTAGGTTCAGACTGCAACGCGACGCGATGCGATGCGATAGATGCATTTGAAAATTTGTATCGATTTGACAGATTTCAGTACAAATTTAGAAATGCGTCTACGCGTCGCGTTTGTGGTCTGAATTGATCCTTGACTGACCCGAAATATAAAAAACTGACAGTCTTTTATACATTTATCTGTAATACAGGTGTTCGCTAAAGGAAACTTCTTCGTCATAATTTCAGTGCGAGTGTCAGCGAAGATCCGCCGGCGACCAACCCGGTACGAAGTGTCGGTGGTGACACGCGACGAGGTAGGGGCGTACAAACCTTACCTGTGGGAGCAGAGCGTGTTCGACAAGGGGCCTATGTTTAGGTGAGACTTTCTAATTCAAACTGTAAACCAAGATGTCGTGGAATCGGTCATCACATCACATAATCCAACCCACCGGTAAAAACCGTACGAAATCTGTTCAGTAGCAAAAGGTATTAGAAAGGTAGACGGGCACACGTCTTTCCCGTGAATAATCTCGGTACATATCGCTAGTACGGATGATAATGATAAATGTTTGCGACTACCATAATACACCAATAATTATAATGAGATTTAAAAAGATTAAAATGATCTAAATTCAACAAGGCAAATTAGATAATGATTGAAGTTTCTATAAACTTCTGCAGAATTTCAGCTAAGCCTTAGCTCATTAAGTAAAAGATATTTTTAAATTTTAATGAAATTGTAAAATTTACAGGGAATGGCTACTGACCAAAATCGTGAACGGCGAACGGGCGTCATACTCGGCGCCGAAATTCGCGCGAATGCAGGAACGAACCCGGAGTCAGATGTTAGAGGACATCGTAGCTAACTTACAGAACCACGCTGAAACAGGACAGATACCCAAACCGTACAGAAGAGGTAAGGCACAGATGTATTCAGAATAAGAGCGCTTTCGCACTACGTCCTATCCGAATCGAACCAGAGATTCACGGATGACAGGCAAAGTGAGATATCCGAAATCGGATTAAGAGCGTAAGCTATTATAGAAACCGTTCTATTAGGTCTATACCGTATTTTCAAGGGTACGGATCGGATTTGTATCAGACGTAGTGCGAAAGCGCTTCTTCGCTCTAACCCTCCTCCACATATCGTGTTCCCTGTAAGATTTTGCTAGTACATTCAGAGTACTAAATCAGTTGTCAGAGATTCCTAATAACTGTAGATATCGTTACAAATTACAATCAATTAACATTAAGCCATTGGAATAAAATGCTACTTCCTTTCTTAGGTTCCTGGCGCCCGATCGGTCACATGCGCCCATCTTCCCCCCTGCTCGACTCCGTCAGAGATCAGTTTGAGGACGTGGAAGGTCTGGCTCGGGACTTCACCCGCGTTTTCCTCAACAATGAGCTCAATATCGCTCAGAACGCTCAACTCTTTGATGTGGTGTTCCTTGTTGGACAGTCCAAGCAGAAGACTAAGTTTATTGGGGTCAGAGCCATACTTGGAGTGAGGAGTAGGTAAGGAAAATTCTCATACTTTTATTTTTGAGGATAATATTATAATGTTAAAAGTAGGTACCTTTTTAAAATTTAATATAAAGAAATTGATTCATAGGCAGATTACAGACCTACGTAATGGAATATAATATTATGCAAAGTTTTGACAAAGCTTCTATTAGATCAATATTCTGATAATATGACGTGTGCAACATGTCGGTTTTTGGTTGGACTATTACATTGTATTAGCCGATTTTTCAATCGTCAGATAACTTTTAACTATAGAATAAATATGAGACGTTGACATTTTTTTCATATAAAATCTGTCAAAACGCCAAATTTATTCCAGAGGTAAAATTTATCTGACGATTGAAAAATCAGCCCCTGTATTTGCTAGTAGCGCACTTTGCTCCGACATTTACATAACAACTGACAGATCGCGACTAACTAGACATAACTATACCAAATAACGTTCGCTATTAATTGCCTATGAATTAATTTCTCCTATAACTTTATAAGACACAGATGCTCCAATCATACACCATACTTTCAGGGTATTCCAAGAGATGCTATACGGCATCCAGACGGGTTTCGGGTCACCGCAGGTGCCCGTAGCGGAGCTGCTGGCGCGTCCGGCGCCGACGCTGCTGTCGCCCACCCCGGCGAGACAGAAGAGCAGCAACTTCCTGCAGGTCCCTGATATTGAGTCGCCCAGGTAAGCTCGTACTATCAGGGTATTCCAAGAGATGTTATAGTTATAGGCATGGATTGCTTAGCCCATCAAATAATCTTAATCCGTCACTGGCTCGTGCGGTATATACTTAAAATATTATTGGTTACCTATAAGTTACGTATTCTAAAATACTAAACACTAATTCTGCTTCTTTCTCAGGAAGAGAGTTGGTGCTGACATTTTCATGAAGTCACTTCTAACCTTTTATGATCTCAATTTTCACTTAAATCTTTTCCGTTCAAAAATCTTTGAGATACTTACAAAATTGTTGTTTAGTGCGTCACATTAATTTGTAGTTCATCATAACACAGGCGTTGAAGTTTAGTTTATACAATCTTTTCTGTAACACTGCACTAATGAGCGATTTTAATTTTTTATTACCATCGCAATGAAACCTACTTCACAATTTAACATTACAGACCCAAAAGCGTCCCTAGTTCGCCGATGGTGAAGCGAGCGTTCTCCCGCCTGGGCACCATCACTGCGGGCTGGGGGAGATCTATCAGGAAACAGCACTCGCAACTCAACGCTGATGACAAGAAGAAGTGGGCCAGTTCACAGGATTGCTCAAGTGAGTAATAAAATTTAAAGTGAGAAATAAAGACTCGTTGCAATAATAATAATAATTCATGAACGACCCAATTTCAATTCAAAATTAGTCGGAGCCCTTGCGACTAAACTGATAACATATTTATTTCAGGAATCTCTAGTAGATATTTAATTAGAACTCCTTTATAAGTCTTACTTTATTTTATTTGATGTGCAGCTTATTTCTCTCCAACCATCACAATCTAAGAGTCCATAATAGGTATAATATATTACTGTCCCAGGTAGTGGTAGTGATGGAAATAACGTTTCTACTTTCAGATAAAGAAAACAAAGATAAAGATAAAGACAAGAATGCGGCACTCGCGGTCCCGCGACTGTCCGTGTGTGCTGATGCGCAGAAGGTGGACCGAGCCAAACTCGCGCAAACTGAGGTAATGACCACTAATTTTATATCAGTTGTACTATTTTATTTTACCGGAAAACAAAACAGTATTTAAGTGATAGTATGAATAAGTACATAGCAAGAAGATTCATAATTAACTACATTGTTTTAGCATATAGATAGTTACAAGAGGAATTAAAAGACATTTAACAAAACTCAAATAAAACTAATTTACAATTAAGTAACCATTATTTTGAAAACTAGTCTCTAGAAAGTGTGTAATTCTAAAAACATTCGGTGATAACTGATGAGGTAAAAAGATCAAGTGAAGAGACATTATCATAAGTGTTATAGTGGTTGATGGTATAAACCTTATAAAGAAAGAATTTTGCCTGTAGTTATCGGAGATGTTGATTCTTAGGCAGATGGCGGACCTACTTATATTGGTCGCGTTATGTCAAACCTGTCCGACAGATCACAATTCACAGCTAGTCATTGAATTGACATAACTCGACCAATTGACGTAGGGCCCTCAACTTCCTATGAATCAATTTCTTCGATGGTACCACGTTAATACAGTTCAGTGATTCAGTTATCACTTATCAGTTATCAGTATTCATGGATCTTCATATTGCAATGATGACAGGTATTCCTCTATAATCGCACCGAAAAAATAAAATTATTCCGTTTTGTTATTGATAAGCACAGTAATTATAGTGAAAATGAGATAACTACTCGTATAAACAAATTATATTATTAGATCACTAATTGAATTTATCCAATTATATCCTAAAACCAATTAGTAACATATTGAGCCAATATCGATTGAAACGTAGATTTTATTGCATTCGCCAAAAATGTTTGTAAAAATGCAGTAATTGAAATACCAAAATTTTAATGCACAGCTAAAGTTAACTGCAATTGTTTTCAATTAAAAACTTTTGTCAATTATCACACACAAATCTGTTAAGTGCTGCAGCACTCGAAATAAAATACAAAAGTTATATTAATCGCTAAAAGAAGATATTTTATCAAATTGTTCAATTTTGAAGTCGCTATTTCCTATAAAAATCTAGTTTCGAATAAAAAAAAGGTTTCAATACTTAGCTCAATCATATCATCATAGCATTCAATTCTCGCAAAAGTACTTTATATAATTATACAGGACCAGACAATATAATATAATAATAATATATTATCAGTTATCACTTAGTTTTGTTACACACAAAACTAAGTGATAATACGTCAGAGTTTAGGGTGTGTAATGTGCATGTATTCCTTGTTCACTTTTAATGTAGCAGCACTGAAAGACCAATTTTTTTTTTATGATTTGAGCAAGCGCCCCAGCCCCACGAGTTTACCCATACAAAATTGAAAAAAAATTTTGCTCTTTCAGCCCTGCTACATAATTACAGTAATCTCTATACGCGGGACTCATACACATTACACACCCTAAAGTATTATCACCTTAGTTTGGTTACACTCTGTATAATGTAACCATAATAAAATCGATCTTCCACAGTTCTCGATAATAGAATTCGACCCGGAGACGTTCCGGATACTACTGGACTACCTCCACACGGGCAGCTGTCCGCTCACCTGCGCGTCCATACCGGGGCTGATCTGTGCGGCCGAACATTACGACCTGCCAGAACTGCTGCAGGCCTGCTTCCACCACGCCAAACAGTGTCTAAGGATTGAAGTGGTAAGCTATCAACCACTAACTTTCAAATTAACAGTAGTGGAGTTGACATTAGCAGTATCAATGTAAAACCTGATGAAAAATTTGGGTAATGCGATACAACATATTAAATTATGTTTGCTGACATTGTCCTGAAGCAACCCAACCAAATATTCTAGAAATATTCTAGATATTCTAGATGGAAACAAATATTCTAGAAACCTAAATAAAACCTAAGCATGTAGCCAAGACGTTTTCTTCATCGCTTCTTTATAGAAACGCCAATCAAAATCTGATGTCCACTTCATAATATTATGACAATCACATACATTTGATCGGCAATTCTATAAAGAAGCGATAAAGAAAAGGTCTTGGCTTTAGGGCCTGTATTGATGAGTCAATGCTTAGGGTTAGAAATGCAATTCAGCTGCAGTCCAGAAGTGAGAAGTACTAAAAGTTTTTTGTTACTTACATGTTCATTTTCTTCTCAGGTGTGCACTATGCTCATATCACTAGAAAACTACTACTGGAGGTATACGTCCGCTTCAGAATTAGTGAACATGATTCTCGCCTTTATAGAACAGCGGGCGTACGCCCTGTTCCAAACGCCGGAATTCCTCAACCTTTCCGAATCGATGGTGCAAATGATCATGTGTAGGAACCTAGAAGTGCCGGAAGTGAGAAAGTTCGAAGCCATGCTCGGCTGGGCCAAGAATAAGATTAAATCTAAATCTGCAAATAAGACTGACGCTAAGAATGAATTTAAATGCATTATGGAGAGGCTAGCTAGAGATTTGAAATTGTACAGGATTTCGCCGCAGGAACTCATTAAGGTGGTGCTCCCATCGAAGGCCATCAAGAACGAACGGATTCTCGAGACGCTGATGTACCAAGCGAACTCGGGGATGTACCGGATACAGGACAGCTACATAGAGGCGTGCCAGCAGAGGCTCCAGAAACAGGACTCGAGGTTCTCAGAATTCGAAAGTTTCGACTACGGCATTTAAACGTTGAGCTGTGAGGAATATCAGTGTATTAGATAGATTAGGAAGAGCGGATGGACTATGTTCTTCTCGATGTGGTACGTTGACGCCTTCTAAGTATTATTGTTATAGATATACTTTAGTAGAGGTGCGAGAAACATATTTGTACACTTCTCGGATACCTATTCCTTGTTGTTGTTCATTGATACCTATATATTTTTACATCTAGCTAGGCATGTTCAGTAAACATCTATATTTTTGGTACCAAGTATGATATATCGTATGGTCGATACCGAAATGGGTGTTTTGTGATGCAGATCGGAGAAACGTTTTCGTTTCTGTCGGGAACGGATTCTAGGTTGGGGGCCTGGGGAGTTACTCTATGGGTATTTCTTTCTTATGCAATAAACCTTATGAATTGAAATTTATCCGCCCTAACAGTTAACTAAATGCGGAATCATTTTGCTCACTATACAAATTAGGCTTTGGATGTCTTTCTATCTTTAAGTACCGATTTAAGATTTAGTCCCCAGTGTGATCCTTGATTGAACCTACGAGTGTTATAGAACAGCGGGCATTTAGCAAGTGACTGATCAAAGAGTTTTGGCGTATATCATAGGAAACATATAATGGAATTCTAAATGTTTAGATATAAATAATTGTTGAAATATCCCCGTATTACCAAATGTATTTAACGAAAAATGTTACAAATGGAGTAGTAGAATATATTTATGTGTAGAGAATCTCGAATAAGAACTCGATTGTAAAAATAGTAATATATGTTGTTGCTCTTATACTCAAGATTTTCAATAGGATGTTTTCTAATCCCTGGATCTAATACTATTTGTATATTGAATGTTGGATGTTATTACAATTTTTCTTAAGCGTAAAAATATTTGGGCGTACCTACTTCAGTCATGAAATGTTGAAAATTATAAAAGCCTACTGCATTCACAATGAGCATTATTTACTTTAATAAATGTAGATAGTTTGTTCCCCTGGATTTTCTGATTTGCAACAGAAATTTTTTTGGATACGCAACGTAAGCACAGAAAGTAGAAACACGTCATTTTGTAACTTCTAGTTTTTTTTTTGTTTATCATGGGTGCGTCCCAAATATTTTTGGCCGACGGTGACATTTAAACTGTATAAGAAAGCTTTAAAATTTTATCACAACCCTTTGTGCCTCCATTGTTGTAGCTACTTCTAAAGTCATCACTTCAGTAATACTTTTGCGTGGACCTCTGTGATTTATAATATTATTGTATAAGACTATCATAGTTTGTAATTGTATAATGTATATTATTATCTAACGTGTGCGATGTATGTTCTAGAATTTTGTACAAAAGTGTAAGTAAAACCTGTTCGGCAGTAATATTTAAATTTGGATTCATACACCGCAATTTTTCAAGTATTCTGTATAACTGGGACTCATTTGAATAATGTACTGTATTTTTGACGGTATTACGAAAACTATAGTAGCTGGCACGTCAGTGCAGTGCCAGCAAGTCGTTTTGTTATACCCATCACAAACTTTGTCACTTGTAAAGTTGTATGTGTTTCATATTTTTATTAATTTTATATTCAACCCAGTAATTACTGATACATCCATCGTCAGTCGTCACTCAGCGCCGAATCTAATATTATATTATTAAACGCATGCTAAAATTATATTATTGACGCACTAAAGAACACCAATCTGATAAACGCCTACAATCATTTTACAAGCAATCGCAGTTACGATTGTTGCTACATTAAGGACATGTTTCACCACTTTCTGATAAAGTGGTGAATAGGCTATTCACAACTTTTTTGACAGATTCTCCATACATTATCTGTCAAGGTAAGTGGTGAATAGTCTATTCGGCACTTATCAGGAAGTGGTAAAACATGCCCTTAAACACATATTGTAATATTATTATAATTTGTACCTAATAGTGCTATTACTATTTATTGCTTTCTCTTTATCAAAATAGTTCAGAGCAGGCCACAAAAATACTTATAGCGCCAACCTTTTCAAAACAAACTGCCTTTACGCTCCAAAGTGCAAATTCGTCAAAATTTAAATCGTATCATGGGAGCACAAAATTCTGAACTCCAATAAATTTGTATGTTAATGTAAGTAGAGCATAAATATCTAAGCTGGCTTTAAGAAAGAGTTTCTTCCTTTTACCTATCTATAGCATCCTTTTATTCCCAGCATTATGCAAAGAGTACACAAAAATATTTTTTTCAAAAAAATAGGGATTACAGAAATATATGTTAGTCAGTAATGTGTAATTTTTATTTTATACGAGGTGTCATTAATACGTCTTTCATCGTTGCCAAAATCTTTATGAAATAATTAATATGAGTATAAAGTCATCTATGTATACATACGTGTATTTTTAAAGATTTTTGTTTTATTTCAGTGCTGTTCCATTAAGAAAATGTTTCTAGAATGTTACCTAAATGTATTGTATATATTATTAATATACCTAAAATAAGCCTTGAACCTAGGAAATAACTAATTTGTTTGAGAAGATGACTTGAATATAGCCAATGTTGGAATCTACCCTTATTAGTCGTTACATGAGTAGAATGTCTTTTATACCCTCTGCCTATAAATGTTGTATGTATGATAAAATTTATACCAAATATATAATGTTGACTGTATTTTACAGTTTGATCAGTGTTTAAATAATAAATCAAAACAAAAAATACTGTCAACTAAATATACCTTGTATGAAATATTCTGTATGAAGTACTTTACGTTAAGGGTGAAGCCAAACGAGCGTAATTTGTGAGGTGTGAGTCGCAGAATTTCGATTGCGTAAATGTCTTTTCATACAAATCATGACTTACAAAATTTTGCTCGTGTGAATCAAACAGGACTTTTGTATGAAATTGAATGCAGCAGAATTTCTGCCAGCCGAAATTCTGTGACTTACAACTCACAAATTACGCTCGTTTGGCGTCACCCTAACAGTGTTAAGAGTATTACACCTTCTTGGTATATAATGGGCCTTGAGGAACTCTATTAAAGGCCTTGTGATTTTTCTCATGAAAAACTATTTTAAAGTTCATTGTATAATATATTATCTATCTCTTACCAAATATGAGTGGTTAGTTATCGTTATTATTGGAAACAGCTAGGTTATCGTATAAAGCGCCAAAACTTAGTTTGGTCATCGACGCCGCTAGACCAAAAAAAGTTGGTGGTATTTATATGAAAACAGCCCTACAAACGTTTTTACTAACTGAAGAAGTCACCTTAAGTTGTACATGATCACAAATGGTAGTTGCAGCTTGCAGGACTCCCAACGTTAGGCTGCGGGTGGTGAAATCTGGTATTAAAATTACAGTTGCGTTCCTGATGATTTACCAGTAAATGCTGAAGGATATAGGATTTAATTTTTAGTAACAGTACTTCATAGCACGCTTTTTATATCTTTTCTATATGGTTTTATTGTGGTTCGTCTTACATTCCATATTATTTTAACTTTATAAAAGATGTTTTCATGATAATTCAATAGTAATAAATAGTAATAATCATTGTTTTCTACTAGAATTATTTAGTGCAAGTAACTGATTTTGTTTAATGAGCTTCGAAAGCATGCCAACCTTTTTATATTATCAGTTATAACAGCTCTGTTTAAGTAACGCATAAGATAATATTATAATATTATATACGATCTTCTTATAAATTGTTATGTATGATTGCTGTATCTACCGTTGTATAATAATACTCATAATGTATTAAAAATAGATTTTAATTTGTAGTAACACCAAGTTATTGACGTGTCAAGTTCTAATGGTTAATATAACTTTTCTATTCCAAAATTTTACCTTTCCTGTGATCGTGGATGTTGCTAAGTATGATGTATGGGATCTTCAAAGAAAATATCTATAACTGTTATTTTGCGTAAGCAAGATTATTTAAGAAAATTTATGTGGTGAATAAATTTTGTGTATTTTTACCGTAGTTTTATTGCAAGGCGCAAGATATTGAAGACAAAAACATTAGAATTATAATATCATTGGAAAATAAATTGCCTGCTGATTTGTAATAGCAACAAAATGTTATCAAAAGAAGTTTTGTTTCTGCAGCCTATTAGATGTTTCAGAAAGAAAATAAATTATATTTTCATGTTCATAAAATATAATATTTAAAAAATGCTTCATAGAAGATTTTATAAAGATTTAGAAAAGATACCCAAAATTTTCTAAAAAGAATGTGTATAGAAATAAAAATAGGATTTTTACAGAACAAAAAAATCATAAAAACATATTGATTTTAAATATTATAGAACTAACTTGTGTTTTTTTTACTTTCCTTAAAAAGCATATAAGGGTGAAATATATTTATTAAATGCCGAAGTAGTGATCATTTTAGGCTTTTAATTGATTAAAGACAATTCTAATCGACACTGTTACCAACTCGATAGATACGTCTACACTTCATGTCAAAAATTGGGATAACATTATTTTTACTAGAGTCATCTAACACAAGACTGACTAGAAATACTTACCTCAAAATGAAAATTGACAGTACTAACATCGAAAACGTTCAGTTTGACATAACAACATTGGCAGAGAACTGTTAAGAATAATAATTCTTAACCTTAACAAAAGTATTCAAGCGAAAAGTGTAATTACTAACACAAAAATAGAGCAGAATTTTAAAAGTAAATCGAAATCAAATGTTTATCAAACAATAAAACTAATAAACCTAAATAATACACTTAACGTTGACGTGCGGTAAATTTGACAGATGCGCTCGTGACACGGAACGCAATTAGAAAGTTCCTCACGCCGCCGCGGAGCGCGCTAGTGCGCCAGTCGTCTTGCAGCGGGCGTGCGGCCGGCTGCTTGTTGCAGTGCGCGGAGCGAACTAACACACACGAGTTCGCGGTCATAGGCTCGAACGAACACCGAAATCGACGGTCAGTGCGGTGACCATGATGATGGACAACGGGGTGATGAACAACTATGACGGGGTTTACGGGGACGGGTACATGGAGCAGGAGGAGGAGTGGGAGCGTGAGGGTCTCCTAGACCCGGCATGGGAGAAGCAACAGAAAAAGGTCAGTCCTAAAAACCGGCAAAGGGTAGAAAAAAATAAATATAGTAAACAAGCTGGCACCTTATATTGTTATCGGTACGTGACTCACGCGTATGGTGTTTTGTTTATTGGTACATTTTATACTTACGTTCGTGTAAATGATATTCAATAAAATAATTCAACGCACTAAATATACAATAATCTAAACGGTTAGTGCCAAATATTTGCCTTCTCTCTAAATTATTATTATCAACCTATTTTCAGTTCGAGTCGTGAGTCTGACCTTGTGAATATTAATAATTTTTTCGCTCTCAGAATAATTATTAAAAATTTAAATGAAATAAATAATCCCATATGAGGTACAATATTTTAACAATACCAAAACATTTTGAGTTGATACAAATAAATAACAAAAAAATATAAAAGAAATGGCGGGAAAATCGGAAAATCGTGAAAATTTCTGTGGATTCCCGCCGCAAGTTAGAAGTAGATCGCGGCCGTGGACACTATTAAAAGATTTCTTGGAGCTTTTCGTGCGAGTGAGATGAACGCACCGCGCGCCCCGCACGCCAGAGCGGATCAGAGAGAGAGGAATCGAATTTCCGTTAGTCATGTCCTAAAATGGGTCCGACGCAGGCGCCGCTGAAAGCGCGGGCGTGAGACTTTGCGTCACCGTGAAATCCATCTTTCAGGAAAATTGTATGACCCTGGTCCAGAGACCATAAATTAAGTGCAGCATCCGGCTAAGTGCCCGTCACGTCATATGACGCATAGGTGCGCACCCTGCGTAGCACAAGTGGAATGCCATTAAGGATTGCGAAAGCGAACTATTTCTAGATCACCAATAAATCTTCCTTCACTTTGAGCCCTTTAAAATAAAAAATAAAAATTTATTATATTTTGATATTTAAACATAATCTACTAAGAAATAAAATAAAATTTAATTTTCAAAAACGGAAATAAAAAGGGCTGAAACAATAAAAAATACAATCGAAGCTATAACAAAAAATCAGAACTCCGCGAAAATAATAAAATCAATCGAATCGACCGAGCGAGTGAAAAATTATTGACTATTAAGGCTTGCGAGGAGGTGTACAATATAAACAAAGAGCCTGCGACACAGTGCATTGGCCGTACGTGCTGGGTCAATGTCGCGGCCGAACAACTTGAGATGCGTTTACGGAGAAGTCACCCGACCACTCGCTACACTGGAGCGGGCTTCCGTATAGGTGCCCTAGTTTCGGCTCCTGATACCCTACTGAATTAATCAGGGACTCAGATACTGCAATCGCCGACAACCGTTACAAGACACGCACCAAAATAAAAGTCAATAACAACAAGAATCCATCAATGACACTTTAAATAAATTTTTAAATGAAAATTGTTCATCACAAAAACTTGTGTTGCACTTTAATCAATCTTCAAAATATTAAAGAATGCTACAAGTTCCAACTTTCAAGTTTCAAAAGGAGGCTGTTGACACAATATTTTTCCTTGAACTTCCATATTGAGGGAAGAAGGGCATGAATGTATCAATTATGAATCATTAAATTTTGCAGAATGCGCTTCCTGAATACTATTAATATCAGGTCATTGGAATATATTCAATGAAACAAAAAAGATCCCGTAGCTTTTGAATGAAATGAAATTCATGACGTGAGCAACAAAACATAGAAAACAAACATTATTATCATCATCTCTATCGCAAAAAATATCAATATCTAAGGAGGAAAATACCTATATTGAATTCTAAAGGAAGGCGATGAGAATATTAGTACTAACTACTAAATATACGTGATAACTAGTAACACGTCTGTATGAGTTTTTAGGTGTGTCCAATGTCCATCAAACGTCGTGGACATTTCGGTATTTGCGTAGGTTTCTTTTCCTGGAAAATAACAATCTTTGTCCTACTTTCTTTTATGTTCACTTCTTTAGCTGAGGACTGATGTTTACGGCTTTTAAAAGTATTGAAAATTTGTGCCATTGAATCCTTTAGAGTTTCTCTAGCTAGAAAGATAACATTCCTTCTACACCAAAAATCTTGAACTTTTCATCATGTAATAATATAATATATCATAATATTTTAGCATTAAAGAATGATAAGTTGATAATGTCACTTAAACGATCATATTTTCGAGTCAAAACCATCAAAATTTCCGTGTAAGGTTTAACCCATTGTTCTTAATGTTGCAAGCCATCAGACTCAGTCACATTATGGAATCGATCATCCACACACACATTATAAGACAATAGTTTGTGAAAGTCAAACGTGACCTGCAATATGGATTTATATGAAAGTAATCCTTGTTGTTATTCCTTAGTGTTTTTGTATAAGGCATTATGACTTACTAATAAAATGTAATGTCTTATATTATAATTTATATTGAAATTGTATTTTGGTAGTCTTGTTGGTACTTGGAATGCCCTTTCTTAATTTAAGGAAATGAAGACTCTTTAGCCTCTTTGCCCTTTTTTTAAAGTATCACAATTTTTCAATTAAATTCGTTATTTTCTTCTTTTATTTTCTATGTTAGTAACAGTTTATTGTTGTTGATATTGTTTTTATAGTCTTTGAATGATTAAAATTGGACGTAATTGGTTTTGAAATTATGGCGAAATTACAATATTACGATAGTGGGCGTCACCAAGGCGGGGGTGTGCGTGGTATTAAAACTAAAAAGGTTTTATTTTAAATATTTTCTAATTAATTAAGATATTATAATTCACTAGCAACATTCTTAAGTGCACTATTTGATTTATCTAAAACTTTTGTACATTCGTTTTATAATCGATATACGATTAAGTTTTATTTTTTTTGCTAGTACATGTTGTTATTAGTATACAATAACAAACGTTTTTAATTTTTATGCGATATTTCTTCTTTGCCGAGTCTAAAGAATTATCACCTTGACATACCTTTCGCATATTCGAGGTCGTTGCCTACCGATAAGTAGAATATTGCAAAATATGCAGATATTTCTGACGCTACCGAATAAACGATCATGGGGTTCGCCATAAAAATCTAATAACAAAATTACTTTTTATATGCTAAGAATAATCATAGCCTATGTTACTCAGGGTGAATGTAGCTCTCCAATGGTGAAAGAATTTTTGAAATCGACCCAGTAGTTTTTGAATTTATTCATTACAAACATACACACAAAAATATAAATATTTCCTGTTTATAATATTAGTGTAGATGTATGTATCTATTCTGAAGTCAATTTGTACTGTATATAAGCTTCATTATCTACTGTTACACTTTACAGATATATCTTCTAAAATTCCACTAATTGGAAAGAAAGTACTAACCTTTTTGTATGACCAGGAATTTAAATCCACTGCAATTATCATAAAGAATTTGTCAGTTTCATATCGCTTACGTAACATTTTTAACTCGGCTATTTTTTTCTTGTCGTCATTTACTCTCTGTTGGCAGCGTTTCAAAAGCCGATTTTAATTTGTCTACCAATTTAAAAGTAGCGGTAGAATTACATAATTTAAATCTGCTTTTTTCGGGATAAATGCTTTGACATCTAATTTATTCCCATCGAGTGCGAATTCGAGAAAATACTCGACTACTTTTTAAGATTCTCTCCCTGAGTTATATAATTTAACCTTGTCTTGATGTATTGTAGTAGTTGGCAAAGTATATATTTTTGTTTATTATTATGACCTACATATTTTTACACACAATAGTGACATCTTGAAGTTAAATATTTGTGAACAGACAAAATAATTTGTAAACTTCATCAAGAATCATTTTTGATTTTACGCGACTGCTTTATGGTATCTTTAGATTGTTTTGTTAATAATTGGCTTCAAGTTAATGAAAGTTCTCTAAGAATTTTAAATAAAAGAGAAAACAAAAAATATTTATCAATATTTTTTATTTATTCACCGTGAAAACATAAATCACAAAAGTTGTAGACATAATACGAGTAGGTATTACTGAATAGGCTTAAAAGTATAAAAAAATCTTCGACTTCAAAACTTACTAAATATTTCGCAAAGATCGGTGTTGCTAAAGAACTTCGCAAGCTAATATTATAATACATACTTACATTGATTATTATGAATATTTTACCAATCTGTAAATGCTTCAATTTAAATAAGTTGTCCTTATAGGGTCAGCTTAAATAGATTAAGGTTATTGTATCAAAGTTGATCAATATAAAATCTATTACATAATATTATCTTGTTCATCACAGAAGCATAGTACACTTAACTGGTAGTCAAGGCTCAATTTCTGTTAAAACTAAAATATGATTCTGTATATTATGTTTGCTCTTCTATAAAGATGATATCAAAGCAGATATCAAGGCACTAAAAATATTATTAAAAATTGAGAGACGCTAGGTATTTCTAATAATAATTTACCTAATATAGTAACTACAAATAAGATGTTTTAAAAATGGGACCACTGGGACATAACCTAGTCTAGATCCTAATGTAAATAATATGTTAAGTAATATTTGTTTATCCAATAGATTGACAATCCTCTTGTAATAGAAAGCTCCATGTGACACGACCTTGAACGTTGAACCCTCATATTGAAGACACATTAAGATTAACCATAATGTTAGAGAAACGTAACTTTCTAAGCATGAAACACCTTTTAGATTTCCTCTTGTTTAAACTGGTATCTAAGGATTAAGTGATGGGTATACTATGACCTTAGTAGATTTAGATTACATAAATGTTAATGGAATTAAAATATGTTGCTATAAATAAGATATTTATAGCTACATTAATTCCATTAACATTTAAGTCGAAAGAAATCATAATATTATTATTATCTTTTACACAATATTTATTTTCCATATGACTTTCATAATTATAAGTTTTATACAAATTATAAATCATGGATAGCTCATAAATCAATTTCTTAAAATCAACACCTAAAATCTATTAATAATAACCCGTCGGTCACTAAAAAATAAATTAATCAACAAGAAATCTCACTTTCTCCAAATCGGAAAGGAAAATGTTAGATCACTTAAATCATTGAAAGTGTATTTATGTTGGTAACATTGACAGTTATCAATTTTATAACATTGATTAACGTGACGAGCCTAAAATGTTTGACCGTTACATTGTTATCTCTTAAACTCCTACACAAATATTTAACATAATAATTATGTACATCCTTATATGTCAGTCTCTTTTACTTTTAATGATGTACATAATAATTATAATACATAGCCATACAATTATACTTGTAACTCATTAAATCAAGTTCAAGAGCTTTCGTATCTATCAGCTCTTCATATATTAAGTTTAGACATGTGATGAGTGTAGTAATTTTTTATTAAACTAAGTATCATTCATTTTAACTAATACTATATAATGGTTGTGCATCTCTGTCTGCATGTTATCGTTTTTCTCTTAAACCGCTGAATTGACTTAGGTGAAAGGATTGTTTAAGAATTTGTTGCAGTATTATTTTTTGCAGCACAAATATTACTATATTTTCATCATTCTTCTCTAAACATCTTTATACTTTATCTACTTTACAAGTACTTTCGAAACATTTGGATCATCCCACTTCTCGCTATATTATATTATTATTACTTTCCTGTCATTGTATTCCACCATTATTGTCAAGTTAGCACCATAAATCGAGAAAGTTTCGTTTTTCCGTTTTATTGTGTGTTTCAACAAGGGCCGCGTGTCCTCCCACTCGGTACTCAGACCCACCCGAGTGGTGAATATATCTACGTTATCATTGCACAATCATATTCTATTTGCCACGAATATAGTGCTCCATTCATTCCAATTAAGATTACTAGATATACACGAAAGCCTTAATGTAGCTACATAATATTGTGGTCTAGAGCGCGACTCTTGACTCGGAGGTCGTGGGTTCGATTTCCGCGTTGGTAACATGTTATTTCCAAGTTTGGTTAGGACAATGCAGGCTGATCACCTGATTGTAGTCTGACAAGTAAGATGATCCATGCGTCGGATGGGCATGTAAAAAGTCGGTCCTGCGCCTGATCTCTCGCCTGTCGTGTCGGTCTGCCGTCCCACTTGGTTATGAGAGTAAAAGGAATAGAGAGTGCTCTTGTGTACTGCGCACACACTTGGGCACTATAAAATTACTCCTGCGTAGCAGGCCTGGTTTCAATGAAACCGGCCACTGTCACCGAAATCGGTGTGGGAGCTATTATTATTATTATAATGTGGTGTTTATAAATTACTTTCTTAGGCTTATTTGCTTAATTCTGGCTTATTTTCTAATACCACGAATGATTTTTAGATTTTGATGATTAACTATATCCCAGACTTTAACTATATGATCTATCCCAGACTGGTGGAGAGGGACCTTAAAATCATTAATTTAGTTATAATTCTACGATCGCGAATTCTTGGAAATCTATTGTTCTCATGACCACATGTGGCCGCTTGGGAGTTGAGTTTATTTAATTCTCTCCCTATCAGATAGGGCCTATCTGATGCATATCTGATGCATCTACCAGGGTGATGTCAGATTTGTTGATTTTCATTGTATGTATTGGTGACTAATTTGCTTACAATATGTGGGTTAAAATTGAATTTCCGAGAACTATTGACCAAGCATCGCCTAACTCATGATTGTATATCGCTGTTTATATTTGCTCAGCTAATAAAGGATCGATGACCGACGTTTTAGGGTGTGTACAGGTAATTTCGCAGTAATAAAGTTGAGAAGTCTAGTGGGCGGTTAGGTCATCGTTCGAGACCTTAATTTCTGTCATTAGCATAAATTTCATCGAGTGATCAATCTCCTTCATTATCATTTTTTTCTTCATTGTAATGAATTTTTTACTCATTATTAAAATGATAGTCATAATTATAGCAGCATAGATTTTTGTCTTTTCTTCTTTACACCTAACAATTAATTGTACTTTGATCTCTTCACCTGCTACACATAACACAAACCTAAGTTCATTCAACACGAATCAATAATCGCCTAGACAAGGTTGAGTCAGAAATATCCGTTATCATTTATAAGTGGGATAAATTCGATATGACAACAGACGTAGAAATCAAATCATTGCTAGTTGGAGCTGCCAACGGCTATTTCTGTGCTAGTCGTGTCGCCCACGCGAATTGCTTACACTCACTTGATATTATAATTAGAAAATGGACAATGCTAAATTTACTCTCAATGTTACGAATAATGCAATGAGTAATATGCAGTCCAAGGATGCAAACGAAATATAAGCATTAAGTATTTAGTAACTGCGTTTATTCTTTTATTCTTTTTATTGAAGACTCTTCAGATCTTGTAGAATTTTAGATCGCATTGTTAAGCTCGGTACATTAATTACAAAACCAAAACAATTCAAACATTAATTATTACCTATGAATGGCTAATATAATATCTTATAATTACACCGATGACAAGCATTATTATTTTACTGATGACCAATTCAATTATTTCAACATAAGAACTCTCCACAAGCGATATCAAGACAGGTTGGTAAAAGTAAATAAGTACAAAAACCATTATGAAAACCTGTCAAACTAGCTAAAATATGAATAAAATTCATATAAAATAATCACACGGACATCCTTATTTCACATCTATGACTCAGTAGGTATATTAAACTAATTAACCAACACTTCCTTGTATTAAAAAATATCATGCGTAACGGATGATAAGCCTAAAATTTGAAAGTATGCCATTAACGAATTACAATAATACTTAATAAATATTACATTTATTACTTAGCGTTATAGCAAGTGCAATTTTTGTTTTTAATATTGTGATGAATTGGCTAAAACATTAAATTACAATTGTTTAACTTTCTCTTTTTAATGACAGCATCCTAAATGGCCTAAACTTTTAATATCATTGTTTTAGTTCAAAACACATTATTGAAATTTATTACCTTAATTTCAAAATTTCTTGATAACTCAAAATTCTTTTACTAGAAATCAACATAGCAGTAAAAATATTATTAACACAGATAATTATTTTACTGTTATATGTTAAGTCTGTTGTAATATACCTCGATCCACCCACGTGAATAAGTCGGTGATCATAATAAATCAAACTAATTTCAATGAGGTGGCATGAGATTTATAGTGAAATATTATGGCCAAGGAAGTGTCGTTTAGTCACCTGACTCAGATGAAGCCAAGAAGCATAGCATTTTGAACCTACATTTTTGAGCACACAAAGGCATACGAGCAAGTTAATATACAAGATGCTACGATCTTACCGTTCATACTAGTAGTTAAAGAAAAACATTCAAATGAAATAAAAAATCAAAGTACATAATTCTAAATATTTATCATAAACATAAGGGTGACTTGTAGTATATAAAATAACTGCCAAAATAAAGCAATAGGAAAGCCGCAAAGTTGGAATACAATCAACTCATAAAAACGCTAGTAAACTTGACCTTACGTTATCGTTGGCAGTCAGAGGGAGATAATCCATACATCTGTCCTTATCACACCCGTTATCTACGATAATCTACCCGATAGGGGAACTGTTTGAATGAGCCCTGTCCCCTATTCAATCACGCTCAAGTTCACCTTGTCCGTTGCACAATGTGCAAATTATGGCTTCTGGATAAACTGTAATCTGGGGGTGAGCCAAGATCTTTTCTTTATCGCTTCTTTGTATAGAATCGCCGATCAAATTAGTGTATGGAATTGACATAAGACGAGTCGAACGTCAACGTCATACCTACAATCTACATATTATTAACAAACGCTTATGTCAATTCCATACATTTTGGTTGGCGACTGGCGATTCTATAACGAAGCGATAACGAAAAAGTTTTGGCTAAATGGCCTCACTCTGTTTCATGCAATTTTAGTTTATGGGAATACTAAATATTAACTTGTTCTATGGAAAATAAATTACTATAATGTTGTAGTTGTAGCAGTTATTGGGTTTCTATTTGCGAGGACATTAATGTCTGATTTCACTGTCTCGTAAAATTCTGGTATTAAAGCAAAAACGTTTTCACCAATGCTTATAATATTGTTGTGTCACCTTAGTCTGGTCCGAAGAATTTTGGTGATACATAACAAACGTTGGTGAAATCTTAAGGCTCAGCTGCTTTTAATAGTCGCTACAAAACTCTTGTTGAATGGTGAAAACGGACGTCATTGAAATTAAAAGACTTAAACACTCTCGTACACATAGGTACTAATATATTACTTCTAATCTAGACGATTCAGTACTTCTGGAAACTGTATATCTTAATTATTCTTAAACAACAAACTAGATTCCGTCCCACAAAAACGTCTCCTCATAGATGTCGCCGTCTATAATGTCGGTGTAATGATGTATGGATGTTTATTAACTGTCCCAGGACTGGCTAGTGATTACAGAAACTAGTTACTGTACTGTTATTTCATTGGAAACACTCAAGGGTCTCCTTACCTGAATCCTGATGTAATTATAGCAAAAGATTCCAATAAAAATTGTTATACGTCTACAATCTGGCCATATAAGGTAACTTCATGGCAGTCAAGTGACCCATACTTTGTTTCATAAGAAAACATATTTAACGAAATCGTATTAATAACGTATTTTCCATGTTATAATAATATGTGAATCATAATATTATCCCTGTCGCAAGCGTTTATTGCAAAATCGAAATAAAGAAAGGTGTGGAATTTCCAAGCGTCGGTCGTCACCAAACAGATTTTACATAAATAATTTCTTACCATTCCTGTTTTTTTAAATAAAGCCCAGAAAGACTTTATAAAGCTTTACTACATAGTTATGAAAGAAATTGAAGTACTAAAAGTTGATTTGTTCAGTATAACAAAACATTTAATTGACACTTAAATAATGGCCAAACGTGTTAAAACAATAATTTTTCTTATGACTGAAACTAATAGAAAGAGCTTTAAGACCTAGCTCTATTTTTAATAATCTTTTTATCTTATTTTCTTTTGTTATATTTCTAACTATTAATTAACGAAGCGGATGTTAAAACCTGTCATATTTGTGTCAACAACCAAAGTTACATTTTAACCTTCGGAAATAGAAACTAAACATGTTTTATCAACTTCATTTATATGCGAGATTATTACAAAATATATAACATGTAATTTGGAAGTACTTATCTATTTAAACTTAAGTACATCCTTTTGATATCATTTATAAATAAAAAATCATTACAACTTTCTTGCTCTTATTTCCTGTCTCTAGTTTAATGGGCAATTCTGACGAAAAATTGCCTTTACTTACATATTAAATAATAATTATGTAAAAATTTAAAATAATTTTGTACTGAATATATTTTAAAACTTTCTGTAAGTTGTTTACTCTTTCTTGATTTTTATTTCTTCACACATTCAATGGTCTCCATAAACTTTTTAGCTTAACCAGAAGTCATTGCTTAATCAGATAAGCTTCATACGGCCTTTATGATATGATTTCTGTTTCTCGAGTCAGATGGTCCCCGTAACAAGGAGTCTGTATCATAAGACACAATCATTGACTTTTTTTTTTTTTTTTTTTTTTTAATCTAATTTATTTAAGGGACTTTTTTCACAGTGTGAATATGTCAGTCCCATCGTAACCTATACAATATACATAGATACTATCTACGTTGGCTATATAATGTAAATAACATACTTGCAGCAAGTGATCTTGGCTCGGACAATAAACTGTGAAAAGCACCCATATCTTGTAAATTTAAGCCAAAATTTGATACAAGTATGTTTCTTTTAGAGGCGTATCGGACACATTCCATTAGTATGTGATGTAAGTCTTCAACTTTGTTACATATTTCGCAATTCGGAGAATCTGTCTTACGCATTAAATACGCAAAGGAATTTAATGGAAGGTGTCCTGAACGCATTCTGAAACCAGTAATCAATCTTAACCTATTTATACAGAGATCTAAAAACCACGGTATACGAGGAGGCTCAGATTGTAAACTCTTATACCATATTCCTTTAATTTTGGATCTTTCATCAAAATAAGTTTTCCATTTTTCGAAACATTTCTTTTTAAATTTCCCAAAATATTCTGAATAATTAGGTAATAAATCCGAAACAATTCCTTCTACCACCGCTTTTTTTGACAATCTGTCAACCTCCTCGTTACCTGTTAAACCTATATGTGCCGGAACCCACTGCAATACCAAAGAACCACCTATAGAAATTAGTTTATTAATTTTATCTATTATTTCGTATGCCACAAACAAACCACAGCTTCCCGATAAGCATTTATTTATATGTAGAAGTGAACTTCTACTATCAGTAAAAATAGCAACTTTTTTATGTCGTAAATTTGATATCAAATAATATGTTATGGCTTTCAATATTGCACAAAGTTCCGCCGACATAATAGACATTTGATGGTGTAATTTAAACATTTGACAATATTTTGCACATGGATCATAATAAGCTGCACCCACCCCATCTTTACATTTGGAGCCATCAGTGTACAAAACATAATAATCCGAGTATTTTTGGTTTAATTCAGCAATAACATCTATTCTTAAATTATTACCTTCATAGTAAGATTTAGCTTCTTTCATACATTCTAGATTAATATTAATAACATTTTTAAGATTAATAAATGACACCCACATTGGTAAAGAATACATAACTATTGGATGAGAAGAATGCACTTGTTCCTCTTGTACTTCATCATAGGCCAAAGATAACAAAGGTTTCTTTTTATTATTCCAGAAATTTCCAGTTCTTAAAGATTGAAATTCATTTAACAAAATTGTATTACAGGATAATCTAGATTTCATTTTTAAACAAAATTTGTATGCGAGATAATTTCTTCTTATAAATAGAGGTGGAATATTAAGTTCGCTCTCCATTACATGTATCGGGGTCGACTTGATGAAACCGCCAATGATTCTTAGAGCTATATTTTGGATTTTATCTAACTTTGATGTGTGGCAAGATGCAGCGTTGTCATACAAAAAACAACCATAATCAAGTCTACTTCTAATTAAGGATATATATAATTTGCGTAAATGTATAGGATGTAGTCCCCAACCAGGTCCCGCAAGTACTTTTAACAAGGATATAAGTTTTTGAGATTTTTCTGAAGTTTCATTTATGTGTTTACTCCATCTCAACTGCCGATCTAGCCACACACCCAAGTATTTAACATTATCAATAATTTCTAATTCGCTGCCATTTACAACTATACTAACTGGGTTTTGATTTGTCGAACGTTTTCTGGTGAATAAACAAAGTTTTGTTTTGTGAACTGATAGCTCCAAGCCCAATCGTTCCAATACTAACATAAACGCCTTAAGTGACCGTTTCATTTTAACAATATTATCTCCTATATTATTACTTATTGCATATATTACGAAATCATCAGCATATTGACCTGAATAAACATCAAATAGACAGCGGCATAAGTCGATTGTTGTAATATTGAAAAGCAATGGCGATAAGGGATCCCCCTGTGGGATTCCCACACATGCACATCTAACATAAATAGATTTCCCATCATTTAAAACAATGTAAAGATGTCTGTCCTTAAGGAACTCCCACAGATAACAACAAATATTTTTACCAACATTAATTTCATTTAATTTAGATACAACAGCATCAACTAAAATATTATTGTAGGCACCCTTAATATCAATAAAACAAGCCAATGTGTGATGTCGTCGAGCCCATCCAATCTGAATTCTAGAAATTAAACTAACAAGAGCGTCCATAGAGGAGTGCGACCTTCTGAATCCAACTGTAATTTGCGGTAATATTTTCCTATTTTCAACATACCATTCCAGTCGTTTTGCTATCATCAAATGAAATATTTTACATAAGCATGAAAGTAAGGCAATTGGGCGTAATTTAGAGTCAGGGTCATTTGGTTTCGGAATGGGAATTATTTTCACATCTTTCCATTGATAAGGAATTTTAGCAGTATTGAAAATGATATTATATAAATTTAATAAATAATCCTTAGCATTAGACGGTAAATTATAAATCATCGAGTATGTAATATTATCTTTTCCAGGAGCGGTATCTTTTGACTTTAAGCAAACATCTAATTCTTGCCGAGTAAAATTACTATCAAGTTGAGGATTGGTAGTGTTTAGGTTAGGGCATAAAGGGGAGACAAAATCTGGTGTTAAAGAATCCAAGAGAATTTTCTTATTTTCATCAGAGCTGTACGAGAAGTTCCGTCTATTCCCTTTAATCCATCTCATTCTACGCCACATAACTGCAGCAGACGTTGACTCATTAATGCTATCACAAAAACGATGCCAGTTCTGTGCCTTAGCATTGCGAATCAAACGTTGGGCTTCCGAAATTTTTGTTTTCAATATATTCAAATTACAATCGTTGGGATTTTTCCTAAATTTTTTTAGTGCTAAACGTCTTTCAGCTATTGCTTTTGAGAGGACAGAACTCCAATAAGGTTTTGGCTGAAAATTATTGTGAGGATATTTGTAAATATTAATATTCGGTATGTTATTACTAGCCGCAATATTAACTTTCTCGATAAAATAATCATATAAATTTTGAACATTATCAGAATTATACTGTTGCTTTGAAAATAAACTCGAAAGTTCCTGTTTATAACTTTTCCAATCAGCCTTTTTAAAATTTTTAATATTAGTGCATTGAATATTATCTAAGTATGACAAAGAAATTTTAATAATGCTGTGATCACTATTTAAGTTTTCAGTTAACAAAGTCCAATTAAAATTCATGGCAATATCTGTGGAGCAAAATGAAATGTCAGGTGAAGTTTCATGGACCGATCCGTCTCTAAGAATTACACGTGTAGGTCTATTATCATTAATTGAAATAAATCCATTTTCTAAAGAACTTTCAAAAATTTGAATACCTCTACTATCTGCCTTACTTGACCAATTAGTATGATGCCCATTAAAATCGCCAAGTATCATGGTTTGTTCTGAAAATTTTGAAAAAACCTCTTCCCAGTCAGTAATTTGCGTATTAATTGAAGGAGTGCAATAAATAGCAATCAAATTTTTTAAATACTTACAGTTTAAAATTTGGATGTGAATACATTCAATATTTGGGTTATTTAAATGTGTTCCAACAGAAAATGCTCTGATAGATGTATGACATAAAACCGCCACTCCTCCATAAGAGTCCTCCCTATCTCTCCGGAATATTTTATAACCACTAATATGAAGTTCTGTGTTAGAGTCTAGCCAGGTCTCACTAATAACTGCAATATGTACTTTTTCACGATTAAGTAAAAGTTCGAAATCGACTAATTTTGGCTTCAAACTCCTAGCATTCCATTGTAGGATATTTAAGTTACAAATCTTATTATGATCCATTATTAGACATATTATTAAACAAAGACTTCACCATATTTCCATCATTAAAAAGTGTAAAACAAAACTTAATCAACTCCTCAATCAAGACTTTACCACATGAAGTAATTTTTTGTTCATAAGACAACTCGGAAAAAACAATTTCTTTGATTTTAAAGAAAATTCTCATAAAAGTTCCAAACTCCTTCTGCTGATCAGTCTTTTCTTCTTCTCTACTTTCAGCCTGGATTCTATCATCTTCACTTTTATTATTATCAATATCAATATTTTTCTTCTTTTTATTCTTCTTCTCGTTTTTATTCTTTTTCTTTTGCTGAAGTTTAGATGGGTAATTTAGTATTACAGAAGTGGTATCATTGTCACTGCTATCATTTTCAGGAACTGAAGGTAATATAACTGACTGATTTTCATTTGCGAAATGACGTTCTTCGATTACATTTACAAAGAAGTGTTCATTTGAGCGTTTAGTCTGTTCGGGCTCCTTAGGTAACTTTTGTATATAGTCTGTTAATGCTTGTTTATATGTCCAATTGTTTTTACTCATTAATTCTCTTATATTTTTCTCTTTTAAGTATACAGGACATTTCTTATCAATAGCCCAATGTGACCCCTTACAGTTTATGCATTTATACGTGTCTGTTTCACAGTTCTCGTGTTCATCGCCGCACTTAGGACATTTCACTTTTTTTGTCGGACAGAAACGTCTAAAATGACCAAACTTCCAGCAGATAGAACACTGCGATACTGGAAAGATGTAGGGTTCCACTTTAAACCGACATCCATATCCTATAATATATGGAGGCAAAGAGGAACTTTTGAAACATAATCGAACTGTGGTGCTTTCCTTCCATTGACCTTGAGAGTTCAAATGTTTTAATCTGTTAACTGAACTAATTTCATACGTACATTCAAAACATTCCATAATTTCTTTTTCTTCCACTTCTAAATCTATATTCTTGACTACGCCATAAATCACATTCCTTTGTGTTGTATTCTGACACTTGATATCGAGATCCGCTAATTTTTGACAGTTCAAAAGTTTATCTGCATCCACTTTATTCTTTAATGCAATAAAGCATCTATACGGACCTCTAAACTTAATTCTCAATATATCTTTTATATTAGCAGCTTTCAAAAGTTTTGCCAAACCGAATTGTCTAGGCAAAGTTTGTTTACAAAACAAAGAAACTTCATAGTACTCATCACACAACTCTTCAAACATCTGAATATCATTCTCAGCACTATTTTTAGACAAACTACGATGTAAACGTTTCTTACTTCTTGTTACCAACGTAAACCCGTCATCATCGTCCTCCTCATTCTCTTTGCTACCGTCCGACTCAGGTCGCGCGCGCTTCTCGGGATTTCTCAGCGACTCATTTATCATATTGTTATCTTTTGAAATAATAGGTATTTGTTGATTTTGAGGTGTAATAATTTCTTCTTCAACTAAACTAGTCACACTATTAGATCTCACCCAACTATCCATTTTCAAACAAAATAAAACTCATTACGTATGTAATCGCGATAAGTGCAACAATTAATTACTGTACACGTGCGGTCGACAACGTAGTCCGCGCGCCACTGCAATCATTGACTTCATAATGCAAACTCATTGTTTGCTTTGTTAGCAGGATGTCGGGATTTTGACATCCCCTTTATTCTGACGTCAATTATGATCTTTATTGCATCCTCCTTAAAAACAAAAGAAGCTATGACAGATTACTATCTACAATAATAATTAGAGGTATTGCTTGAAGATTACATGTTAAGAAATTAGAAAACAAATAAATACCTGATAATATCAAAGATATTGCATTATAGGTAGATGATGGATCAATGTCAAATCAATGTAAGTCATGATTTGCCGACTGGCTTGGACTAGCCCGACCAAATAACGTAAGTCCAGTATCTGCCTAAGAATCATTTTTTGAGAGACATTAGGGAATATCATGACTTTATAATAGCTCCCACACCGGTTTCGGTGACGGTGGCAAGGTTTACCAGTTGGCCAGCTACGCAAAAGTAATTTTATAGTGCCCAAGTGTGTGCGTAGTACACAAGAGCACTCTCTATTCCTTTCCTCTCATAACCCAGTGGGACGGCAGACCGACACGACCGGCGAGAGATCAGGCGCGGGACCGACTTTTTACATGCCCATCCGACGCATGGATCATCTTACTTGTCAGACAATCAGGTGATCAGCCTGCATTGTCCTACCCAAACTTGGAAATAACATGTTACCAACGCGGGAATCGAACCCACGACCTCCGAGTCAAGAGCCGCGCTCTATACCACTAGACCACGGAGGCGTTAGATCTCATGACTATGATATCGTGACTTAGCTGATGATATGGGTATCACATCCGGTGCGTCTCGCAGGGCATTGAGGTCAAATCTGTAACACCTTTGGTATGAGCGTCATGAGATTTATGACGTAACGCGACCCGTCATACCCACCACCTCCATCTGACGTTAGTCATGACCGAATTGGCAATCCTGACCTTGTTTATTGCAGCGGCTTTGGAGCCAAAATAGATTATGACGGCAAAAACCAGCTACACTTCCAACAGGAAACATCCACGTAACTGACAAGATGAGTATTAAATTCAACGAAAATATAGGAGTGATACTTAAATCTAAATCATGAAACTACTTGCTTCACAGAGCATCAAAGAGAAAAAGCCCAAAAGAATGAATAACAAATTACAAAGCGCTTTTTAAGGTGCTCCAGTTTTGGTATTCAAAATTACCATTGCTACCAACTTAAAATGGTAGTCCATGTCCATATATCTGAGGAGTGAGGATGCAACAGCCATTTTTTTGCGCAGGGGAAACCCGTCATGGGTCCCCACTCCCCCGGATTGGGATGTGCCTCAGTTAAGCTGAAGCACCCCGGGGGTATGTGGGACTCACCACATACCCCGTTCGCATTGAGCCTATAAAGGAGGGATGTCCCGCGGACCTTACTAGATGCAACAGCCTAAGGTAGCGCTCAATATGCTATAATAAGTCTACTACCAACTCAAAATTTTACTCAAAGTCCATATATCTGAGAATACAACAGCCTAAATTAGGGCTCTCAATCTATAATATATATAAAACTCAAAGGTGACTGACTGACATGGTGATCTATCAACGCACAGCCCAAACCACTGGACGGATCGGGCTGAAATTTTGCATGCAAATAGATGTTATGACTTATGACGTAGGCATCCGCTAAGAAAGGATTTTGATAAATTCTCACCCCAAGGGGTTCAAATAGGGGATGAAAGTTTGTATATACTTAATAATACTTCTTAACGTGAGCGAAGCCGCGGGCAAAAGCTCGTATACTATAAGTCCTAACTCTGAGTAATATTCATTACCCGCATATATTTATAGTTGACACGTCTCGATGTTCTGATACGAATCACACAGAAGGTAAGCCTCATGTTTCATTACAATATAGACAAAACAATTGACGATTAGTGCCAGCCAATGTAGTGTTCATAAGCTTTGAACAATGTATACAGTAGCTAAGTTAGGAAGCTAAATTAAATGTATATAATTAGTAGCACAATATTTAATCTTCTCTATATATATAAAACTCAAAGGTGACTGACTCACATGGTGATCTATCAATGCACAGCCCAAACCACTGGACGGATCGGGCTGAAATTTGGCATGCAGGTAGATGTTTTGACGTAGGCATCCGCTAAGAAAGGATTTTGATAAATTCCAACCCCAAGGGGTTCAAAAAGGGGATGAAAGTTTGTGTATATAATAATACTTCTTAACGCAAGCGAAGCCGCGGGCAAAAGCTCGTTGTAAATATAGAGCTTAAAGCTACGCTTAAAGACAACATAATATTCTGGAAAAAAATTCTCCATTTTGTAAATTTTATTACTAAGCCATGTGACGTTATGAACCCTTTTTTAAAAAATCGGCCAAGTGTGAGTCGGACTCGCGCACGAAGCGTTCCGTACCATTATAGAGCAAAATTAGGCGATAAATTGTGGTTTTTGTATGGGAGCTTTTAATTTCATTTTAATATTATTATAAAATATTAAAGTACACGTCATATAACTAACGATTTTGTGAAAAATTCAAGTACCTGTTGCCATTTTTAATGTAGAGCAAAAAAGGCCAAAAAAATTATGTTTGTTGTATGGGAGCCCCCCTTAAATTTTAATTTTATTTTGTTTTTAGTTTTTGTTGTTATAGCGGCAACAGACATACATAATCTGTGAAAATTTAATCTCTCTAGCTGTTACCGTTCTTGAGATACAGCCTGGAGACAGACAGACGGACAGACAGACAGCGAAATCTTAGTAATAGGGTCTCGTTTTTACCCTTTGGGTGCGGAGCCCTAAAAATAATAAGTGCTACATCTTGCTTAACAACACCAACCAAGGCTGCATAGTGCACATATACAAATGTGCATAGAAATGTCTCGGCTGTCCTCTCGACCAGGGCGTTAATCTGAGATAGAATTGCGGTTTATTCATGCACTATCATTTTGACGTGTCGAAACTTAACAATAGATCATTTAAAATGGACCTCTAAATTGGTACAAGCGTAGGCGGGCTGGCACTTAGCGCTGTTTACTTTGTATCAGTGACTTATCTTTATTCATTAGTAACAAGTATGTGGGCATATTTGTGAAATTGCAATTGTTAATTTGGCAACGGCGTAACAATTGAAAGTTATTATGTACTTATTTGGGTGATTAATTGGTCTACGATCGATTACATATAATTTTGTAACGTGTATGTATGTTACCATTGAAGAGTTTACTGGGAAGCTGAATAATAATACTTGTCGCTTTAGCTTACGTAACACCGGGATATCCGTTTAGAAACTTCATCATTAATGGAAGTAAAAAGTTATAGTTTATCATTGATTAGAAAATGTGATAAGCTATTTTTATTCTTAGATGTATTATAGTCTTCATCACCGTCTATAAAATATTGATCTAAGATACTAAATAGGTTTACTTCGTATCACTTTCCTCCTAGCCAAATCTGTTCAGCTATTCTCGAGTTTTAGATAGATTTACATAATTTAAGATTCATTTAGACATTGATAACTTTAGCAATATCCCAAGATATATTACCCTAAACTTGTAAATGCCTTCGTTTCTCTACCATCCTCTTCACAAATCGAAATATACTATCGAGCATCGTCTAGTAATTTGCCAGTAATGTCATACTTTTTTAACATTGACATTTGCAAGCTGGATTCCAACTGAACCAGTTCCTCAGTTGGCACGTGCCTCGTCTTTAAACATTTATCTTTTTAATTCCCTGCATCTGTCATCTCGTCCGTACTTAGTGCACAGCTGTTCAGAAGGTCGCTTCTAAATTGGCTGAATTTATTGTTATGGCAGTCTCTATTGACGATTCGTTGCAAATGTTTCCTTTCCCTTTCGCTGTTTTAACTCCCGTTAAGGAATTGATTTATGGAATTGACTTTATTATCCAGCCCTTATTTAATTCATTTGAGAATCATCCTTTACATTTTACAATATAATATAAGGTCAAGGGCTCTTGATTGTATGAATGTTTGTTACTAACTTGTTTTTCGTTTTTACTAATCTAACTACTTAGAATAGATTTGGTATGGTAGTAACTTAGGTTTTGGATGTTAATGTGATAACAGGTTATCTTAATATATTAAATGAGTAATCGTTGAACATACATAAAAAAGATACATACAGCCGAACGTATTACCTCCTCCTTTTTGGAAGTCGGTCAAAAAGTGCAACGTTCCCAATATTATAATAAACCGTAGTGGGTACCAGGTTTAATATTATTTTTATCAATATTAAATGGTATTAACAATATTTTGCAGCCGTTGGCTCTGGCATGAATCACTACAATATTCGCCTTTGTTTCTCTTGAAGCGGAACGTGAACCTATCAAACGGAAGTCACACACGCATCTGTATCAATTTTGTATGAATCCATTTCATTAATCATTTTGTTTAAAAATATTCATCCAACTGCATGGTGATGTATGCTCAGTTGCTGAGGTTTGACTGGAGTTAATTCATTCAACGATGGTGATTGGTATTTGGTGATGTACGTTCAATTGCTGTGGTTTGACTAGAGTTTATACATTCATCGAGTTAAGAAAGTGAATAGGAAAACTTTATTCGAATAACCTCAGAAGCCGGGCATAAATTCTTTGTCAAAAGAGACACCAGGTGTAAGTATACAATAGATTTTAATACCATTGAAAACTGGTTTAAAGCCTTTTTTATCACTAGAGCATAAATTTTTGTAGAGCATTTTAAATTAAATGCGCATGAGAGATCAAAATTCTATTAAATATTTCTCAATTTGCAGCTAGAATATTGATATTGTTGTTTCCCTTTCTAAAATTGTTAGTGCAGGTTTTGCTCAATCCATTCTCTAATTTTGTAGTTCACCAATAACTTGAACTATGTATTATATACACCTGACTTGCCTAACAGGCCTACCTCTCACCATATCTAGATTAATCTAAAATGATAAATAATAACAAAATATGGTAAATCTCCTAAACTAAATTTTCATTTCTTAGGTCGCAAGTGAAAACAAAAGAGACATAATATTATGAATTTCCCACGCTCTCTTCAGTCACTTTGCACATAAAATATCACAATGTTTAATAATTATCATAAGTGATATACAACTAGGTATGTATTTGTCAGCTCACATTAGCACTCATAAAAAAAGTTTTTTAAGCAGCATAATATTATGTTCAGAGATATCGCTAAATATCACTACTAATTTGAAACTCAAACTAAACATAATAATAAGAACGATAATGCGAACGGTAAACTTAGATTTTGAAATAAATAGTGTCTTCAAAACATTACATTTCGATAGTAAAAGTATTTTTGTAGCCAACGCATTTGGCAAACATAACACTAATAATAAGATACAAAAGAAAAATCAATTTAATAATAAGATTAACAATCGTAGCCAAATCAGGAAGATGCTGATTGCTGACAAATCCAAAGGTTAGCCTATCTAATACATAACTCACTATCAAGATAGATAAGATGAATACGTAAAACACAAGGATAAGATAAAGAATTTATATAAAGGCTGTGACTTGAATTAGAAACTTCAATCGCAAAGTACAGATAGCGAGGAGTGGCACTTCAGAAAAACACATTATCTACAGACTCGAGAGGAACAAAGTGAATAAAGTCAAGTAACGAGATAAAAAGTTTGAAGAGATTAATTTGATTTTATAGAATCTTACAATAAAAAAATAGTGCATTTTTTTAAGTAATATAAGAAAATAATTAATCTTGATTTTGAAAAGTTTATTGTTCTTTATTTGTTATCTATTTTTAGTTGACTAACATTTAATTCGAAAAAGCCCCAATAGCTGATGTTATTCAGAAAAAAACAATATTATGATGTGCTGACTAGAAATAAATTTCGAAAGGACTGCTTCTTTCATAAAATCCTGCAATTGTCTCTAAAGAACACATATTTTTCTTGATAGGCTATTTAAAGTACCACCATATATTAGTACTACCACGTTCACTGTGTACCATAAGACTAAAAACTATCTTAGAACTGGAATTCAGCTCTCGGCATGCGTGCAAAATAAAGACACTTGAAGACGACTTGACGAGTGTTTAACCTTTGTACCCTTATTGAACCTGACTCATCTATTATGTAGCTTTTATACCGAATTAGGGGGATTCATTTTCATAGAAAATTTATTTGTTTTTCTGTCAATTTTGTTTGTTACTTCTAGAAACAGATAGATAAACTTAGGAGAAAATAGACTCAGAGCAAAATATTTACGATGCTAATTATAATAAATTCTATATGAGACACAATTATCGACATTAGTTATTTAAACTAATTAGTCAGTTACCGCCTTGTACGAGGAAGTGTTTGCAGTTTCCATTTCTATGCTTGTGAAACTCTATTTATAGGATCTATATAAATCGTGAACCCGAATGTAGGTTTATTACAAAAGTTTCCAATACGTATAGCTTTACTTTTATTTTTATTGTCGACGACAGACGCGATTTTCCACATATCTTCGTAGTTATTTCTCATATCTTTGGAATGTATAGATCTGGAATGTTGGAATGTATTCTATAGATCTGACATGTTTCCACACCATAATTCTTGTAGTAATCTCCTTTATTTCTCGAATCATTTCTACGGAATCCGGACTACAGATATAAATACTGCAGACGTGACTTGCGTCAGTTTCGTTTTTTGTAGCATATTAGTAATTTTATATTTCCATGCGGCTTATTTTCGTGATCTATTTTATGTTACAGTTTAACGACCTTTAGCAGAATGGTTTGAACTATGAATATAATATGTATTTTAATATAATATTTTTCCTCAATATTACTTAAGGCTAAGTGTGTGTACAATGTATTTTTTAGTTTTTTTATAATAACTTGTAGACACAATTCTCAAAATTAATTTGTCGCTCAATTGTTTCCGTTGCTGATTTTATAAGTTAAATGAGAAATCTTAGAAAAGTACTAGGATATATAAGGCTGCTTGTTTTATTTGATGCCCTGTGAGCCCTGAAAATTTAAAGCCCTGTGTCTAAACTTGACACAGCGCAAGAGTAAATTGTAAATAATATGTAGACAACAGCGGTACAAGTAGGCTGTAACTAGTACTTAGATGTGATGATGATGACAATAATAGTGACACCACCAGTCATACTAATGATGTGTTGAAACAAAAAACTAAATGTACATTATATTAATATATTCACCAATATGTCATCACGGCCGAAACAAAAATGTCGCAACACAGTAATCGAGATTCTAAGAATAATTTTAGGTGGCGAATGCCAAAGTGGCTGCCACAGGAAATGCATTAGTTTGACTTATTTTATTTATATTGTTCCAGGTATTGGCTCCAGAATATCTAGGCTAGATCACGGTTAGATGCTAGTTTTAGCATCTGCGATAAAAACACAAAAATAAGGTAAACATGTTTACATTATTTGTTAAATTATTTTTCTAATTCTTATTCATAACAAGCGTCTACCAGAAAAAGGTAAAATCTAGTTCTTACAGTATATCCAACTCAAACACTTAACTTTATCGGAATGTATAGTAGTCTAAACTCTAAATGGTAATCCATAACTTAAACCGTCAGAATACTTTTCTCGTGATAAAGTCAGAACATAATTATCTAAAATTTACTACTTTTCTCATTTTTATTGATGAGATGAGTATTATATGTATACTTAATGTACCTACTTACTGTGAACAAAATTGCTTTACGACTGCTATAACTTCAGTATTAAGTACCACAGAATATAATATAATAGTACGTATTACATACAACAAAATATTAAACATAAATTTTGTGTGGCTAAAGACCATTTTTCTTGAACCTTCAAAGTAGGTTACGCATAAGAATCTTAACAATACAAGCCGCGATTCTATTCCTAGACACTATGAGGTGAGACCAAAATAGACCGACTTGTATACTAGGCCAGTGTGCATCCTGTACTAAAATATTTTAACTGTACCAATTTCCTGCTTTTCGAGTAGGTACTTTCCTGGTTTTTCGCAACTTCAAGTGTACAAGTAGCAAGAGGTTTCTTTTTAACTTCTTCTAAAGTTTTAGATCATGTAGGTTTTTCATCAGTTGTCCTTACAAACGTAATATTTTCGTAATCTCTAAAATTCTCTTGTACATGACTGTTTGATGCGATAATAAATGGAAGATTTTCTAGTGTTCTTTACCAAACGTCTTCCAAATGGCTATACGGATTTTTATATTTTTATGTGTATCTGTACAAAGTTTGTCGAGTCAGCTTGTATGAAAAATTTCGATTTCAAGCTTTATTTGATTTTGCGAGTAAAATAGCACAACCGTAATAATATGATAGGGCCAGCATTTCTATAACATTTAAGCCGTATAACGGAAGCATTGTTTGTTGAGTGGTTCTTGTTGAACCAAATCCAACAGGTGTATAAGCAGCTGCTTGCTTATTGAAACACGGTTAATTATAAATTGAGCAAACACCGTAGTAATTATTTCATTCGTTATAACATTATGTACCCAAATGAGCGGTATAAAAGATTCTTATGAGTTATGACTCAAATGTTGTACGTAAGTCATAACCTGTCTGTCTCCAGGGTGTTCAATCTCTTTATCCAAAGAACGTTAGGTGTTTGTACTTGGTTAGTACAGTTCGTGTACAAACCAAGTACTCCAACATAAAAGTACGAATCCGTCTCGCAATTGACCATTTTTATAGGGCCTCTGTGTTCATTTTCATTTTCTTCGTTCAGTTTATTTCAGCTTATTTTTTTAAGCTCATACCTACTAGCTGGTAATGGTATTATAGATTTCATTTTCATTATTTATTGAGCTTAACCTAATTTTTTTCATAAATTATTCATAAGATTGTCAAAATTCTTAAGAAACCTGTATGACGTGAAAATACTCTTAAATTAAGCTTTCTAAACAAGTTTGATTACCAGTTAACGAAAGTGAAATAAAATGAGTAATCGTTTCTATAGAATTTTTATGTTATGTTCATAGAAAAGTGTGAAAATTACATAATATTATGTAGAAGTTAAAAATAATGAGTTTTGAAAAAAAAATTTACACGAGTTTTGTTTTTTATTTATAGAAACATACTTACTAGTAATTAAAATTATTTTCTTTTTATATTTATAGCTTGTTTGTAATAGTTTATATTATAATACCTGCTTAATATTTAACTGGCAGATCCTAAATCATAATTTAATTTTAATAACAAAATGTTACACTTCCTTATAATAATCCAAGTATAATATTATTCTGAGTCATTATTAAAATTTACATTTGAACATTATGAACATTATAATAAACACATCGTAATACAAGAATTATGCTTATTGTTACCGTTACGGTGAAGTTACTGTGGCAGAACAAAATTTTGTAATTTTATCTGTTTTCTCTCTCATAATGTTAAAAAACGTTTATGTTTTTTTCGTAATAAAAAAAACTACTTTTTTTTTGTAATTTAAAAGTTCTTAGTTACAAATACCTATATGTAGATAAAATAATTAAAAATATGATTTGATATAAACTGACTTTAAGTTAGTGATTATACACTAAAATGACCTTTTACTACCTTTAGGCCAAAATAAAATGAAACTTAGTACACCTGCCTAACCCTATCAGATATACCATACGTAAAATAAAAGAGGTAACTAAATACCTACGCTGTCCCAGTACCTATAATACCAGTCCCCTATATTTTAATATTAATAACGTTGAAGGTTACTATGAGCTCGTCCAATGCTTGAAATTCTCCTGTCTCGTAATTAACTCCGACGCTACTGTTTTGAAGCCAGAAGCATATTATTATATAAGTAATATATGACACGTAGTACGTGCCAATTGAAGGAACACGTTAGACATAATCATGGGTGTTAATGGTGCACACAATTCGGTAATAAACGCATGTTTTCAAATGTCATTATTGTTATTGCTATAACCTAGACGCGGGATCCAACCGTGACTCATAATGCTCGAAGAAAACTTTATCGTCTTGGCTGGAACCTTACATTTCTACTGTAGGTACAGTTCCAGCCAAGACAATAAAGTTTTCTTCGAGCAGAAATTACTGGTCACGGTTGGATCCCGCATTTAAGTTGGCAATAACAATAATGACATTCTTATAAAACTTGAGAAATTAAATCATTCTTTATGTTTTACTCAATTCACAATAAGTATAAGTCGAAAGTTAGGTATCAAAGTCACTACTCAAAACATGAGCACAGAGCAGCAATGTTAAACGTGTAAGGACCAATCAGTTGAATTGATTGATGCTAACTTTAGAACCCACCAGATAAAAACCAGCCTTAAATATCTTAGCAAAAACAAGGGTTCAGATGAATAACGAAATATAGTTGTCATTATTTTTGTTGATACAGAACTAAATATAGTTTAGGTCATAATCAAATGCAAAAAGTTATAACTCGACGTGATAACAAATTGCACCTACCTACGCTACGAATCTATTGACAATTCAATGATTAGGATCGGATCAAAAATTTAAAATCAGGTAATATGGTAAAACAACGCTAAAACCCTTCCTTTTGGCTTAACTTTTGTCGAGTAAAAATAAGCATATTTAAGGTGACGCCTTGGTAATTTGGCTGTAGCGATGTCCATTTTTTCAGCAATGACTAAAGCTAAGAAATTAAAGTTCACTGTCAGTATTCATCATGTCTTTGTCTTTGAATTACCCATAGCATAACACGATTGGTCAACTTTTATAACACAGAATAATCAATCAAAAAGACCTCTGTAAAAAAAGGGATTCCTATTTTGCCAACAGAGGAGAGTGATATAAGCTTCCAAAATTTGTACATAAATTGGTTCTAATATACACTTTAATTTGTCCATAGCTTTTATGAAATGTATTTATGGTTTTTAAATTACGCGACAAAACCATTTTGTCGCTACGCCCTTTCAATTTTTTTGCTGTTCCATTGCTTGTTTTCTATGAGAGGCCGGGCCAGCCTCGCATAGAAAACAAGCAATCTCAAACACATCCAACACGGTTTTTTTACTTTAACATGGCGTCACCTTAATTACCTACGTCGTAGGAACTAATTAAGAGTCGCAAAGAGACGTCAGAATTGCAGGGGCGGGAACCTTCGTGAGGCGACAAACGTAAGATACTGCGTTATTTCGGACGACCGTGAGTAACCCAAGGTGATGATTATTTTCAAATACTGGGTCGAGCATCAAGGACGGTTACGATAACCTTGTTTCTTGCATTCTTTAAGGAATTTATGGTATTGGGGTACTATCGTCATCAACGTTTGTTTCTTTGTTATATTTCTTTATTTTAAGCCATTATAGCCAGATTTCAGAGTGAGTCAAAGTAGAAAAATTGCTATCTCTTAATTTGGACTTAATGCGATTTGTCTAATTTATAAATCTACTACTTTATCAAAATCTAAATATATAAAACTCAAAGGTGACTGACTGACATGGTGATCTATCAACGCACAGCCCAAACCACTGGACGGATCGGGCTGAAATTTGGCATGCAGGTAGATGTTATGACTTAGGCATCCGCTAAGAAAGGATTTTGATCAAGTCCACCCCCAAGTGGTTAAAATAGGGGATGAAAGTTTGTTTACAATAATACTCCTTAACGCGAGCGAAGCCGCGGGCAATAGCTCGTTTCTATAATAAACCTGTAATGGTCTAAGTTGTAGTAATTGTTAATTAAATTAAAAAAAACTCGAAAGCATAAAAAGAAAGCTTCACAATAAATAATTTGTGTAGTCCTCCATTTTTCAGTAGAAACTCAAAAGACCAAGACGGTCTAGATTCTAGAGACTCTAAAGATACAATACGATCAGAATCTGCAGCAAAACTTGATTCAATCTTGGTAATCAAAAATAATGACTGAACAGATGCTATTTATGTCCACCGATAAATTACGCTCAATGATGGTCATAAAAAGGTTTACGAAATGATGAATGCTAAGGTGCACGCTGCATCACCAGCGAACCGTTATGACATGAGACACGCTGGGTCACGTGACTACTCCCTGTGCCAAGAGAATAGGGCTGCCAAGTGCCATGTTAACTGCCTCTTGTGGTGGCATAGCATATACGAGGAAATTCGAAAAGGCATAATATATATGTCTGTTGCTGATGCTTTATAGCTTAGAAGTTATTGGTTAGATTTTATAAGAGCTATAAAGGTAACGATGCAAGGCGATGTGAGACTTGAGAGTAATACGAGTTAAAATTTCTGATAACCCTATAAAAATCAGCGATGATTCACCCAGAATGCAGTCAGGTCACTTGTGTTCCGTGTTGTATCAAATTTCACGTGTTGTAAAAAAATATTGCCTCAAATTTTTGTGTCAAGGTTTTTGCTTTTATATTTTTACGAGAAATTGATATCGTACATAGAAGAAAGGTGCGTTATCATGTTTTTGGACTGTATTCTTGCAGTAAACGTTTTGTGTAGTGTTTCTAACCAAGCAACTAGTAGAGCTTGTCTAATTTGAAATGACGCGCCGCACCACTTCACTAGTTGATGTAAATGAAAAAATTTATACCGTGAATACGTGGGAGGGGCGCGTCATTTTAAGTTAGATAAGCCCTAATATGAAATCAATTAAAATAATAATTGATGTAAAGGATACCTTAACATAACATAATAACGTGGGTTTAAAATTTATAATTTAATTAAAATTATTATAAATAGGTGCCTCTATTTTATATTTCATGTTGAGTCTTTTTTGTCTACTTAACATTAATCCTGCTCAACGCTCTTACTGCGTATCAAATCGTGAGCTAGCAACTACTATTATATGCATTACTTGATACTTCTACTGGAGCTTTCAAACTAACAATGATATTAATCAGAGCAAACACTGAAAAGCTTTTAACAACAATAGCTTAGCTCGACTCTACTGCAGCCCAGCGCTGTGGACCTATTACGAACTAGAATCAATTAGGATCAGAGAATATTTTATCAATATTCTTATCATAAATCGTATCCTATTTTCTTTCATAAACATGGAAAATGATAGAGATATAACATAACTTTTAAATGTTGTTTCTATCGTACCATTAAAACAACTTCAATACAATCACAAGCAGGCCCTTGTATTTAAAATAGAGAAATTACTTTAAATACCTACATAACATGTTATGAGGATATTAAAGAATCAAGGTGAAATGAAAGAAAACAATAACGAATGTTTTTATGAATCCTATAATTCCTAGAAAATAGAACTGTTCTAACAATGTCTAAGTAATAATCTTGAACACGTTACAGAAATCTAGGTTTATCATGCTTATAATTAAGTACACAAATGATAGGTACACACAGTATGAAATAATAAAAAGTAGGCTTATGAATAAATCTAAAAGAAACGGAAACAAATTATGACAATAAAAACATTTTTTGAATAATATTAGAATATTAATTACATACGAAAACAATGAAACATGACACTATAATTTTTTTGATTCGTTTTATTACTATAATTATGTCAGTAGTTACTTTAGATTTCATGACTACAAAACGTGCTCTAAATATCCATATACCTATTGATCTAATTGTCTCCAATAGAATGTTGAATGGGTTGTAGTCATCAGTGACCTTGGCGACTGGAACGAATTGATAGAAGTAGGGACATAATACGAAGCTATTTTTACACCCAACGTCGGTAAGCAGGTGCTTGAATATTCTAGACTTTTTCATGGAACGTTCGGGCTGTGTTTTAGTTTATTATGTACGGAGTTGAAGGTCTGTGCTTGGAAAGATTTAGTACTTTAGGACTTTGAACTGGAACTTGTGTATCTAAGAAAATGTACTTTGCCTTGCTGGTTTTCTGAATTATTAAGGTGTAGCAAATAATGGCATGTTTCAGACTTTTTGCATTTTCTATTTAGAATCCATGAAGGACATTCGATTTATCATTAAAAAGTTTAATACTGTTTCTGTTGCCCTATATTTAGATTGCTAATGTTTTGATGCGATATCGCCTGTGCATTTCGCAGTGCAAAAACCTTTTATCAAACATTTATCAGTAATCAGCGTTTATCGCAATCAAATATTTTTTCGTCATTATGTCTCGATAATGGTGACAAGAGGTACGCAAATATTGGTAAGAGTTTTGTAATGCATCAATTAAAGACTAATAAACCACTACTGTAATAATTGTACCTTAATTGTTTAAATTTACCTTTTGCAAAACATTCTTACTTAGTATTGATTTCAAACAAATCGGATTTGTTTTAAAGAAAATATGAATCATGTATGTAATACAATTTTGATACATTTTTATAATTTATAGTAAAGTAAGTATGTATTCAAAAACTATATCATGAAAAATATATTTTGCAAGAATGTTTGCTACTGGACCTATACTTTAAGATCTGGGGGGCTATTATGAGCTCTTATATCCAGCCAGTTTACAGGCCAGTTTACAAGCCGTTGCATAGACACGGCTTGTAAACTGGCTGGAAACTGGCTGGATATAAAAGGTCGTAATAGCCCCCCTGTATTGTTAACAACATTCTAAAAAAAATGTGTGACAAGAGAACTCATCACTTTACATTTGCTTGCAAAGAGACTGTGCAAATGTTAAATACATCATGTTTTGTCCGAACATTCTGTATGTCATCGAAAGGCTATTTTAATACTTTCGTTGCCTAATAGCTAACGGGGCCAGTCGTGATGGACGAATAAACGTTTGTTTATATAAACTTTACACTGCACTGGTATATAGATGATCTTCTACATAGATACTATATTGTTCTCCTTATCTTCAATCATGTTACTTTCTTTTCCAATCATCATATCTCTATTATATGTCTGCGTATACCAAATACAACAAATAGCAACAGTCCATACTAGTTTTAGATCAATGTTGTTTCTTATAGGTATAGCTTTATTCTATCCTAAAGATATAATTCAAGTTTCAACTAAATTGTATGTATCGTTTGGATTTCTTTTTTGAAACTTTGTAGTGTTTTTATTGCCTTTATATAACAATAAGTCCATATTATGAGTAACTTGCTTATATTAAAAGATTTTAGAGAAACCTTGTATTCAATCGGATACATTACTGAAACCCTTTGAATGACTTGAACAATAATATTAAATCTTTACAGAATTATCTTTCTACGCATGTTGTTGCCTATGTATTTGAATGTATGTCGCTAAATGCAACTAACGTAATAATACGCTAGGTATTTATTTTTTTATCATGATTAAGACATAGCCGAATAATGTATAATCTGATGTCTAAGGAGCCGAATAATGTCGAAGGAGTCTAAACTTAATTAGGTTCATGGGCTATCAATAGATTCGTTAAAATGCTCATAATAAAATAATTATATTAGAATTTCAAACTTTCCAATTATTGTAGTCCTCAATCGGGTTATCAATCCGATACACTGACCTATTTGAAACGAAATTACTAACGCAAATTAAAGTTTAAGTTTAACTAGAGCGTGGTTATTGATGGACTTTAATGTGTGCCTACGCAAACATCCAGACATTGCACTCGGGTTACTCGCAATTTCGAACGAGGGTTGGACCCCCGGTTGTTCCCCCACCAGATCAAATGCAGTATTGATTAACGCATTTGGAACTTCCGTTTTACATTCAACTTTACTTAGAACATCAAAGAATTTATTAAATTCAATATTTTGTGACGAATCCTTTTGAAGCGTTTTGATTTTTGTCGTCACAGATTTTTCCCTTGATGTTTACATACTTAATCACAGACTTCTTACTGTTTTTCTTAAACTAGATCTGCTTATAATTTTGTACATAATGAGCTTTTGCCCGCGGCTTCGCTCGCGTTAAGAAGTATTATTATATACAAACTTTCATCCCCTATTTGAACCCCTTGGGGTGGGAATTTATCAAAATCCTTTCTTATCGGATGCCTACGTCATAACATCTACCTGCATGCCAAATTTCAGCCCGATCCGTCCAGTGGTTTGGGCTGGGCGTTGATATATAGAATATAGATATAGATTATATATATATTTAGAGTGCTGTAAATGACGGACTTTCATTCAAACCTTCAACCCCAATTTCACCCCCTTGGGGGTAGAATTTCCAAAAACGCTTAAATACGTATTCATTCATTTTGAATCAGTGGCCCAAAAATAAAGTTTCATATTTCTAACTTAAGAAATGACGGACTTTCATACAAACTTTCAACCCCTATTTCACCCCCTTCGGGTTAAAATTTCCGAAATTTCTTCCTTAGTGGGTGTCTACTTAATAAAATAACCCTGCTCACCAAATTTCGTGGCTGTAACTTTAACAGTTTTTGCTCTGCGATGTTGAATCAATCAGTCAGGACTTGTAATTTTATATGTACATAATTTAGTACCTTGCTAGTCATAAGAAGAATTTTATCGATTAAATTTAAATCATCGATTTTTATAACACTTAGGCCCACTTGCGCCAATCTGGGTTAAAGTTAACTCTGAGTTAAACATCATGTCATATCTGTCACTCACCAAGTCAGTGATAGAGATGACATGATGTTTAACTCAGAGTTAACTTTGACCCAGATTGGCGCAAGTGGGCCTAATAAAATTTTATTATATTTTTATAGTTTGAAAAATTTGTAACTGCAAATATAATTTTCGTAAATTTAGAGACACCTGCAGCCTCGTAAATTAAACCGTGCAAGGTCAACCCTGATCTAATGTGGAACTATTTCTGGATTACTGGACTGAACAAATATTATGTCGAGATTACACTTTCAGTTTTCTTTGAATACAAACGAAGATGTAATGAGCAGTTACCATTTGATGTTATGTTATTTGCATCACGTTTTATTTCAAACGGGTATAGGTACAATAATTTTATTGCTGTTAAAAGCTTTTAATTTGTTATGTACCTTTTATTGCTTCAAAATGGTTTACCTTTGACTAATACCTAAAATAACTCCAACAGTTACAACAAAATCCGTTTTAAAGACTAGTTACGTAATTTTTTTGATGAAGGACAGGAAATCATCGACGTTTTTTATACTTACAAAATTCCAAACATTAATATTACGTTGATCCTCAAACATTGATTTCTCTATACTCTTTATATTAGTCACCAGGCAAGATTTTTATCTGTTTGAAAGCAAAAACATAATCTCTATCCTATCGATATATTCTGGTGGAAAAAACACAGCCAATAACGTTTAGGTAAATACGTAGTTTGACGTCAACAGAATACAAACCATACATAACTTAACTTACAAGTTCTAAAATTTACGATCAAAATCCAGCATTCATTTATTTCAGTGGCACATCTACAACATAAACACGATCAGTACAGTCATTTACATTACTCTGACTACACAACATTATTAATACAATTGAATATAAACATAGTCAGTATAAAGTATAAGCAAAGTAGGTTCAGTAGCATCAATAGTCAAAATTCTAACATCACAATTCTCTTCCAGACGTTCACAGCATGGTGCAACAGCCACCTGAGGAAAGCCGGCACCGGCATCGAGAACATCGACGAAGACTTCCGCAACGGCCTCAAGCTGATGCTGCTGCTTGAGGTCATCTCCGGCGAGACCCTGCCCAAGCCTGACCGCGGCAAGATGCGCTTCCACAAGATCGCCAACGTCAACAAGGCACTGGACTTCATCGCCTCAAAAGGTAAATCTTTTTAATAATGTTACCCATACTGATCGTCTTGGCATTAGTGTTCTTAATCATAAACACCTACTTCTTTAATTTCTGTTACTTAAAACAGAAGATAGAGGCGATTCGCAAAAGACTTCTTGGGCAAAGGCAATGCGTTAACAAGAAACATTAAGTTATAGACGTGGCAATGATTGTTACCTATATTCTTACTTTGAAATATAACATTTCTATTACACTGGTTAAGAATAAGAATATTTATTAGCAAAACATGGTAGTTACAATTAAGATGGTACAATGTGAAATAGCACTCCATGTTTTGTTGGATATATCTCGTTTAAGTCACAATTATTGTATATTTACGATAGCTTTCTTATCTAGATTTGTTTTTAAAACGCAAAATATGCTATTTCATTTTGCTTTTGCTTAAGAAGAGATCTGCAAATTAACAGTATTAAGGGCCTACTTGATGGTATCTAATTAATCAATTTACAAGTGTTAATATTCTGCACTTATCAAATTGAAATATTTACGGTACAGTTTTACAGTTATTATGCAAATGATAAATCTACATTAAGTATGTTATTTTCTACAACTTTCATATATTTTTTCCTTGTTTTTTACTTTGTTTTTTATATAATTACCATCAGGAGGATCCTATACTTTTTGCTTATTCTATGTACCTACGTTATTTAATATTTTTAATCAATAAATCTATTCTGTAGTGTAGATAATTTTAACAAGAAATCAACTCAGCTCCTACTATTATAATGACGCTCTCGAAGAATTTAAAGTATCAAGAGTTAAGCCAAGATGAACGCATCTATTCTTAGATTGCCCAGGTTAAGGCGTTCATTCATTCTGATATTTTATCTTATAGCCATGGTAACATTACAAGCAATTTTTTGCAATGGGCAACTATAGTTATTGCCGGTATAATTTAGCTTTAATTTTCAAATCTCATCAAATTCTCTACCAGATTTTTTATATACAACAATGTAGCCTTTGTTACGTATAGTTAAGTGTAATTTGCACAGTTCCAATATCGAGTGGGTTCGTCAACGTGTGGAGTCAGTTAATTAACAACAGAGTCCATCGACGTAAGTAGAACGAGCCGCAAAGGCAAAAAAGATTCAGTACTGTGTGCAGAAATGGAACATATTCTGGTATATTCCGAAAGTACATAAAATTGTACCCTTTTTTGGCACCACGCTTTGTAAATACAAGTGTATGTAAGTACGTGCTTGTCTATCAAGTGGGTCCTTTCTAAATTGTCAGTTTACTTCTGTATTTACATCAAAATTAATTCTTCTATGATGAGGTGTATGTCACACTTTAAGTATTTTCTAAATCAATAAAAGCGTTCACTTTCAAATTTATGAACATCTTATTTTCACAGATTATCGTCTATAAATTCTAAAATTTATTATTTTTAGTGACTCAACAGATTTTTGGACTATCTTTAGCGAATATTTAAATTTATTATGAAGGCTTCATCTTTACAACCCACTCCTCAAAGTCTCATTTTCTCAATTTTATAAAAAAAACTTATTTCATATCTTCTAATATTCATACAGGTAAATACTTTTTGTTAGTTGCTAATTACTTAATTAGACGCACTTGTAAATTAAGTGTTTACGTCGCTTTTTCTAATTGACACCAATTTTCTGTTTTATTTTAATTTGGCAAAGTTATTTTTGGGACGTTTTTTCAAATAATTTAGCTTCTCTGGCAGATGTCAACCATTTTTATCCGCGTCTATTTCGATCATGTTCCACGACGGGTGTCTGATGACAAAATGCTGATGGACAGCTGCGACGTGTCTATTTTGTTTTTTTTTTTTAGCTTTTTTTTCTTTTTACTTTTTCGTAAAACTTTGGTGACAACTGTACGTACTGGTACATAAGATTGATTTATCACGGAGTGTTTGTAAATAATGTATATCATGCGTATTGTACCTCGTATAAAGTATAAGAGAAAATGTTCTTAAATATTAATAAAGTTTCTACGTAGAAAGCAAAATTATGCAAAGAATTTTCCTAATAATTAGTGGAGATTCTTGCTTATGTTATATTTACTATGAATACGCAAACTTTCTTGCTCACACGATTTTATGACTTGTTTGAAGTTTCTAATTGGTTTCTAATCGTAAAATACTTAAGTACTGCAATCACCTACCTATAAGCTTCATGTGGTCTAAATGTAACTATTTATTATTAGAGACCCTAAATACTACTTACTATTTTTAATATTTTTAAGAGTAATTTCGCAAATAAGTGCAGCTTGGTGTTCTACTTAATGAATATTCAATCGATATACTTTAGATTACTTAAACAGAAAATTGATCTCATAGGAATTGAATTGTGTTTTAATTTTGGGAACATGTGAGATCTAAATTTTGTCTAGGTTACCCTAGATAGTCTTAAACAATAGTCATCATACCATTTGATCCAGAATTAGATCAGCTAAAATAGTATAAGTACTCTATTCGAATATAGATTAATTTAGTTAACGCACAAGTTAAAAAAGTTATTGGTATAGTGAGTGTGGAAAAGTGCGCCTACCCGGCAAGTTTCCATAGGTACTGCTGAAATCTCTAATCAGCAGTACGGAGAAATAGCTATATGGCGCACTTGCCAGGTAGGCGCACTTGCCACACTCACTATACCTATATACCTAACTGTAGCATTAGTCATTACCTTTAATCACCTATTTAGTTATATATTAACATGAATGTAACAAATTCCAGGTGTAAAGCTGGTGTCCATCGGTGCTGAAGAGATAGTTGACGGCAACCTGAAGATGACTCTCGGTATGATCTGGACCATCATTCTCCGTTTCGCCATCCAAGACATCTCCGTTGAAGAAATGACCGCTAAGGTACAGTCAACTCTTTACATTTCTAATTAATGTTTTTAGGAATTTATCTGGTTAAAAAGCTGTATTATTATTAAATATTGTATCTATAGTTTCTAGAAATTGGGTTCTAATTTTTTACTTTTCAATAACTGCCTCTACTTTTCTTGCAGAGCAGTGTTTGTCAATGACTCGACCAGTATTTTTTGTGACTTTTAATTACCTCTTCGTTTTCTTCATTATAAACTGAAATGTTCCCTTTATCTTTTTCTAAACATCTATTTGCTTAAATGTGTGTTTAGGTGTGGTTTAGGCAAAGAGATATTAAAAAACTGAAATCACGCGTGCCCGATTCGTGTAGTCTATTATATATAGCTTGTATATTTACATTGTGCTAATGATAGCTAGCACGATAAGCTCAAATCCAGTTTCGCTATCAAACCGCGGCCTTGGAATTACAAGTTGGTTCGTTTTCGCTATCATTCCCCTGAACCAGCTATAGCGGGTTTGACATTGATGTACCAGATATTGTAGAAGTCGCATTCAGTAAATAATATAAATCTGTAATAATTTAATAAATTATTCCATTTTTAAACCACTAAGTTTAAACCTTGGTTCTGTTACGCGCAACGTAGGGTGAGGGATGAAAAACGTTGTAGGTAGGTACAAGAAAAAACAAAATAACAAGGTGAAGGATAGCATTTTTATGCACAGTAAAGTCACAGTACGCGCGGCGATAGTTTTGGGGTTGATACAAATTAGAATTGCGACGTCTTTAATAGGGTATGTCGAGGCGGATAAATTACAGTGGTTTGTTTATGGTAGTTATTACCACTGCAGCACTGGTAATGAACAGACAACTGTTATTTAATAACTATGATTACGGTAGTTTAAAAATATAGCACTAGTTTTGTAGGAATCAGGGTCATATTATAGTTAGCAAAACAGTAACTTGTAAAGGTGTTAACCGCACCTTATATAAATCTTAATTAATACGCTATAATCTTTAATAACGTCAAAATAGATAAGATTTTAATACGTCAAAATAGATAAAGCTCTATCAGAAAGGTAATGTTTCATCACCTGCACGTATGTCCACCATAGAAAGACTTTCTCTCTGTTAAAGATTAAAGAATAGACAAGGTTTAAAAATGGAACCCTGTTATTTGGTCCCTATAATATGATCTGTCAGTATTTCTATTCTTTCTCATTCCTATTTTTGGCTACGCTAAGTGTGCAGAAAGCAATATATAAAATATATTAGCTTCCTCCCAAGCTAATATAGTTTAATAATCCATTTACCCAAAACTAATCTTAACCATTTATAAATTAGAAAACTTATCATCGCCATGTATCTCTTACAGGAAGGTCTTCTCCTTTGGTGCCAACGCAAGACCGCGCCATACAAGAACGTGAACGTCCAGAACTTCCATCTCTCCTTCAAGGATGGTCTGGCCTTCTGCGCCCTCATCCACAGGCACAGGCCTGACCTGATCGACTACAGCAAACTGTCCAAGGACAACCCATTGGAGAACCTGAACACAGCCTTCGACGTGGCTGAGAAATACCTGGACATCCCCCGCATGTTGGACCCTGATGGTAAGAATCTATTGAAAGTCAGTTAAACATGCTAGTTTTAGGAATTTTTCATATCGTAATTTTAGATACAAAGTAGGAAAGAAAGAAACTTTCTGATGATTAAAAGTGGCCCATTGTAGAAAGGTAAAGAAAGTATCCAGTATCCATAGCTAAAAGCGAAGTTGATAAATTCAGAAAGATATACCTAATATTCATTGTTGAATCTACTATACAGGACCTAACTGTATCTATTTCACTCGTACAATTAAAGAATTAAGTAAGGCGGACTTGCGTAGATCTGGGTTAAAGTTAACTCCGAGTTAAACATCATGTCACACTAGTGAGTGATACAGATGACATGATGTATAACTCAGAGTTAACTTTAACTCAGATCTGCGAAAGTGGGCCTTAATGGTTTAGTTACACAAGAATGGAATTACAACATAAAATAACATTGCAGACCTTATAAACACACCAAAGCCGGACGAACGTGCGATAATGACCTATGTGTCATGTTACTACCATGCGTTCCAAGGCGCGCAACAGGTATATACCGCTCCGTATGGACGACCCTAACGCCAGGCCTTTGTGTGTCACTGATAGCATGACTCTAGGGGAGAGCGAGGTCAGCTGTTAGCAAATATTAGCTGGGGAATCCCCCATAGTTGCTTCGCTTTCCGCTAACAATTGGCTTACAGGACCCTAGCTCTCCCCCAAATTAGTTTTTGAAAAGAGCAATAAAATTCTGATGAATAACGATCGAATCTAATTATTGTAGCTTCCAATCCTGTTTGAATTCATCGATATTTCCTTGTTTGTCTTCAGCAGCTGAACTGACTTTTTCCTGTTGTATTTTATGAGTTATGACCTAATAGGATTAAAATATAACTGAGTTATTTTTGTCACCCCTACTTGATATTGTAACATTTTTAAGCTTTAGTGTTATTAACAATGTTTTTATTTCTATAATGATTAAAGGATGTTTGTTCAAAGTTCCAACCTGGACTATCAGCGGATATTGCAGCTTGGAACGCATTGCCTAATAAATCCTTTTTATTCCCCCATTTGAGGGTGTCTGATGATGATGAATTTACAAACATCCAAACATTTGTGGCATGTACTAACTCTGTGTCGCTTGCGTGAACGCTAGATCTGCAGAACACAGCGCTGCCAGACGAGAGGGCTGTTATGACCTACGTCTCCTCGTACTACCATTGCTTCTCTGGAGCGCAAAAGGTTTGTATACCAGAGTTACTTATAGGTGCTAATTATTATTAACATTGATACGATGAATAATATGGCGCTACTGCCAATATAAATCTGTACTTACGAGGTTATCTTCAAACTCTACAATTTAGAAAAAAAACCTAATATCAATTATATTTTTATAACCCCAAAAAGGTTAACTGCATAATAAGTGTCAATAATAATCACATCTCACGGTTATAACTTGTAACTATAATATGGATTTAAAGTATTTAACTATTATGTAAAGTAATGCATTTTTATCTGAGCAGGCTGAGACGGCCGCCAACCGCATCTGCAAAGTTCTCAAGGTCAACCAGGAGAACGAACGCCTCATGGAAGAGTACGAGCGTCTTGCCAGCGATGTAAGTAACTGCTATTTACTTACAGACTTAAATTACTTATCATTAGCAAATTCCATTAAATTGCATAAAAAAACTTGAGAGGTGTACAGGGACATCCGGATGGAACGAAGTTGCTTTCTATGAGAGAGAGACAGACAGAGACGTGCCGCACGCCACGCGGCTTACAACTTTCGCAAAAAGTGTCGTTACAACTTTTGGTCTTAATTTTTTCCGTCTAGCCCCCTTTCGCATCGCGCGGTAAGGAACTTCATTCCAAAAGGTATAATTATTTTATTAAATTCAAATTTTAACTTTTTAATTCCAGTTACTGGACTGGATCAGACGCACCATGCCCTGGCTGAACAGCCGCCAGACCGACAACTCGCTCGCCGGCTGCCAGAAGAAGCTGGAAGACTACCGTACTTACAGGTACAATGCCTCCTGGGCCCCGATTCACAATGCCAAATTCGACTCGGATTCGGAAACTTCATCGTGCAACATCCAATAAACGGTCGCCGCGCTAGGCATTGGCCAATGACCGCACGGTAAAATTTTCGAATCCATGTCGAACGGGAATCGTGAATCGCCCTGCTGAAAACCATTATGGCCTTTAATTGTTCAGAGTCAGTCGCCGCGTTGACTTTTCTATACCTATTGTAAAGCTTCGGGTGATAAGTTTTCAGTGATTCAAATAACCTTTTGAGGCTCTAGCCGTCGTTTCACACAGTTATAGAGTTTTGAAGCGGTCCATAAGTCATAACAACAAACCTACTCGTAAGTCGTAAGCATTTAACATCGGGCACGTGATCCATTAAACATACACAAATACGGCCTGAATTTGTGGAACCAAAAAGTCGTAACTATGTAGTTGGCCTACAAACTTTAATCGTACCTACCCAAAATCAACCCTGATGGAAAATTATAATACAACGCTTAATTCACCTCTTTCAGGCGTAAACATAAGCCACCACGTGTGGAACAGAAGGCCAAATTGGAGACAAACTTCAACACGCTGCAGACCAAACTGCGCCTGAGCAACCGCCCCGCGTATATGCCCACAGAAGGCAAGATGGTGTCTGTAAGTATCCAATCAGCTCTGGATTTGTGTATACTGTAATATAGGCAATTAAGGCCTAGGGGCGGCAGCGTCCTATGGCTTCCTAGGGGGGGCGACAGCGTCCTAGGATGGCGACAGAGTCCGTACATAGGGGCGGCAAAATTGAAGTGGCCTATACTCATAAAAATATAAACCCGGCCCTGTATCTAATTGTGTATTCAAATTTAAAGCTTTTGAGTATAGTAAGATGTAGATTGCAAGTACCGAAATAGAATTTAAAGCAGCTGTTTTGCAAAAAACAAACCTTAAAAAATCTTTTTTGATTGATATTGATTGCGTGGTGCGCCAAAGCTTGAAGCTAAAAAGTATCCTGTTACTACTCGGTGACGGCATTTTAATTGCTTGTAATGCAGACAAAACTTTTTACCAACTGGCAACTACATTCTTAATATTTTTTACAGGACATCGCTCAGGCGTGGAAGGGTCTAGAAGTGGCTGAGAAGGCCTTCGAAGAATGGCTACTGAGCGAGATGATGCGCCTCGAGCGCCTGGAGTACCTCGCCCAGAAGTTCAAGCACAAGGCCGACATCCACGAGGACTGGACTAGAGGTAATGCTTCTACCACGTTCAGACCTAATTTCACTAATGTATGTTAGTGTTAAGAGAAGACATTTTAACAGCTTGTTAAAATGTCTTCTTTTTCATTCATATGAAATATGAAAGACTCAAAAGAGGTAACGTGATACTAATTCGAGCATTAAAATTAACAGTCTTAGGGCCTGTTTCAGTTTTCACCACTTCCTGATAAGGCCGAATAGGCTATCCACCACTTAACTTGACAGATCAAGTATGGAGAATCTGTCAATAAAGTTGTGAATAGCCTATTCGGCACTTTATCAGAAAGTGATGAAACAGGCATTTAGTGAAATTGGACCAAAACATTGTGAGAATGTTTGTTACTTTTCACATATTTTGATTGTTGGTGAAGTAGAGGATTTATATATTTTCGTTGGCTACTAGATTAAACATTCCCATGGTCGTGGAGTACCGAGTTACATACGAGCTTGTATGGAGCTTGAGACATCTCTTTTGATACAACGCAGGTGGTTTAGACTTCAGAGTAATAACTCGATAAGTAACTCTGTGACGTTAAAAAAAATGTACACATTGTTTACAGTACTTCAGTCCGGACCAACGCCTACAACTCTACAAGGCGCAGGTTCGGCCTCACATGGAATATTGTTCTCATCTCTGGGCAGGGGCGCCAAAATACCAACTGCTCCCTCTGGATCGTATCCAACGAAGGGCCGCTCGAATTGTTGACTGCCATAGTGTTTCGAACAGCTTGGACCCCTTGGAATTACGCCGAGATGTAGCTTCACTCTGCATCCTCTATCGATTGTATTACGGGGAGTGCTCTGAGGAATTGTTCGGAATCATACCACCTGCAACTTTTCGCCATCGTCCCACGCGAAAAACATACCATCCTCATCACCTTGATGAGTGGCAGTCTTCCACAGTGCGATTTTCGCGTAACTTTCTGCCGCGCACTGTAAAACTCTGGAACGAACTGTCACCAGCAGTATTTCCGGACCTATATGACCTGCAAACCTTCAAGAAAAGAGCGTATTCCCTCTTAAAAGGCCGGCAACGCACCTGCAGCTCTTCGGATGTTGCGAGTGTCCATGGGCGACGGTAGTTGCTTACCATCAGGTGACCCGTTTGCTCGTTTGCCCCCTTATTTAATAAAAAAAAAAAAAAAAAAAACTTTTATAATTCCAGGCAAGGAAGAGATGCTCCAGTCACAGGATTTCCGCCAGTGCAAGTTAAACGACATCAAGGCGCTGAAGAAGAAGCACGAGGCGTTCGAGTCCGATCTCGCCGCGCACCAGGACCGCGTCGAGCAGATCGCCGCCATCGCGCAGGAGCTCAAGTAAGTCATCATCAGTCATCAGTCATCATGGTTCGGCTCTATGAGCCTGAACATAGTAACTATTTAGTAATCTGTGGCCGGACTGAAATAACCAGATCGCTTCATGCGCTGCCATTTTGTTTTTAGTCGCTTGCTTACACTTTGCAATTAATAAAACCTTATCCATTCCAGCACCTTGGAATACCACGAGGTGGGTGCAGTGAACGCTCGCTGCCAGCGCATCTGCGCCCAGTGGGACCGCCTGGGCGCGCTGACGCAGCGTCGCCGCGCCGCACTCGACGACGCGGAGCGTGTATTGGAGCAAATCGACCTGCTGCACCTGGAGTTCGCGAAACGCGCCGCGCCATTCAACAACTGGTAAGTTTTTAGTTTTTTTTATGAAATAAGGGGGCAAACGAGCAAACGGGTCACCTGATGGAAAGTAACTACCGTCGCCCATGGACACTCGCAACATCAGAAGAGCTGATCAGATTTTTGAAGCTTGAAAGGCCGGCAATGCGCCTGGCATTCCCGGCCGTTCAAGAGGGAATCCGCTCTCTTCTTGAAGGTTTGCAGGTCGTATAGGTCCGGAAATACTGCTGGTGACAGTTCATTCCAGATTTTTACAGTGCGCGGCCTGTAAGACCTGTAGGTATGTAGTAACTCTAAGAGTCTAGATATAAGCTAAGATGCTTAGATATTGCGTTAATAACTTGACTTTATATGACTATGCGGCCTTTAGATACACGATCTGGCTCGAAGGACCAAACTTTTATGGTTCCCTTATATCCATGTAATAATACTCTTGAAGTTTAGATTTTTTGAAACCGATTATGTATTTCACAACATTCAAGTACCTAAAGGATTTTTGTGAGGTACCTAATTTATACCTGATTTAACAATAATAATATGTTTACGAGGAACTTCTTGAAATTTTAAAGCTCTATTTACAATAGGCTACTTGACCTAATTTTTTTCTTCATGCTAATCGCTTCTTAATCATTAATTTTCACGAAATAAACTAATATTTTATTATTTTACACAGTAAAAACCCATAAAAATGTTGATTGAAAAATACGCCTTATAAATGGCGCCGAAAACACTGTCCGCCATAGTGTGACGTCATGCTGTTTGTATTTTAGAGTCTCTTTATTTAACATTTTTTTATGTGCTAAATGTACGAGTCATAAGGTGTCCAAAAATTATAAAAGAATTAAATAAGAAATTAGAAATCATTTGTAATGTTGAAAACTTTTGGAGAAAAGTTTTGGCCATTTCATTTCCCGTCTACAATAAATGGAGATAATATATAAAACTGGTGTTTTATTTGAATTACTCAAGAAAATATATTTTGCAAATCTTTCTAGGCTTATTCTTATTATTTATGTACAAATAAACTTACACATAACGAGCGCGATAAATAAAAGATATTAAATTACGAACATGATGACGTCACATCCAAATCGGAAGTACTGCAAAAGCGTTTTAGTCAGTACAAATCATATTTTCATAAAATCATATTTTTAAATCGACTTTATTTATCAATCATAAGCTTTTATTTGATGCTCAGGGTGAAATACGGTTTCCTACGCCAAGTTCTACTAGAAATATGCATTTGTTCAATGAAATTGAATATAGGTCAAGTAGCCTATTAACACGTTGTTTATACGTAATCAGCTATAACTACTTCCAATAATGTCTCCAATTAGTAAATCCACTAATATACACCTTGATATTTCCGAATTTGAACTAGACCCAATACACTATTTCTTCTCCAGGCTGGACGGAACTCGCGAGGACCTAGTGGACATGTTCATCGTCCACACCATCGAGGAGATCTCTGGGCTCATGGATGCCCACGCCCGCTTCAAGGCCACGCTGGGCGAGGCCGATAAAGAATACCAGGCCATAGTAAACCTAGTCCACCAAGTGGAGTCCATCGTCAAACAGCACCAGATCCCCGGAGGACTGGAGAACCCCTACACTACGCTCACTGCACACGTAAGTCCGTGTACTATCGGAGTTGATTCATAGGCAGATGGCGGACCTAAGTATTTTGGTTGGGTTTTGTCAAACCCAGCCGACAAATCACGACTTACATTAAGTTGACATAATCTGACCAAATAACGTAGGTTCATCAACTGCCTATGAATCAATTTCTTCTATGGTACATGTGTGATTATAAAATGTCTCAAGATTTGTAGCTTTTTAAAAGATCAGACTCAAATACTGTTTGCTAACGCTAACGACATGTTGCTCCGTTTCAAAAGGTCATTATAGCAATCTAACACCCATGATTATTCGCTACACCCTTTCGCTCAAGACGCAACTTGAGTGCGACTGAAATTGATATGATGGGCAAACAGCCCAAGATACCACTAAACAGCAAAGATACCACTTATTCCGCACTTTTATTTAATAAAACAATATCTCATAAGCATACTCGACGACCTCTGTGGCTCAGTGGATAGCACGTTGGTAGCTAAAGCCGGAGGTCGCGGGTTCGAATCCCGCCGACGGAACAAAAAGTTTTCAATGTTCCTGGGTCATGGATGTGTATTAAATATATTTATCATATAATAAAAATCTTAAATATATGTATAGTATAAAAGTATTAAATATATTTCCGTTGTCTGGTACCTGTAACACAAGTCCATCAGGTACTTACCATGGGGCCAGACTGACGTGGTGTGAAGCGTCCATAGATATTATTATTTATTATTATTTATACTCTATACAGGAGCTGAACCGCAAATGGGGCGACGTGCGCGCTCTCGTCCCGCAGCGTGACGGCACCCTGGCCGCGGAGCTGCGCAAGCAACAGAACAACGAGTCCCTGCGCCGCCAGTTCGCCGAGAAGGCCAACGCCGTCGGGCCCTGGATCGAGCGCCAGATGGATGCCGTCACCGCAATTGGCATGGGCTTACAGGTAGGAAAGCTCTTGGGCAATGGGCATTGCTTTGGTCAATGTTCCAGATTCACAGGCAGTTGACAGACCTGCGTTTAGTGGCGTTAAGTATGTCAAATCCAGCCGACTGATTTAAATATATTGAATTAACATATTAATTAATATAAGAAGACCAAATGACGTAGGTAGGTCCTCCATCTGACTTTGAATTTCTTCGATGGTTTCCTCCCCCCATGCCATTGTAAAGAGGCATCTTTACACAAAACGATCTTGTAAAATCACTTGCATTTCGCCAAGTGCCAATTTCCACAACGGAGATAAAGGCGAGCTATTAACTTTACGCATCTGTCTCCAGGGCTCGCTGGAAGACCAGCTGCACCGACTCAAGGAGTACGAGGCGGGCGTGTACGCGTACAAGCCGCACATTGAGGAGCTCGAGCGCATCCACCAGGCCGTGCAGGAGGGCATGATCTTCGAGAACAGGTACAACCCGGTCGAGTTAACTGCGTACCTGCCGGCCATGGCATCGCATTCCAGCGAGATGTGCAGTTAGCTAGACCTAGTTGTAAACACTTTTCGAAATACAAGAAACGAAATAACCTGGATTTCTGAATATTTCAAGTTATGTTTAAAGTAATTAACTAATTACTTTGATATAGGTATTGTAAGTCATATCAATACAATTTTCCAAAAGCTAACTTAATACTAATAAGTAGGTAAAGCTTTGTTCAATGCTTTTGAAAAGTCGCAATTGACAAGGACAAACCATTGTAATTAGGTACCTATATGCAGAAGAAGCCAGATCCATGGTTGTTTCATAAAGCTGGTTCCAAAAGATACTTATATCAAGATTCATTATCATCTTACATAGACTTGAGGTTTGACGTTCTATTTCAGATATTCCCAATACACAATGGAGACGCTGCGCGTGGGCTGGGAGCAGCTGCTCACCTCCATCAACCGCACCATCAACGAGGTGGAGAACCAGATCCTGACCCGCGACTCCAAGGGCATCACGCACGAACAGCTCACCGAGTTCCGCTCCTCGTTCAACCACTTCGACAAAAACCGCACTGGTAAATACCTACTTCTAAATATATATAACTCAAAGGTGACTGACTGACTTAGGCCGGTATAAATAGTCAGTACTCAAGATGCATCTCGGTCTCAAGACGCGGTTCGGCTCTGTGATTGGTCCAAATTTTGACAGCCAACCAATCACAGAGCCTGAACCGTGTCTTGAGACCGAGATGCATCTTGAGTATTGACTATTTATACCGGCCATAGTGATCTATCAACGCACAGCCCAAACCACTAGATGGGTGGGGCTGAAATTTGGCATGCAGGTAGATGTTATGACGTTGGCATTCGCTAAGAAAGGATTTAGATCAATTCTATCCCCAAGGGAATAAAATAGGGGATGAAAGTTTGTATGAAACTTTGTCAATATCAAACAGATCGGGCTAAGACTTTGATACCTAATTGATAATAGGTAATACTTTTTAACGCGAGCGAAACCGCAGGCAAAAACTAGTTTCTCTGATAAGAGCTGTTTCAAGGACGATTAATACGTTCATACCTGTTCATACGTATTCGTCGTTAATCAGTGCAATGGACGTAAATTCCAATATTATTTAACCTTTTCTACCTAACACCAAAGAGAGCCGATCTGAGGAGACATATTATGTAAGGGCTTTCTGGGGTGGTTAATCTACACTACTATTATAAAGAGGAAAGATTTGATTTTTTGTTTGTTTGTTTGTTTGTTTGTTTGTTTGAGTCGAATAGGCTCCGAAACTACTGGACCGATTTGAAAAATTCTTTTGCTATTGGAATCTTACATTATTTCTGCTGAACATAGGCTACATTTTATTTTGGAAAAAAGTAGGGTTCCGTAAGATATTTGAGTTTTTCGGACGCAAGGTGTAAAAAATCAGCTAGAAAAGTTACTTATTTTGCGTACGCTGCCTAAACTATAAAAGATAGAACCATAAAATGTTCTAAGTAATTGTAGATCTTATAAATATCTACAAAAAAGTCCGCGACACACTATACTTATCTATGTCGAGTGAGGCACAATAACCATCTGGGGGCACGGGAGTGCCCCCGCCAAGATGAGCCAAGCGAAGCGCGCACGGGCACTACCTACCTTTTCTCGAAACGTTTCGCCGTATTTTCGCACCCTCGTAACTTTGGTTTGAATAATGCCAGATAGTTGAAATTTTCAAGATATTATGACATGAGTATAATAATTAAATGCGCAAAGTTTGAATACTGTTACTATTATACTTTAGATTTTATAGGGGTCCAAAAACCCCACAATAATGGACTGACTCACCGATCATCAAAATTGTTAGGGTACTTCCTGAAGTCATAGAAAGCTGAAATTTGGTATGTGACATACTATTAGTACAGAAACAACAAAAAAATTATCAAACCCAACCTAACCTATCCCATCCCCTTGATATAGAGAGGGGATGTTAGTATGAGATACCCCCGTTTCTTGTGCTAGATACAAAATTAAAAATAGAGTATAAAATAATTCTTGTGCCAAAAAAAATACGTATTAGACATGAGAGACCATAGACTCACAGAAAACCGGCGTGAAACAGCGCTCTCACAGAAAACCGGCGTGAAACAGCGCTTGCCCTGTGTTTCGTTTAGTGAGTGAGTTAAGCGGAGGCCCAACTGCACCCTAAAACCTTATTCCCTATCCCTGTTCTCTTCTGCTGATTCCCTTAGCCTATTCCTTCATAAAGAGACCGAAAACGCACTTGCAACACTTCTGATGTTAATGTCTAATGTCTATAGACGACGGTAGAACTTACTTTCCATCAGGTGACCTGTTTGCTCATTTGTCTCCTAATTTTATATAACAGATCCCCTCTTAAAAGCTGGCAAAGCACTTGCAACTTTTCTAATATTGCGAGTGCACATCCTCGTTAATTGCCCCTTAATTTCATAAAAACGTAATAAGTGGTAATTTTTCCGTCATTCAAAGAATCATTCCGTACCTCCTTTTAAATAATATTACATCTATACTAATATTATAAATGCGAATTGTAAGGGAGTGAAAATGCGTAAATTTGTTCAAATAAAGTTAGTTCCAAAAATTCATAATAGATGGCGCCGCGCCGCCGCCGCGCGTCTTCTACATCGCACTATCGCTTACCCAAACGTGTTTCTATAAGAGGTGGTAAGGATGAACATACTGTTTTCGATTAATTTGATGTTTCACATAATATTTGAAATATATTGTATTAAGAAGAGTTGCTGTTCGACTTCGACCCCACTCCCCAGCTGTTAATAACCCCTATGCAAAAATCTATAATACGTATTAGACATGAGAGACCATAGACTCACAGAAAACCGGCGGGAAACAGCGCTCTCACAGAAAACCGGTGTGAAACAGCGCTTGCCCTGTGTTTCGCTTAGTGAGTGAGTTAAGCGGAGGCCCAACTGTACCCTAAGCTTTATTCCCTATCCCTGTTCTCTTCTGCTTCTGCTGATTCCCTTAGCCTATTCCTTCATAAAAAGACCGAAAACGCACTTGCAACACTTCTGATGTTAGTGTCTATAGACGACGGTAGAACTTACTTTCCATCAGGTGACCTGTTTGCTCATTTGTCTCCTAATTTTATATAACAGATCCCCTCTTAAAGGCTGGCAAAGCACTTGCAACTTTTCTAATATTGCGAGTGCACATCCTCGTTAATTGCTCCTTAATTATTTCATAAAAACGTAATAATTTATGTGGTAATTTTTCCATCATTCAAAGAATCATTCCGTACCTCCTTTTAAATAATATTACATCTATACCTACTAATTTTATAAATGCGAACTGTAAGGGGGTGAAAATGCGTAAAAAGTTCAAATAAAGTTAGTTCCAAAAATTCATAATAGATGGCGCCGCGCCGCCGCCGCGCGTCTTCTACATCGCACTATCGCTTACCCAAACGTGTTTCTATAAGAGGTGGTAAGGATGAATATACTGTTTTCGATTAATTTGATGTTTCACATAATATTTGAAATATATTGTATTTAAGAGTTGATGTTCGACTTCGACCCCACTCCCCAGCTGTTAATAACCCCTATGCAAAAATCTATAATACATATTAGACATGAGAGACCATAGACTCACAGAAAACCGGCGGGAAACAGCGCTCTCACAGAAAACCGGTGTGAAAGAGCGCTTGCCCTGTGTTTCGCTTAGTGAGTGAGTTAAGCGGAGGCCCAACTGTACCCTAAGCTTTATTCCCTATCCCTGTTCTCTTCTGCTGATTCCCTTAGCCTATTCCTTCATAAAAAGACCGAAAACGCACTTGCAACACTTCTGATGTTAGTGTCTATAGACGACGGTAGAACTTACTTTCCATCAGGTGACCTGTTTGCTCATTTGTCTCCTAATTTTATATAACAGATCCCCTCTTAAAGGCTGGCAAAGCACTTGCAACTTTTCTAATATTGCGAGTGCACATCCTCGTTAATTGCTCCTTAATTTCATAAAAACGTAATAATTTATATGGTAATTTTTCCATCATTCAAAGAATCATTCCGTACCTCCTTTTAAATAATATTACATCTATACCTACTAATTTTATAAATGCGAATTGTAAGGGGGTGAAAATGCGTAAAGTTCAAATAAAGTTAGTTCCAAAAATTCATAATAGATGGCGCCGCGCCGCCGCCGCGCGTCTTCTACATCGCACTATCGCTTACCCAAACGTGTTTCTATAAGAGGTGGTAAGGATGAATATACTGTTTTCGATTAATTTGATGTTTCACATAATATTTGAAATATATTGTATTTAAGAGTTGATGTTCGACTTCGACCCCACTCCCCAGCTGTTAATAACCCCCTGGCCCCTATGCAAAAATCTATATCTATACATATAATAAAACTGTAGTAATGAAAATTCTGTACAATAAAGATAACATTAAAAAAATAATAAGCGGGGGGTGTCACTACAATATCGCTATAGAAGCCAAAAATGTGGTTAGTTTTTTTGTCTGTCTGTCTGTCTGTTTTCGCAGATATATTTGTCTTCTTCCAACTCAACATCTGGTGTATAAAAATCCCACCCTCCCACCCTTCTAAGGGGACCAAAGAGGGGGTCAGATTTTGTATCAAACTTTTTTCTTGGACTTACTTCATAATATTATTAACTGTGTTTTCTAACTTAACATCAGCTGTTGATAAAAAATTTCCCCCACACCTCTTAGGGGACAAAAGAGGGGGTAATGTTTTATATCAACTGATGAAGTAGAAATACTTTAAATGGGAAAACAACGTTTGCCGGGACAGCTAGTTTAAAATATGTAAGAAATGTTTTCTGTCTGTCTGTAAACATTGAAGTTTGAAGTAAGCGTCCCCCGGAAGCACCTGTAGCAATTATATATTCTGTGCCTGTAGTCTGTCGTATGTCTGTCGTGCAAATGCAATTTGCAGTAATGTAGCAACGAGAACTACTTACCATATAATATTATTATATTATAATTTATAATAGAAGTTGCTTTATGACGGGTACTACCGCGCGCTATTTAAAGCTGAAGTCCACGCGGACGGAGTCGCGGGCTCGCGGGCAACAGCTTGTATATTATAATTGTAATTTGTATGTTCCTTAAGTATATTATTAATAACTTTACTTTGCAGACTCTAGACCTTAAATCATTTTAAAAATATGTAAGTTCAAAGTATAGTCGTAGTCTCAGCATTTCTTTGCAAATATTTAATTGTAGGATGTAAACAACATCGGTTAGTTCAAAGAAAAAACCTGTGCCTAAAAGTTAAACGGCTAAAACATAATCACGTCAAACAATAGTGCGATGTAGATACCTAACAGTGAAATCTCTTATTGACTAGAGTACATTTACAAGTATTATGCGATGTAGACGACCAGCAGCGACATCTATTATTTATTAATTATTATCAAATATCAATAGGAAAAAATAAAACCACGTTTGTTGTTTAAGAGCCCCGCAAAATATTAAATTTATTTTGTTGAAATACATGATCGATGAAAATTTCAACTCTCCAGCTACTACCGTTCTTGAGATACTTCCAAGAGACAGATAGACAGACAGACAGACGGGGAGCTGACAGACAGTGAAGTCTAGGAATAGGGTTCCATTTTTACCCTCTGGGTACTGAAACCTAAAAGAAATACACCAAAAAAAAGAAAGAAAAAATGAACTAAAAAAAAAACAACGTAAACCAACTTACAAAAAGAAATGAAATCCCACAAAAAACATTTTCATGTAAAAATGTTGCCAAGATGAGAACATAATATTACTATAGTTCGTGGTGTCAAAAAGTAGTGAAATCTCATGTAGAGCCAAGTTTCTAACCTTACATACTTAGCCCTAAATCTAAAAACCTTAATTTTACACCAAAGCGCGGCAAAATATTTGATAATAATATAATGTGTCAGCCGAACGAGAAGAATCTAAAAACTCTACACATTAGTCAAAATCGGTGGCTTGGCCATTTTGTTATTCGGCAGGGCTTTGAACTTAATATACCCTAACTAAAGAAAAATGGCCAGGCTATCGATTTTGACTAATGTGTAGAGTTTTTAGATTCTTCTCGTTCGGCTGACACATTATATTATTATCAAATATTTTGCCGCGCTTTGGTGTAAAATTAAGGTTTTTAGATTTAGGGCTAAGTATGTAAGGTTAGAAACTTGGCTCTACATGAGATTTCACTACTTTTTGACACCACGAACTATAGTAATATTATGTTCTCATCTTGGCAACATTTTTACATGAAAATGTTTTTTGTGGGATTTATTTATTTAAAAATCCTGAATTTTTTTTGGACTACATTTAAACGGATATATTTTACTCACGCTATTAATCCTTATCAAAATAAATTATTTTATCACTAAGTACAGTTTATGTAGATAATATTTGGTCTTTGAATGATTAAAATTGGACGTTTGGTTTTGAAATTATTGCGAAATTAAAATATTACGATAGTGGGCGTCACCAAAGCGCGTGCGGGAGGAAGACAATATTCTGTTGTAGAAATGAAAATTCTGTACATAAAAGATATGAAATGACACCCGAAATTACACCTTTGTCACTACATCGCTATAGAAGCCAAAAATGTGGTTAGTTTTTTGTCTGTCTGTCTGTCTGTCACTCTTTCTGTCTGTCTGTATGTTTGTTCCAGCATCACACGAAAAACACTGATCCGATTTGAATGTGGTTTTCGCAGATATATTTATCTTCTTCCAACTTAACATCTGGTGTATAAATTTTTTTCCCCCCACCCCTCTAAGGGGACAAAAGAGGGGGTCAGATTTTGTACCAAACTTTTTTCTTTAACACGAAAACTACTGATCCGATTTGCATACGGTTTTCACAGATATATATATTATATTTGTCTTCTTCCAACTCAACATCTGGTGTATAAAAATCCTCCCCCCCTCCCCTCTCAACCCTCTCTGGGGACCAAAGAGGGGTCAGATTTTGTATACAACTTTTTTCTTTAGTGGACTTACTTCATATTAGGTATTAACTGTGTTTTTCAACTTAACATCTGGTGTATGACCTTCCCCCCCACACCCTCTTAGGGGACAAAAGAGGGGGTAAAACATGTATCAACTGATGATGTAGAAAATATACTTTAAATGGCAAAACAACGTTTGCCGGGACAGCTAGTTGTAACATAAACGTTTTTGAATAAGGCTTGCTTGAGCCTTGTCAAACTTTTACAAAATCGGTATTTAGATTATGATTATGTAAGAGCCAAACGTATTTAAAGTGCAAAGCGATGCACAATAGTTTTAGTGCCTTTATGTATCCGAAAAAATAATTAGATACAGACGAACTAAAATATCATGATAAATCCACAGGCCGCTTAGCACCAGAAGAACTGAAGTCTTGTTTGGTATCACTGGGATACAGCATCGGCAAGGACAGACAAGGAGAGCTGGACTTCCAACGTATCTTAGCCGTTGTCGATCCTAACAACACTGGTAAGTGTTACAAAGAATATTAGAAAGCATTGAGCAATAAAAAATAAATTCAAAAAGACCTCAGCTGTCAGCAAAATTAAAACAAGAAACTTCTGGTTGATTAACAATAATTAGGATTCCATAATATTACCTTCTTTCATGCCTGATACTTTGGAAATTATTGTTAACAGAACTTATGATTTACTTTATTGTTTAGGTTATGTATCCTTCGATGCATTCTTGGACTTCATGACGAGGGAGTCTACAGACACCGACACAGCGGAACAAGTCATTGACAGCTTTAGGATCTTAGCTGGAGACAAGGTAAAATAACCCAGAATAAATAAATACTCCAAGTTGTCTGCTAACTTAACTGAAGCCATTCGATATCTTTTTGATCCTTTACTCCACGGAAAACTTTCTACGGATCGAAATCTTCATCTGAAGATTTCTATCCGTAGAAAGTTAGAGACTACTACTAATTGGAGACATTATTGGAAGTAGTTATAGCTGATTACGTATAAACAACGTGTTGTAAATAGAGCTTTAAAATTTCAAGAAGTTCCTCGTAAACATATTATTGTTAAATCAGGTATAAATTAGGTATAATATATAGATATATCTCTTTGATTTTTAATTATTTGGTATGAAGCCTTTATCCCAAATTAATCATGTTCATCAATTTGGTATGAAGTTGTATATTATCCATCTACAAGTGTTTACTATCTTTAAACATTAGAAATTTCAATGAGATCCAATGGAAAGCTAATGAGGTTATATCTTTCCAGCCATACATAACCGCGGAGGAGCTGAGGCGCGAGCTGCCCCCAGATCAGGCGGAGTACTGCGTGGCGCGCATGCCACCCTACCGCGGACCCAACGCCCCACCACACGCGCTCGACTACATGGCATTCTCGACCGCGCTCTACGGCGAAACCGACCTTTAGGTGCCAAACTGTATAATATACACTATACAGCTACAAAATACAAATATTTCTACTGCAAAAATGTTGTTGATGTAAAGGCCAACTTAATAAATAATAGTTCAAACTATTTGATTGACCCGTAGGTACCAAAGTTATCTATGAAGAGAAGTTTGGGTGCTAGCATACGCCCTTGGCCTACACGTTTTCTGTAAGGCAAACAACTGTTACACATTAAGATAATTTTGTCTTAAATAAGTATTAGCCTTGAAGCTTTATGAATGCGGAAATCGCATCTTAAAACACAGACTTAATAAGACTTTTTACAAGTTCATGGTGTCCCACGTTTACGCAAAGCCCAAGGTCTTCCATCCCTGTCTTTAATGGCACAGAAAACCATTTAATTTCATATAAAATGTATAATATTCTTATGTTACATTTAGGTCAATAAGTCGTCACATCAGAAGAAGATCCAGATGGATGGGACTTAGTACGCCCGGAAGACCAATAAGCTCGTTGGACCAGAACAACTCAAAAACGGTGCCCTACAGCGGCATGGCGTCAAAATTACTTCCCTTATATTGACCGCTCAATCGCCCTAACGGCCAATATATAGAGAGAAATTTTGTGAATTTTATCACACTTTTAAATAAAATGTGCAATGTTTAAACCAAAAAATTTCATCGTACCGTACAGTACTTATTCGAATATTTGGCTCAACTCAAAAATAATATATTATCTCTACATAATTTATATTTTAGATCTAGGTATTTTAATATTTTATATAAAATCGTCAAAGGGAGTCACAAAACGTTAATTTATAAGTTGAAATGGTGCTATGTTAGGCTCCACTAATGTCACACCAAAAGAGAAAACTCATTCATTGTGAGAATGTTTTTGTTATTTTTATTTATAAGCAAATATTATTTATATTTCTTCGTTTTTAATACTGCCATTAGTAATTATACTTTGATGGTATGTTCACACATAGTTGGCAAATTTTATCGTTGCGGGAGTATCAAGATCTTGTGTAAAATGTTGCCATACTACCTGCACCTATTTATTTATCATTCAAATGCCATTTTTATATGATATTCGTTTGTGGGAGTATTTGGTATGAGTACTCTAAATAAATGATCTGCCATATTTGTCTTTTATTAATGACTGTATTGTTAATCTGACAATTATATTAGGAGGAAGCAGTGGAATGTAGGATAAGAATGAATTATGTGCCCAAAAAGTATACTAACTCGAATGTACAGCTAATTTAATAAAAGCAATAAAATAAAATAGTGATCTTTTTTTCTTACAAGACTTGTAAGTTGCGACCTCATTCCGCTAAAGTCTAAACCCCTATCAGCATTATCATAGTATTATGTAAATCTCATTTGTGATTCTGGTTTAATAAGAAAATAACTAGCTGCATACGTCCATGAACTGCAGACACTGTTATCTTTCTAAATAATATCAACACAATAATAATTATGGGGCCTTTTTAGGGTTCCGTAGTTTAAAAATAGTAATCTACAGTAACAACGTAACTGAAACTAGCAAAAAGCAGATCTATTCTAGTACTTTATTTTGTGCATACTTACGTAAATCTAAATTCAAACACGCTCCATGTAAATAGAATAAAAAATGTCCAATGCATGGATTAAAAGTATGCAGTTTTATAGAATATTATAATGTTTAATAAACTAATTAATGAAATGACTAATGATAAATATTTACAATATTGGTGGTAGCAACTATAATTACCTACTTTAACAATAAATATTGTTTATTTCCCATTATGATTTCAATTTGTAATGAGTTTCACGAGTTTTGGGTATCAGTCCATTATTCTTTGCTCTCATCCTTTTTTGATTCTTCTGCTGTTAGGAGGGCACTTTTGATGCCAACCTTCTTTAGTTCCTCTACCAGCTCACCCGACTGATGCATTTGCAGCATAATATCACAACCACCAACAAACTCACCATTGATGAAAACTTGTGGTATTGTTGGCCAGTTTGAGTAATCTTTAATACCTGGAATATGACAAATATTTGTTACATTTTGGACATATTGGTACCACATGTAAATGTAAATTGCGTAATGCACTAAATCTGCTCCTTACCTTGCCTCAGGTTTTCATCGGCGAGTACATCATGACTGTCATAAGGTACTGCATGCATTCTCATGATTTGAACCACAGCATTGCTAAACCCGCACCGAGGTGCGTCAGGAACTCCTTTCATAAATACTACAACTTTGTTATTTTTCACTATTTTCTCAATTTTTTCGTTAATTGTAGCATCGGCAAATAGCCTCAAAGTCGTCGTTCTGAATGTATTACTGAATAGGGGTTGAAAACTTTTTCTTAAAATTGAATTCATTGTATTCGATTTGTAACCAAAATATTAATATGGTTTTTTTTAATTATTACTCAAATTCTAAGAAAACTAATTTAGAAAAATATTTCCTCGCGTGAATTATATTTCTAGAAAACATCTAGAAAAGCATTTGAAAAGTCATTAGTCAAAATCAAATTTCAATGTCAAAAGTTTTTTTTTTTTTTTCTTATAATGGCATTTCGGCTTTAACCATGGCCAGTGTCGAGTATATAATATTATGGCGGGAAAACAATATTTTATAACATAATTTTCAGCATCGTTATTCTATTTCGTCAGGTCTAAAGTCTAGTCAAAGTCTAAGTAAAAGTCATTACAGTCAGAAAGTCAAGTCGGTTGATTCAGTAAAGTGGTAGACGCTTTACTGAAACTTTTGATGGAGTTTTGGAGGGAACACAAAATAGCACGTTTCTGGATAATGCATCACTTTCCCACACTTGTGCACGATAACGAATGGCTAATGGTTAATATTCTACCAATATTACACATTAAAAACCCAACTTAACACAATTTTAGGAAAATAATACAAAATCACGACATCACACTTTCACATTCCCGACAAAACTCATGTCAAAAGTTGACTGTCACTCCTAAATGACAAATATCTTTTTTTTGTCATAATTAATCAACACAGTCAAAGAGTCAAGTCGGTCGATCTAGGTCGATTCAGTAAAGTGGTAGACGCTTTACTGAAACTTTCGATGGAGTTTTGGAGAGAACACAAAATAGCACGTTTCTGGATATTGCATCACTTTCCTACACTTGTGCACAATAAGTAATAACGAATATTCTACCAATATTACACATAAAAACCCAGTTAACACAATTTTAGTAACATAATACAAAAACACAGCATCACTTTTTCACATTCCCGGCAAAACTCCGACAAATATCTTCTTCTCAGTCGAAATAAAAAGCACGTACAAACTACAAAGCATGGTTTCTGTGATTTGTTTATTCACGCTGAAGACTGAAGCGATTAGCCGTTAGCGTCCATATTAAAGCAGTTCCAAAAATGTCCAATACCAAACTCTACAAAAAAAGGGTTAAAAAAAAACAAATGACAGCGGTCAGCGTGTCATTATGGTGTCATTAGTCAACGTCTTACGTCAATGACAATTTTTGTCAAAAAAAATCACAAAACCTAAAACTGTTTGTAATTCCATTAAATTTTCTTTAGTACCTATCTGAGATAAAAGTGTTAAAACTTAAAATGGAAAACACGGAAGAAATATTTCATTTTCTCGAAGAGTTTTCAAAACGGAAACCTAAAACTATACCTCAAGAACTGAACGACTACTTAGCGTACGTAGCGCGTACCGGTGATCCCGTGTACCAGTGGTCCCTAGTGAAATGTTTATTCAAAGAAAAACTGCTTAATGTCATAACAGACTTCTATGAAACAACACCAGGCATTGAAATTCCACCGTATCCAAACGTCGATCCCTTCAATTACGACATTATGAAGAATAGTTTAATAGAGCGTCTCGATTCCTTCACCTCCGCACCTTTTACCGTTCAGCGGATTTGTGAACTATTAACATATCCTAGGAAACAATATAATCGCATCGATAAGTTTATGCGTGCAGTAGAAAAGAATATTCTAGTAGTGAGCACAAGGGAACCCGGACCACAGCGGCATCTTGAAACTGAGAACGGGGAGTCCATAGAACCAGCTGTCAATGGTTCAGATAATACTTCAGAGTACAATGTAGACGTTGAAATGGAGGATATGTCGTGGAAAGAAAACAATGACACACAACAAAACTCGGAACCGCAGCCCAGTTCCTCTGATGCTCATATTTCTGTTGATGACGTAGAAACTCGTGTACCAAAACAAGAATCTCCTAACACCACACCAGAAAAAGCTGCAACACAATCAGAAAGTCAAGCTACAATCGAATCAGATATGGAAATCACACCAAAGGAGAAGGAAGATATTAAGACATCAGAAACAACAATTGAGCCAACAACCGTAGCTACTGATACAAAAACTGTTGAAGAAGATACTCAACTGAGTACGGATCTCGATACAGATATGAAAGTTGAAGAGTCTAAACCGGCACTTACAATTCCAGATATCAAAGTGGATGATGCAGAAATGACCGAGCAGAGGCTTATAGAAGAAAGCAAAGAAAATGAAAATACTGAAGAGATTAAAAAGACTGACAATTTAGAAACAAATACCCAGCCTATTTCTAGTGACGAAAGCAGTTCAGATTCAAATTTCAAAGAAGAAAATGAAGTAAAACATATTTCTGAAGTGTCTACGTCTAGTGAGGAGAGCTCCTCGTCGAGTGATAATAATGAAAGCAGCAGTAACTCACCTAAAGCTGAAAGAATTCCAAATGCAGAAGAAGTAACAGAATGTGAAAAGAAAGAAGAACCACTGCCAGAGAATGCCAAGGAACCAATCAAAGAAGTTGAACCAGAAACTGTTCCAGCAAAAATAGAATCAGACAACTACTCAATTTCTGATGTCAATTCTGAATTAGCTCCAATTAAGAAGGATGAACCTAAACAGAATGACTCTTCTATGGAAAGTAGTGTAGAAGACAGTGATAAGAAGGAAGAAAAGGAAGATGCTGCTAAAAGTGAGGCAATAGAGGCATAAAACCTCATGATAACAGAATTGTGGGTATGCTACAGACAAGACTTTATTGCCATTAAAAGTAAAAACTCATACAAAATCCCCTTTTTAAACTTCAAGTATTATTATAATAGATATGCTGTGAAACTGAAGAATTACAAAAGCCAAAATTGCCATTTTGTTGTTTAGTGTCGTGACCACAGAAATAAATCAAGATAGAACGGCTAAGCGGGTGGAGTATGCGTGTTTCAATCTTTCAAGAGTGTGCAAGATTCGTTGAACGTTCATTCAGTCAGCGCGCACGTCCTGACTCGATTACACCGAAGCGGTTATGCATGCCTCATTGTGCAGTGTCTAATTGTAAAAACAGAAGTACGAAAGTGAATCGGTCAAAAGGAGGTAATTCTTTCCACGGGTAAGTTATTTGTCCTAACTGAATGCAAAGCAAAAATTTACACGAGCGATTCCTTTGCAACGCACGCGCGTCGCCGTTCTATCTTGATTTATTTCTGTGGTCGTGACGCCAACGCATTTGATGTATTTTGCATAGCAGACGACAGGCAGTTTGTCACAACAACTGAACTTTCGGTGCCCTACGTTCGGCAGATGTGTCCCTATACTTCAGGAAACAGGATGAGTTGTTATAATGCAACCTCACATGAGTCACAGTATCTCAAAGCCTCTGGACATTCAAATATATATTATTTCTTTTTGTACTTAGGATAGTTAAATATTTTGTCATTTTAATTTAAGAATATGGACAATTATCTAATTTGACTAAGTCTTAAGTCTCTAGCAACATATTATTAGCAATTTATAATTACTTTCTATATTCCGGAATTAAAGATTTACACTGATTTTGTGACTTTCATTACAATACTTATCAGTTATCACTATATGTAACAAAAAAACCTGTCAATTACTTTGATCTTTAATAGTCAGGGAAAGGCGTAAGTAAACGAAAATAATTTTATGTGTTTATTTTACTAAAATAAAATTATATTATACAAAAATTATAACAAATCAACAAATGTATAATAAGCTGTAACTTTTTTGCCAATCTCAACAAGTAAGTACTCTCTATATTACCGTACACTTATCTATTTACACTACATAAATATATTACATTATTGTAATTGTTAACATTGACTATAGTCTATAAAATATTATTTTTAAGGTACTGACTCCTCATCTTTCTGTTTATTCTCTCTGCCATTTAACCTCCAACTTAAGTTTTTATTTCTACACTCACAAAATACTATTTACAAATTATAATATCAATAATTTGTTATAGAGCTTTTTTGCCTAAAACTTTTAATTCATTCCTCAGGATTTTGCCAGCTGCGTTTCTGGGTATAGTTTCTAGAAATACCACTCCACCCTCGAGACGTTTGTATTTGGTGAGTTTCTGAGCGACGACGTCATATATTTGTCGTTCAGTTAACTTCTGGTTGGGTTTGAGCACAACGAAGGCCCTTGGAATTTCCCCGGCCAAAGCATCTGGTATGCCAACTACTGCTGCATCTGCTACTTCTGGTAACTCCATAATAATACCCTCAATCTCCGTTGGAGACACCTGGAAACATATTTTATGTAAGTTATTGACATAATATATATTATTTTTTTTTATTTTCTTTTGTAATGGATCTTGTTTTTAAGATCCATGTGTTGCAAGCTAGATGCTAGAGATTTTTTAGTGTTCATATACATTCCAATCATTTGGAGATTTCCAATCAGCAGTATGGTAAAATAGCTATATAGCGCGCTTGCCGGGTAGGGGCACTTTGCCTCACTCACTATATTATATCCATCAATCCACTTATAACTTTTACATAGACTCAAGTTTATTTACCTGGTTGCCTTTAACTTTGATGAGCTCCTTCGTCCTGTCGACGACGTAGAAGTAGTGATCTTCGTCGTAGTAGGCGACGTCGCCCGTGTGCAGCCAGCCCTCGCTGTCAATAATTTCCTTTGTGGCTTTCTCGTTTTTCCAGTAGCCTTTCATCAACTGTAAACATGAAGATCTAGTTAAGGCGTCTGAGAATGTTGAAGTAAGAAGACGTATGATAGTGATATGTGTTATTAGTGCTGGCTATTCATACATATTATATGTAACTACAACACATTAAAAAAATATAATTGATTCTGCAGTTACTATAATTGCGAATAGTATAAAATACTTCATATAAAACTCGACTTTACAATTCCTTCTTTTTCGCTTTTCTCCGAGGCGTATCTGAGCGCTGTGCAACAGTCATCTACATCTCGTCTGCCATAAGCGGCGGCAGCGCCGCGCGAAACGCGTCAACATCTCGATAAACATGGTGTACCCCAAGGTTACGTTTTAAGGTCACTTTTATTTATTATGTATGTCACTGTATGGTCTTCCCAACTCCAGTCTTTCCACGCCACATACCTGCGGGCCACGCACCAGTAACTCGCCAGATTGATGCGGCGGTAGCGCCTGGCCGGTGGACAGCGACACGACGCGGCCCTGCGTTGACGTCACCAACTGCCCCACCGATCCCACCTTGCTGTGGGGGTAGATGAACGGCGTCATGAGAGTCACGGGGGAACTTTCTGTCATGCCGTAGCCTGAAAAATAAAAACATTAAATATTAATTACTCGCGCTATCCTAAATTCCGCAGGACACATGCATTTTTTGAACTATAATTGCTGTGTAATATCTAATAATCGCGTCGGTTGATGGTGACAAGTACTAATGGGTCAATAATCAATATACAATTTTCTACGTGCTCTATGACCGAATTTTACGTATACATAATATTATATTACTTCTATTCTCAATTTTGGAGAATAGCCATCGCCCTTATTCATAATTACCATACATAAAATTACCTTGCAACAGCTGTATCTGATTTTTCGTCTTCTCAACCTTTAACAGGAACCTCTCAAACATAGCGTCTGTGGTGGGTGCTCCTCCCACCATGATGGTCTCAACAGACTGTAGATGTTCCTTCTTTACCATTGGATGAGTTGCTAAGAAGGTCAAGAGAGATGGTACCACCATTAACGTACTCGGCTTATACTCCATTAGCGCCTTTATGTAGTCTTCTGGTGTGAACCTGTAAAGATTTTTACTTGTACTATAGGAATGCCCGGTTTCTAAGGTTTTGTCTTATCTTTTAATAGTCACTTTGGTTTGTGGTTAACTTTTTCACGATAGGCAATCAAAATCGCCAATGAAACTTCTGTGAAAAAACTTTGGAAACTATTCTCAAAGCGCGGAATTCTGTCTGTAGCGGTCATTGACTCCTTGTCAAAAAACTTATCATATTTCATCATTTTCTATACAAACAATAATTACTTCGAAACTATAGTCTGTTTCATTTAGGTACAAGAATTCAATTTTAATTTTTATTCTTATGTAAACAGAATGTAGTGCGAGTATTTTTCACATAGCTCTTAGACTAGAAAGGTCAATGACCGCTGGTGCCACCGTAACATGTCCTCACTATAGGTATTAGATAAAATATGGTATAGTGTATAAAGTAGGGCTCACTTTTTATAACGACCCTACCTATCTAGTTAATAACAACAATTCTTCCTAAAAAATTATTATCATGCTATAAAAATATAGACCACAGCTGTCCCGGCAAAGTTGTTTTGCCATTTAAAGTATTTCTACTTCATCAGTTGATACATATCTTACCCCCTCTTTTGTCCCCTAAGAGGGGAGGGAGAAAATGTTATACACCAGATGTTAAGTTGGAAAACACAGTTAATAATATGAAGTAAGTCCACTAAAGAAAAAAGGTGGATACAAAATCTTACCCCATCTTTAGTCCCCAGAGAGGGTTGGGGGGGGGGGGCTTTTTATACACCAGATGTTGAGTTAGAAGAAGAATCTGTAAAAACCGTATGCAAATCGGATCAGTAGTTTTCGTGTTAAAGAAAAAACCACCCCGCCTTGATAACGCCCACTATCGTAATATTTTAATTTCGCCATAATTTCAAAACCAAACGTCCAATTTTAATCATTCAAAGACCAAAATATATTATCTACATAAACTGTACTTAGTGATGAAATAATTTATTTTGATAAGGATTAATACCATAAATAAAATAAACACCTTTAAATGTAGTCAAAAATAATCAAGATTTTTAAACAAAAAAAGCGGCCAAGTGCGAGTTGGACTCGCCCATGAAGGGTTCCGCAGCAGCAATAAGGTTTTTTTGTTTCAGTTGTACCTATGGGGACCCCTAAAATTTTTAATAATTTTTCCATTTTTGCATCAAAATCTTAATGCGGTTCACAGACTACATCTACTTACCAAGTTTCAATAGTATAGCTCTAATAGTTTCGGAGAAAAGTGGCTGTGACATACGGACGGACAGACAGACAGACAAATAGACAGACAGACAGACACACATGACGAATCTATAAGAGTTCCTTTTTTGCCATTTTGGCTACGGAACCCTAAAAATGGTTATTCTGCCTCACTCGACATAGATAGGTATAGTGTGTCGCGGACTTTTTTGTAGATATTTAAAAGATCTACAATTATTACTTAGAACATTTTATGGTTCTATCTTTCATAGTTTAGGCAGCGTACGCAAAATAAGTAACTTTTCTGGTTGATTTTTTACACCTTGCGTCCGAAAAATCCAAATGTCTTACGGAACCCTATTTTTTTCCAAAGTAAAATTTAGCCTATGTTCAGCAGAAATAATGTAGGATTCCAATGGCAAAAGAATTTTTCAAATCGGTCCAGTAGTTTCGGAGCCTATTCAGGACAAACAAACAAACAAAAAATCAAATCTTTCCTCTTATAATAGTAGTGTAGATAATAATTATCTAAGCCTGAAATTGCTGCTTTAATTATTATTAATGAAACCTCTGGCTATTGTTACTTGTTACAAAGATTTTCAGTTTAGATATTACTAAAGTAGAAAAATTATAATTTTTTAATATACTACTTAGATTAATAACGGTGGTAAATAACAATAGTTTCCTTGGTAATTATTAACAATGTAAAGTTTTCTTGCAACATATTTTTTCTTCATACTTACAAGTTACATTAGACAACAAAGAATTTAAAAAACATAATGAAGAAAACTACATAATATAATAAGTAGATAAAGTAAGTTTATAATATTCAACTAACCATTTCTGTATTTATAAATTACTAAAGGCACCACTTAACTTGACAGATGAAGTATGGAGAATCTGTCAAAAAAGTTGTGGATAGCCTATCCTGCACTTATCAGGAAGTGGTGAAACATGCCCTAAATCTTGATATTGTCTACGTCATAATAGATTTTTCTTAACAATAACGAATAAAAAGTCATCTCCCGATGACTTTATAGTGTTCAAAATTCAAAACTTACTTTGGAATGGTAACGATATGGTAGCCCAATATCAGGTTATAGTTGAGGATAGCATTGAAGCCGTAGATGTGGAAAAACGGTGGAACTGTCAGTATCACATCGCCTTTGCCTGCAAAAAGGGCGTTAAGTTAGATGTCATAACTATACCTATCTTGTTTATATTGTACTATCAGAGAAGTTCATTGGCAGAGGTTACACGATCAATTTTTCATCAATCTGATCCATCAATCTGATTGACGGAATATTGATGGTTATGAAAATTCCATATAAAAAAAATGATCAATCCATCAATCCGTGGGTTAGACCATAAACCTATAATGCATAGACGAACAAAGAGTGCGAGAGAGAAGAAAATCCTTTATGGAATTATAACAAGATGAAAAGAGAGAGGCAGTTTAATGTGAACTGTAACCACTTTTATTTGACAGGTCGTCACAAGTCGACACGCGTTTTTGTGCCCTTTCAGTATTTGAAATTTATTGTTTAAATCGTTTGTTATTTTTAACAAATACTATTATATATAGCAATGATAACTTGTTCTGTGAGTGATTGCAGTGTAAATCATAGGAATAATCCTGAAAAATATACATTTCACAGGTAATTAATCTTCATGTCCTAATTGCTACGATGTGTTTATTTTTGCTATATTCTGTCTTTAGTTCTGTATTTCATATAAAATAATATCAATCCTCCCTTTTACTTTCATATTTTGCGTAACTAAAGGTACTATTGTTCTTAAATTACACAATTTTTGAAGAAAAATTTTTCATAAAAATTTTTTACATATACGCTAGTGCTTGAATCAAATTTATCGATATACTTATCGGTATTTAACAATAACTTATAACCATCTAAAATCTAAATCTAAAAATGTAATAGGTGTGTAAGAGTAATACGATATGTATTTAATTTAAGAATAAATAAAATACTAAGTGTGTTGTTTACTTTCAACATTATATTTGCATTTCTAATAATGTAAGGGCTGATTTTTCAGATAGCTTTTACCTCAGTAATAAATAAGTAACTTTATAATGTGTATATTATTAACCCTTATAAGAACCTCATGTCATAACATATCCGATGATTGAAAAATCACCCCAAACGACAATGTGTGTCTTAGATACTTTTCAATCGTCACCTTCACCACCTGCCAAATAAAATATATGGTACCTAATTTGAAATAGAAAATCTGCCAAAGTTGTATATTATTTATTTCTCATAGAAACTCAGGTAAACTAACTCGAACGCACAGTGTATTTTTTGTCCAAAAAATTGGCCATGCCATTTTTATTACTTAATTTTATAGGATTTGTGATTATAAATGCAGGATGAGAGTACCTGACTGCCCAATTCCTATAGAAGAATGCAAATTAGTACTTGAAAAAAAATTCTATGATTTCCAGAAAAAAACATAGAAACAGTTATAGCTCAAAAGTTTGATATTCTTTTAATAATTTATTAATTGGTCTAAATAGTGTCTTAAAAGCCCTACGATAGCGAAAAATATCCAGGCTTTATTTGTTCAAGATAACGTATTTATGACTGACTTTATAAATTTATGTTTTAATTTTTTTAACGTCATGTCTTTTCATATTTGGATTTGAAACTAAGACTGAAATATTCTTTTTATTGATACTTATAACCCAAAAAAATGGGATCCAAATGAGGCGGGGCATCGGAGTTATTCAATTTTATATAATTTTGGATAGGGTTGTCACCGCATAATTCACATAGTTTAATAATATTTGAAGTAGGTTTTTATATGCTCAAAAAAACAAAGTTCAAATGAGTAAAAAATGTTGGTACAGAAATATTGACAACCCTAAAACAATAGTTACCAAGAAAACTTTAGAAGCCTTTAACTTCGGTGCCCTTTATTATTTGGATCTAAATTTTTTTACACGAATTCTTGTACATTTAAGTAGCAATTCTGTAAAATCCAAATAATTAGAAATACGTTCATAATAAATTAAAGAAAAAAAAAAACATAAATCGTAAGTAAATCTTTAAACACTTATTTAAGAAATATGTAAATCAGGTTAAATTGTGTTTTTTTTTTATTATTGTCGATCAGAATAATCAAGAAGACAATTAAGTAAATATTTAAAAAGTTATGGCAGTTTTTAATTTTATTGAAAAAAAATTTAAAGTGTTTTTTTACTGTTCATAATAAGAAATTAACACATGTAAATACTAATAAATTAAAGTTCAAGATTTCCAAAAAAAGGCATGGCCAATTTTTTGGATAAAAAATACACTGTGGAACGAACTATACTATCGATAGTAAAAGATACATCACTAGCACACGCACACATTGACAGATCGAAAATCGTCGCGCATTTTCGGGTTGTCAGGTGGTCTTTACGTCAGTATATTATAAGTCTATGGGTTAGACGATAAATTTTTCGTCAATCTGGATATCGGATTGATGATCAGATTGATGAAAATTTTATCGTGTAACCTCTGCCATTCATAGGTAGATGGAGGACCTACGTAATTTATTGTAGTCGCGTTTTGTAAAACCCAGCCGAATGACATTGAATTGACATAATCTGACAATCTGACCAAATGACGTAGGTCTGTCAACCGCCTAGGAATCAATTTTCACCATAGCATATATAATCGATGATTTTCACAGATTAGAGTATTATAGAGTAGATCAATTTTCTCAATAGTCAATGGTACTAGGGTCTAGGTTTATATAAAAAAATAAGCCCAGTGCGAATTGGACTTGCGCACGAAAGGTTCCGTACCATTATAGAGCAAAAATAGGCAAAAATTGTGTTTTTGTATGGGAACCCCCTTAATTATTTATTTTAATTTTGTATTACTTAACTTAACCCTTAATTGGTCGCGTGCAGGTTTGCATACTCATAACATTTTAAAAATTTGAATTTACCGCGCTGGTTTTATAAGTAGCTTCGTAATTAAGCGTAACGTGCAGGATGCAGTTGCAAGCGGCGCTCGGTGGTAGACGGTTGAGGTTGGAGAGCGCGTTTGGGGTGCTCGACACCCCAGGTGACTGTAAGCGTAGTCCAAATTGCCGGTAAGTTAATTTTATTATTTATTAATTAATCATTATATTTTGACAATTAAATTAATTTTAAAAATTGTAAATGTTTACAAGGTTATACTTTTGTTATAACAGTTTTTAAAACATTGAATTTTGAGAACTGTGACGTTTCTTTATTTTTGAGGTTATGTCTAGTTTACGGTAGTAGTAGTGAGCAAAAAGAGTATTTTTGAAGCGATTGGCGGTCGATTTAGTTAAACCTTATCTAATTTCAAGACCAGGCATACCCACATTACCACGACTGGTGCAAAAACGACTAAAAAGGCGTCATCAAATTGTGGAGCAAGAATCTTTTCTGAAGCTGGAAGATCACCGTCATACAAAAGGTGTCATATTTGTCCAAGAATGAAGGATAGAAAAACAAAGACTGGTTGTTATAAATGCCATAAGAATGTGTGCAATGATCATATGATTGTAGTCTGCCAAAATTGTCATGAAGAAAACTAGTACTTATATAAAGTTATTTTTAAGTTTAAAATTTTTATTTGATTGTTCTAAAAATAAGTATAAAAGTTGATTAGTATGTTCCTATCAATAAAAGTCTGATTTTGCACGTATTTTGTATTTTATTTCAATTTATTGATTGGGGTGCTAAACACCCCACGCGACCACGTCTTATGCAACTTTTTAGACGCGCCTAATTAAGGGTTAAAGTCCATACAAAAACAACTGAGTGTTTGTGAACATTTCAAGTTGTTGTATTGGGCTCCTATAAATTATAATACATCAAACGAACCCTTTAGATATTTAATTTATTCTGTTTTTAGTATAATATGTTGTTATAGTGACAACAGAAATGAAATTGATTGCAATGAAATTGAAAATTCAATTCAAAATTGAAAATTCTCTAACAGCTAGCTATTACGGTTCTTGAGCTATAGCTGAAGAGTTCTTTTGCGGAGTAATATTAAAATTGTGCGCTGGCTATAACTTTAATTTTAATTGCTTACCTTTTTCTCCCTCATACTTCATAATCTTCGGCGCTTGCACCTGCTTGATATTGCAGACGAGATTCTTGTGGGTCAGCATCACACCTTTGGGTAGACCCGTGGTGCCGCTGGAGTAGGGAATGATGGCGAGGTCGTCGCAGCTCACCTTAGGTAGATCAGCCTTGTGGTCCGCCATTAGAAGTGAACGTAGCCCGTATACACCTGAAATGTAAGTTAGGTAAGTGTTTAGCCTTACCTTGCATAGCATGGTGGTAACTGGTAACCTTATTGAATAAAGGACTGTCTTTATAACGGCCTTAATAAACCTAATTTTATATTCTGAAAATATTATGGTCTTGTTTTATCATAGCATATAGGTACCTATCTATCAAAAAGCCAATGGGTAGTAACCCAGAACATCAACGCAACGTAATTTAAAAAAAAATTACTGCTGTCAATTGCCGTTGCAATGCTGTCGCAGAATATTATATCACCATTCACCATGCTGTTTGTACCATCGAGGAAATTAATTCCTAGGCAGTTGACCGACCAACGTCATTTGGTCGGATCGTGTCAATTCAATAATTGTGATCTGTCGGCTGGGTTTGACGTAATGCGACCCAACTACATACCTAGGTCCCCCATCGGCCTAGGAATTAACTTCTCTGATAGTACCTCTCCCTCCACCGTCTCATAATTCCCTAACTTATAGTAGTTACCACAGACATAGATCATGATAGATACCGCATGTGTATGTACTTTGCGTGCCATATCGCGCTCCGAAACGACGAGCAATGCTCGTCTTTCGAAAGTCTGTTCTTTAGTTTGCTATCGAAATTGGGCGTCAGTCGAAATTTTAAAAATGCCTAAATGCCTAAAAGTGCCGTATTGAGCGGTAGAAATTTAAATAGAAACGTTGGCCTAGAATCTAGATAATGGGCACTTTTCTTATCATCGGTACGTCACAGTAACTAAAAAAAAAGTGGCACGCTCGTTTTCATACAAATGGAGCGACATGCGGTATCTATCTTGATTTATGTCTGTGGTAGTTACCTTGTGTTTTATCATCCTCTCCTCCAATGAATATGGTGCCCTTGTAATCCTTTAAGGACTTGGCAACTTCTTTTGCGACCGGCATGAACATTTCTATCGTCGCAATCAACTTCACGTCGCAGTCTGTGAATTGTCGTCGGAGTTCGTCTGAAAACAAAAGAAGTATTAGAAACTGATTTCATATTTTTCTGGGCAGGAAGTGGATCAAAATCAAAAACAGTCCGTTTAAAGTTAATATAGTCGCCTTTAGGGCCTTATCATACTAGCGGTTTGGTAGCGGTTGCGGAGCGGAGTGGGCGCGCGGCGAATCCGTTGCGAACACGCCGCGGCTGCGCAGCGAATGCGTCGCGGACGCGTGGCAGATTCGCAACGTTTTCGTCGCGTATTTGTAGCGGGTATTGTATGGCGTCCACGTTGCTATTCGCAGCGGTTACGTTGCGCGTCCGCTACGAATTCGCTGCGCATCCGCTCCGCCCCGAAACCGCTCGCCAACAGCTAGTATGATAAGGCCCTTATGCCTGCGTAAGGATCATTAAAAAAACTCAGAAATACCAATATTACCTACATGATCGGACTATATTCGTTTATCGCGCGGGAACAGTAGATTTTTCCGGGATAAAAAGTATCATAATATGTCCATTCCCGGGACTCAAAGTATCTACGTACCACAGCCAAATCGGTTCACCGGTTTTGGCGTGAAGAGGTAACAGACAGACACAATTTCGCATTTATAATATTAGTATGGATTACATTATTTAAGTAATCACATAATTACAAGGATAAACGCAGTTAAGTATGTCGCAACTCGCAACCAGCACCAGCAATAACTTTCGATAATAACTACCTTCCGATCCTCACAGGGAAGTTCATTCGTGTTTGTTTTTCCTATTTTCCGAATAGTACTATTTTACTTGTAGGTACAACTTTAGATTACAAGGATCCCCTTTTTTGCCCACAAACTTTTGGTAAATCCCATGCTAAGTAAACATTTCAACGCTAATGTCTATTTGTACTCGTTTGTCCGTTCGTCTGTCATGTCCGACTACATCATCATTCTCTGATTATGCAGTATGCCTAAACCGATTCAGATGAAAAAGACCAACTTTGGACTCCAGAAAAGAAATTATACCTAGTCTCTACCAGTATAATATGTCAATGCTTCTAAAGAGACAACAGATACCGATTTAGTTGAAAATTGTTATGGATAAACTTGGACCATAATATGAGAAAGAACATGTAGGATAGTCTACCACTATATGTCAATATTTCCAATGAAACCAGCATCTTACCAGCAGTATACAGCGGGTTCGCGAAGGTAACTACCAGGCCTGCCTTCATCGCGCCATGGCAGACCACCACGAACTCCGGGATGTTGGGCAGGATGAGCCCCACCCTGTCCCCGGGGGCCAGCCCCACGTGGCCGATCAGCGCCTGGGCGCAGCGGTCCACCATCAGCATCATCATGCCGTACTCGTACGAACGGCCCGAGGTACCGCATGTCTGAAAATTATACCCACACTCACATTATAATAGCAGCTGACACTCACGTTATAACACCTCCGTGCTTGGTTAAGAGCGTGGATCTTGACTCAGAGGTCGTGGGGTCGATTCCCGCGTTGGAAACATGTTATTTCTAAGTTTGGTTAGGACAATGCAGGCTGCAGATCACCTGATTGTCTGACAAGTAAGATGATCCATGCGTCGGATAGGCATGTAAAAAGTCGGTCCTGCGCCTGATCTCTCGCCAGTCGTGTCGGTCTTCCGTCCCACTATGGGACTGAAGACTTCCTTTTACTCTCATAACTCATAAGCCTGTGGGACTCCCACTGGATTAGAATGGGAATGGGAATAGAAAGTGTTCTTGTGTACTGCACACTTTCGCTCTATAGCGGTACGGAACCCTTCGTGTGCGAGTCCGACTCGCACTTAGCCGATTATTTGCAAATTTATTATCACCAAATAATTTGCATTATAACGATGACTATTCAATATCCAGGTGCTTACTGCTTATACCTCGTATATCCTGCAGCTGTTATCACAACGTAAAGTGGGGTTTATCGATATGATATTATGACTCCTATCTCAATTTTATAGTATTTCAAGACTCTCATTAATCATAATAATTCATAATGTTCAAATTCCAAGGGGATAACGTTATCGAAAATCTTGTGATATTTTGTGGGCGTTAGTCTTTATCTCTCACCTCTCGGTACCTAGACACAGTAGACAGTAAATACTCCGTTTCTAGTCTTAGGGTGGTATGTTTTAGAGGGTGAGGGTAAGGGTAGGGAAATAATTAGTCAATAATTTATATTAGTAATAGTGATTAGTTGATAAAAGTTTATTTTGCCGAGCATTCTTCAAGTTGTTTGCGGTGAACCATCAAGTCATTGTAGAGTGGTATGGAATCCAATTAAATTCCTACTTTTCTACGTCGTCGAATCGAACCTTGCGTCTTCGAAGTGAACTTTGGACTCTGATTGCATTGTAGAGCCAGTCACTAAGCTTAAAAATACTGGGCCAACTAGTTAGAAGTTTTGTAATACACTCATACGACTCAAAATGTCACTTTCTAAACGATAGAGCGTAGCTCGCAAATGTATTAAAGATCCATACCAATATTATAAATGCGAAAGTGTGTGTGTCTGTTACCTTTTCACGCCCAAACCGCTGAATCGATTTTGCTGAAACTTGGTATGGAGATACTTTGAGTCCCGGGATAGGTCATAGGGTATTTTTTTCCGGAAAAATATTCGGTTCTCGCGCGATAAACGAATTTTGGCGCAACGAAGTTGCGGGCGTCATCTAGTTGAAAATTTATAGCCAAGTAATTTACTCTACATTTTCACACTTCACAGAAATAGTTGCGTATTTGGTACAGAAAAGATCGTGCCTGTCGCTGTTACTATCTCCTACAAATAAATGATAATAGAAAAAAAAAACAGTTCCACATAGTGTTCTTTTGTGAAAAATCTTAATTAAGAATCAGTGCCGAATTTTTATTTTTTATCCCCATTACTAATAAACGCTGTATAAGCTTTGAATAGTTATACAGTGTTTTGTCTTCTTCAATCCAATTAAAAATGTCACTTGTGTGACAGGAACAAAACACTGTAAGTATAACTATTCAAAGCTTATATACAACGTTTATTAGTAAGGGGGTATGACTATGAGTGTAGGCCACTTTATTTCCGCCACCCCATGTAATCCTACTAATATTATAAAGGCGAAAGTTTGGATGTATGGATGTATGGATGTTTGTTACTCTTTCACGCAAAAACTACTGAACGGATTTTAATGAAACTTTACAATAATATAGCTTATATTATATCAGAATAACACATAGGCTATAATATATTTAACCGACTTTCAAAATGGAGGAGGTGTTATGTTTGTTTTTTATGTTCAACGATTACTCCGCCGTTTGTGAACCGATTTTCAAAATTTTTCTTTTGGTGTACAGGTTATCATCTCTATTTGCTACCACATTCATAAAAGTGGTGACCTGATGAAGGGATCCCTAAGAAATCGAGGGAACTACGCAAAATTTATATGGAAACATGTGGTGACTTCGGTTTCGTTAGCAGTATTCTAAGCATATGCTTTATGGATATGCTTATTGGAGTTGTCCGGGGTGCCATCACACAAGCTGGAATTAAAGGTCTGGACGCACCAAGATTATGCAACGGTACTCGGTTGCGAGTTACCGAACTTGGAAGGCACATAGTGAAGGCCACAATTTTAACTGGTGAAGCCAAGGGAGACAATGTCCTCATACCGCGCATTCCAATTATACCCAATAACTTGCCATTTAATTTTAAACGCCTGCAGTTCCCTTTAAAAGTCGCATTTTCAATGACAATTAACAAATCGCAGGGCCAAACCTTAAAGATAGCAGGCTTACATTTGGGTTCGCCATGTTTTTCTCACGGTCAGCTCTATGTGGCTTGCTCACGTGTTTCCAAAGCAGAAAATCTGCACGTTTATGCCGAAGGAAAGAAATCATTAAATGTAGTGTATAGGAGCATACTGCAGTAGCTACATTTAGGTCTCTGCAATGATCTTAGAAAAATATCCGAGACAGTATAATTATGTCTAACTTTTAAGATTAACCCACTATATCCGTTTTATGGTAATCGCGACCGTGTTTTCAACAACCACGCGAACGAAGTCGCGGGCACTGCTAGTACTTAATAATAATAATACATACTTAATAGCTCCCACACCGGTTTCGATGACGGTGGCCAGTTTCATTGAAACCAGAGCATCTTACTTGTCAGACAACCAAGTGATCAGCCAGCATTGTTCTAACCAAACTTGGAAATAACATGTTTCCAAAGCTGGAATCGAACCCACGACCTCCGAGTCAAGAGCCGCGCTCTATACCACTAGACCATGGAGGCGGGAGGAGGATGAATCTGTCGGAACTCGGACCCCTAGGACACTGCCGTCCCTAGGCCGCTGCCTTTACAGCCTACTTTTAAATCCGGGGCTGGTTCAATGTAGTGACTAGGGATTATTACAGTGCTCACAATAATAATTAAAGTCGAGGGTCAAGAGATAAACTAATATAATTACTTCCGTTTATCTGTTAATTAGTAAACGAATAGATAAATATTGGAATAAACTAGATACCTATGTACCTTACATAGACTTATAATATAGGTTTATGGTACCTTATGATTACCTAATCATAAGGTACCATAAACATTATACATACTTACTATAAAAACAATATAAATTACTTAGTGTCCTGCACATTAAGCTACTTTTCAAGTTTTTATTTATTTTTTGCTGTAAAAACTAATATAGCTTTAATATATTTTATTACTTTAGCCTATGACTTCAATTTAGTCTACGAGTTATTGTTTTTAATAAAAAATATCGATGGACTTTGTACCTTGGAATATCTAATCTAAATTGTTTGTATTTTACGTATCCGTTATCTATAACAAGCAAATAAACACAAAAAATAAGATCGTATCCATGGTTTCACATCTAAAACTTTCGTTCTTGAAACTTTGAACCGCTTGATCGGTTTTAATAAAAATTACTAGTTTAGCATCTAGCTACTTTTACTTATTTAGGAAAAACCTCCACTTTTCAACCCTTATAGTATAGATGACAATTGACATAGAATTTAGATTTTGGTATTATAATAATATATAAAATCCTAAGAGATAAAATCAAAAAAGTCTTGCAGACCGCAGTGCGTTCAATCTGCGCAAGCGCGCAAGTAGGTAAGTAAACGATTTTCCGGGGCAAAACGAAAGGCACAAAACAGATTTTCAAATTTCACCCAAGCTATAACCAAATATTACCAATAATATTTACAAATATAAAATTACATAAAACTGTTCAACATTGTGATACTTTTATTTTAAAAAATTCGACATTCGTGCCAATTCCCACGTAGCCTTCACCTTCCTCTCTATTTATATCGGTATCAGAGTGCATCCGCGAGTTTACATTGAACTTTGTACCATGCTCCCTAGTTCCTATACTACAGACTACAATCTACAGCCCAACTACCTTTGAGTTTCTAATAGGGACCTTATGAAGTTTGTATTAAGGTCTACACTCTACGCAGAGGTAATATAGTTCAGAACGCGATGATGATAATTAATTGGTGAGCTATCGTTTCATGAATATGCATTTAACAACCGTTTTATTTTATTTTAAAGGAATATTTACTACCGCATCTGAAATCTGAATAGAAATCAGATAATGGGATTCTGCCAAAACTCTACATTAATTCTTGCTGTTTCTTTGATTTCAGATTTTTTAATGCTTGTTCAGGGCTGCAAATCTTTAAAATACTTTGTGAGAACTATGAGGATACAAAATAAACAAAGGAAAATATACCGGATATAAAATAAGGAAGATAGAAAAGGCATGGAGCGACTACACTAAGCCAAGGTAAACAATTTTTTTAATAAAATAAAATAGGACTTACCACACATGGTGCATCTGGCCACATCTGGACATCTTGAAAAATGTGGTCATGTAGATTTTCCTGGCCAATAGTAATTTCACCCCAGGGGGAACTCAACACATTCTGTTCCAACACTGAAACTGGTTGGGTCGCGTAGCAGCGTCGAAGATTTTGCGATTTGGGAACTCTATGGTTCGCACTTTTGCATTCATGTTTGAAACTATTTAAAAAATTACGCGCGAGGCTCCCGCGGAATATTTTCAAACTGGACATTTTGAAATTGGAACGTTTGGAGCGAGGCGTCTGCGCTGTGTTGCCGCCGCTCGAGTTTGCGTCGAGTTTTGTTTTGGCGCGTACTCTACTATGTTTCGTCAGAGGGCAGAGTCCAATTATTATAATCTACGCTTAAGAGCGTTTACACCTTTCACGCTCAATTTGGCTTAAAACTGTACTTTTCCAACTTGAAAAAAATCATCAACAACTTATCTTTGTAAAAATGTTGATAACTCATTTTTATAGAGAATATCACTGTTTAAATAGTTAGCAGAGAAAAAAATAGGATTTATAGAGTATTTGTACATTAAATCTCGATACCTTAACAGAGGTTTTCTTAAATTCCGTTTTAGTATCAGTTTCGAAGCTTTTAATTTACGAAACCAGCGACAGACCTTATTATAAAATAATAATAACCTATTGACAAGATCCTTAAGCAAATAGTTAGCAGAAAAAAATATTTCGTTTAGGTATTTAACTTTATGTAATTTAAATTCAAAGAATGAGAAATATCAAAGAAATATCAATGAATTACAACTTTTATATTACCTATTTATTAAACTTAATTTAATATAATAATAGCTTCATATCATAGAAGAACACTTTAATTTAAAAAATTGTTCTTAATTATAAACAAATCTTTTGTTGTTTTTTTAAAACTACTATAAATCGCTGCGCGCAAAGCAATTCCGATAGTCCGCCGCAGGTTTGTATGGAAACTTGAAATAAGGTGTAAAGTGTAAACGCTCTTAATGCTTAGAAACCTCATTATATTGTGGATTCAGTGAAATATGATATGCAACGAATTATTTTGTCTAGTCTCGCAGACATGAGACAAACAAGTTTATAATTGACAACATTTCGTAATAAGGGAATTTTATATTTTTTACACATTAGTTAATTGATGATTACTGTGGTGACTATTTAAATTTATCTCTAATGTACTTTAATAGTTAAAATAGCATTAACTCAGTTTTCATCACTTACCTTCCAAAGTGACACATTTTCTCGTCTATGAAACATTGGTCAACCATTTTATTTCCGGTATACCTAGATTAAAATGGTTCTTGGTAATTCTGAAACATATTAAACACAATATTATAATAAATCGGATATCTTTAAAATACAGTTCCAACTTCCAATCCATACTAATATTATAATAAATGCGAAAGTGTGTCTATCTGTTTGACTGTTACCTCTTCACACCCAAACCGTTGAAATGATATTTCAGAAGTTTGGTATGGGCTTTGAGTCCCGGAAATGGACATAGGATACTTTTTATCCCGAAGAAATCGGTCCCCGTGCGATAAAATGGAAGTCAGTAGAAAAGTAAACTGGTGACAAACCCAAAGTCTTAATAGGTGACAAACCATTCAACTCAATAGCACAACTCTTGTATTTTTGAGCCGTGATTTTAGGTTTGTCACCTGTTTTATTAACTTTTAGATAAAATCCCCATTACCTCTCATAGAAACAGACAGTGATAATGAACGGGTAAGTAATTTTTTTGTGTATCTAAATTCTAAAGTTACTAATAAATAATAATAATTGAACAAGTGGTTAACCTAGTTGTACGCATTCTGTATAGAGATAACAGCAATACAAATAATACACTGAACAGTCGCTAGTCGCTACAAAGATGTAAAGTAAATAAACGTGTCTAGTAGAACACATATGTAGTTCATAATATTATTGTGTACAATAACTACCTGTTTAAGCCCGGCCGCACATTGTACGACATTTCTGATCAGAAACAGTTGAACGTCCGCGCTGTCTTTTGCATGTTGTACTGAGCCGAGTGAGCTCGAGCGGAAGGATTATTTCAGATAATGTGCGGGGTGGCGATCCGGCGGAATTCAAATGTTTCATGTGCGGCCGGGCTAATTGCCCGCACTATAAAATAATATATCTGTGTGTGTATGTCTTAGAGTGGGTTGCACCGGCTTACTTTAACTATAACTTTAACTTTAACCATAACAAAATGTGAAATGAACTGTCAAATCCCTAACAAAAGTCGCCATATTTGACGATAACCTTAACTTTAACTACGCCTCTGGTGCAACCCACCCTTATAGTTACTACTCACTTCTTATGCATTCGATTGATTGCACATTTTTTAACTTTTACTGTAGAAAATCTCAAAAGATAAAAAAAAACTTAAAAACACTTGGAAATTTGTTCATCATTATGATATTATATTGTGGTGACCGATTTAGGGCCAGTTTCACCACTTCCTGATAAGTGTCGAAATAGGCTATCCACCACATAACTTGACAGATGAAGTATGAAGAATCTGTCAAAAAAGTTGTGGATAGCCTATTCGGCACTTTATCAGGAAGTGGTGAAACAGGCCCTAAATGTGCTAAATGTACACAATATTTTATTTAAACGTAGTCTACAGTTTTAGATCATGAAAGTGATTTAATAACATCTAAACAATAAAATTAGCATTACTTCAATGAAATTGCTATAACAAAACTCACAACTTAGCATGAGATTAGACGACGTGATATAATATATTACCAGCTTAGTTCTGTTGTTTGTTATTAACTTATTATATTGTATGTATGTATATTAAAATTATATAATATTTTAATTTGAATCTCATACTAAGTTAGGTTTATGTATTATAGTAATCACTTTAGAAAATATTACATCAATATAAACTCCTAAAAATGTATGTGATGATCAACGTGTTGATTATGTCAACCACCTATAAAATTGAAAACTACTTCATAAGAAGTTTAACTGATACTAAACTTTCAGATATCTTATCTAATCTTGGAACTATAATACAAAGCAATAAATAAACTTGGTATGAAGTACCGAAATAAGTAAAAAGGAACATCTACATAATATTACATAATAATATTATATCACAGCGTAATAGGAGCCCCAATATCTAGCCTAACTAGTAGTTGATAATAACATGTACCGTGTACGGGTGCTGTTACAACTTACAAATACAAGGTCATCAAAATAATTAATTAGAATAAAAAAAAACTTATCGGCCGGCCCCTTATCTGTTTTGCATTGTTAATAACAGTATACAAATGTTCATAATAAAAATATTATGATTCTTAATTTTAATTAAATCGGAACACAGACATACAATATACATCTGGGGCCGTACCACGAAACGTTTTTGAGACTCAAAACAATCGTACGAGAATGCCGCGTCCTCCTCTAACAAACGAGAAATGACGTCGTTAGAGCAAGACGCGGCATTCTCATTCGATTGTTTGAGTCTCAAAACGGTTTCGTAGTAGACTAGTCTGCCAGACGTTAGAAATTGTGTCTGTGTCACACACCTAACTGCGTTTAAAAATACCTCCTCCTATTAGCGTTAAAAACAAAACCTGAAGACAGGAATAATTTGGACTGGGTCCAGAACTGTTTGACCTATTATTATCAGTAACGGAATAAGAGTATTTTGCTCCGAGATTTACTGATCCATGGTCTTCATAAATTGGCCAGAATGGAATCAGTTTTCTATTGTAACGATTAAAAATTTAAAAATCCCAGTCATTGTAAATATATTTTTTCACTTCTTTCCATTCAGTCGTTTAGTTCCGCGTCCTATAACTTTTATTAAGATGACAAAATATAAGAATAGTAAAAATAGCAATCACATAATTCTATGCAATTTTTAATTGCTATTTTTCTGCTAAGGAACTCTTATTCTACCAGACCTAGACGAAATATAGATTTATAAATAAGTTTAATATTTTATCATTGTTAATACGGGTTAATACTACCCGTATTGGGCGTATCTTACTATACCAATACCAAACATAAGGCAAGTATAAAACCTATTATTATCATTAAACATGCATTAAAATTGTAATAAAAAGATTCCATTAAAAATAACAACCATTTATTAAACCAATCATAAATAATCCATTACCCGTAATAATTGTACAATTTAAACAACACAATATACATTACATACGACTAACCATCTAATTTTACTTTGCAGCTTAATTAATATAAAATATTTAAAATTATCACAACAATTAATTGTTTAATATATAACATTGCAAATGCAATAAACAGTTTTATAAAAAAATTGGCATTGTCAAAAATTGGCGCCTTAAGAGGCCGGGGTACCCTCGAAATTCTCATACATACTTAATACCAAAATCATTTTCTCATACGAAAATATTTAACATTTTTGAGTTATTTTTCAGCTTAATATGGTAAAATTTACCTAGGTTCCTGCACAAAATTTTGAAAAATAACTCAAAAATGTTAAATGTTTTCGTATGAGAAAATGATTTTGGTATTAAGTATGTATGAGAATTTCGAGGGTACCCCGGCCCCTTAATTGCAACAGCTGTGTTCCTATTTCAAAATATGGCGTGTGATTGCAAAATGGGTCTAATTTTACTGTTGCATTAGCTTATAACTTAATATCCTTATGAAAATAAGGTAATTTAATAAAAAAATATTCGTATAACAACGTAGGATCTTAATTTTTCCTCTTCATTCAGCAACTAATACAGGGTGCAATTAAACCTTCCTGCCAAATTTTAATATAATATTGATCCTTGTTAAAAATAAAAATACACGTATTTTTTCTTTTATTATCACTCAGTACTAAAATGTTGAGAAATAGCTTCCGAAAGTTATCCTAAAAAATGGACACGACGCGTGGCCCGCGCGTTATGTGACCCCGCGCGCGCGCCTCCCCCCCTCTCATTTCCCCGCGCCGCGAGTGACCGTTCTGAATCGATTTTAAATGGTATAAAATATGTCAAAAAAAATATAACACCCAATTTTTGGGTTAAATGAACTATCCTAATGATACATAAGCCCTGGAAAAAATTTGGCAGGAAGGTTTAATTGCTTATTGCACCCTGTATTTTAATAACAACACCATAGGAAACAATGCCAACATTATGAGGGTACAAAGACCAGTTTCCAACAAGAGCTAATTAAAATCATTGGATATAAATCAAATGCAACTGCGCATAAGCGCATTTGTGTTGTTTGTAATACGAACAATATGTTTTTAACAATTAGCAATTTGTGAAGTGTCATCAAAGTCAACGCTTAGACTCAATTTAGATTTTAGACCATCGCGGAATGGAACGGAACGGAAGCGTCAATTTCGCCTCATGCAAGGAAATTGACACCGGAGAATAGTCGAGAACTCCACGGAAGACGCGCGACCAATTTTTTGGATAGTATTTGATTTAAGTGTGTTATACTGAATGACATAATGTTCATTGTGATTTGTACAGTTCCGTTGCAAATAATTGCTTCCATTCTATTCTGCGCCAGTATAAATAGAGCCGTAGTTTTAGTTTTGGCCCACCGTAATATTTAGTAAAACCTGCCCTTTTAGCCCGGTCGCATATTATCCGAATTTCTGATCAGAAAAATTCTGAGGTCCCGCAGGAACGCACTCTGTTCAGACATTTTGTTGTGGACCCCGCATACTATCAGAATTCTGACGTGTCAAAATGTATGAGCGTCCGAATTTTTCTGATCAGAAATTCGGATAATGTGCGGCAGGGCATAATATTTCATTTTAGTCTATGTTTTAGGCTGCTTGCACACTGAAACCGCCGGGCACAAAAAGCTAAATATCTATCCTCTCACACCTCACATGGTAAATCATTATGTTCCATCTCGCTCTATCGCTTTTCGCACTTTTTCAGTTCATGGCATCAGAGTAAACAGCCTGAAACATTTGCATAAGTAAAATAACCAACTTAAAAATATATATCGATTTAATTATATTTTTAATAAACTATTCTAGCCTCTTCTTTCTCTTTTTTAGGGTTCCGTACCCAAAGGGTAAAAACGGGACCCTATTACTAAGACTTCACAAAAAAAACAATTTTTGGCCTATTTTTGTTCTATAACGGTACGGAACCCTTCGTGCGCGAGTCCGACTCGCACTTGGCCAATTATTTTTTACTATTTTGTTACGAATCTTCAATCTTCATCAAAGATATGAAATATTACTATTAAATTTATAGTAATAATAAATCTATTTACAATTTTCAGTATAAGTACTGAATTATTTTTTTATTCATGTAGAAGTAGAACTACCTCGTTAATTGTAATTGACATTGCAACATTTGTTGATATATTTTCTTGTTGCATCTTAAAATAGCTTTTGTAGGTAATCTTCAATTTCTTACAATATCCTCACCAATTTTCATTTTATTTACGTGATATATGGCGAACTCTTGAGGTTTCTTTTTCTTCAATAAAAACGATCCCACTATACGAAGGTTCATTTATTTATTGCTCACACAAAAGTATCCATCAATCTTGAGAAAGCTTAAGTTATGTCATGTTTAAAAAAAAATTAGTTTTTAGTTCGTTAATTCGTTACAATAATATTATAATATTAAGGTCTTTATTATGAAATTTCCAATTATAGAAAATAGTACGTAATATTTGTGATACTCACCACCGTTTCAACATTAATATATTTTTATTTTAATGACTTTGCATCTTTAAAAATGTAAATAATATTTGAATATCGAAAGATGATTATTTACATTTTTACCTGTAATTTTATTTTTTCAACAATGGGGTTTATTCGGTTTAAATTCCCTTTTGGAGCCTTGTTTCGCGCAGATATTTGCTAATATTATCTAAGGTAAAGTAACCAATTATTATTGTCACTTTGCAATAAAAATAATAATATACTTACTTAACATAAATATCAGATTTATTTTTAGAATTACGTTACACAGCAATGATTTCATTGGTCAATTAGCGTCTTGACAATTAGTTGCTATTGGTTATTAACGTCACCTCAATTTCTTTTTCTAAAAGGTCGTATCCTAACAGCACTTGATATGCAAAATTATACCCAAATACAACAGTATTTATAATTAAATTGCAACAACATAAAAAAATGCTAATACCTTAACTATATTCACTCGTTTTCTTAGCAGCAGCGAATGTTTGGTGTGCTATTAGGTCCTTGAAATAGCCGTTAGGTTTCATCATCAGCTCCTTATAGGTCCCTTGTTCGACTATCGCTCCATCGTCTATGACTGCGACTTCGTCTGCCGACTGTATAGTACTCAGTCGATGAGCTATAGTCAGTACGGTTCGGTCTTTGCTGATTTCCTTGAGGGCTTTGTCGACTAGGTACTCGGAATATGTGTCTAAAGCTGACGTAGCCTCGTCTAGGATGAGGATTTTCGGGTTCTGCGAAATACAAGGTTTATGAGTTAGTTGTGGATCTTATTCACTTTTAAAATTTTTGTATGGCATCGAAAGTACGTGATTTTTTCAATACCTTTTTTCTTTCACTGAAACTGCAAAATAAGGCACTTTTAGATCTATTGGATCACTTGGATCGCAATGCGCAATAAAAACTATCGTCAGAGAAATTTATTCATAGGCAGATAGCGAACCTAGGCGGATCGGACGGATCGGATCGGCAGAAATTTAATCGACGCTGGGCGATCGCCCGGGGCGCCCGGTAAAAAGGGGCGCAGCCGCTGCAGGCAAACGAAAGAGGTGTCAATTTTTCAGCACTATCAGCATAATGGGCGCCCAAGAAATCTCGCCCAGGACGCTGGTAGTGCTAAAACCGGCACTGAAAGCGGCCATTACAGACGTAAAGGTACGCTTATACGGGCAACTAAAATTGCTCAATTCCAGTCAATTCTCGTCAACTATGACGTCACGACTACATCAAGCAATTTGCAGCAATATTGCGCAATACAATTGTCTGGAATTTCCAAGCCCATCGGATATACGTCAATTCGTATCTGCGACATTGAGCGATATGAAATATCTGGAGCGATTAGAAGCAATATCGCCGAAATAATTGCCGCAATTTATTGAAACTGCTCCATATTGCTCCACAAATTGCTCCAGATCGGTCCAATCGTGTCGCCGAGCAAGATTTATTGCCGCAATTATTGCCTGTGTAAGCGCATCTTAATACCTTCAGTATGGCCCGGGCGATGGCGACGCGCTGCTTCTGTCCGCCGCTGAGCTGCGAGCCGCCCGCGCCGACGCCGCGCCGCCAACCCCCGTCCGCTATCAGGTCCTGCAGTTGAGCGGTCCGGGCTGCACACGACCAGAGACGCTCCTGGAAAATATAATAGTTTTAGGGCCTGTTTAACCACTTTATGATAAGTGCCGAATAACTATCCACCACTTAACTTGACAGATGAAGTATGGAGAATATTCTGTTAAAACAGTTGTGAATAGCCTATTCGGCACTTTATCAGAAAGTGGTGAACAGGCCCAAAAAAACAAAAATGTTTTTTTAACACGTTTTTTTGTCTTGTGTTTGTCTTAGAAGTTATTTTTAACGTATCAGACAAGTAGAAAACATTGTAAAACTATAACGTCTGAATACACAGCATAGATATTATTATTATTATTATTATTAGGTAAAAATCAAAATAAAATACTTCGTGCGTGATATTATATAATCTAAGGTCACCACTTAATCTTTAAATAAAAGGCCTATGTGTGTGTAAACAATATTGATACTGATAAGATCCACCCACATTTTGAGCATGACTCATAAAAATGTAGCTGAAAGATATAGTGAAGATAATATACAACAACCTATCAATTGTATTGCTTTGTTACAATTACACCCATGCGTTTATTTTATATAACACATATTTTATTAACACAGCTGACACGTATACGAGAAAAAACAACAAAATAATTGTATGCCTTTTTGAGATGGTATTTTAAAGATGCCTTGTGGCATAGAGTAATAAATAGTTATGATGTATGATTGGTCCATGCTTGTGGTAAATAAATAATTTGTATGTACTATCAGAGAAGTTGATTTCTAGGCAGATCGCGGATCTAAGTAATTTGGTCGCGTTGTCAAACCCGTTCAACCGATCACAGATAACATTGAATTGACATGATCCGACCAAATGACGTAGGTCCGTCAACTGCCTAGGAATCAATTTCCTCGATGGTACCTAGGTGTGTTTTAATAAAAATAGTGATTATCACGCTTATGTTAATTCATAATGCTACCTTTTTTAAATACCTTCGAAAACAGGAAAAGGCAACGATAGCCACATGGATAAACTAAAGCGTGGAGTAAATATGTTTTGAATTAGACTTTGACGAAAGAAAAAAAACTTACCAATTCTTCGTCGGACTGTTCGTCTGTGGCTCCATACAGGATATTATCTTTTATTGATCCAGAAAATAGCACTGGCTCCTGGAAAAAAAACCAAGAAAAATTATAAAACTTGAACCTATCAACTACACATAGTTTTAATAGCACAAAATGGCCAGAACGGGATTCATATTACAATAATGAGTTCTATCTATTTATCTACGATGGACTTCCACTATATCAGATACTTTATATTTTGAATTTTTTATTTCGTACCGAACCCTTTGTGCGCAAATCCACTGGTCCGCAAATACTGGTCCGATTTGAAAAAAATTTTCAGTGTTAGATAGCTCATTTATTGAGGAAAACTATAGGCTATATTTTATCACGCTAAGACTAATAAGATAATGTGGAAAAAACGGGGGAAATTATTTGAAAGGGTTCAATCATTTTTTCAGTGGCTATATATTTTATACCCGTGCGACCCCGGGGCGGGTCGCTAGTTACAGTTATAAAATATTATGTATGCAGGCATGGATAGTAAACATAGATCAGGCAATTATTGCTAGTTAATAAGATCATTGAGATTATGGCAATAAATATATTGTATTGCGAATTATTTGAAAGGGCTTATCTCGCGAACTACTTGGAGCAATTTTTATGTTATTTGGCACAGATAAGAAGTAGACCACGTGAAGGATCATGCGGTATCGATTTCAATCATTTTTTCAGTGGCTATATATTTTATACCCGTGCGACCCCGGGGCGGGTCGCTAGTTACAGTTATAAAATGTTATGTATGCAGGCATGGATAATAAACATAGATCAGGCAATTATTGCTAGTTAATAAGATCATTGAGATTATGGCAATAAATATATTGTATTGCGTTCCAATGATCGGTTGTCTTACCCCATTCGAACATTATGTTTTTCTAAACATAAAACATTTACACAGCAAATAACTGTACAATATCTGCTCAGCTATACATTAACTATGTATTATATGTATTTGTGTAGTCATTTAGAAACATAACACACAGACAAACACAAAGAACCTTAAATACATAGACGCTGCTTAAATATTCTTATTAGTAAGGTGATAAGTGATATCACAAAAAGGAACTATGACTTTCTCTCTTTCTCTCTCTCAATGCTTTTAATTTCAATTCAAAATCAGTAAACAATATATTTACCTGACTAACATATCCTATGTGACTCCTCAGCCATACGGGGTCCAAACTCTTTATATCCATCCCATCCAACATGACCATACCACTTATAGGATCATACAACCTCAGTAGTAACGCGGCAACCGTACTCTTGCCACAGCCAGACCTGCCTACTAGGGCTATTGATTTGCCTGGGGATAGTCTAAGAGTCATTCCTTTGATTAGAGGCGCATCGGAGTAGGAGAATGTCACGTTGTCGAGTATTATTTCACCAGTCGGTCTCTCTTTCGGTCTTAGGCCACCTGAAATATTTAAAAAATATCTTGCTAAATAAGTTATAACGAAACATAAAAATGTGAGTCGTTATTGACTGCCTAATCCATACAAAGATGTGTCTACCTGCTACCCTTTCAATAACTATAAGCTGACTAGCTGTTGCCCGCGACTCCGTCCGCGTGGACTTTTATATTGGGATTGTCATTTGTCGAGATAAAATGTAGCCTATAGCCTTCCTTGATAAATACAACAAAATTGGTGTCTCTCAAAGCTTCGTAAAACCAAAAAAAAAACCTTTAACGAATTTCGGTACATAGGAGCTGCTGCGGTCAGCATCATTCGGAACGCAATTCGCAACAAAATTAATGTAAGCTTAAGGGCCTGTTTCACCACTTCCTGATAAGTGCCGAATAGGCTATCCACCAATTAACTTGACAGATCGAGTATGGAGAATCTGATAAAAAAGTCGGCACTTTATCAGGAAGTGGTGAAACAGGCCCTAAATAATTAATAAATCATCGTAACAAAAGTATGACAACGCTGTGTTAATTTTATAAAGAAGTTAGTTCTTATCTAACACAAGTTCGAAATTAAGATGCAACAACAAGCCATTAAATAATAAGATAGCTGTATTTATCAACTTCGGCCTTGGCTTGACATTTTCTTACATAGTATCCCGCGTACATATTTAGGATGTCTCGGCAAAAATTAAAAATAAAAAGCGGCCAAGTGCGAGTTGGACTCGCCCATGAAGGGTTCCGCAGCAGCAATAAGGTTTATTTTTATGAAATTTAGAAGGTTTTTGATTTATTTTTATATTTCAGTCGATTTAATGAAATTTAGATTAAAGTTTACCATTTATGACATATAAAAAAAACTACTGGCTAGATCTCGTTCAAACCAATTTTCGTTGGTAGTTTTTATAGAAATCTACATCATATATTTTTTTTAGAATTATCATGCCCCTACTTTAGAAATTAGAGGGGGGGAACACACATTTTACCACTTTGGAAGAGTCTCTCTCGCAAACTATTCAGGTTAGAAAAATGTGATATGAGAAACCTCAATATGATTTTTGGAGACTTGGAGACCCCACACGCATAGGTTAGATGAAAAAAATTTTTTTGTTTTAGTTGTACCTATGGGGACCCCTAAAATTTTTAATAATTTTTCCATTTTTGCATCAAAATCTTTATAATGCGGTTCACAGACTACATCTACTTACCAAGTTTCAATAGTATAGCTCTAATAGTTTCGGAGAAAAGTGGCTGTGACATACGGACGGACAGACAGACAGACAGACAGACATGACGGATCTATAAGGGTTCCGTTTTTTGCTATTTTGGATACGGAACCCTAAAAACGAGAAAGGAAGAAGAAAGAGAAACGAGGCGCAACATTCCATTTTAGGGCCTGATTACACCTACCGAATAGAGCGAGACAGTTCTCTCGGCCAAGCACTCGGCATGTTTATTATGGACTAGATGACGCCCGCAACTCTGTTGCGCCAATTTTCAATAATCGAGCGGGAACCGTGTACGGTACTTACTATTTATCGGTATATTTGTATATACCTAGATACATTTTTCCGGGATAAGAAGTATCCTCTATATATGTCCTTTCTCGGGACTCAAAGTGTTTTCAATTTCAGCGGTTTGGGCGTGAAGAGGTAACAGACAGACACACTTTCGCATTTATAATATCAGTAAGTATGGATATTATGCTCATTCAAGGGCACTGTCTGGCCACTCTACTCGGTGAGTGTAATCAAGCCCTAAGGGCCTTTCACACTGGCGATTAGCGAGCAATTTGAAAGCGACGCGATTGCGCAGCGCACACGCCGCGGTTGCGCGACGTGTACGTCGCGACAGCGCAGCGTCGTCGCGGCGTGGCGTGGACGCCATTTTGTACACTCGTCTAGAGATGTGACATTGTAGATACTGTTTGAGCAGTAGTATTTCCTCGTCAGAATCCATGCTACTGAGTGTAAAAAACGCGGAAGGCAAGCTGCGTGCACCTCGCGCAATCGCGACGTCATCGCAGCGTGCGCGCTGCGCAATCGCGTCACTTTCAAATCGCTCGCTAATCGCCAGTGTGATAAGGCTCTTAGGCCTTAGGTCTCTTTGGCGGAGCGAGGAGTGTGCGGGGAACCACCTGATGCTATTGGGTAATAGCGATCAGACGGTAACACGTAATTTTTCTTGCTTGTTTTTTTTTGTTATTAAGCTAGTAAATAGTATGCCTGCTGTTTCGCAAATCGCACCATCTTGGGGTCAATTCAGACCGCAACGTGACGCGTACAGTACTCCCAAATTAATAATGCGCATGCAAATGTTCGCTGATTGTCGTAATCACGGTAACACCCGAATCTATGAAACGTAAGAGCACCAAATAATGCTTTTTGCACCTTGTTCCAAAGAAATAGAAGTAAATATCATATTTATAATTGTCTCTGTTTTTGGCGCATGCGCCACAATACGTTTTATTGCGCATGTCCAAATCATGTCATGCCATGGCAACGCCACCAACGAGTTGATTAAACAGTTGACTTGGCGTTGCCATGGCATGACATGATTTGGACATGCGCAATAAAAGGATTTCTTCCGACGCTCGGGAAAAACTATCGTTGCCGAACAATGACGAAAATTTCTATGCGCATTATCACTTTGGGAGCACTGCAGATGCATTTCTAAATATGTTTTGAATTGACAGACTTGCATGACGTTCAACGCAATTGAAGTCTGTCAAATCTATAGCAATTTAGAAATGCATCTTTGCGTCGCGTTGCGGTCTGAATTGAGCCTTAAAGTTTAAACTAACCTGCCGGTATCTTCGGCTCTCTGTCTATAATCTGCCACAGTCTAGTCGCGGCGCCCATGCCCTTATTCAACTCAGTATAGAAACTGCTTAGGCCGCTTATGCTAATCCCCACGTATGCAGCATACAGGAGGAAAGATGTAAGGTTCCCCACAGTGAGCTGTTCTGCTGCTACCATGCCACCTCCGTAGTATAAGACTAGTATTATTATAGTGTTGCCCGAAAGACCCGTCTGAAAATAGTGTTTATATTTTAGGATACAAAAAAATTTATGGTAGTTGTTAACATGACATCAACTTTTTTTTTGCTTTCTGTACGATAGGACTTAGGTTCTAAGTGAACAAGCAAAGTATAATAAAATAAATGGCTGCAGAATAATAATTATATCATTTTAGAGATCTACATTATATTGGTATCAAACGGAACAAAGTATAACACTTAGGTCCTTTTGCGCAGATCCAGGTTAAAGTTAATACCGGGTAAATAGTGTGTTATCTCTTACATTATTTATTTATTTTACGAACGAGATAACTTTTAAACCGGGGTTAACTTTAACCCAGATCTGCGCAAGTGGGCCTTAGAGTGAACTATACGCGTCTCGAGATGAATATTTAAAAAAATGCACAATTACTTACCAATCCATAAAAACTGCCAACTGCTAAAGATTCTTTGTACGCCAGTTGCAAAATATTTTCTATCTTCTGTGCGTAAGATTCGCATTCTTTGTTCTCCTTACTAAATGTCTTCACTGTTTTTATATTCGATATTTTTTCTTCAGCCAGCTGCAATACTAGTATCAATTATATTATGGGGCACTATGAAAATGGCATTTTAATATTATGACATAACTTTTTTATCAGATACGGAACTAGAAAAAATACGATTATTTTAGCAGACCTGCAGGCATTTAGGAAATTGTTAATTTGTAAAGTACTCCTTTACAAAATGGTTACACTATAAAATCATTTGTTGTTGACCGTTGTTTGGTCGTAATCAGCACTTGCTCGATTGAAGCATGCTGTGTGCTTGAAATAAGTGTAACTGTACCTTTAAGCTTATTTTCTGTGTATTTTAATTACTTAGGGGGTATATTAGAATGAGTTTTGTTTCGTTGGGTTACATTGTCGGAACGAAGTGATTCCATACCATTGAGGCGTTCAGAAAAGCGCAACAAAGCAATGTGACGTCTCTCAATATTACCTCACTAGTTTCAGCTAGGGAGTCCTGCAACTGTCGCGTTATACCCCGCACGAACCGCCCATATATCACAGCCAACATTGACACTGGTGGCACCACACACAGACCAATTAGGGCTAACGATGGTGACATGTATATCTGAAAAGAGGACATTTAAGGTGACGCCGCGTTAAAGCAAAAAACCGTGTTCGATATGTTGATTGCTTGTTTTCTATGAGAGGCCAGGCCGGCCTCTCATAGAAAACAAAAAATGGAATAGCAAGAAATGGAAAGGGCGTAAGCGACAAAATGGTTTTCGTCGCGTAATTTAACCATAAACCATAAATATATTTCATATAAGCTATGTATAAATTAAAGTGTGTAAAAATTTTGGAAGCTTAAATCACTGTCCTCTGTTGGCAAAATTAGAATCCCTTTTTTACAGAGGTATTTTTTATTGATTATGAATCTGTGTTATAAAAGTTGACCAATCGTGTTATGCTATGGGTAATTCAAAGACAAAGACACGATGAATACTGACAATGAACTTTAATTTCTTAGCTTTAGTCATTGCTGAGAAAAATAGATATCGCTACAGCCAAATTATCAAGGCGTCGCCGTAACTAGAGTCAGTTATTTATAATATTTCTTTTATATAGAATAGTGATATTGGCTATAAAATAGACAACATTTTTCAAATAATTTAAAATCCAAATTATATTTCACTGCAATTTACACACAGAAATATTTAAAACATTGCTATTCTCATGATGTACACATGATAATTTCATTTGCAATGTAAATATGGCATGACATTTGGCCTCCTAATCGATAAATGACTAAACATTGTTGATAGAAAACTTAACAGGATTCAAGCCGCATTCTTCTCTTGTAATCAGTGGAATTTTTTATTGTATGGCATTGTGTTGAATTTCAAAGATATTATAGCATTCAGACTTCAGAGTAACAATTTGTGATTACTGATTAGTTAACTTATTTTGGATAACTATTATAAATAATAATACCTTTTTCAATCAACATGAAGTATGCTATTAATAGTTAAACACTACAAACCACTTTTGTTATTATAATAATTGCATAATTTAACTAACCACAGCTATTGACTTTCAAATAATATATAATGTAAAATGATGTCCCTGCTATTGCAGTTGTTATAAACACTAAAAATCCCTTGGCTGCTTTTAATAACAGTCAGTAATATCCAGTATCAATAAGTATATCAACTTTATATATTTGATAATAATTATTATTAACTGTACTTTATTAGAAAAATACATACCATCATGCCTGTCCCAGCGCCAACCATAAACAAAGATCTCAGTCCGTCACTGACATTCTGACTCAAGTTACGTCCCACCAACTGTGAATCAGCAGAGAGCCTATTAACCAACTCTCCTGTAGACGTCCTACTGAACCAAGCCGGTTCCTGCCTCATGATGGCACCAAATACTTGTTTACGTAGCGCCTGTGTCATCCTTTGACCTAGAAATTAAACTGACATTTATTCATGATTTTAAGTTGTTTTTTGCTATTATAAACTAATGTAATTGTAGAATTGAAACACTTGAATAAAAACATTAAGTTGACAATGAAAAAAATTGTAAAAAAATTTATTAAATAAGCAACTTTAAAAGTAATATATATAAGTTACCTGATATAGACATGAGGTAGACTCTGCCAAAGTTACAGACACCCCCAACCAGAAACACTCCGCACAGCATGAGACAGAGAGAGTCGAGTTTCTCCCTTGCCAACACCAGGTCTGTGGTCCCACTGTAAATTATGTCCAACACCATACCCAGGGAAAATGGGATGGCCATTGACACACTGGAGGATACAATTAGTAAACCTATAGCACCTGTAAAAAAATATGTTTTTTATTACTCAATAACTTAGGCTAAGTCTTCTTAGCCGTGATAGTTTTCCTTTTAAATTCAGCATATTTCCTACCCCCGTGAATTTTTACACATTTCCAGAAGCAGCCGTTTATCTGGTAGAAAGGGGGGACACTGGACTCTAATGATTTTTTCCACTTTAAAGCTTCATATTTAGAGGTACCATATTTTTTTTTAGATAAAATGGTATATAAAATACCATTTTGTCGGTGTCATTAAGATATACATTCATGTCTAATTACAGCTTTGTAGGCCTTATAATTTCCGAGAAAACCCGCAGACAGACAGACCGACAGACAGACAGACGGACAGACCGAAACTATAAGGGTTCCTTGTTGACTATGGAACCATAAAAATGTAAGTTTAATATGAATGATGTTTTATTATGAAATATGATGTAATTTTATTAGTGTATGTTAAAATTTAAGTACTAATACTAACCAGTAAGGGTCCATTTTTCAGGCTCAGCTAGGGATAACAACCTTTTTAATTCAGAAGGCTTTAATTTTACATTTATTTTCTTTGAGGACTCTATTGTTTTATTTTGATTTCTCTTATCAATGTGATCACCTTTTGTTTCAGTTTTATCAACATCTTGACTTGCGTAGTATCGTATATTTATTAATTGTGTATCCTTTTTATGTAATAATATAGTCCTATCGCAATAATTTCTTAGAGCTGTAAGTTTGTGACTAGAGTATATTCGTAAACCACACTGATTACACAAACTGTTGTTACGTTTCGATAAAGAAAATATGACATTATTATTTCTGGCACATAATTTTATTCCGAAAGATTTAGTTATAAGTCGGTGCAACATTTTTAATTCATAAAAACTAAGAAAATAAAATAAAATTTTGCTTTACTTTTCTACTTGTCATTTTGGCAAGTGTCAGACGTCAGTGGTGTCAATTTGAAATGTCACATAAATGTCACCACTCTGTCAATTAGAATTTTTTTTCTGAATATTTGAAACAGACCACAGCACGTTAAACAGTTAAACTCGAATTGCATGCCACTTGCAAGTTGCATGCAGCTATTCTATCAACGATGCATTTATTATTATGTATGTTACCTTCCAGAGGTGCCACCATTCGCCGGGTGTAGTTATAACTTATAGGTAATAGGTTAACCGACACTGATATCACCTGATTATTATGAAAAATATTATTGTTCTTAACCCGGCGAATATGACGCTAGGTCATATTGACCCGAGGCATATTTATTTACTTAGTCATATTATGTCCTTGCACCAATAATTGAATGTTTTTAACCTTAGTATAGCTGGAGATACCCCCCTTCCTAGCTGTTACATTACAGCTAGAGCTACGCCTTGTGTGAAGAGATAATAGCAGCGTTTTACCCTGAAATAAAACGCTTATTAAATACTTACCTTATTTGAAGCATAATAATTGAGATAGGCACTTCCGTTTCCGCACATTTTACCTCCATTTCTTTCCTGAATGTTGGTAGCTCTGTCAACCTTGGCGCCATCATCGAGCAGGTAGAGGGAGAATTCCCGCTCAACTATGATCATTGAGTCGAAATTACACCAGGCAGAAATAAAAAGTTATGCTTCAAATAAGGTAAGTATTTAGGTAATAAGCGTTTTATTTCAGGGTAAAACGCTGCTATTAAACACTTGACCGTTATTTGAAGCATAATAATTGAGACGTGTTTGTTATCGCCTGGTGATGATGGACGCCAATGCAATGTGACAAAATAAACGTTAGACGCCAATGTGAAAAGAAAATATAGCAATAAAAAATAAAAATAGTATTTCCTTTTAGAAATACAACTTATAAAAGTTTTGATATGGACATAATGAAAACAATTACTAAAGGAACAAATGAATTCCTTAAATCGTTAGAATTAGATGAAAGTACATTATTTATTGTAATAATTTCTAAATGTATGCACCGATTTCCAATATTAATTGCCCCAAAAGTATTCCATCAATGGATACATTGTCTATCCAACTTTTAGCCACAGCTGAGTGGAAGTTACCTGGTGGTGCAGTTGCCTCAGACAAGTTAGTCTTGATCCAGCCAACTATTCCAGTTTTAGGGGCGGCAGATGGTTTTCCTCGCAAATTCGTAAATAAATTGGCATAATATTTAGCTTCGCTAATCGCTACGCCTGCGATGAAGAAAATGATTACAGAATTTAAACCAGTAAACAGCAAGGTTGCTTATCACTGGGATTGCTTAAAATCTTCCAGCTAAATTGCCTAGAATCAGAACTGTTCGTTTTAGTCAAATTCTTTAATGTGACTATCACCTCTGTAAGAAGTGTAAGATCATGTAAACGTCTGCCCGACGAAAACAAACGCAAAATATTTGTATGTTTAAAGACTGCATATAAGTTACTTTCGTCAACAGTATAAGACTTCAAAAAGTTTTGAATTTATGTTGTACAAGCTTTTTCGATGCAATAGATTTTTCTACACAATAATATGTTTTACCAAAACGTGAAAAACCTCTAAGGGCCAGAAATCTCTGTATCAGACATGGCAGATACTAGAGAGCTTAATCTATTAAAAATAGATCTGCTAAAATTTTGCAAAGACTGTGCCCGTCGGCTTGTGAGCATCACATCTGTGTAACTTACATCAGGATAACCAGGCAACTTTATAAGTTTGAGTAGAAGGTCGCCATGATGATAACAATAATTTTAGATGAATATCACCAAAGCCTACGAAATTTCCCAAACATTTATATACTTGAAATGTCGATGACGCATTTCTCGGTGCTGCTATTGCTCTAGACTTCAGATCTGCCCGCCAAAATACTTGTTCCCAGCGTGGAACCACTAGGAGATAAATTCCTTGCGCCTGATTTAGGTGAGCCAAGACTTTGAGTATTAATTAAGGTGGGGAAAATACCCAGGCTAGGGGGTACTCGTGAGAAAAGGCATCGTGATATAAAGCTGCATGATCGTTCAAGTCGAGAGTTACATAATTAGTAACTACATGAGCTTCGACGGAAGCAAACAGATCGGTCACAGGTACGCCGAATTTTATGATCTTCTATGTACAAGAAGTTAACAGATTTAGGAATGATCCAATGACTCGAAAATCTGAATGGTTATGTCCATCAGGGCATCTGACCTGGTGCGAGTTGCGACCCTCGTCCGAATATAGGTTATAATAACTGTTCGATTGTCGCTCTGCCAAAGAACTATCGAGCGAGCGAAAATCTAGTGCCGACCTCGGAGAAGAAGAGCACTAGGAGCTCTGATTGCAGTGCATGAAGTTTTGACCATGATCTGACCATGTCCCCGTTAAGGAAAGGTGGTCGAGTTGAGCATCCCAAGCTAGGTCCGACGCATCTGTTGCCAAGAAGTGCGACGGTGGGTTCCAATGAATGGGAGTTGATAGATGATGACTTTGCAACCACCACTGAAGATCATCGCTAAGCGTAACGCTTGACTCGGTAGAGAGCAGCGATTCAGAAATGCAGACTTTTCAATGTCTATGAGAAGAGGCAAGAGGTCGGTAATGTAGTCTCCCCTTCGGAACTATGTAACTGGCGAAGTTCAGGAGACCGACGATGCTCTGCAATGTCTTTAGATCTACCAGACCCCTTTGTCAAGACTTAGGACAGGTAAAACCTTTTGATAAATTTTGGACATTTCTCCTGGAGGTAGATTTTCGTTTTGAAATGTTTTCCAATCAATACCTAGAAATGCCAGGGTCTTGTTGAGGCGTAAGTATAGTAACTTCTTTAGAATTATTTGCTAACCTATATAAAGTTTTGAAGCAAAACCTAAAGGTGCTCCTGTAGGATGATTTTGTTTTAATGAGCAATAAGACAATCGTCCGAATAAACGATAATACGTAGAACTTGCTTTCTAAGGGTTTGTGTAACCCAATTGGTCAGGGGAGCAAAAACTTTCGGATTAGTGGTGAGACCGAACGGTAAGCAAGTCATTTGCAGCAACTGTCCCTTCTTTTATATCAGACAGAAACTGTCGGTGCGATGGAGCGACTGCCAGATGAAAATAAGCTTGGAACAGCGGGGGTAAAATGGTCGCTTTATAGAATCATAATATGAATCATAATATGATTAATATTTTAAAAAATCGCACAAAGCAGCTCTGCTTGCAATTCATTTCTGTATTTTGTACTGATTTGACATTTGTCAGTTTTGACAATTCATTTGCTGAATTGATTGAGAGGAATTGCTAAATGTGACCATTTTAGCCCCGCAGGTATATTTAGCAAAACCAATCGTTGGGTTGCAGAAAAAACTCATTAGTTGAACACTTATGAGCTTTAATGGCCGACTCAAAATATAATCGAATAGAGTGGAAAGATTGAAAATAGGACGGCAGGACCTGTCGACCTTAGGGACCAGATATTGTCGAAATAAAAACTTGGCAAGGGGCTGGCAACCTCAAATACACCCTGGTGTATCATTTGTCGAATTTAGAGAGACATATCCTCCGACACTGTGGTAGAAAAATTATTTTGGTTTAATTTTGGAATGAACCGAGGAGGTTTCTCCATGAAGGGTATGTGGTACCCTATTTGAATCTTTAACAAATAACCTGGAGCATCTAGGCGCTGCTCACGGCGGTTAAACTTCATAGTTTGACTCGCTCTGAATTTTAGATTGTCAGTACTTACAACAATCCCGAGGTCCGAACTCTGAAAGAGAAGCGGCACGTTTACGGGTACTTCTGCCGTGGAAATTCCCTCTGTTGTCCAATCCAGCTCCTCTCGAGTGACGGGAACTTCGTGCATTGCCAGGCATTGACCGTGGGTCAGAATTATTTAGCTAGCACAACATCCATGAGGCATACCCTGCGCGGGTATATAACTATTAGCCTGTCCCTGCGGGGGGTAGGCTGAGCTCTCGAGTGAAAAGAACTTTCTGTATTGCCAGGCATTGACCGTGGCTCAAAATCATTTCTTTGTCCCTGCGGAGGACGATTGTAAGAACAGCCTTGCGCAGGCTGGTGAGCATGGGAAATGTGCGAGCTAGCACAACATCCATGAGATATACTTACCCTGCGTATAACTATTAGCCTGTCCCTGCGGAGGGTAGGCTGAGCTCTCGAGTGAAAAGAACTTTCTGTATTGCCAGGCATTGACCGTGGCTCAAAATCATTTATTTGTCCCTGCGGAGGACGATTGTAAGAACAGCCTTGCGCAGGCTGGTGAGCATGGGAAATGTGCGAGCTAGCACAACATCCATGAGATATACTTACCCTGCGTGGGTATATAACTATTAGCCTGTCCCTGCGGGGGGTAGGCTGAGCTCTCGAGTGAAAAGAACTTTCTGTATTGCCAGGCATTGACCGTGGCTCAAAATTATTTCTTTGTCCCTGCGGGGGACGATTGTAAGAACAGCCTTGCGCAGGCTGGTGAGCATGGGAAATGTGCGAGCTAGCACAACATCCATGAGACATACCCTGCGCGGATATTTCAACTCTTAGCCTGCCCCTGCGGGGGGTGGTGAGTCGCACTGTTGCTGCTAGAACCCGCTTGCACAGCGGCAGCAACATTATTCCAACTATTCGCAACAAAGGTTTTGCGGGCTCCCCCAGTCTTTTCGAGTAGTGACACCAGCAACTTGGAATTAACTTAGACAAAATGATTGCAAGAACGAAATTGATAATTGCATCACGTCTCATTTGAAAACCTCAGTTCTATGACCACAAATTAATTTTAAGTAAATTGAACGTTGTGATATAATTCCTTAACGGTTTCATTTAAACCTTCAGGGGTCGAGCTTCAAGCGTGTGACCATTGTAACAATAATTTCTTAAGAGCGCACTACGCAATATGATAATGCCGCGTATGATTTGTCCACGTGAGAGATTTTGTAGAAAATCGAAATATTTACGCTCATCATTGACCTCTAAATCGACAAAACTGGTGTACGATTATAAGATTTTTGAACTTCAGAATAACGAACTACTGACCATTCGTTAGTATGTTGAATATAATTTAATACGGCCAAAAACCCCGGACAAGTTTTCGGAACGGACGCTCATCTTTAAGTTTTGTTTCAATTTCAAAAACAATATACGGTTGTAAAGAAATGCTAACGGTCGTTTCAATTTCATTTGATTCGCAATACAATTCCCAACTGACATTATCGTCGATGCAACAATCATCTGCATGACCTTGAAAAATAGATCAGTTTTCGTAAAAGGCTTTTCGTTTTCGTTAAATTAGCTAAAGGGTCGTCACGGCGCTGTATGTATTTGCCCCCCCTTTTTTGTGGCGGCGGTGCCTCGATTTACGTTTGCTGTGTGAAGTAGAAGTCGATGACGAGCTCGAATCACTTGCGGAACTACTACTACTAGATGACCTTGCACGAGAACAAGGTTTTTATTAACCGCAATAAGCGGGTAGTTTTAAATCGTTAGCTGGTGTCACTACCGAATCATTAACGAATTTACATTCGTTACTCATTATTAATAGCTACCTTAACCTAGGAAAGAACACAAACACAAGAACTTAACTAGAAAAATTAAGTATTTAAGAATTTAAATTTAAATTCGTTATCAAAGTAACGATACGAACGATAAAATCGTTATTAATATGAAATGTTCATCTTTTCTTAAGAAAAATGGTATAAAAATATAACTTACGTGAATTACCACAACACTTGAAAAACGGTAAAACACTGAAAATTATTTCACTTTTTACTTACATTATATAACTAGGAGTTATATAATAAGGAGGTATAATACGTAATTTGGCTTCTGAGCACGACTGTGCGGTGCGGGAAACAAGACGCCAATGATCATAGTTGAGCGGGAATTCTCCCTCTACCTGCTGGATGATGGCGCCAAGGTTGACAGAGCTACCAACATTCAGGAAAGAAATGGAGGTAAAATGTGCGGAAACGGAAGTGCCTATCTCAATTATTATGCTTCAAATAACGGTCAAGTGTTTAATACAACTTAAATACACACTTGGTTATTCATACTGGTCAGAAAGCTTTTAGACTTATGCACTGACTTAAGAAACACTAATATGTCAAAAAAAATTCTTAACGAGAGGGCAGTTGAAAAAACACTAGTTCATTCTGGTGAGAAACCATAATATTATGGCTGTGATATATTATGTCAAAAGAAATTTGCAAGAAAATCCAACTAACAAGCACACAATATGCTAATAAGGGTGTAGACAGTAAACGAAATCTAATACAAATTATTGTTTTTGAGGACATATTTTATATAATATTTTTTTTGCTTAATAAAAAGTAAATATTTAGTCTGTATTATCACGTGACCGCAAACAACCATGACAGGAGTTGACGTCACGATCTCCAAAACCATTGAGGTAATAATACTATCCAAAACATTGTGTGACAGTGACATTTCGATGTCAAACCCACAAAGATTTTTGTTGTTTGGAGTAGCCATAATTAAAAAGAAGAAGAAGAGAAGTTGTTTGAAGTACCGTGACGTCATAGCGACGCCATGACGACCTTTAGTGCTCTAACGGGAAATTTTACAAAATTTATAATAATAATAATAATAACTATTTATTTCAGATCATGAAAATCCATAGTGTTAGTAAAAAATACAATTGAAATTTAAATTATGTTAGTAGTTTATATTTCAATTCTTATATTTTAAAATTATTGGGAATAGTAAGGCATTGAAACTATTAAATGAAACTTAATGTCTATGTAACATGCACCTCTATCCAATGCCTTACCAAACCATCAAAATTATTATCAGTTAATACCCTTAGAATGCTGTTATGACTACTTCTGACACGCTGCATCAATGACGCCACTCGTTTTCTTATTATGGCGTTAAAGCCATCAGTGCGCATTTCGGCAAACATTCCTGAGGCACTACAGTACCTCGGTAGTCCTAACAGCATTCTAAAGATATTATTGTACTGAACACGAAGAGCATTTATCGCGCGCTGGGTGTAGCTCGCCCATAGATTGCATGTGTAAAAGGACTGGCAGTAAGCTTTAAATAAAGTCACTTTCACCTCTGTAGAGCATCTTGCAAATCTACGAGCTAACATGTTCCCACGCACGGCCAACGCCCTTCGCTCCCTCTCAATGTCCACATCGTCAGCAAGCGTGTCAGTTACCCAATGACCCAGGTATTTGAATTTATTGACTCTAGCAAGTGGAGCTTCATTTAGAAACACAGGTGGTATTGTGCTAACCTTGTGTTCACGGGGTTGAAAGACAAGAAGCTCACTTTTCTTAGAGTTATACCTGAGTCCTTGGGCCTCGGCATACGCTTGACACTTCCCTAGCAGTTTTCTGAGGCCACTGATTTAATAAGTGTTTTTTTTATTGAAATAAGAGTGTATTTATTTTTATATATATTTTTAGGTGACGTAACAAATGTACATCTGTAAAATAAATATATTTCCTAAAAATAGTCTACACCCATACACCCCTACTATTCATGCTAGTTATAATAGAAGCCGTATAATTTGTCATAACTGTCTAGTCATAAGCCATTCTCACAAAGTAACTTCTTAAAATCACACTGTATAAGTTTGGTTTTTACCTATTTTCTACCAGACTGACGCGGACGCCGGGTTAAAGAAATGAAAAATCAGTAGAAAACTACAAAAGCAAGGAAACAAATGATACAAAGTTTTAAGTACTTACTCAACTTTTTATTATTTCACTATATTGTGTATTATTAAACATACATAATTCTAAATGCTTAGATCCAATTTACTACAATAGTAATATAATTTACTAAACGCATTTTAACTCACTGGCGCTCTGGTTTTTACTTTCTATGAAAGTTCAAAATAGTAAGGGAGGCAAGGGCGGATTTCACGACATGCTCGAGAGTGTCAGATTAAGCTTGTTTAGGCTTCCCACATGTGCCTATCTAGTTATCATGGTATAACAATAAAAAATTTTATTTGGTGGGTTAAAAAAAGTTATTTTCAAGTAGGTATTGACATGTCATCAGATCTATCAGATTAACTATTAAGATAGGGGGATATTAATACGTATACCCTAAAGAGGCCTCCTACTGGCCTCCCCTATGAAAATCAACTAATACAAATTTGAAATTACCCTTATTCCAATTCACATATTATTATTTAAAAAAAATGCACTGTTTGCTATATTTTAGTGGTGTGCTAGTCAGTGAAAATACGTATAATAACAATATAACTTATTCTAGTGGCACATTTAACACTCATTAGGATCATAAGGGTGTTAATATAAAATATTAAATAATTCGTGTACAACTACTATATCATTAATTGTCTGAACCATCTATGACAGCTTGAACAATAATCATCTACTCTAATTTCTGATAGTAAATAACAAAAATTTTATTTAACCTCCATTTAAATTTCTTTACGGAAAAAATATCATAATCATTAACAAAAATAGTCGTTTAAATAACACAATAATATTTGTATGTTTATCCGTATTCTGATATACTTATCCCCTTATTAATAAAAATACAAACTGTACAATATACAGACATTACAACAGCTGTACAATATTGGTGTTGTCCTTGTCAGTCAAGCTTCTATTTCACATAAAAGACAAGGACACAACACTATAACCAACATCTGTTTGCAAAGTGTGAGTCGTTTTATTACTAAGGAGGCCAGTGAAAAACAATAATACTTAATTAATGTAAAATGTCTCTAATAATATTTAAATAAATATACAATCTCTTATATTCATTTAATAATATTTTTTGTCGTCATGGTTATAAATAATATTATAAGAGCCACTTGCGCCAGTATGGTTAATAATGAATAAGAGTGTTCGTTAAAATTTTCCTTTTCCTTCATACACATAAAAGACGAAAGAGATAGCAAGACCCTTAACCAAGTTGGCGCAAATGGACCTATGGAATTTACGTTATATACTCTACTGTGTATAATATACCTTGTAATATAATGTTTTGGATCGCCATAGGCTGTATGTGTTGTCGAATTTCAATAAATAAACACCCTCCCCCGGATATGTGTGAGAACCGGCATAGACCTGTAAATATAACATAATATAATATATTATTTAAATATAAAATCTAGTTTTTTAAGCAAGTTTGGCTTAAAAGTAAACTGCGACATTACTAGTTAAGACACAAGTAAAACGTTATTAAAATATTTAAAAACGTGACTACATGTTGATATTATCTTCGTTAAATCTAACATTTCTCAAGCTAAAAATGCATGCACTTTTGTCCAACAGTACTAATGATGGACGGCAAAGCAGTATAATGTGTGAGCTACGTCCAGCTATGCGGGATAGTGAATGGGCCCTTTTAACAAGAGTCACAGAAATTTTTACCTCGGTGTGACAGTCTCTCCTGTAGATATCTACGACCATGCTAACGGGAGGCCTAGAGCTGCTCGTGACTATTTCATCGCCGCCCTTCTCGGGATCTAAATTTTTAGATATCTCTACCCCTGAAACAGTACAATATATTTTTAAGCTGGTTTCAGACTACGCTATAATATAATAGCATATAGTATATTGTTATGGACATTGGACACGTTCACACTGTACTGTACTATATATTATTGAATTGCTATGTATGGTGCGCGATATTTTTGTGCTATGCCTATTATTTATATATAGGAGACTAGGCTATAATATATTATATTGTAGCCTAGTCTGAAACCACTTTTAGGTTTTTTTTTTGCGCCTGACAGTTGCAAATAGGTGCAAAGAAACATAACACACAGCTTCTTGCCTGATGTTTCTTTTTATCGCATTTATCAGCAGTCAGCACGCACGCGCCGTATGCGCCGCATTTAAGAATTCGTTGCATGACAACCGCATTTATGAATTCGTTGTATGATAATATGAAACCTCGCACATTCGTGATTCGTCAGCATTTCATGTATTATGCGGTGCGTTCGACGCGTACGGCGCTGACAAATGTGCGATCAGCTTAAGGCTAAGAAGTAAGAACTCGCGGCGCGGTTTTCACCCGCGTCCGCCGCGGTTGTGGAGCTGCGGTTTTAAGACCGCTGATTTGTGCGGGCCCGCAGCCGCCGCGGTCGCGATCAGCGCCCGCAAACTCTGCGGGCGATGATCGCAAGACGGGCGGTTTCTACTACGATCGCCTACTACGACTACTGCGATCGCATAGCAGAGCGCAGAGCGCGCGGGCGCAAACCGCCGATGCTGCGGGCGAAAAACGCGCCGTGAGTTTTGCTCCAATTTTTTACATACAAAACTGTATTCTACAAAGGCTGTGGGTCCGCAACCGCGGCGGGCGCGGGAAAAAACCGCTCCGTAAGTTTTTAGCCTTATGATACTATATTATTATTATGCTACTATTGAGTGTATATCGACTTGTAGAGAAGAGATAAACTATCTATGGATAATATTAAGCCTGGACAAACAATGAACATTACCTTCATCATCATAGCTGCACTCTTCATCACAATCGTCATCATCACTGTCAGACACTTGAATTGTAACTTCCGAGGTGGCTGATTTAGTCCACTCGAAGAATAGTCCAAAACCTAAAAAAAAATGTTTTTAAATAGTTAATAGAATCAGGCGTTACTTTGCGGAAATCCATAGCTTAAAATTTATGGTCAGGGAGCCCTAGAACAAATTTTTTGTGATTACTAACAAGCTAATTTTTTGTGAATAGCTACATTTTGATAAGACGAACAACATTTTTATTTTCGAAAAATGTCGAAAGTGGTAGCTAACAGAGATAGAAGGGATTTCATACTTTGACTTGATGGTCCTAAAATATGGATTGTTTTATTTGTAGGACAAGGTTACTCTTAAATTATATAACTATAATTAACCTACCAATATACAAAAAATCGGCTGGTTAGGGTTCCGTTTTAGGGTTCTGTAATCAACAAAACTTGGTTGGCTACTGTACCCTATACTGTACCGATGCGAATGACATGCTATTACTACTATGTACTTTGATTGACAAGTTCTTGATTTTTTCGTCATGCAATATGTGCAATTACGTGCACGCATGATCGTTTCGCGATCGGTATGTCATGCAACAGTTAAAACTGTCATATAGATGCATGTCATGCTAAATTACCGTCTAGGCCCCTAGGGAGTGCTTGAAGCTCTGATGAACACTTACCTATATCATAATTATCCGTAGCGAACTCCCAGCATATACACCTCGCGCGGCGGTGTGTGGGCACTCTGACGGTCACACACTGGCCCTGTCCCACGGTGAGAGTGCCGCCGCCCGCGCGCGCGCTGTCCTTGAACCTCGCCACCGCGCCCGCCTCCCCGCGCGTCCACATCCGCGCCTCCTCTATCGCCGGTAAGCCGTCTGAAAAAAAAACTTTTTATAATCTGTGAAACGAATAAGGTTTGATGAATTTTTGCCGGGAATGTGAAAGAGTGATGTTGTGTCTTTGTATTATTTTCCTAAAATTGGGTTAACTGGGTTTTTACTGGGTATTGCGCTTTTGATTGCACGCTAATAACTCACCATCTGATTCTTCTTCTTCTCTTGAATCTTCATAAACAGACTTTTCTAGCGTCTGCATTGATCTGAAAAGTTATATCATACTAAGTAAATTTATAAACAGTACTTTTATAGAGAATAGAATATTGTTGAATAACACTCTTTTACATGTGGCAATCTTTCCAAAGTATACTTTAAAGAAAAGGCTAAAAAAACGAAATTAGCAAATATTATATCCAGATGCTTACTTTGTATCTGTAACGCCAACTTCACTATCATTTAAATTGTGGTCCTTCACTGTCTCTTTCTTTTCATTTTCTGTTTCATTATCCACATCATCCTTGATAATTAGGTTAGAATTGTCTAATCTCTGGTCCACAGCCAGCTGCTGTATATACTGTTCATAGTGTTGGTCTTGTAATTGTCTAATCAGGATGGCCTGCTGGTCGCAGTTGCCTGGGAACTGTTGCTGTGCGTAATGCAGGAACTGTTCGTAGGTTTGCTCATTAAGGGCATCTTTTATCCGTTGCCTGAAACATATTGGAATACCAGTTGAGTACCTTAAAATAAATCTAATACACTTTTTTTTACTTCTAATTCTGCTAGCGATCTGTCTTAGACATTGAACTAGTCATTTTGAATTTCTTCTTTGAAGGCATGTATAGCACGCATCCATTGATGCATCCATGTATTTACTATTTATCAAAGCGCACGGCCGTGCGCGGCCAAGTTCCAGCAGGCCGCGCGCTTGCCGTGCACTATTTACACGAACCGTTTCGACGCATTTTTGACCCCCCTGTAGCTCAGTGCCTATTGCGAGTGCAAAGATAAAATTAAAACTACGTAATTATATACAAGTACTTAAGCAGTATACCAAATTTCATAGATGTAGCTTCGGTAGATCCTGAGATATCGGCCTGTAAAAATAGCTAATTTTGGCACTGACTCACTCACTCACTCACTCACTCACTCACTCACTGACCGGTAATCAAAACCTCTAGGCTACTTCCCGTTATGAAATTTGGCACACAGGTCGGGTGTTATATGTAGATAACCAAAAAATTCAGAAATTTTAGAGATTTAAGGAATTGGTCAAGCGTGAGTCGGTTTATCTACGAAATTAAGTGACCACTTTCAATTGACCTAGCGTTATGAAATTTGGCACACAGGTCGTGTGTTATAAGTAGATTAACATAAATTAAGAAATTTATGTTAAAAGAAATCGGTCAAGCGTGAGTCGGCTCATCTACGAACTATAGAGGAAACTTCCAATTGTCCTAGCGTTATGAAATTTGGCACACAGGTCGAGTGTTATGTGTGGATTAACAAAAAATTGCGAAATTTAAGAAATCAGTCAAGCGTGAGTCGGCTCATCTACGAACTATAGATAAAATTCTTATGTACCAGTGATACAATGAGAATACGATGAGGAGGGTGGGAAGAGGAGAGTGGGGGGGGGTATAAAATATTGTCTTTTATAATGCACACGGTACTTATTAAATAAATACTGTTTACTTAAAAATTTGGCTTCTATTGATAGTTTAACAAATACCACTAGTGCAATCCATCGAAAGTATTGTTTATTTCGGGTGTGGCACAAAAAATAGATAAGATTTCTTGAAAAAAAGTAATGAAATCCCATCAAAAACATACCTGTAAAAATGGGGCCAAGTTCCTATCGGCTAATTTTTAGCCCAAAAAAGAGTTGAAATCCAATCCAATGCCAAGTTCAGATGCACTTCATCGATCGTAATCATCTTCATCAACAGCCTGATCCATAATACTTCTAAATTTGAACTTGGCAGGTTTTCGTGCTATACGTAACACGTCTTGATGAATTGTATACTTAATTAGATAATGTAACTATATAATTAAATTAACCTGCCAAGTTCAAATTAGAAGCATTATGGATCAGGCTGTTGTGAAGATGATTACGATCGATGAAGTGCATCTGAACTTGGCATTGGATTGGATTTCAACTCTTTTTTGGGCTAAAAATTAGCCGATAGGAACTTGGT